>OY283143.1:18318795-19018104 GCA_958299785.1 Medicago lupulina | reverse complement strand
TTTTTGGGAGAGAAAAGTTATAGAAAGTGAGATAGATTTGGCTAAAGAACATGGTTTTGGTAATGAGACAAAATATAATATAAAGATTCGTTGCGTTGATTGTACTCTATTATACGTCATTTTACTTTTTGCCTATTGTATTCATTGATTTGAACATGATCTCTTTTTTATGAAAGAATTTTCAGAAAATTACTTTGTTGTACTTGGAGGATCATTTAGATGATAAGCTATCAAAGCTTTAAGACTTGATCTTCAGTTGGATCCTTTTTTAGGTTAGTTATATCAAAACGATTGCTTGACTTCTTTCTTTTAGAATCATGTAGAGGATTGCTTAGGTCAGATGGTGAAGCGTTGACTTACCCTGACCATTGAGGTGATCGTCTTACTAGACGATTGGTTTCCTTTTACCAAATATCCATAGGATAGCTTTGGCATATATGATGCTTTTCCTTTGAATTTTTGTTGACTAGAGGATTTGTTACTTGACTCTGCTTTTGACTTGATCGACTTGTCTTGTGTGTGAAAATCTTTTGTCATTTCCTTAGATTGTGAAGTTTAATGTGCTCCTGGTGGTTTAGACTTTTTGATTCTCCTGGTAATCTTTGTGTTCAACAATGATTGCTGAGACACTTGAATGCTGCACACTAGAACACATGGTTAGTAGACAAATTGTTCCTTTCCTGTATAAAACACTCTTTTAGCTTTGATATCATCAAATTACTACTTGTGAGATATTGCTAAACCAAATTGATTATTACATAAAGTTCTTATCATTAGGGATCAAAGTCATTTGTTGCTTGGTTTCAGCAACAAGATTAATTTTTTGATTGATTTTGTTGCAAGAAGGCTCACTGGTGGTCTTTGTCAATATTCCCGAAGACATGCACAATTCTCTTAGGATGTGTGATGGATGGAGGGTTTATATTTTATTTTCAAATTACGGACACTATGAAATGTTTTTTAAAAAGCTAACATATTAACATGATAAACAATAATATAATACTTCAATCACACTTAATTTATTTCAGAAAAACATGTTATATAGTCCGTAATTTAAAAAAGATAAACAAACCCTCTACGACTATCATATAGACTTGATTGAGTTATATTCTAACCGATGTGGGACATGAAAATGCAAAGACATGATGGTATAGTTTTGCTCCTAGGTGCTAGCTAACCTTGGTATAGAACAATCATGCAATTTGGTTTCAAACTTTCTTTGTTATTAAAATTAAATCATATATGCTAATTTCATCAAAACCATTATCCACATTTTGAGAGTTGTTTTGATTGATCTTCTCTTATCATAAATTTGACAGCCAGTGCAGAATAGAATAGTATTAAGTTTCACAATGGAAATTTGATTTTAGTCATGCTCCATAGACAGACTCAATGCTGCTCTATCTATCCCACTTCCATCATCAATTGTACTGCCAATGGAAAACAGGTAATGCTTGTCTGATGCTGAAATCAGAAACACAAATATTTATGATTCATAAATAAATACCTCGCTAATGGAATCAATTGAATAATTATTTACTAACCTTGAATCAATAGCTTTCTTAGACCTTCTATAAGATGTCCCTTTTGGTCAATAACTTCAAGTAATTGAGTACTATTAAAACTTAGAACTAGATATAGAAAGTTCTAAAACTAAAATTAAAAATGAAGATTAGGTAATCAAAAGTGATTCAACAAAATCTTAGCTACAACAGCTTCGACATAAGATAAAACCAATCAAAGCGGACGAGAGGATGGTGAAATATAGCAGGTTGTCCTTGTATCCCAGCATATGAAATTTCATATATTAAATCACCACTAAGAATCGCTTCACCTGCGACAATGTTAGCGTCCAAGTATCAACCCTTTTCTGCATAGCACAAAACGCAACTCAATAGATAAATAGTTTAACAAACATAAATAAAAACAATGTGAAGTTAGCTATCTGTTGGTGCCAACATCAAAGCTCACACATCACATTAGAAAAGGGCCAAAGTCCATATGTAGCTTAAGATTTTACTTTAAAAACACAGTATTTTAGAGTTTCATATTGAAACTATTAGGTTCAAAGGTATAACGCATCTCGAAAGATTGCTCTAAACAGAAAAAATCTCAAATGTTCAAACGTCTCAATGAAACCACTCCACAATACTTCACATAAAGTCTAAAAGTCTCTATCCAAACCCTACTAAGATCCATTCCACCACTTCTCGTATAAAGAAACCACTCACCACGATGTTACTCTTTCGTGGTGAATGGTTTCTGTACTCGAGAAATGGGTGAAAAGGTCTTGGAGATCACATGAGGGAACGTGCAATATGTAACTCGGTGAGTGATTGTGCAAAGCCGTTGGGTAGTGTTTGTAACAGAATTGATCTGAGATGGAATGTCATAGTTTCTTTGAGTCTTCATATGATACATATATACAAGTACAAGGCTGGTGGCATTGACTACTTAAAAAAAAGGCTGGTGGCATTGACAGAACTGCCAAATATAGTATTCTAATATTAAAGCCGTTTACTTCTACATTGATGCTACAGATACTAGAGTGGAGATATGTACAACTAGTGGCATAATGTGTTGTTATGACAGTATAGTGTATTGCTCTGACAATATCTTCATGATATTATTGGCAATTAATGGATAGATATCGTTCGCCTAAGGGACAAAGACTTGGTAATTGTTTAAGGGAAATGCTAACCAGTGCTCCGGGGGTACCGGTTAAGGATACTAACAATTTTAGTATTGTAAGATTAGGGTTTGGTTTGAAAAGTTTGTTTGTGGAACTTGATCGCAAAGAGTAATGAAAATATCAAATTAAAGAGTTATATTGGGATTAGACGTCGTTATCTATTCCTGTAATGTATCTTCTATCAATATCAATTATATACTTTCAATGTTTTAACCATACCTTCACATGTTGTTCATCTTACATTTTTGTGTCTCGCAAACACCGAGAGATCCATTATATCTATCAATTTATGATGTCTCGTTCAGTTAATCGATACAATAACATTAAGACTGGACAAGATATATGTGATTGTAAACCTAACCCTATGTCTAGCAACTAACATTTATAGATGAGTTTGTTCTAGATCCTTTAGTTAAAATGCCTATGTTTAGCACTTTCTAAATCAAATAACCCATTGAGGATACGTCCCTATGCATATTTATACACAAAAGTGAATGGTAGAATTAAACTAAGGAAGTGGACTGGTGTGTACTTTTCCCTTTATCATTGTAATACTGAGAAAACGTCAGCGACAGTCGCATTCGAGGAAAAAAGCTATATCTAGTTGAGTAACTAAGGAATGGCTCTTGTGTAAGATGGATATGACTTTGCATGTCTAAAGTAAAGTATCAAGTGATTGTAATGGCGATGGTATAAGTTGACATGATCTAGGAAAATGGCCGAGACAAGGAGACCCTCTATCTTCGTACTTGTGTTATCATATGTGCAAAGGGCTTTTTAGTCTTTCTGAAAAGACGAGAAGCTCGTGGGGATATATCCATGGAATCAAAGTGTGTCGTGGAGCACCACTTGTGACACACATGTTATTCGCTAATGACTGTTTTTTATTTTGTAGGGAAAATAAAAAAGACGAAAACATCATGTTTGATGTTTTTAAAAACAAAAATGAGAAAACATCGGGTCAGCTGACATTCAATTTATAAAAGTCAGAAATTTTCTCTAGCAAGAACACTTATCATGCAACAAAAGAGCTGGCCAAGGGCATACTCCAAGTGTCAGAAAGTATAGGCACATGGAAATACTCCAGATCAATATCAAGGGAAGAAAGAAAATGGCGGTGTTCAACCATATGTGAGATCACATATGGAAGATAATTCAAAGATCGAAAGGAAAGCATTTGTTAAAAATCGGAAGATTGTTTATCGATGTTTTTGGTAAACAAGTACTTGTTAAATCTATCTCTCAATCAATTTTGACATATTGTATAAATTCTTTCCTTTTACCAACCATTTTAGGGGAATAAATTCAAAGAATGTTGAGTTCATTTTGTGGAGCTCGAATAGAAATAATAAAAAGGAACATATTGGTTAAGATAGAAGAATCTGACTAAATATGGAGACATGTGTTTTCGACGTTTGTATGGATATAATTTGTTTCTTTCTTAATAGTGTTGAGTGTATAATAATATAATTTTCTCATTTCAATATATGTATACAAATATATTTAGCCATTATAAAAAGTAGGAGTGGCCATGCCCATTGGACCACCTTGTAACCGCCCCTCCATTCTTATTGATGTCTTCATTTTTATCTTGGCTTAATTACATTTTTGACTCCCTAAGTTTTCCAAAATTATAGTTTTGGTCTCCTAAAAAAAAAAAAATTCTTTCTAAGCCCCTTAAGTTTACTTTTAGTTGCAATTTTGGCCCCCCACGCCAATTTAGACACAGTCAAAGGACACGTGGGTGCCACGCGTGTATATTATTTTATTTTTTAATTATAAAAAATAATAATTTTTTAATTAAAAAAATTGTTTTTTTAATTACAAAAATAAAAAAAGTTTTTTTTTAAATAAAAAAAAATTCTTTTGTTTTTTAATTACAAAAAAAATTGGTTTTTTTATTACAAATAAAAAAAATTAATTAGGACTTTTTTTTGTTTTTTTAATTACAAAAATTTAAAATATTTTTTTATTTTTTAATTACAAAATAAAAAATATTAAAAAATACAAAAAAAATTAAAACATTACACACGTGGCATTCACGTCAGTGTTGACTGGGTCAAAATTGGCGTAGAGGCCAAAATTGCAACCGAAAGTAAACTTAGGGGACCTGAAAAGAGTTGTTTTTTTTAGAGGGCCAAAATCACAACTTTGAAAAACATAGGAGGCTAAAAATGTAATTAAGTCTTTTATCTTATTCAAAAGAAACGATATACATGTTTTATTTTAGCAATCAAAGTGAATAGCGTCCAAAAACAATTTTTTGGTCAAAAACAAAGTAACCAAAAACAAATCAATGAAAGTGAATACTGAATTGTTTCCAAAAACAAAACAATAAATGTGAATGAAACCAGTATTAATGTTATAACTATTTACCAAAAATAACTATTATTTTATTCTTTTAAGGGAAACAAGTATTATAGATTTATAGTTATTTTATTCTTGTAAGTATTATAGTTATTATAAATCCTAAAACATGGAATTTTGATAAATTCAGTATAAATATTATTTAATATATGAATTAACATACTAAAAAAGAAAATTAAAACTTGCATACGTGATAAGAAATTTAAACCTTTAACCAAGTTGTTAGTAGATGTAAAAAGACGGAAGAAACTTCTCACCTACAATACAATGTTATGACAACCTAGGGGATTATCCAAATTAGGGCACATCATGTTATTCTTCTTTAATTAGTAAAGATGCATATAATTAGTTGCTTAATTAAAAACATCATTCTGTTAGTATTTAGTTCCACTCTCATTATTTTGCCTTTCCATAAAGTATAAAAAAAAAAAAAAACAAACACAGCCTTAACATCGTTGTCGTTATACAGGCCATAATATCTACTACTTTTGTGTACAGACGAAAGAAAAATCAGAGCAATTAAGCAATCTTGATTTACCAACAACCATGAATGCTGTATTCATTAACTACTGCATTTACTAGTGGGTCACCTTGTTACTTGTCAGCTACGTCTACTCTTGTTTCCTTGTTATTTTCCCACCGACATATTTATTTATATGGTGTCAAATTAATTTTGTACCAAAATTAATAGTTTTATACAAAATTAATTAATTAATTAATTTAACAACACACGAATAATTATTTAAAAATAAATATTTGATTAACCATATATAAGTAAGGTTGGCTCATAATATATATCTAATTATTTCCAAAACATGGCATATTTGATTTAGGTGTCACTCAACTAAAAAATATTTGATATTTTTTGTCAAATAGTTTATTAATTATAATTTCATTCTTTTAAGATGAATAAATAAAAAATTCGGACTTCAAATTCTGACATCTATACATATAATACAATCAGACCCGTTTTTGAGCAAGAGCAAGGAGCTCTATGGAACTAAGTCTCCAATTTATGAGGGGCATCAAATATTTGTAGAAATAATGGTATAATCGTTGAGGCGTTGGATAAAAAAAATAACATTTTTACTTATGACAAAATCAGTTATTTAATGCCAATTTTTTTGTTGTTGTAGTTAAGTGAGTATTTGTCTGTATATAAATGTGTAAACGTCATGTTTAAACCAATATTCATATATTTTACCACAACTTAATTATTTATTACTATAATATATATTTTTTCAATTTTTTTAACAAAAATTGTTAAGATTACAATTGTACCTCTAAATTGTCAACGTCTTTAAATGCAATGTGATTGTAAACTGAACTATACTTTAACCATATGTATGATCACGGAAGGCATATTCTGAATAAAATTTGTTAGATACTCTGCATGCATTATAGCAAATCAATTTTTTTTTTTTTTTACAAACATAGCAAATCAACTTGAAGGGTGCGTTTCATCAAGAAATAAATAGCTTGAAAGGTGCGTGACGCCGACGGGTACCACTTTACCAAAGTTATGCGTAATAGTACCTGTTTGGACGCGTTACTTAACTAACATTCCTACCAGAAAGAAACTCTTTCATAGACACAAATACAAATGATAAATATTTGAATACACTCAAATGAAATGAAAAAATTTAAAACAAAAATATTTAGATCACATTAATCAACTTCATTTAGTTTTATTCTCTTTTTACTTTTGTTTTTGATGTAAGTGTGTCTAAATGTATATCATTTGTATTTGTGTTTATAGAAGAGTTTCTCGATTCTTACTACATTAAGTTCTTTCTTCTTTATTTTTTTTAAAAAAATGAATAGAGCTACAATTTGATTAGGATAGAGCTCAAAACTCAATGAACTCTAACATAAATATTTACGGATCATTCCAATAAGATGTCCTACGATAAAAGTTGAACACGATGTTATAAGTGAGTCAATTTATTATCAATTGAGAGAACTTTCATTGACTATGTTACTTAAAATTAAAAGAAGATCAAATTCATTCACGGAAGAAATAGTCGACTAATTTGACGTGATCACATAAACTACAAAACTTTTTCCAAATGAAAACGAAAGAGAGGTCATGCCAAACAAATGAAGGGATGGTGTCATTTTCTTATGTTTAAAGAAAATGATTTACATTGTTCTCTAAATTGGTGCCACACGAATTATCTTCTTTTTATTTTCACACATGAACTAATGATAATAATTAACTAAAACATATAATAACATTTCCCCAATTTCTAATGTAACCCATTATCAATTGAAAAATGTTTCTTGACCAATAGATAATTCAGATAGAAAGAAATTAAAAATGTAATATGAAAAATTTGATATGTTGGTGATATAATAGAAAGAGACGGAGAGAAAAAATAAGTTGGTGAATTAATGTATGAAATTGTGGAGCGTTTAAATATAAGAATTGTTATTGATTATTGAAGTAATTGCTTTATTACATCTTTGCTAACAACTATCTTTAGAATGAACTAATTAATCAAGAATTATTCTATCTAGTAGTATATTCTAATTACAATATACAAGTACACAAAAATTTCTGCTTCCAAAAGCTACAGTTTTGTTTCTGCATTCCAGCAATACTATAGTATTCTTATTCTTACACACATTCCTCTAAAGGGTACACAATTTGGACTATACACTAGTGATCACAACTTATTTTTTAAAATTGACTTTATCTATAACAAAGTTTAAAAAAAAAAAAAAAATCATACCCTAATCTAACCCAAAATATAATAATTTCTGATGTCGTCGAAACTGCAATGCAACTGCAATTGAGACCGCATCAGCAATTCATCGTGGCCGCGCCCGTGACCCGACGATTAGGTCGGGGCTAGAGGAAGAAGAAGAATAATCCATGGATTCAGTCTCTTCAACCATTCTCCTTTCACTTTTCCCAACAAAATACATATTCCTGACATAAAAATGAATAAAAATAACAAGAACAGCAGTGTTGAGAATGGAATTGAAAACCCAAGCACCAATTCCATTACAACCACCAACTTCATAAAAGAAATGAAGCAAAAAAACAGCAACATGACACGCCACGTTACAACCCAACAACAGAATCTGACAGTTCAAAACAAACGGAAAACACGCAGATCGAAGACCAATCGCTGTCCAAAATCTATAACCATAAACAAGAGAGTAAACAAGTGTTGCAAACAGAATTGCAAGAACTTGAAAAGACTGTGAAAATTCAAGCCATAGAAAAGAAACCAACGTTGAAACTGAATGATTCACAAGTTGATAAAAAGACAACCTACGACGATGTAAGATAGTTAAGATTGTTCTCAACATGTGTAGAAAACGTGAGAGATAGTAAACGTAAGACCAAAAGAAGACACGACCAGAAGGTCGTGTACCTAAGGGGAAACAAAGGAGCCATCGAAGTGGGGTTTTGGAACGATGCCAGAACCATTGTGTGTCACGGATTTCTGATACGGCGGAGATTAATGTTCCGGTGAAGATTGTGGCGGAGATGAGAGACATGGTGAGGCTGTGGAGGGCGGGGATGGGACCTAGAGGGATGTGACGGCGGTTGGGGAAGAGGAGAGAGAGTGAGAGGTGGAGGAAGAGAGAGAGGATGAGGTAGGTGGCTATGGAGGTGATGAGGAAAGACCATGTTGAACCCCATGAGTGACTGTGGCTCCAACGGAATGAGATGATTGATGGGTGTTCTGAGAGGTAGTAGATAAGGGTGTTGATGGTAGTTAACGGTGGTGATGACGGTGGTTTAGCCATGGTGGTGGTGGTTTAGTTTACATTAGTTGAGTTGAGAATTGTTGGAACTTGTGAGAAGACAAAGAAAGAGCGTTGAAAGTGAGGATGATAATAAAGAAATGAAATTGAGAGGTTACTTTGTCAGTGGGAAGGGATTTTAGGGGAGATTAAAAACAAGAGGAGGAAGATGGTTTTCACGTGGCTGAATTTGGTTGGATATTTTGGAGCAAGCCTTTGTCACGTGTGAAATGAAAATTACTCCATCTTTGAACACCCCTTTTTGGTAAAAAAAAAAATGTACTAAAGTCTATAGCTTAGGTTGTCAAAACTAGCTCATCGATTAGACATGACAACATAATTCATATCCACGATTATATGCTTATCTTTTCGAACCAACTCGATTTGATAGGTTTTCCTTTGCTTTCATTAGGTATGAGTATGAGTTTGAGTTTTTTCAATTTGAAAACATGGGTACGAGACGATTAACATGGTTATATGTGCCCACCCCAAACTAAAACTCATAGTCGTTTGATTGTAAAAAATTACTTTATTATTCATTGATATTTGTCATGTTATAAAATTTGCAATTCATATTTAAAGAAGTAGCCAAACCATTTAGTCAAGTAAATGTTAAAATCAGCATATTACTAGATAATATATTACAAAATTGTCCTCAAGGTCGATTTTTTTTTTAATTAAAAAAAATGATGCGGGCGCGGGGATTGAGCAGGTATACCCAAATTCGTTAGGAAAGAGAATGTGATTCAATTTCTCATCTCTGTTGGGTATGTGTAGGGTAATGTATAAGTATCTGAGAGTCAGATAAGGACGAGGAAGATAAAACCCGTCCCCACCCCGCCCCAATGTCATGCCTTCCATTAGACGTTCAAATTTAAAACCTGGTTCATATTATGAAACAATCTCAAACAGGACCGGCCCAAGGGCCAGGCCACCCAATCAAAGGCTTTAAGCCTCAAGATTTTGGGTTAAAAAGGCCTCTTAGCTATAAATATATAATATGACATACTAATAATTAATATTTATCTAGCTTAGTTGGTTAATTTTAAGGGCTAAAATCTTTTTGGTCCTAAGTTCAAATCTTGGATTCAACAAAACTTGATTTATGATGCTTTTAATAAACATTTTTTTTTTAATTCCAAAAGGCCTCGTTATAAAATTTGTTTTACGCCTCTTGACATGTTGGACTGGCCCTGATCTTAAACGTTCATTTCAATCGAACCACTAACAACAAGAATCCAAATCGATAATTGTTAAATATCTAAAAAGTAATCTTCAACAAGTACATCTACATATATGTTTTTACCTTTAAAAACTATAAAAAAAACTAGTTTAACCCCTTTGTCATTTGAGTTCACCATCACAAGATATTGTGAGTAAAAGTTTTCTGGAATTGGAAAAATTATCGAAAAACTTTAGGTAGTCTAAATTATAAACAGGAAAACATGGAAAAATATTTTTGGAATTTTAGCAAACAATATCCAATCTTGTGTTATCAATTCTCATGAATTTTAGGAGAAATATTATGGAGTTAAAATAGAGAAACTTCAATTGTATTTTACACTCTTTAAAGCTCGAATTAGCTTATAACTATTTCTATCAATTCTATAGGATTTTTCCTTAGCTTTCGAACACCACCAAGAACGTGTCAATCAGACTCCTATATGACAAGGTATCACAAAAAGACTGAAGCAGTATAACCGTCAGAAAAGTCGATTTTATTGTACTAGATTATGCTATTTTCATGGTTTAAACTTGTCTCAAACTTGTTTAAAAAAAAAAAAAACTTGTCCTAAACCTATCTAAATGAATTGGATCAGTATTTTACTCAACAAACTCAACCTAACAAACCTTGGACCCATTTTAAAAATAATTAGAGTCAAATTCAATGCATTTGTTTTGGTGATCAAAATTAACGAGATTTAAAGTAGCATTAAAGATCTCCGTGTGCTTAGCTCAATACGCATAACTTTCTGCGCTAAATCCAAATTCGATTTCGTTTATAACTCTATGCCTTCCTTATTGTTCATATTATATTAGCTGAGACACAAACATTACTTCTCCGCTAGTTCTAATTCTTTCTTAGAACCCTTGTCTCACTGGTGTTATTGTCAAGTATGAAGTTATCATTATCTTTCTTGATCAGGAATAATCACTGTTGACTTAAAGACGTGTAATTGATGTAGGATTCGCCAATTTGTAAACTAGCGTTCATGATCAAAATCCATTAATCAACTTGTGTTCCTCATTCTTTGTGAGACGTTTGACGATAATTTTTTTTTTTTTTTGTTAAAAAAAAAAACGCCTAAAGTAAGAGCTCTATGTCTTTATAAAAATAATAAGTTATGAGATTGAATATCAATCAATATGCACCTTGAATTTGACAAATGAGTGAAAAGATTGATTATGGTTTTCTTTAAAAAAATATATCAACTCACTTTTTATAAGAAATAAAATAAATATTCCGATAAAAGTTTAGGTGGAACAATTTACATTAAAAACCAAGTGCTGCCCCTAAGAAAATTATTGGATAATTTTATTTAAGAATCAAATAGATAATAGTATAAAAAATTAAATTATTGATTTTTTTTAAGAATAAATTATTGACTAATTATTTGGTCACATGCACAAAAATAATAAACTTGACGGTGTTTTTTCTTGAAAGAATGTTTGATGGTAGTATAAAATAGTATATTTTTGGCTTAATTGGTCTTTTCGTCCCCTAACTAATTTTTTGTTTTCATTTTGGTCTCATATCTCGTAAAATCAACGTTTTAGTCCCTTATGTTTGTCTTTGTTATTCAAATATATGATGGTTTTTAACTTTAACCATAAATGTCTATGATGAAATGAACCAACCTTAAGAGTGACCCACCATATCCTATTAATTATTTTAATTTAAACTGTTTGATCTTTTTTTTAATGGATGATCATTGAATTACGCAAGTCTATTTTATCTTACTGAGAGTCAACAATAGCTAATTAATTTTCCCTTTCTTCATCTTCTTCTTCACTCTTGTTCATCATCGTCAACATCACAATCATCAACACCATCACCACTTTGGGTAAATGATGAAGATGATGAACAAGAGTTAGTCCGCCATACGCATTTGAGGTTAAAGAAATTAAGGGACCAAAATGTTGATTTTACGAGATATGAGACAAAAATGAAAACAAGAAATTAGTTAGGGGATCAAAAAACCAATTAAGTCTATAATTTTTGTAGTCTCTAAATTTTTGCTAGTAAGTGATATATTTTTATTTTTTTGAAGGGGCTAGTTAGTGATAAACATTCAACTATTCTATCACTTATATATTGATATAAATTTTTTATATAAATATTTATAGTAAAAGTGTAACAATGACTACTGTAAAAGCATTTTAAAATATATCATATAAAACATGAAAAAAATTTGGTCAGCTAAAAACTTTGATAGTACTCATGTTTTAGCAATGTCAAACTTTATATATATATATATATATATATATATATATATATATATATATATATATATATATATACTTTTTTTTTTATGGTCGGGGTTTGTGTATAACATTAATTATAACAATTTATCTGCTATAACAGTGTCATTTTTCCTATTAGAATTACTGATTTGTGTAAAGGTATGTATTTTTAATAATTAAAAATATATACGTATTCTACAAGTTTGAAACCAATAGCTTATTTATAAACGTCCAATTAACTATATAAAAAGTTTAATTATTATATTGTTTATACCAAGGATAAACAAGTTCAAGGGACCTCTCAAAAAACAAAGCTAAGGGCTGAATTGCTCAAATAAAAAGGAAAGAAAGGGTTGAAGTGCTTCGTATGAAAAGAAGATAAAAAAACAAATTTCGCCCACCGTGGGGCTCGAACCCACGACCACAAGGTTAAGAGCCTTGCGCTCTACCAACTGAGCTAGACGGGCTCTTGTTGGTGGTTATTTGTCATTCAATTATTTGATGATACATCGTTGTTCATTATCTTATTCATACATGCTTTTTCGGTCAAATAGCCTAGTGATTGAAACTCACACTTATATGTGGAGAAGTGGGGTGTCAGGGGTTCGAACCCCTGTCCTTACATAAATTATAACTAAACTCATGGGACTTATTCATACATGCTTTATTAAATGTTAATTAAGATGAGTTAATTTTTTTCTACTTCTTCTGGTAAGATGCCTAATCATGAACGGTTTTAAATTCTAAGTGTATATGATTATTTTTTTATCTTAATAATTTTTTTTTCTAAACGTAATTAGAATAGTTGACATGCAATAGAAGCTCCATAGAGGTTCTTTCACATCTAGTTTTTTAATAAGAGCAGGAGTATATTTTTTATGGACGATTTCAAGAATCAAACTCATGTCCATAGACTTAAATAAATAAATTTTATATATATATATATATATATATATATATATATATATATATATATATTGAAGAAATATTAATTTTTTTACAACACGATACAAAATACAAGACATACAGATTTTCTAACAAATTATAATCACATCCTTAAAAATGCAAAACTAGTAGTGAATTAGTAACAATTATTAACTTGTTCAAATCAATGATTCACATGTTTAAGGTTATCAAAAGGAGACATCCAATAGCAAGCATAATCATGTATAATATATATATAAAAAATCTATGGTGAAGTTCTTCAATTGACTTTTTCGGTGAGGTTACCCTACATCCAATAATAACGTGCCACATGTCATGTGTATTGATTGTTGCTTGGTATGTACTGTGTACCTGCTCAATATGCTCCACCATAGACTAGTTTTTTTTTGTAGTGCAAGTTACTTAACTTAGCCTATAAGTACTTAGTGTTTGTATTCAGTTGATACATCATATCATCACATCATAACATCATAGCATATATCACTCACATTCAATAATAAAGAGTATTATCATTCCTTTGTAGTTTCCTCTCTAAAGTGTGAGTGTGTGGAGATCATTCTGATCTCAGCACAAAACGTTCTGAAGTACCCAAAACATTCTAATCTTTCTCTCAAGTCTGTATGTGCATGTTCTATCTAAGACCCTAATGGAAATTAAAGAAGTCCCACATAGGAAAGATTAATGAAAACTATCCAAATCACAAGGTAAAAAAAAAAAAAAGAGTTATGCTTGAACTTTCCGGGGAGTGTTGAAAATTAAATAAGTCTCATCTAGGAGAGATTAAGGAAAGCCAGGGTGTTTATAAGTGGTGGAGAGTTTGAGTTCATTGGTTCAAATTTTTGGACCATGGACGTCAACGCCAACTAAAAAAAACAGAGATGGTACAGGTTGCCAAACAACTTGACTCCAATGAGGGCAAGTAAAAAAGAAGATTTATATCTAAGTCAAAAACGGGTAAAGAAAATAGCCGCGTTAAAACTTGAGGGAGAGTGGTGGACATTTTAAAAGTTCCACCATGAAGAAATTAAGGAAAACTAATGTGTTTATAGGTGGTGGAGAGTTTAAGTGCATTGGTTCGAACTTTTGAACCACAAACCTCAACACTTAAAAACATAAACTAGTCCATATTCTAATTGGACACGTTCCATAATCCATAATTCAACACTTAAGGTGAATAAGTGGGGTGTTTGGAGTTCGAATCTCAAACTTTGTATACTATATAACAATGGATTGATTTGTTCCTGCCAACTGAACTATGATCATGGGGACTACTTTGAATATCCTGCTAAATAATATATAAAAAATGAAGAAATTTTAATTGTTGATAGATAAATTAAATGTTTATAATTAACATATTTTTTGTGTTGTTACGAAGTAACGAGACGTAACAAAAAGCAAAAGCAAAATAAAAGTTAAGTTTCAAGCTTATGTCTCATGATGAGAGACTCTGTGCAAAACGAGTACAATTTCAGTCAGCACAACAGTTCAAATACGATTTCTTGTTTGCCATAAAATATGCACATATTTTATTCTCTACGATTATGCATCAATGTAGTGTTATCATACCTATGTAAAATATTCTAATATGAACGATGCCAATAGCATAAGCATGCAAAGTATGATCACGGTCAACAGTAAACAACTCAACGACTTCCAAGCATCTCACAAATCAAGACTTACCTGGCTACTCAATCATTGTTGTGGTTGTGAACAACACCGTCGACACCTAAGCACCTATAGTCTTTTAAGAAACTATCATCAACACTGAGTTTGAGAGTACATTTCGAAAGGACTCCAATAATTTAAGAGACATGATAATTGTAAAACCATTCTAAGATTTGGATAAAAAACAATGCACTCATCGTGTAAAGAAAAGATCTTCAGCACGACATATGAATACATCAATGTTTATCCTTAAAAATAATATTATTTCTTCAACATTATGCATACCATAATCTTAAGACAAACAAACCTATGGAGGCACTACATGTCATCGTAAAGCCAAAACTTGACATGAGCTTGCTTGACACAATTTAACATCTTAAATTAACTATACAATTGTAAGTTTTTTAATTTTTTTTATTCTCACTAGATGGCAGTTTAAAAAACATTTTTTTCAAAGCAACCTCCACTTTTTTTTAGGATAATCATGTGATTACTTGACAGCTATTATATTTCATCTTATATTAATGTATTTATTTATTCTTGAGAAGACTCTGAAGCAGCAGCTGTACATAATGGTTTAGTATTTGATGTGAAATTGTGAAGTTAGTAATAAAAAAGAAAGAAAGTTGGAAGTTACTTTTTCAACTATTTGATTGAGTAAAAAAAAACTAAGCATGTGATCAACTTATGAAACTGGGGGAGATTCCTTTCTTATATAAAAAGTTTTAAAACACTTGTGTGACCCCTGTGGGAAAAATAAATATAGAATTATATTTGAACATCTAAAATTGTTTAATTTATTAAACAACTTATAACCAAGTGTTAATTTGGTTAAGAGAGAGAAAATTATTATAAAAATCTTATAAATTGTTTTAAATGTGGTTTTATAAGTTGTCTATAAAGGTTGTTTAATTTTAAATGTTCAAATATATATTCAAAAATAAATAATGTGTTACTCCATTCTATAGTAAAAAAGAAAAGAAATGTTAACAATGGTTCTCGAGACACTGCGATCTCAAATTTAAAAATTATTTCTTTAAAAAACCAACTATTTTAATTTTCAATACATTAAATACATGAATTTTTATAAAATCTTACCTTTTAAAGTCTTTAAAAAAAATTAAAGTCCTTAAAAGACACCTGAGACCTCGTTAGCAAGACAAAAAAAGTAATAATAAAAGAGACTTGTCCATTCTTTTTTAAATGTTGTTTAAAATTGTTTACACAAATCAAAGTGACTATTAAATTTCACTATTTTTCATTAACAATTGAATATATATTTTATATTATCATGACAAGCTTGATATTTTCTTCGTAAGTTGTCACAATAATCAGACAGGCCATGGTATCACTGCCGATTTCAATGATACAATGGACACCAGCGAAAAAAACGGAAGATCAGATCGTTCAAATTTGTTGATTAGTGGTTTCCGTCATGCAGTAATCGATGCAAGGTTATCTCACTTCCTCATGGAAGGATGGTTCTATACGTGGTTTAAAAGCTTGGGTATACCGCATGTGGTGGAAGAGAAACTTGATAGAGCTTTAGCGAATGCGGCATAGTTTGACTTATTTCCAGGTGCAAAACTCAAAAATCTGATGGCTCCAACGGCAGATCAATACACTTATTATGCTAGACCACAATCCTATTATGCGCCCTCAGATGCTCGGTGTAATTTTAGGTTAAAAAAATGGATGAAAGTTAGAGTCGGGCTTTATGATTTGGCGAATGATTGTTTGCAACTGTATACCGATTGTATGCGCCCTAGATTGGGCCGATGTGCGGACGATATTTCTCTATGGAGTAAAGAGCATTGTAACAAGTTGAAGTCTGATATTGACGATTGTAAAAAATGTCTGAACAACAACAGGAACTGCAGTACTGGGGACAAACAACATCAAATGATTGCATCGAGAAAATGCATGACTCAACTGTTACTTCAGGATGATGTGTACTGGTGGCAGAGGGCAAAGACACACCACACACGGGTATAAAGACAATGATCTTAATACTTAAAAATTTCATGCCTCTGCAACAGCTAGAAAGAAGGTAAAGATGATAATGGAAATAAAGAAGCTGATAATCTAAGCATGTGTACGGTGGCAAAGGATTACTTTTTCGACTTGTTTCAAAAGAAGATTTGGCAATAGGGAGCATGTCATCATTGTTGCTAAACAATCAGTTACATATATTGAGAATGAGTACTCACTCAATGCCCTTAGTTGTGAGGCCATGTTTTTTATGCATAGTTACAAATATTGACAATGACTTACTGCCCCTTTTACTAAGGAAGAATTTTGTGAGACTATGTTTGCTATGCACCCGAACAAATGTTCAACTCCCGACGGGTACAACCTATGTTTTTACCAACACTTGTGAAATCTATGTAATGATGTTTTTCACCGTCCACTTGTAGATGGCTCATTCAAAGGTGGAGCAAAGCTCTGTATGAACTTAGTCCACTATAATTGGCACCGAGACTAATCGAATCTGAGATCTTGAGAGCAACACACTCCAAGGTCCCAAACCAACACCACTAGACCAATCCAACCGAGTTCTGTGTAGTGATGTTATTTTCAAGGAATTTTGTTCATAGTTTCATACATGCTATTTTCCAGCTACTCTAAATATGACAAAGATAGCTCTTATTCCTAAAGGTAATGCTTACACGACAATGAAGGATACCAAATTTAAACGAGCTAGCTTTGCTCTGACTTTAAATGGGTTTCCCACAAGTGGACAGTGAAATTTGATCCTTCGAATTAGTCGGTCTTTTAACCAAATATCGAGTTTTAAAAAGTAAAATATTTTCTAATTTCCATAGCCTTTAGGTCCTTGTATTAGTTTCTAAGCCTTTAGGTCCTATTGCTATTGTAATTTGTCATAAGCCAAGGTCTTATAAAACCAATTAGAGCAAGGTCTTTTTTTAGTGGTTTCTCTTTTAAGTTTCCCTTGGTTTTCAAGAATTTAAGTTTTCTATTCATTTTATCATATTGCTAGACCATCTTAGTTGAGATTATGTTTTCTTTTAGATTCTTTAAATTGAAATAGATTAGGATTTACTGAATTTAGATTTTGCTGATATTGATCTTTGTGAAGGGTTCTTTTCGTTGTTTTTGTTGTTGCTTGTCCTGTACTCTTTTTTTCCTTGTCAGTTGTATCAGTCTTGGTTTTCATGACAAGGTTTATAATGGGACAAATGTTGAGTTCTCTTGGTTATTCTATCTTGAATTTTGGTCTAGTTCCTCCAAATACTTCTGTATCTTTCTTTTTGTTTTGATAATGTTTCTTGAGTGTGACAAATGATAGGTGGCAACCAAGGAGTACCAACATAGTTGGGACATTTTGATTTGTAATGTGATATCTTTGCACTCTATTTTTACTTTAAAAAAAAAGTCATCTACACCAACATCATACTTGAGGATATGAGCTGGTGTGCGAGTAGCTAGCACTCAAGTAACATTATTGAATATTGATATCAATATAATTCAAAGAATTAATACATCCACAAGAACAAACATGATGAACCAAACTGTTCCATATGATTCTAATCTCTCCAATAATACCTCATCTCTAATAATTTCAACAGGTATATTAATTACCACCACTATGAGAGAAATTATTATCTTTTAGTAACAGTTAGGTTTAGATTAAGCTCTTGTTGACACTATTTTGCAGTACCAAAGCATGTTTTATGGGAAATTTTTTTCCTTTGACAGAGGTTTTACAAAATTATAAAAAATTTGAACTACTAAAGCACTGACTATTAATGTATGTGAGTTTCGCCACTAAACTCTTTGAAAAAAATAATATGATATGACTAGCAAAAGTGAAAATCCATAGAACGTAGAACAATTGAATATTTGGTGCATAGTTAAGGTCTTATAAAGTAGGAAATCCGTTCTATGTTATGTGCTAACCTTATATGATAGTTGGAATTGGTTGTTGAATACCTTTCCAAAGTCATTGTAGGCTTTCATCAACTTTTTTTAGGCCATAAGGCTTTCATCACTTATGATCGTTGTTGTTAAATTGCGGCGCCAAGATATAGCAGATTTTGTACAAGCTGCCGAACGTAAGAAATTTGTGAAATACCCCTGCATGTCATGGCAACACTGTAGGTTGCAAGACCGTCTTTATATGACAACATTGTCAATTGAGTTAATTTGAGTCATATATTTCGCAGGCATTTATTCATGAGTTGCCTCCCCTGGTTGTTTGTGATCAGCATGGATCCCAGGTTTAATTTGTCTGTGGCTGTTGTTATATGCAAATTTCAAATAGCAGACTTCGAGCGAATTAAGTCCATTATCCTCCAAGAAAAAAATTCAGCCAAAGACTCAAACATTACTTCCTCGGAGAAATAATTTAGTCATATCATTTTTCTCATTAATACAACTCCATAGATCGAAAGCCCGTTTTACCTGTCACTTGTTCCTTCAACTAGAGGTGGCCAGAGCACTTCCTCTATCACCTCTCTTCACCATCGAAAATGAAATCTCCACCAACTTCTTTTCTTCCCTCTTTCATCGCTTCAAGCGAAGCACTCACCACTTCAATGTGACATTAGTTGTGCCATTTTCTCTACTCTAAAATCCAATGGTCTAATAATCTTCAGAAAAAAATGGTTCAAAACCATTAAAATTTGTCGATAAATCTTTGGAAAGAGGCTTATGCTTTATGAGTAAAGTTTGGAAGTTTGAGTGGTTTTGTGTGCCTGTTAGCTGTGAATTGCCATTGTTTGAAGTTTTCAAAGCTTAAATGATTTATAGAGGGTAGCTTCGTGATGAAGGAGGTATCAAAGTTAGGCCTCTACCTTCCCTAAGCTCTTGTTTGTGGCAAGCAAATGTAGTTAGATCTTGCTTTTTCAAACCGAGAATCCATTCGCTCTTGCGTATCAATTATAGAACTCATTCGCAACCGGCAGACTTTCAAAATTAACTTTTCTTACTTCATGGGACCTCAACCTCTTAAGGTTCATGC
Organism: Medicago lupulina; assembly: GCA_958299785.1. NCBI lineage: Eukaryota > Viridiplantae > Streptophyta > Magnoliopsida > Fabales > Fabaceae > Medicago > Medicago lupulina. The sequence goes on along the minus strand of OY283143.1, from coordinate 18,998,224 downwards.
CAACATTGTCCTCAACACCATCAATGTTCACAAACTGTTCACTATGGCCATGTTATGCCCCTTCTTCATTGAAATACTTCTTCTCCCCCATTGATAGGCTATCAAGACTTTTGCAGAAATAATAAACAAAGAGTATCAAGACTTTGTAAACAATAGATTTACAATAGACTTTGTAAACAATAGACTTTGTAAACAAATAGTATCACTGACTATTGCAAGTATAATTTAGCAATAGATTTATGGGACCAAGATTTTATGCAAACAATATCCTCCAACCTCACCCTCTACGCCTCCATCTTATGCGCTTCACAATAAACGCAAGCTCTTCTCGATCCACCTCCCACCCTCTTGGCAGCCAATCTTGCTGCGGCACCAATCTCACCACCAACGGTCCCGCCCATTTAGTCTCCAACTCCTCCGGAACCACTCCCTTAATCTCAAACTGCTTTGTCAAATACTCCTCTTCCGTCACTCTCATTTCCTCATTCTTCTTCTTCCTATACCTAGGGTTCAACATTCTAAACGCTTCAATTGATTCTTCACGCTTCAATAGTTAATCATTTGGTCAAAAGTTCGATTCGAGTCGCCCAAAGGATATATCTTGTTTACCAAAAAAAAAAAAAAAAGCAAAAGAAGAACTAACTTCTAATAGACTTAAATCCATTTTTGACCTCCTAAGTGCACATGTTTATATTCAAATGGATCAAAATCAAATTTGCATATCCCTCCAAAGAATCTAAAAAAACACATAATTGAATATTACTGGATGTCTTTTGTGAAAATTATTTGCATCAAATCAAATTCCTTTCTCAAAATCGAACCAAACAACATAGTATAAATTTTAATAGTATTATAGTTTTCATCAACCAAAACTAGTCTAATCTAAACTGCACCGCGTGTTGTTTTAATCTTTGGACCAAGTATTCTTTTTTTAAATCAATAACCCAAACTGAATCAGATAGTCTTTTTTTGCCTCAAAACAATAAAAGAAACGCACCGCAAACACTCTACTCCTAAGTATCGCAATTGTGCTATTTTAGTAGTCTTTGTTTAATCAATTGATAAAATCCTAAATTCCTTTTGGTGGGGGCATAGCAGTGGTAATGATAGATGAATGCATTTGCTTTCTTGGAAAAGGCTCTCTGTACACAATAACATGGCAAAATGATATTGTGACATTTTTGCTTCAAGCATCGACCATAACCCTGATTATGTTTGACGTAGTATTTGAAAAGCTAAATTCAAGTGGAACATCAGATAAAATACCGGTATGGAATAACCCTTGGATCCAACACAGTATGGCTCTGCAGCCCCCTGTTCACGCGAATATCGCTTTTCAAAATGTAAAGGTGGTTCATCTTTTAATGTCCCACGACAAATGCTGAAAGTAACCTGCTAATTTATGCACTTTTCGACATAACAATGCAAGACAAATTTTGAAAACTCCTTTGTTTCGGTATGTTCAAACCTATGCAACAGTGTGGAGATATTAAAAGGATGGTATGTACTCGATGCAAAGTGCATATCATTTTTGTATCACTCAAGTTGCCATCGATAAAATCATGATGTTGAAGGCAATTGGAATCAAATTTGGCGCGCCCAGCTACCACCGAGAATCAAGAAGTTCTAATGGTGTGCGATTCGTAATTGTATCCCTATAGGATCAAGACTTCTTTAGCGTGGGGTTTAAAGTCTGACATCTTCAGCCATAAAACTCAACAATTTTGCAGAAACTACACACAAACCAAAGATAGTTGTTCAGTGTCATGCTTAGGAGCCTTTGGACAAAAGAAAAAAAAGGCATGGAAGGAGCAATACTAATGAAAAAATTCACGAGGTTTGTGTGAGAGCACATCCACTCTATTAATGAGCTGGATAAATGCTCACTCTGAGCGGCAAAACACGTCTCCAACATACGCACAAGATGCATGTATGGTGTGTCCAAACTTTTGTCAGGAAATTATATATGCAATGCTGATGCCTCTTTCTCTAATACTCTTGACAAGATGGGCGTTGGCATATGCATTAGAGATGACCAAGGAAATTCAATGCTCGCAAGGACCCTATCCTTGAGGTTGACACAGGGTAAGTAGTTGGGCTATTGAAGGCACTTGAGTGGGTTAGAGATTTGCAACTACTCGACATGGATTTTGAGATAGATTCTAAAAGAGTGGTTGACACTCAGATTCTAAAAGAGTGGTTGACACTCTTTATAGTCGGAACTCGGAAACCTAGCGTCTTAAATTATGGTACTATTATTAACGATTGCAGATGCATCCATTTTACATATCTTGTGGACTCTCATGTAAAGTTCATTAGCAGATAGGTCAATGAGACTGCCCATAATCTTGCTGGATGGCTTCATTTTTAGCTAATCTCCATAATTTTATTGACATCCCTACATATATCCAAACAATTATTGTAAATGGAATGTTGTAAGTTTTTACCGTAAAAAGAAAAAACGTTTTCTCATTTTCTAATCTGCTCGTCCCTCCCATTTACATTGAACCGACACAACTAATAAATGACACCTACTAACTCACAAAGTTAGTGAGATTTTTTATTATACTAATAAAAATAAAATAAAAAACACAATAAGAAACGTTGAACATCAAATTATTTCCAAATAAGAACATCGATTTTTATCAGTTTTATATCTAAGCTGCTCGTCTAATATTTCTTCTTCCACAATACTCATGATTCACCGTTCTCAAACAAAATCATGGGCAGTGATTCATATGCCATTTTGTCAGCAACACCAAATTCAGGAGACCACAATACACATGGGAATTACTTTGGTCACTAGTCGGAGAAATGAGAATTGTCGCGTCATTTTTCAGAGATCAAAGCTATTTGATTAGCTTTTGACTCATTAAATTATTTCATAACTTTTAAAAAAAAGATTTGAATTAGAAGGGGTCCGGGGGTTGGTTACATAAAGGGAAGATGTTAGCACCCTTTACGTTCGTAGTACTCTACGAGAATCTTTCGACTTTATTTTATTTTTGTGCTATAAACTTACTTAATTTTAAAAATGGAATGAATGGTGAATAAAGAAAAGAAAGAATCCTAATATCTACATTTTTATTGATTCGGAAGGACTATGTCTTTTGCCTACGTACCCTTGAGGGATCAGAACCTCGTAGTTCGGGGTAAAAATTCCGATTGATTTGTTTTGTGTTTTTTATTAGTTTTGAAAAAAGTTTTAAAGTAAAAAAGCCAAGTGGCAAAATAAGCTTGTATGCGTTTTTTAATAAAAAAATTACTCAAAATAGAATTAAATTGATTTAATATTTGATTAAAGAAATAAAATAAAAAGGGATCACTTGATTATTGAACCAAAGTTTATTGTGAAAAATGTTTTTTGTGATTTTGTTATTTGCATGTTTTTGTTATTTTTGAATAATTAAACTAACGGAGCGGAAAAAATAAAAGCGTAGGGACCTTATGGTGGCGTCGGACCACCACAAGGACCTTTTACCTAAACTACCAAGCATAAAGGTAAACATACACCCACTCACGCACACGTGCACCTAAACTATTACAAAAAAACCTATTAATACATTCTAGGGACTGCGATAAAAATAAATAAATTACATGAAAGCCTATTTTTACATCCTAAATTATGTGCAAAAAGCGAAAATAAAGAGATAAATTACATTGAAGCCTAATTACATTTTTTAAGTGGCTATAAAAATAATTAAAGATGCTAAAAAATAAAAATAAAAAAAGGAATGTAACATGAAATAAAATAAGATGCAGTGAAATAAGTACAAGTAAGACTAAAATGCATAGAAAATAAACGAAATGAAATAAAAAAAAATGCATGCAGGGGGGTGCAGCAATAAGCAGGGGTATGCAGTGAGTAAAAAAGGATGAATTGGGCCTAAGGGACAGCCTGGTCTTGCAGGGAATTGACTGGGGCCGGTTCGGTCAAAACCCCAGGTCGGTTCAAGGAGAACCAAACCGGTTCAAAGGGATATATAAAGGGTGTAAGACCCATTTCCCTTCATTTTTCAACTAATACTCTCTCTCTTTTTTTTTCTTTCCTCACCGTATCCTCTCTTCACTCTCTTCCATGTTACTGTGTAAATCGCAGGTTCTTCTGTTGAAAGTTTTGTGCGTCCTTTTTTGTGTGTTGCAGGTTCTTATTTATAGTGAAGGATCCTGGGCTAGGGTTTGTTCAAGAGAAGCAACAGAATTGCCCTGGCTTGGGGAGAAATGCACTCTGCAAATTGAGTGTGACGCATGACAGGCTGTTTGGGATGAACCCAGACCGTCTTTAGACCTTTTTCCTTCGGACTTATATGATATACTTGGACCGCTTCTTTTTTGGACTTTCACAGACATTAAAATAAATGAATAATAATATTTAAGAAAAAGGAAAAAGAAAAGAAGGATAAGGACAAAGCAGAACAAGAAAAATAAAAATAAAAATAAAATAATCGAGAAATAAAGAAGATTTTTTTTATCAAGGTTAATTAAAATAAAAGATGGAACCCAATAATAAAGATAAAATAAGAATAAAAAACAATGAGAGAAGAGTGCCCGACTCGGAACCAAAAATGAGGTATTTTAAAATACCTGTCTGCCGAAATTTTGTCTGAAAAGTCGGAGATTATTCAGGGCTAAATGACGCGTGTCAGTAGTGTCTTAGGTCGAAAATTGGGGTATGACAAGAATATACTAATCTAGCATATTATAAGTGACTGTATTAAGTAGCTCACGTCCTTAATGAATAAAAAAAAGTCATTGATAAATGATAATCTTTCAGAGTTGCATTTTGAAATAACAATTTCCCTTGGTTACAAGGACGGCTACCACCCACATTTAGGATCACATCAAACGAGAAGCTACATGATAAAGTAATGAGTGGGAATGCTTACCAGATGAGAAATTTTATCATTTTCGGGAGCCAAGAGAATCCAACTTTGGAATTCAGAGGTAGTAGCATGCATACCATTTTACTCATCTTTTATAGAGGAAAAATTGTGAGCAAGGACTGCAGAGTAACCATATTTTCAATCAAATCCTTGACCATAAACTTCAAAAACATGGATGTTCACATCAATAACATATGGAATTCGGTAACAAAGGGGGACAAACTTTATCCCATTCTACCTGAATCTATGAGAATAATTTTGGCCTTAATAATGAAGTTCCAACTATGGAACCTGAAATCTTTCACCTGACAGTAAGCAATACGTAGTTCCCAGACCAGGTTTTTGATGTCGGTGTAGCTTCTTCTGACACATGATTCTATTATACTCTTGTTCAAAAAAGAACACAAGTGTAGAGTTCACATTCTCGAAAACCAAGCTTTATGGACTCCTTCATAGCTTTATTCATTGCAGAAATAGATCTACCTCGTTCTACATGTCAAGCATTTTCAAACAACTTATGATAGTTCCTTAGTTCTCATTAGTGATCCATGTAGCTTCAAAATGAAAGGGGCAAGGGAGTTTCACTTGAGGAATACATCCCAGCCTCAAAAGGATGGGATTATGATCCAAGTGTTGACGACAAAAGACCTTTACGAAATGTCATTCTCCATTTAAAGCTAGCCAATCATTTGTCAAGATTTTTGGCAATGACTTTATTTCCTTTGCAGTGTCTATGCCATAAAAATCTCTCCAATGACGTTTATAACTACCAATTTAAATCTTTCAAGCTACTGAGAAGCAGCATCAACTCTTACCAAGAGAAAGTTTCCCCCTATTTGGTACCCTGGAAATCATACCTTAATGAAATCTCCCATTGTGGTCTGCAGATCCCATGCACGAGAACCTGGATCACAAAAGTAGTTTCAAAGAGCACAAATGACTAAAATTTAATTGCATACCTCATATATAAAGCTTTTAATGGTCGTGCGGATAGGTAATATTGAGTTTCTAACGAGCAAGAAGAAATTATCTTCTGCAGAAGGCAACTCAGCTGTTCCATTAAAATAACAGTTTTGCCAATCGTAAGATTGTATTGCACAAGTGATCCCACTCAGTCATTTTAAAATGATTAAATCCCCCTTATCAAAATAACATGATGCAAACCTGCTAACATAGACAAACCCTAGAAACATGATACAAGGACCAAGCATTTAGAAAACCTATATCATAAAGAATGTATTAAAAATATTGCACAAATAGAAGACATATAAACTCAGTCTCATGCATGTCAAAGTACAAATATACACCAAAAAATGCATATACCCCTCGGTGCAAAGTGAGGGCAAAAACATTTAAAACTTGTTTGCATGTATGACCAAGTGTCCAACACTGGCTTAACACTAATCAAGAAATATCTAATATATTTTCTGACTCCTCAAATGTCAGAAATATCATCCATTTTTTGCAAGAGTTAGTTAGCAAGTCTTAACAGTCCTTACTTAAAACCCACTTGAGCAAGATGTTGTCCAAATTATATGAGTTGAATGACTGAATCCCATAAAAAATCATTTACTTGAACAATGTATTAGCCTCTAAAGTTTTTCCAATATTTCCATGGACTTCAATCAAAGAAGTAAAAGATAATGAATAGAACTGATACCCCGAATTTCCATCTGAGCAATAAGAGAACTAGTTCGACCAAGGTCTCATCTAAAACATTTAATAATTACTAGTGATCGGCTATACAACTTGTTGGAAGTTATTCCTCCAACTGAAGAACAATGAGGACACTTAGCAAGTGTGATTATGATTTTTCCATCAAATTCTAAGCTTTTACTTTTAATGTTAAAAACATAAAATATTGATTGACCATCAAAAATATATAAATCAGTTTTCAAGAACTGAATTGAAATCATTTATTGACCATCAAAAAGCATGTTCCATTGTTCAAAAGCTGAATTGAAAATCAGTTTTCTATTGACCATCAATGTAATTCTATTGTCATTGAAAAGCTTCTACATATTTCTTATTGATAAATCACAGTTATTTCATCCTTATGTATAACTTCACTCATAAATTTAAAGGTAATGGCCCAATGGAAAATGCAGTCACTACTTATTCTCATGGAATCCAGAGGCACACTACTCCAGGTATATTAAAACACATTGAAATTGACAAACCAACACTACATGTCTTGATAGCTAAAGTGTTAGGACCCAACATGACGTGTTTAAGTACTTAGTAGGGTGTCTAAATAATAGGAATATTCTACTTAAACACTTTTTCAGGTTCTCTTTTCAATATAATTGGGTCCTAACATGCAGGTTCTTTTCATGGTCTTTTCAATTGGACTGGGTTCCAATTCTCTGGTTCATCACATATAACTAATGTACATTTATATATTGTTAAAATGCAACACAAATCAGTTGGAAAAAAGCTTATTGAATGAAGAAGCTGAGAAACACAAGAACTGAAGTAACTTGCACAACAAGCTATTGACACCTTAGTTAAGTTTAGAGTTAGTTATACATTGTAACTAACTCCCACTTTTCTAGGAACAATAAGATAGGATATAGTAAAGCTGGTGCACAATATGTTATAGTGTAACCAAGCTAACAACCTATATAAACAAGTTGTAACAGATTTCACAATCAATGAAAATCATTCACTCTTTTTCTCTCATTTTCTATCATTTTCTTTCTTACTCAATATATATTGCTCTTGTTCAGAGTCCATCAAGCTTGGAGGGTTTACATACCCTAAATTTGCATCCAAAGTCATAAAAGTGCAACCATCCAATTGAAGACAAAACAATAAATATAAAAGAAATGCACTTTCATTCGGTTCTACTCCATACACCTACGAGAAAAGTAGCAAAAACCGTAGAGTTAAAATAGATAAATATTAAGAAAACTTGTTTCCATTCCCCAAATTCACTTCTAGCCCAAATAATGTGTGCATGGTAAACAAATCAACCTTGATTTAATGATTTTCTCTCCTTACGAACTTGAACTTCCAAGTACCTATTTTGTTTACCTAGTTCTCAATCCTACAATCAAAGTATCAATTTTCCAGCCAAATCTCATGGACAGTAGTTTTACAGTGAATCTAAAAGGACGACAAATTAATCGACTACGATATTTTCAACCCAACAGTAAAACTAGCAAATATGAATAAGGAGAATACCTCCAAATTGCAAGATTTTCAAATTGCTGCAGCATATAGCTATAAAACGTTTTGACTATTATATCTTCTGCCTTTGAAGAACTTCATCAACTCCTTTAATAGGGTCTGTCAAATATACCTCATCGACTACAAAAGCTAAAAGTATAATTTATCCCTCAAGACTAAAAGTGAATCTTTTTGATCATTGAGGCATGCCATTTTCCAAGCACTGGCAAAAAACAGTCTGAAGGTGAATTCAAGGTCATAAACGCACAATAGAATACCAATCTTTGTATTATGAATACAAATTCGTATCAATATCTCATCTAAGTCATCATCAAACTTTAAATTATGATTGAAGTGTTCACAACGTTCCTTTTAGGGTCAAATGAGGCATCCCAATGCCTGTGGCAATTTACAATTGCATTCAGCGTCATAAAAGCACAACAGATTCATCGCTTATATTATGAATAATGATTCATATCAATATTGCATTAGGGGTCATCGAGGCATCCAACTATTTGCAATATTTATGGAACAAATAATATTCATCAATTCCTTTCGGGTCATCAATGTATCTCAATAATTTAAAATTAAGGCTCATATTTCATATCCAGATGACAATTCATGGTCTAGAATTGCATTCAGAATCATAAACGCACAGTAGATATCATCTCTTATATTGTGAATAAAAGTTACATTCATTTTGCATTTAAGTCACCATCAAGCTCAAGCAATTACATTATGAATAATAAAGTATGCATAACGTGGTTCTCTTTAAAATCATTAAGGCATCCCAACACTTATAAAATTTAAGGATAAAAATAATATTCATGCATTTTCAGGGGCGTAGCCCTTCATTGATAAGGGGTAGCCTTGGCTACCCCACAAAATATATTAATCTTCAATTAGTTGGTATAAATTTATATTCGGCTACCCTAAATAATAAACATTGAGCTACCCCAAGCAAATTTAGTTGCCGAAAATATTCATTTTAAAATTATTTTATTCTTCCTTTATCTTTGGCCCCTGCTTAAATTTTTTGCTAGCTTCACCGCTGTGCATTTTTACCATCAGACTTAGGATATATCATTCTGTTATCGAATTCGAAAAAGTGATTTCAACTCACAGGGCAATTTAAATTTAAGAATTCCATTCAAGTCATAAAAGATATCATCTAACATTTAGATAATGAATATAGTGGCCACGGTAATCCTTTTAGAGTCATCTAAGCATCTGACAAAAAAATTTGTAAAGATTCATTCCTTTAGGGTTGTTAAGGCACCCTAACCGTTTCAAAATTTAGGCTCATATACGAAGGGTTTGTCTATATTTGTATAAAGCAGAAGATTGAAAGTTCTTGTGAAAATGGTTTAGCCTAACAACATGAACCAATTAATATAAAATCAGAAGGGTTTGTGAAAATTTCATTACCTTGACTACTGAATAAATTGTCTTTCAAAACATCGATGCCAAATAGGATCTCCATACAAAACCACAGTTTCAAGAATTAAAGCCTAGAAATCAAGATAGAGGTAGAAATGTTATTGTTGAAGGTCTAATTGAAAATTATTTATATTGAGTGTTTTAAAGAAGATGAAAGGACCAAAGACAATGCGTGTTTCATCTTCTTTAAAACACATCATAACCTTCGAAGAGAAAAGCAGAGAAGTATTAAGGCATCCCCTATAGCATGCAGTGACAAATCAAAATCTAAAAATGAATCAAAGTAATAAAAGCACAATGAGTACAGATTTTTATATCATGAAAAACCAAAACTGTAAATTCATGGAGCATATACAATTCATATATCTTTTTGGATCATCGAGTCATTCCATAAAACACGCAGTAGCAAATCACAGTCTAACAGTGAATTCAAGATCATAAAAGCATAATGAATAAAAACCTTTATATTATGAATACAAATTCGTATCAATATCGCATGTAAGATATCATCAGACTTTAAATTATGACTGGAGTGTTCATAATCTTTCTTTTAGGGTCAAATGAGGCATCCCAACAGTTCAAAATTTATGGAAACAAATAATATCCATGTTTCATATTTCTTTCGGGTCATTGAGGCATCCTATATTCAATCTCATTTTGGCAATTTACAATTTAGAATTGCATTCAGGGTCATAAAAGCACAACATATCCATCTCTTATATTATGAATAAAAATTCATATCAATATCACATTTCAGGCATCATACAACTTTTACACTATGAGTGAATTGTTCACAGTGTTTCCTTTGGGTCATCGAGGCATCCAAAGACTTGCAACATTTATTGAGCATATAACATCCTTTGATTCAATTAGGATCATCAAGGCATATTGCATTCCATCTCATAGTGGCAATTAATAGTCTATAATTGCATTTGGGGTCATAAAAGCACATCAAATCCATCTCTTATATTATAAATAAAGATTCATATCATTATCGTATTAGAGTCATTGACATTACACTATGAGTTAAGTTTTCATAATATTTCCGTTAGGGTCATTGAGGCGTCAAAACACTTGAAACATTTATGAAACAAATAATATCCATTAATTCCATTCGGGTCATTGAGGCATTATGAATGAATAAAAATTCATATCGATATCATATTTAAGGCATCGTCCAACCTTTACATTATGAGTAAAGTGTTCATAATGTTTGCTTAAGGGTCACCAAGGCATCCAAACACTTGCAACATTTACGGGACAAATAACATCCATTAATTCCTTTCGGGTCATCAAAGCATCATACTAATTTCAAAATTTAGGCTCATATATCATACAACAATATCACATTTAAGGCATCATCCAACCTTTACATTATGAGTAAAGTGTTCATAATGTTTGCCTAAGGGTCATCGAGGCATCCAAATACATGCAACATTTACGGGACAAATAATATCCATCAATTCCTTTCGGGCCATCGATGCATCATACTAATTTCAAAATTTAGGTTCATATATCATATGAGTGACAATTCATAGTGTAGAATTGCACTCAAGATCATAAAATAAAATCACCGAGGCATCCCAACATTTACAAAATTTAAGTAGCGAAATCAATATTCATTGTTTCCTACCATTGGACTTAGGATTATATCATCCCCTTTTCAAATTACAAAAATTGATTTAACTCATAGACAATCACAATAACTCATAGTTATGAAAAATAAAAAATTCATCTTGGAGGGTTCCAATTCTCTAGTTTGTCACATATAACTAATATATATTTATATATTGCTCTGTTCAGAGTCCATCAACCTTGGAGGGTTTACATACCCTAAACTTGCATCCAAGGTCATAAAAGTGCAACAATCGCTTAATGTGAATGAAAACATATATTAAAATTGAATTTAAGGATGAATATTAAAGAGTTCATGATGTAGTTTTCTTTAGGGTCGTAGAAGCATCTTGTACCTCATATAAATCAAGGAACAAAGTATACCCATCTTGCAGCTCATATATACTACCACATGTAAGATTGTCTTTTACGGTCAACTTCAATAAACAATTCACGTGAAAATAACCATCAAACATCAGTTTTCTCATTATTTTTCATTGCATATCATAGTGATCATGTATTGTCAAGGAATCTAGAGTCATACTATTATTAAGCACACTGAAATTGACATCAACTCTTATACTGTGAATAAAATTCACATTCCTTCTGTATTTAAGTCGCCATCAAGCTCAAGCAATTACATTATGAATAATAAAGTGTGCATAATGTGCTTCTCTTTAAAATCATTGAGGCATCCCAACACTTATAATATTTAAGGATAAAAATAATATTCATGCATTCCTCCCATCGGACTAAGGGATATATCATACCGTTATCGGATTAGAAAAGGAGATTTCAACTCACAAGGGAAATTTAAATTTAAGAATTCCACTCAAGTTATAAAAGATATTATCTAACATTTACATTATGAATATAGAGGCCACGGTATTTCTTTTAGTCATCTAAGCATCCGACAATAAATTTGTACAAATTCATTCTTTTAGTGTTGTTAAGACACCCTAGCCGTTTCAAAATTTAGGCTCATATACGAAGGGTTTGTCTATATTTGTATAAAGCAGAAGATTGAAAGTTCTTGTGAAAATGGTTTAGCCTAACAACATGAACCAATTAATATAAAACCAGAAGGATTTGTGAAAATTCCTTTACCTTGGCTATCGAATAAATTGTCTTTCAAAACATCGGTGCCAAAAGCGTCTCTATACAAAACGAGTTTCAAGAATTAAAGCCTAAAAATCAAGATCATAAAAGCCTTACTTGCAAAAAATTTATATTGAGTATTTTCAAGAAGATGAAAGGACCAAATACAATGCGTGTTTAATCTTCTTTAAAACACATCATAACCTTCGAAGAGGAAAGAAGAGAAGTATTAAGGCATCCCCTAAAGCATGCAGTGGCAAATCACAGTGTAAAAGTAAATTCAAGGTCATAAAAGCATAATGAATAAAAACTTTTATATTGTGAATACAAATTCATATCAATATCGCATGTAAGGCATCATCAAACTTTAAGATTGAAGTGTTCATAATGTTTCTTTTAGGATCAAATGTGGCATCCCAACACTTCAAAATTTATGGAACAAATAATATCCATGATTCATATTCCTTCCGGGTCATTGTGGCATCCTATATTCCATCTCATTTTGGCAATTTACAATTTAGAATTGCATTAAGGGTCATAAAAGCACAACAGATCCATCTCTTATATTATGAATAAAAATTCATATCAATATCACATTTCAAGCATCATACAACCTTTACACTATGAGTGAATTGTTCACGGTGTTTCCTTTGAGTCATCGAGGCATCCAAACACTTGCAATTCCATCTCATAGTGGCAATTCATAGTCTAGAATTGCATTTGGGGTCATAAAAGCAAATCAGATCCATCTCTTATATTATGAATAAAGATTCATATCATTATCGTATTAGGGTCATCGACTTTACAATATGAGTAAAGTGTTCATAATATTTCCGTTAGGGTCATTGAGGCGTCAAAACACTTGAAACATTTATGAAACAAATAATATCCATTAATTCCTTTCGGGTCATTGAGGCATTATGAATGAAGAAAAATTTATATGAATATCACATTTAAGGCATCATCCAACCTTTACATTATGAGTTAAGTGTTCATGATGTTTTCTTAAGGGTCATTGAGGCATCCAAACATTAGCAACATTTGCGGGACAAATAATATCCATCAATTCCTTACGAGTCATCGAGGCATCATACTAATTTCAAAATTTAGGCTCATATATCATATTTGAGTGACAATTCATAGTCTAGAATTGCACTCAAGATCATAAAATCACCGAAGCATCCCAACATTTACAAAAGTTAAGGAGCGAAACTAATATTCATCGTTTCCAACCGGAGTTCGAACAATGTCGTATTATGGACAGATTTCATCACGTGAGGCTCCTCCAGACCGAAATGGTGTTCTTCTCGGTGTTTCCATCCTACTTCTCTTAATATCATAGACTAGAATATTTTGTCTAGTGTAACTCCCCTGCAAAATACTTGTATTGAAGGACCTATCAAATTAACCAATTATATTCACCATGGCAAGTTTGAAATGTGTGAAGAATTTTGAAAGTAAACACTGATCGCTATTAGTTGAGGATACAAAATTTTAAAAAGTTGCCATTCTGCACATATCATGATCAATTGATAGTCTTAATTCATTTGGTCTGTATCTATTTATTCGATACCAATCGGCACTTTGGCTAAGAAGATATGTGGTGTGGTGGCAGTGCTTTTGTAAAAACAAAATTGTATCATCTTTTTTTTTTTTTTTTTTGAATATCCTCTTGTTTTCCCTTCTCAGTGGCAGTGCATATACAATTGTTAAAACAATGCATCTGATGCAAATTAAGACAAATGCAACTGTTATGGAAGGATTTATTGATCAAAGTAGTGCAAGCATACTTGCTAAAGAGCAATTAAGAATTACAGTGATGCAAATTATAATTTAAGCAAAATCCAAGGTAAAACACATCATAACTAGATTTTTTTATATGGAGTGTTTTAAAGAAGAAGAAAGAACCAGACACAATGTGTGTTTCATCTTCTTTAAAACACATCATAACTTTCGAAGAGGAAAGTAGAGAAGTATTAAGGCATCGATTATAGCAAACAGTGGCAAATCATAATCTAGAAATGAATTCAAGGTAATAAAACCACGAGTACAAATTTTTCTATCATGAAAAACCAAAACAGTAAATTCATGGAGCATATTAAATTCATATATCTTTCTGGATCATTGAGCATCCAACATTGATTCATTTAGGATCATCAAGGCATCCAACATTCCATCTGATAGTGGCAATTCATAGTCTAGAATTGCATTTGGGATCATAAAAGCACATCATATCCATCTCTTATATTACGAATAAAGATTCACATCATTATCGTATTAGGGTCATCGACTTTACACTATGAGTGAATTGTTCAGAATATTTCCGTTAGGGTCATTGAGGCGTCAAAACACTTTTATGAAGCAAATAATATTCATTAATTCCTTTCGGATCATTGAGACATTATGAATGAATAAAAATTCATATCAGTATCACATTTAAGGCATCGTCTAACCTTTACGGTAAGTGTTCATAATGTTTGTTTAAGGGTCACCAAAGCATCCAAACACTTGCAACATTTACAGGACAAGTGTCTTAAAAAAAAAACATTTACAGGACAAATAACATTCATTAATTCCTTTCGGGTCATCGAAGCATCATACTAATTTCAAAATTTAGGCTCATATATCATACATCAATATCACATTTAAGGCATCATCCAACCTTTACATTATGAGTAAAGTGTTCATAATGTTTGCTTAAGGGTCATCGAGGCATCCAAACACTTGCAACATTTACGGGACAAATAATATCCATCAATTCCTTTCGGGTCATCGAAGCATCATACTAATTTCAAAATTTAGGCTCATATATCATGAGTGACAATTCATAGTCTAGAATTGCACTCAAGATCATAAAATCACCGAGACATTCCAACATTTACAAAATTTAAGGAGAAAAACCAATATTCATCGTTACGTGCCATTGGATTTAGAATTATATCATCCCCTTTTCAAATTACAAAAATTGATTTCAACTCATAGAGGCAATCACAGTAACTCATATAGTTATGAAAAATAAAAAATTCATCTTGCAGCGTTATAGGGTCTGTATCTAACCGGTTTGTATAGGGTTGTTGTTGTTATAGCAGAAGATTAAAGGTTGCAACTACACAGATTTAAACTATATGCACACATAATAAGCCTTGTTGTATAATAACTACATTGTTCATCAATTCCTTTCAGGTCATAGATGTATCCTGGTAGTTTCAAAATTAAGGCTCTTATTTCATATCCAGATGACAATTTATAGTTTTTTTTTTATAAGTTAAATTTTATTATCGACGAGAATATGCAAGGCGCACCAAAGTCTCGCGGATGGGAAGAAAAAAATACAACATAGTGCCGCATATATACGGAACACCACCGAACCGGAAAAAAAAAAAAAACCCAAACCCAAACAAGGCCTCGTAGAATGAGGCTGGAGTATACTTGCCAACACCAAGCATACCACCGCCTCAAAACCCAACCAACAGCCACTGCACAGCCATGACAGAAGTCACTTGACTGCCGGCAGCAACCCAACAGAAGCCTGCTCGCTCAGCAGAGGCAAACCGACAACAACATCCCCCCAAACCTGAACCTACACAGCACCAAACCGACTGTCCAGAAACAGAACCGAAACCAGCACCCCCTAATCCAACACACCTACCTCCTTCCTTCCCTACTAAGGCACTGAATAGGGTCCCAACTCCACTCCTAAAATAGGTAAACCGGTATCTTAGTCCTTTTCAAGATCCACCTCCAAGACATCACTTTAATCTCCTACAACACATAATTTCTCAACACAATTTATAGTTTAGAATTGCATTCCCAATCATAAACGCCCAATAGACATCAACTCTTATATTGTGAATAAAATTCACATTCCTTTTGTATTTAAGTCACCATCAAGCTCAAGCAATTACATTATGAATAATAAAGTATGCATAATGTGCTTCTCTTTAAAATCATTGAGGCATCCCAACACTAATAATATTTAAGGATAAAAATAATATTCACGCATTCCTCCCATCAGACTGAGGGATATATCATACCGTTATCGGATTATGAAAAGAGATTTCAACTCACAAGGGCAATTTAAATTTAAGAATTCCACTCAAGTCATAAAAGATATCATCTAACATTTACATTATGAATATAGAGGCCACGGTATTTCTTTTAGAGTCACCTAAGCATCCGACAATAAATTTGTACAAATTCATTCTTTTAGTGTTGTTAAGACACCCTAACCGTTTCAAAATTTAGGCTCATATACAAAGGGTTTGTCTATATTTGTATAAAGCAGAAGATTGAAAGTTCTTGTGAACATGGTTTAGCCTAACAACATGAACCAATTAATACAAAACCAAAAAGGGTTTGTGAAAATTCTTTTACCTTGGCTACCGAATAAATTGTCTTTCAAAACATCGGTGCCAAAAGCGTCTCTATACAAAACAAGTTTCAAGAATTAAAGCCTAAAAATCAAGATCATGAAAGCCATACTTGCAAAAAATTTATATTAAGTATTTTCAAGAAGATGAAAGGACCAAACACAATCCGTGTTTAATCTTCTTTAAAACAATCATAACCTTTGAAGAGGTTAAGAAGAGAAGTATTAAGGCATCCCCTATAGCACGCAGGGGCAAATCACAGTCTAAAAGTAAATTCAAGGTCATAAAAGCACAATGAATAAAAACTTTTATACTGTGAATACAAATTCATATCAATATCGCACGTAAGGCATCATCAAACTTTAAATTATGATTGGAGTGTTCACAATGTTTCTTTTAGGATCAAACGAGCCATCCCAACACTTCAAAATTTATGGAACAAATAATATCCATGATTCATATTCCTTTTGGGTCATTGATGCATCCTATATTCCATCTCATTTTGGCAATTTACAATTTGGAATTGCATTCAGGGTCATAAAAGCACAACAGATCCATCTCTTATATTATGTATAAAAATTCATATCAATATCACATTTCAGGCATCATACAACCTTTACACTATGGGTGAATTGTTCACGGTGTTTCTTTTGGGTCATCGAGGCATCCAAACACTTGCAATTCCATCTCATAGTGGCAATTCATAGTCTAGAATTGCATTTGGGGTCATAAAAGCAAATTAGATCCATCTCTTATATTATGAATAAAGATTCATATCATTATCATATTAGGGTCATCGACTTTACCGTATGAGTAAAGTGTTCATAATATTTCCGTTAGGGTCATTGAGGCGTCAAAACACTTGAAACATTTATGAAACAAATAATATCCATTAATTCCTTTCGGGTCATTGAGACATTATGAATGAAGAAAAATTCATATGAATATCACATTTAAGGCATCATCCAACCTTTACATTATGAGTAAAGTGTTCATAATGTTTTCTTAAGGGTCATCGAGGCATCCAAACACTAGCAACATTTGCGGGACAAATAATATCCATCAATTCCTTACGGGTCATCGAGGCATCATACTAATTTCAAAATTTAGGCTCATATATCATATTTGAGTGACAATTCATAGTCTAGAATTGCACTCTAGATCATAAAATCACCGAGGCATCCCACTATTTACAAAATTTAAGGAGCAAAACTAATATTCATCGTTTTTGACCATTGGAATTTGGATTATATCATCCCTTTTCAAATTAGAAAAATTGATTTCAACTCAGAATCTAAAAGAGTAATACAAGTTACACCAAGTATTTCATCCATATCTGCCTTTATTTACTTTTGTTTTCTTTTATCACTACCATTTAGATTCTAAATTCCCAAAAGAACAACAAAGTTTATCTGGATTTGAATTGAATATACAACTCTTGACTCTTATGAACATAAAATAGCTTTTGCAAGATCTGTAGAGCACCTTCTACAACATCCAATAAATAGATCCTAATACTAATACCAAAGTATAACAGAACTATGCCAAAGGGGGCTTAATTTTAACAATGAATGGCATGAGCAAGCAATAGAACACCAACAGACACAGTCATAATGAGAAACAATGACCTAAGTAAAAGCATTTTATATTTATGTTTCACACAACAATATTTACAGTTACAAACCTGAAGAGACAACAGCACGGTTAGTGAACTCCTTCACGGAAGATGGTGCACTTGTAGGAAGAGTTTTAGCAACTCTCTCTAATTCTTCTTGTTGCTTCTTTGCAGTTACCCTATCTGGTCCGCTGTAGTGATCAACAATCTTTTTCAATAATGGAACCCGTTGCATTAACTCTTCAATTACTTCCTGGTAGGATATCAAGTTAGAAAATAGGAGATACCAACATACTTGCGCATAAAGATAAATAAACACTAATGACAAATGTTTTTTCCCGCTAGCACCCATAAAATACAACTATTTCAAAATAAATACAGCAATAAAGCCCTTATCACAATGTACTTGTTACGCAGGTTAATTAAAACAAAGTTATTTGCAATCAAGCCATAAGATTGTTAGTGAAGATAGTGCAGAACTAACAGTATAGAAAAGAACACCCCTAAACCATTGCAAGTTATGCCATTATATTGTTGGGCTGTAATCCTCAGTCATGGATAAGATTGGCAATAGAATGACATACCTCCCACTCTTCTTGACTTCGAATCCCCTCATATGTCATCAAAAATGGTTTCATTTTCTCTAGTGCATCCCGAAGTGCAATTGGTTCTTTCTCATCAATATCTGGATTATCAAACTCCACCGCATATTCTGGCTCAAATTCAATCTGCAGTAATCAAACAAGAAACAGAAAAAAAAACACAAACAAACAAATAAAACATAAGATACACTTAAAGTAATGATGCTAGAAAGTTGACAAAGTTTCACCTTGATGCAGCTAATCTAGAAATAAAATAAAATCCTATTTCCACTTCTTAGAATCATTTTCCAACAAAAAGATACATATATGGCGCTAATCACTTACAGCACAATTAATGTCCATTGCTTCCACATATTCATCTTGCAACGGTGAGGGTAAAACTCTCTCAATAATCTCCTCAAATGCTTCAGTAATCTGATCCACCATCGCAGGCCCAAGCTTCTTAGCTAAATTTTCACCATATGCATTATCTCCAAGATATAGCCCATCAGCATTGGAACGCGCTATATCCTGATGACTCGTTCTATCATCTCCATACCTTTTAAACCCTCCCCTTCCAACACCTCTTCCTCCTCTACCACCACGGCCTCTACCTCCTCGGCCACGAGCATACACATCTCTTCCTCTTCCTCTTCCTCTTCCACTTCCATCACCATCATCTCTCACAAATCTGTTCATCGGCTGCCTCCTAGTAACATTATCAGATGCCGCATCAGCCGGAGTTTGCCGAACACGGATATGCCTATTCACTACCGGAGCTTGAGGAGCTTCTCGATCCGCTTCTTCCAACGGCTTCCCCCTCCCACCTCCAGGCAACACCTTTGGCACAGTCATTACAAATCTATTATCACTCTCACTATCATCAGATAAATCTATTGGTTCTACTGGTCTAACATCCTCACTTCTAGTAAAAACCGGCTGCCTCCTAGTAACATTATCAGATGCAGCATCAGCCGGAGTTTGCCGAACGCGAATATGCCTATTCACTACCGGAGCTTGAGAAGCTTCTTGATCCACTTCTTCCAACGGCTTCCCCCTCCCACCTCCAGGCAACACCTTTGGCACAGTCATTACAAATCTATTATCATTCTCACTATCACCAGATAAATCCATTGGCCCTACTGGTCTAACATCCTCACTTCTAGTAAAAACCGGTTTCTTCGGAAGCGAAGAATCATTTGCACCTGTCTGAGAAACATTATCCTCTCTTTTAATGAAAACAGGTTTTTTTGGTACAGAATCATTTTCAAATTGAGGTGGCAATGGATCAAAACCTCGACCACGACCGCGTCCACGACCATAACCAGATGGTTGAATAGAAGACAAAAACGACGGAAAAGACGGAAAGTCTGTTGAAGGCGGAACTGTTGCACCACGGCCATGGCCACGACCAGCACCAGGTGGAATTGGTGAATCTGTTGTATCAGTTTTAGATTCTTTGACATTAGGGTTAGGGTTACCAGGAGCAGCTTTTTCACCAAACTTGAATGTCACTGATTTTTAACCTGTTTGTATAGGGTTGTTGTTGTTAAAGCAGAAGAGTAAAGGTTGCAACTACACAGATTCAAACTATATTCACACATAATAAACCATGTTGTATAATAACTACACTGTTCATCAATTCGATTAATCTGAAATCTAAGAATTCGATTAAGGAAATGCGAGCAACGATGAAGAAAGAAGGTTTACCCGTTAAGAAGAAGATCGTCATGGAGTCTCATACGAACGTTAGGGTGACGCTTGGATTCAGATCCGTGAAGCTGGTGACGTGGATGAATCATGGCGTGGTGGCGGTTACGGAGGAATGCGGTGTCGCCGAAGATGATTTCGAGCAATTTCTTGATCAATTAGGAGTTATTGATCAAAATTGTATAGGGTACTTGTACCACCGTAAAAAATTTCAAAAATGAAAACCTGAAACTCAAGAGTTAGAAATGTAGCCGGTGGAACCTATTCTAAACAGGGTTTTATTAAATAATAAATAGTCCTATGTATATTTAAAATTTCATTTTTAGTTTTTGTAAAATTTTCTATCCAACATTTTTTTGTCTTTGTAGAATAACAAATGAAAAAAAAAATTAATTACAATTTTTTTTATTACAAAAATTTAGAATAAAAAAATTTATTATTATTTTTTTAATTACGAAATAAAAAAATTATTAAAAAATACAAAAATATTAAAGTGGGTGTCACGTCAGCATTGATCGGGTCAAAATTGGGTTAGGGACCCAAAATTGCAACAGAAAGTAAACTTAGGGGGCCTGGAAAGAGTTGTTTTTTTTAGGGTGTCAAAATCACAACTTTTGGAAACTTAGGGACCAAAAGTGTAATTAAGCGTAGTATTTTATAATTGAATGTGCTTAATGGAACTGTAACAAATTTAGTTGGAGGTAAAACACTCAAATGGTGAACAAGTTGTCTAGTTGAGATTTGATTCTAAACCAACTAATCTAAATGAGTCCCAGTAGCTATCTTCAAACAAATTGTGTCATTGTCTGTCACTAACAATATCATATTCTGTTATTCGTTAACAAGATGGAATTGGGTCCAAATCAATTTTCTCAAGAGTGATACTTGCAACACACTCTATCTTACTGTGTCAAATTAAAGCAGTTTCCACAAATTTATGCAGTGCCGGGTTCTTTGCTTAGAGGCACATATTTCCTAAGGCTTTGTTTGGGAGTTTGGAGGGGAGAGGAAGGAAAGGCTTTAGGGGGTGGGAAATATAGAGAAATTGAGAAATCTTTCACATATTTTGGAAAGAGTGTATTTTTAGAGAATGAAAAACTAATGTTTATGATTCATATATTTTTAATATTAAGAATATTATAACAACATAGAATAATTTTGAAGAATTCATAAACCCTCTAAAACCATCTCAAAACCCTCCTCCAATACAACTTTTTAGTTCCTCCAAATGAGGAGGGTTTTGTATAATGAAGAAAAATTAACCCCCCAAAGTCCTCCCCTCCTCTCCTAATGTACTCTATTTCTTCCACTTGCTCCATCCTTTTTTTCAAAATGCTTCCCTCCCTTCTTCTCCAAACTCGCAAACAAAGCTAAGTGGTGGAAAACAATTAAATTTCACCCCAATGATAGAGAGAGATACTGAGCATGAGTTGCTAACATTACTCTTATTCAATTATTAGAAGAAGAAAAATAATTGTTCACCCTATCACCAGGTCCTACTGGCCCAGCTTAATCCAGCATATCAATGACTAAATTCAGCTCAGCCACTTAGTTAGATGCTTCTAGTTAATTATTGGTTAATTAGCTTTTCTGTTATGCTACTGTGCCTCTCGTTTTATATTTGAATGTGAGACACTTAGTTTGTATACTGAACTAGTAGAACATAGAAAGAAGGAAAAAAAAAAACTTAAACCATGAAATGAAAGGAGGGCTTACAAGAAATGAGTGAGATGTAATTTTTTTACGAAAGAATTGAGACAGGAGGGTATTTTTCGAGGAAAATATAATTTTGAGACACAAAATTACCCAGTAATCTTTGGTACACGGGCGAAGGTTATGTAAGGACCCTCAGCCTAGAAATCACGCATAATTTAGCATATATTGCATGTAAGACCAAAAGAAAGGAGCGAGAGAACTCATCCCGTACAGATATATCCATCCAATAGGAAAAAAAATACAGTTTTGTACGAAGTTACTCATCCAAACTGGATATGGATCCCACACAGTTGCTGTGTCATGCACTAACTGCTACCGACCGTCCGCTCAAAAACGAGTGGCTGACATGAAACTACGTGAAAACTAGGCAAACAAATTTAAACTGTTGGACCACTTTTATACAGCCAAGATCGACCAGTGAAGCAGTTACAGCATACTAAATAACTCTTTATATTGGTTGCTTCGTTTCTTTCTCTGCTGCATCCTGTCTATTATTATCATCATCAAAACTAAAACAAACAGACAGAGCGATGTATAGCCAAAAATCTAAAATAAGATGGAAAATTATTACCAAGTATACAACTGATGCAACAATTGCGAGCACTGATGCAAAAAATTGCGAGCACCGGTGCAACAAAATAGCTATCATTCATCTTATTACAAGAGTTATCACAGTTTCTTTAATCAAAAAGTAAAATTAAAGAAAGAAATGAAAGCAAGCATGATGACTTGTCCACAATACAATGGGCATTGTATACCATGAAACCCCCCATGTTTAAACTATTAGGTTATTTGTGATGCTGAGACACTTCCAATACTAGTTTATCCATGAATTGGCATTTCTTGTCAAATCCCCAGCCTGGATTGCTCTGCATCATATATGCAAACCAAACATAAATATACTAAATTGTGCAGCATTTCCAACATTTAAATGATAAAGAATCAAGAACAATATGCTATATATCTAAATGATGTTTAGATAGTTTATGCAACATCACACGCAAAAACATATAAGTTATAGCATTATATATGTTTACATAAACGAGTTATATCATGTCTGCCCCATAAAGCATCCAAGACACGCAAAATCTCTACAGAGATTAGCATTTATATCCTTAAGACATATTGTTTAATCATTTGAACTCAACAGTTCACATCTCACAACATAAGAAACGACTAATTCAAACATTAAAAATTATGTAATCTTCCACTAAATCAAATCATTTAGTTTAATTCAGGTATTTCCTTCTACTGTATAATTGTGGCCGTGATTTATTTTACTAAATTATTGATGTACTGCAAAGAAATTACTGTAGTGATGACACCAGAAAAACTAGTCAACACAAACAAAAACAAATGAAAACAAAAAATACTGATGATAACAGATAATCAGAATTAGGGTTGGACATGGTTGAGTTCAAAAAATAAACCAAACTGTACTAAACTGAACTTCTAAAAAAATTCTAATGACCTGAACCCAAACGAAACTGATGTTAAAGTTCAGTGAACTTGGTAAGATATTGTGAACTGGCACTGAACGATCAACTTCTATTGCAAGGTGATGACAATACAATAAAATTAACTAGAAGCTATGCAGCACCGCCAACGGAATTTTTTCAACGAAGACAAGTGAGCTTTAAGTTTGTGTGTGTAATGCATATTCACTGACATCACCAATGAACTGCTTCAGCTTCAGCAGTATTTACTATGTAATTGATTTTAAATTTGTTATAATTTTCAATCATAAGAGATATTAATTACTAATTAATTAATTACTTTTCAATTTATTCCCATCTCCTGGCAAGTTGGTACTTCTGTTATGCAGAATAAGAAACATCTAACATAGTTTCGTAAAAATAATAATAGCATTTCTTCTAAATTAAAAGCATTTAATTTTAAGTAAAACCTTAGAAATATATTTTATGTTTTTTTTAAATAGAGGAATCACTTGTACAAAATCTGCCATATTAAAACTAGAGAAAATAATTTATAGGTAATTAATTATGTTATTTTTTAAAATTTGTATAATGCAAGTTAGCAAATATAGAAAATTAGGTGGGAGCCGTAACTTAGATAGAACTCAAATCAGCAGTGTGGTTATTCTTTCAGAAACACAAGTCAAGATGGTTCAGTTATAATAAAAGTGTGCAAGTACTGAACCATGACAAAAGTGACAGTTCAGTTTGCTAATTTTTGTCAACAGTTCAGTCTTTTTGAGTCTGCTTCAGTGCATTTTACTGTTTGGTTTGGTTTTTTAGTGGACCACGAACAGGCCTGGATACCATTTTTTGATGGCAAAGACAACAAAAAACCATATGAAAATTAGAAACTAGTCCGCATACAAAAGAATTAACAAAGGAACTTCTAAATAATTCATTTAACAAACTCCAAAACTTGTTAGTAACAACTAATCTTTAAAGATGTAGCGGTAGTATACACATATTATACAGTTAGTTAGGTTTTCAACCTTTGGTTAGTTCTATGTTGTAGTTAACAGAGTTAGTTTCCCACTTGGTCAGTTCTGTAATATTTAACAAAGTTAGTTTTCCCTCTTTCCGTGCATAAATAGGGATCATGTTGTATCCTTTCGTTGAAATTTTCAATAACGACTTCCAACCCCTTTGCTGCATAACAAGTCCCCATAAGAAATATAACATAAAAAGACACATATCTTTATTCATCTTAACATTTTTGGATGCCTAGCATATGCTATAGCACATTGCATAATCATCACACTAAATTTTGACCAAGGGCAATCAAATCAAAATCAGTCTTTATTGGATATAAGGAAGGAATAAAGGGTTACCTCTTATACAACTTTCTTACTAATTAAATTTTTGTTTCTAGAAATGTGATTTTCTTTGAAAACCATTTCGCTTTCAAATTGCAAGATTCCTCTCCTACTGAACTATTGATATCCATCACACCTGTTTTCCACATGTTCATGCCACACCTGACAATACAATAATACTCAACCTGCTCCCCAACCAGTTCTTGAAAATGTCCATTTACAACCAAAAACTTTCATCCATGAACTTGACACTCCTGGACCTGAAAATTCTACTACGACTTATGATAATCCCGGCCTTAAGTCTCACTCACAGCAGTCACATTTACCAGACCAGCAGGCCACAATAACTCAACCTATTCTATCCTATAATGTCTCTCAGTCAGCTAACAACAGAGTTAAATATCCTATTCTATCAAAAGCAGGTACCTTAACATATGTAAACTCCAATAACTGATATTCTTTCATTTATAAACAATATTTTTTTATAACAGAATTAAGCAAGTATTAATTAGTTTTTAGCCTGAGAAATGATTTTCGTAACACTACCTTGATTCCTCAACATAGGTACAACAGACAACTTGTGTTAATTTCAAGAATCTAAAATAGTAATACAAGTTACAACAAGTATTTCATCCATATCTGCCTTTTTTTACTTTTGTTTTCTTTCATCACTACCATTTAGATTCTAAATTCCTAGAAAGAACAACAAATTTTTATCTGGATTTGAATTGAATATACAACTCTTGACTCTTGTGAACATAAAATTGCTTTTGCAAGATCTGTAGAGCACCTTCTACAACATCCAATAAATAGATCGTAATACTAATACCAAAGTATAACAGAACTATGCCAAAGGGGGCTTAATTTTAACAATGAATGGCATGAGCAAGCAATAGAACACCAACAGACACAGTCATAATGAGAAACAATGACCTAAGTAAAAGCATTTTATATTTATGTTTCACACAACAATATTTACAGTTACAAACCTGAAGAGAGACAACAGCACGGTTAGTGAACTCCTTCACGGAAGATGGTGCACTTGTAGGAAGAGTTTTAGCAACTCTCTCTAATTCTTCTTGTTGCTTCTTTGCAGTTACCCTATCTGGTCCGCTGTAGTGATCAACAATCTTTTTCAATAATGGAACCCGTTGCATTAACTCTTCAATTACTTCCTGGTAGGATATCAAGTTAGAAAATAGGAGATACCAACATACTTGCGCATAAAGATAAATAAACACTAATGACAAATGTTTTTTCCCGCTAGCACCCATAAAATACAACTATTTCAAAATAAATACAGCAATAAAGCCCTTATCACAATGTACTTGTTACGCAGGTTAATTAAAACAAAGTTATTTGCAATCAAGCCATAAGATTGTTAGTGAAGATAGTGCAGAACTAACAGTATAGAAAAGAACACCCCTAAACCATTGCAAGTTATGCCATTATATTGTTGGGCTGTAATCCTCAGTCATGGATAAGATTGGCAATAGAATGACATACCTCCCACTCTTCTTGACTTCGAATCCCCTCATATGTCATCAAAAATGGTTTCATTTTCTCTAGTGCATCCCGAAGTGCAATTGGTTCTTTCTCATCAATATCTGGATTATCAAACTCCACCGCATATTCTGGCTCAAATTCAATCTGCAGTAATCAAACAAGAAACAGAAAAAAAACATAAGATACACTTAAAGTAATGATGCTAGAAAGTTGACAAAGCTTCACCTTGATGCAGCTAATCTAGAAATAAAATAAAATCCTATTTCCACTTCTTAGAATCATTTTCCAACAGAAAGATAGATATATGGCGCTGATCACTTACAGCACAATTAATGTCCATTGCTTCCACATATTCATCTTGCAACGGTGAGGGTAAAACTCTCTCAATAATCTCCTCAAATGCTTCAGTAATCTGATCCATCATCGCAGGCCCAAGCTTCTTAGCTAATTTTTCACCATTTGCATTATCTCCAAGATATAGCCCATCAGCATTGGAACGCGCTATATCCTGATGACTGGTTCTATCATCTCCATACCTTTTAAACCCTCCCCTTCCATCACCTCTTCCTCCTCTACCACCACGGCCTCTACCTCCTCGGCCACGAGCATACACATCTCTTCCTCTTCCTCTTCCTCTTCCACTTCCATCACCATCATCTCTTACAGATCTGTTCATCAGCTGCCTCCTAGTAACATTATCAGATGCAGCATCAGCCGGAGTTTGCCGAACACGGATATGCCTATTCACTACCGGAGCTTCTCGATCCGCTTCTTCCAACGGCTTCCCCCTCCCACCTCCAGGCAACACCTTTGGCATAGTCATTACAAATCTATTATCACTCTCACTATCACCAGATAAATCTATTGGTTCTACTGGTCTAACATCCTCACTTCTAGTAAAAACCGGCTGCCTCCTAGTAACATTATCAGATGCAGCATCAGCCGGAGTTTGCCGAACGCGAATATGCCTATTCACTACCGGAGCTTGAGAAGCTTCTCGATCCACTTCTTCCAACGGCTTCCCCCTCCCACCTCCAGGCAACACCTTTGGCACAGTCATTACAAATCTATTATCGTTCTCACTATCACCAGATAAATCCATTGGCCCTACTGGTCTAACATCCTCACTTCTAGTAAAAACCGGTTTCTTCGGAAGCGAAGAATCATTTGCACCTGTCTGAGAAACATTATCCCCTCTTTTAATGAAAACAGGTTTTTTTGGTACAGAATCATTTTCAAATTGAGGTGGCAATGGATCAAAACCTCTACCACGACCGCGTCCACGACCAGTACCAGATGGTTGAATAGAAGATAAAAACGACGAAAAAGACGGAAAGTCTGTTGAAGGCGGAACTGTTGCACCACGGCCATGGCCACGACCAGCACCAGGTGGAATTGGTGAATCTGTTGCATCAGATTTAGATTCTTTGACATTAGGGTTAGGGTTACCAGGAGCAGCTTTTTCACCGAAGTTGAATGTCACTGGGCCAACGTCACCACGACCACGACCTCGGCCACCGCCACGGCCATCACCGCCACCGCCGAAACCACCGAAACCGGAAGAAGTGGAAAATGGAACTAGGGCTTGTCTTGTGGCATTGGAAATGGTGGAATTTTGAAGCCTTACTCCAATGGTTCCTCTCATTTGGGAAGATTAAACAATATGCTGAAAACGTTACAGTAATTGGTAATGAAACTTGATTTAGTGTGATATATTGTGGAATAAGAATTATGATGTGGAGAGAGTAGTGGTTATAGCCGACACGAAGTGATCGGAAATTGTTCACCGCCGCTACCTCGCGACGCTGATACGCGTTTCTCTAGTGACTCGAAAATGCTGCGCCCGACTTTCAGCTGTAAATTGCTTTTCTATTGACAGAAGTAAATGACGTTTTTACTCCAGCGACAGTTAACAACTGTTAGTTTAACCGTCGGCACTTAACCGCCGGCATTTTCGTAGAATTCTGAATAAGTTTCGATTTATTTTGATTTTTCGACCGAAACGCGTAAAATCATAATAAAAAGCAGCAAACCAGCAGCAGTTAACTGTCGGTGCTTAGGCTAACGGTTGTTAACTGTCGTTGGGGGTAAAAACATCATTTACTTATATCAATAGGAAGTTTTCTATGTCAGAAAAGCAATTTTCCTTTCGGTTTGGTCTCGCTAGATTGTTTGGGCCATTGGAACCCAAAGTAGTAAGGTGGCAACAATTACTTGCTATTAACAGTCACGTTTTTACTAATACACCGCTCAATTTTGTTTTTATTTTCTTTTTCTAATATATTATTTTCTATTAGGAAAATATATTATTTTTTTGGTATTTGTTTTGCATAGAACTGTCAAAAATGGGTCCAAAGCTTTGTTTTCTAGACCACCACGAAATCAAGTTATGTCCAAGGATATACATGAACCAAAAGTAGATTTCATGTCATCAAGATCACTTTCTCAATTTGCATTTGAGAATGCAGTATGAAATAACAGCTTATGAGGTGAAGCGGGTTGATGAGGTGTGAAATTTGAAACAATTCTCAACGACAATTTGAGGCGCCCAAGCAACATTAACAAGAGATATAGGTTTATACATTGTTGATTTCTTTACCATTTCTAGTTTCGATTCACGTGAAAGAGATAGGTTCAATATCTTCCAGCCCAAACTTTCTCTTCCTTCCAAAAACTCTCCACAGTTCACATCATATGACTTTTCTTCTTAGCATGAAGAAAGAAAACAAAAGTATCGTTCAACTAACATAGTCAATATATGAAACAAAACACTAACAAGAATAACAATTTATCTTGAAACTTGAAAGGAGCGAGGACATAAACATTTACCCCTATTTTATAACAAAGTGTTATGGAGAAAAATGACCCTACTTCCTTATAATTTTCAGCCATGTGAGGCTTGTTATATTGGTTATAAGGTTTAAACTAAGATGAGGGGAGCAATACTCATGTTTGATTAGAAGAAGATTACGGTCCTTTTCTATTTTGAATACCTACTAATCACAAAATATTTATTTTTGCACAATTTTGTAATGCTATAATAATCGATTCTATAAATCTTACACCCAACTGAATCGACTCATTTATAGATGAAGATGTTTGAATATTAGGCATATAATAGTCTACCAAAGTAGATAAGAGAAAAATGAAAGTGTTTTTGGGAAGAGAAATTAGCAAGATTGAAAGAAGGTTAAGGACAGCGACTGAAGGGTCGAGGTAGGGTTTTGTAAACTGTTAATTTTCTAATTTATGACACAATGATGACATTGTTCACACATACCTCCATATTTGTGTCGCATCATCTCATCACTCGAGGACTAATCAACAACACAACGCATGAGACATTTGTTTACACCTAAAATAATTATTCTGCTTGCCGACCTTGACATATAGACAAATGAACAAAGGTGAAAAGACCTCCCAGCCGATAGAAGGTTAGGTGATGCTAGGACAACTGAGTGAGTGGAGCGAATTCTTTATAAAGGCCACTAAAACAGTCTGCGGATCGTGGAGTCCTCAATATGAGTCAAAACCTAATGGGACTGGACAATGATGTAAAAAATTCATGTTCCATTTGTAGCACCGTTAACCTTAAATAGGGATGAGAGAATATGCATGATCATCACGGAGCTGCGCATCAATGATGTTGTCAACGGATTATGGGCATACTTTTTGCTATAAATATTGAGTTAATACATTGTAATTAGACATATCTAATCAATCAAACGAGCTTATTTCTATTTATTTTTTTATCCTTATACCTTTGTGTCTTTATTTTTACTCTATGCATTTCTTAGTAGACGTAGTTCAAAAACCTCAAAAACCACCTACATAATACTTTGCTGGAGAAGTTAGAGAACACACAACATAGTTTCTTTATTGTGGACAATCCGTCTAAACTCTTGTTGCATCGACAAATTGTTAAGTTGATTTTTTTAAAAATAAGTGTCAAAGTTGTAATTAAATTAGCATTAGTAATTCCTTTAAAAACAACGTACGTACATAAATATTTTTCCTTTTAATACTTGGAGTTAATTTGTATGAATGATATTTTATATTTTTTCCTTAAAAAAAAAGATATTTTATATTTTTTAGCAAGTACTCAAATATTGTACTAACTATTTATATTCCTCACATATGCAATACTTCAAAGGTTGCACGCTGCATACTCAAACTCTTACCACATACTATTGACTCACACTTCAAAACACACTCCCTTCGTTCCCATCGAACACATGCAATTTTTAAGATTTGAATGTAGTTTACATATTATTATTTTTAAGTAGTCTAATGGTTAGAAATAATTATTTTTTTAAATAGTTTTAAGAAAAATAAGTGGGTTGTCTGGGGTTTGAACTCCAGCCCGTGAATATATTATACAAAGTCCATACCAACTGAGATAAACTCACGGAGAGAACCTACATATTCTTTAAAACGACTCTCTCAAACATATTATAACTTTCGTATGGAAGGCCAATATAAATATCAAATCTCAACAAGGTCAGGTCTCTGGTGATTGTTTTTGAATTATGTGACTAAAATTTATTTATTGTATTTCAAATTAGCTAATAATTATGTTAATAAGTACCATCATTAAGAGTCGGTGTATAACTCAATTGTTATAGATAATATTATATATGCAGTAGTCGGGATTCAAATATTAGATTTCTTATTTATTTATCTTAAGAGTGAAATTCTACTAATTAGATTATTTGACAAAAAAAAAACTATTATCATTATGCAATTGAAATCAATATAAATAACTATTCTTTTAAGATTCTTTTGTTCAAATTACCTAATGATTAAAGCTCACATGTTTTAAATGTTAAAATGGGGATGTCTAAGGTTCAAGAACTAAGCTCACGGTGACAACTATTATAGATTTGTGCAAAATTAAAATGGAGCAACTAAACTAAGACAAAGTAATTGGCGTGGATTAAATCTTCTTGACTTCTTGTTCATTAGATTGTAATTTTCTTACGGCACCCCATATACATATTCGCTACTTCACGTAGATCACTAGTTCGTTTTTTCTTTTTCCCCTTTCTTTCTTCCTTCCGATCACATGAACAATCGTAAGTGGTGTATTTTC
The DNA here is from genome assembly GCA_958299785.1 of Medicago lupulina. Taxonomy (NCBI): domain Eukaryota; kingdom Viridiplantae; phylum Streptophyta; class Magnoliopsida; order Fabales; family Fabaceae; genus Medicago; species Medicago lupulina. The sequence goes on along the minus strand of OY283143.1, from coordinate 18,966,637 downwards.
ATGTGAGGCAAGACTATATAGTTTTAATGCTCAAATAACCACTCATTCGCCTAATAGTTAGGTCGGGTCAGCCATGTGTGTTTCACGTTGACATTTTATAGAAAATTGATTATGTGAAACAGATCTCTCCTATATTTGTTTGGTAGAAAGAAAAATCAAATTGATAACGGCATGTGAGGCACATGCCAATCAATGGTACATTTCATTGGTATTTGTATTGTATCACAAAAGTAGGGATGTTAAATATAATACAGCAATACTGTAGTCAACATGATGTTCTACTTCTATCTCGTCTAGAAATTCAGTCCAAATAAACTGAATTCTCTATATTTTATAGTAACTGAGAATAAGTTAGATCTTATCTCAGAGTCTCACAGAACCCCATTTTGTTGCTTCTAGTTTATATTCTTTGTTGAGACAATAGGATGAGTTGAAAAAACAGCATTAGGGTGGAAATTACTATTGCAGGGTTAATATAATCTATTTTTGTTTGTTCAAAAAAAAAAAACATCACTAGGGATCTAGCTTGACGTCGACCCATATAATATATTCAAAAGTGAAAACTTGGGTTAATGATGAGGGTTACTTTTCCCTTAATTGACGACTCCAGTGGACATTTACCTCAATTAGTATTTATTTTTTTCTTTACCAAATACTATCTTTAGGTTTTTTCAATAATCACGATGACACGTATATGATAAAATATTGAGGACATTTTAATCTCTAAGAAAACACAATGAGATCCAATTCAGTTCTTGAAAAAAAATAAAAAGCTATTTTAACTCTTGAGAAAATTAACGGGATAGTTTTTTTTAACAAGACAAAATAAAATATATTAAATCAACCAAGCAATTTTTTTAGCACAAATGTGCTAAAAAAATGTCGAAAATACTACGGTCACAATGTCAAATTATAGAATAAAATCAATCAATGTCCAAACAAACAAAAGGGCATTGCCACCATCTACTATCCTTTAATTTCATTATTACTTTAATTTCAAATAACTCAAACACACGTGAACCAAAATAAGTGCGTAAAAGAGCGTTGCACTTTCGAACCACCTGTCAAGTAAGCAAACTGGACAAAATGATCGTGATCCTGAGGGGGTCAACAGAAGATAACCTCAACCAATCACGAAACATATACCACAATGAACCAAAAATAGAACAATGGAAAAACAAACGGTTTGTTGTTTCCCCCTCCCAGCACCCACTTACACAAAGTTGAGCATCATGAAAGATCACACCACGCTGAAACAAGTCATCTCTGGTAGGTAACCTAATGCGCATAAGACGCAAGTAAAAACTGAAACCTTTAGAAGAACATATTTATGCCAAATCAAGTCTGAAACTGCGTTATGCTGATGTTGTTGCGGACCAGTGAGAAAATGATACACACCTCAAACAGAATAACCACTGTCTCGATCTAACTGTCACCTCCATTGATCCTCATATCAACCTGCAAATCCACAAATGAAAGTAAATCGAAAACACTCTCCTACCATCTCTTCCTCCAATGCAAACAACCGGCGTCACGACTTCCAAGTCTCTCCTCCCTCACCCCTCCCCAAAGCAAACATGTATGCCACCGATGCCCACCTCCTTTCCGACAAGTCAAACAATCGCCTAAACCTCTCACACAACGGTATCTCCCCCAATCCACCCATCCGTCCAAAAGAAAGTGTCTACACCATTACCTATTTTACGGTGCACATTACCATCAAACCAACTCCCCCTTAAAAATCATCACCATCTCAAATCCTCACTATATCCTTCCACCAACTCAACCTCCCCCTACCACCCTCCAAAACACACCCTCTGTTGGAACAAAGGGTGTTTCACAAGTATACCACTTAAGTTTTGATGATAACAAGGTATTAAAAATTATCAATTGGATATTGCTAAAAGTTTATTCAAGTGTACATGACCATTGACAAAGATTTATTTACAAGAGGTTCTGACTGAATGAATTAAAGAGCAAAGGAAATTAAGACTGAAGCCTGAAGAGCATCTGAATGAAAGCGCTCATGGAAAGTCAGATGCAGAGTGCGTCTGAAGAAAGAGCTCCTGAAGATGACGTCATCAGAAGCCAGTTTTCCAGAAGCAGATTCATCAGAAGCAAATATTCTTCAGAAGCCAAGGATCGTTGACAAAGTAAGGTGTACGAAAAGTACAACCACTATGTCTGCGCTTGTCCCTGCAACCACCAACTATGCACAGTGTCTTCTATACACGACAAGAATAACAGCAACTAAAGCAGAGACTTTTCCATATTTGCTGGAATGGATTTGAATTTGATTTCATATTACAATCCTCAAATCAGGCAAAGGATCAATGGTGTCAAATCAGCTTCGGTCAAGAAAAAGTGATGAGCTGGTAGTTCCCAACGTCTCTCAAATTCTCTATAAATAGGGATGAAGACTTGAAGAACTTACTACACATATATACATACGCGAACAAGGCTATTCTCTCATATCAAAAGTCGCAAACATTGCTCATCAACAACTTAGATAATTCTTACAAAAGTTCACATTTTAGAATTTCTAAGTATCTAAGAAAAACAGAGTCTGTTCTGTTTTGTTTTGTTTTGTGAATACCTCTGATTGTATATCAAGTATTCAATTCTCTGTAATTGTTTAGAAGTCTCTTGGAGTTGTCCTTGAGCATTGAAGTCTCTTTCTTGCGTGATTGAGCAAAGGAAGTCTCTTACTTGTGTGTTTGAGCAACTTGTAATTTGATATTACATTTTAGTGGAACTCTCCTTGAAAGTGCAAGGGGGACATGACTACTTCCGGATTGTGGAAGGAACCTGTATAAATTGCTTGTGTCTTCTTTTTTCTCTTGCTCTCTTATTCTTATCCGCTGCACACTCAGACTCTGATCCTGAGAACAGTCCTGATTTTTTAAAGAAAGAAACGTTTTTGAAAACACAATTCAACCCCTCCTTCTTGTGTTTTTCCCACCTTCACCCTCCATCCACACCATAGTGCGTGCCCTTAGTTTTTACCATTTTCTTTTATAATTTAGTTTTTACCTTTTCTTTAATAACTTAGTTTTTACCTTGTTTAGACTTTGTTTAGTTGATAAAAAAAATATTTAAAAGAATGAGATAGAAAAAAAAAAAAAAGGAAAGATAAAAGAAATCGAAAATAAGATGATTATTTATAGTTTGATATAAGTTCGAAAAAATGAAAATAAAAATAAAAGATGAGAGGATAAAAATATATGTATTTATAAAATGGTAAAAATATCCTTAAGTAAAAATTCGATATATTTTTGTTAAAAGTAAAAATTAAATATTATTAAAAGAATAAACAATAATTTGAAATAAAATTTTATTATAATTATAATGAAAGAGGGGTGACCTTGGCGCAACTGGTAAAGTTGTTGTCATGTGACCGTAAGGTCACAGGTTCAAGTCCTGGAAACAGCCTCCTGTGTAAAAACAGGGTAAGGCTGCGTACAATACACCAAATGGTGGGACCCCCTCCCGGACCCTGCGAATGTGGGAGCTTCAGTGCACCGGGTTGCCCTTTTTTATTATAATTATAATGAAAAATCATAAAACATAAAAAGAAAAATAAAAAGAATGGGACCAACCGCATTTGCTTGTCTCTTATTTAACAAATTCCACCCGAGAGTCGACAAAATTGGAAGAGAGCAAAGTCTGGGAAGCCGTAATAATGTTGCCAAGTTCAGTTACATCTTCCCGACTCGAATAAATTGCTTCTTTAGTGGTTTTTGAATCAACTTTAAAATCAATATTGTCAAGCTGCATATCACTTACACATTGCAAAGCAAAATGGAGTCCCAAAGCTTTGCCTATATCAACCGGCAAACACCAACAAAATTGATAGCTTTAGCCAACACAAACGTTCCTCCATCGATGCGAAGGCATATCCCGATACCAATTTGGTTCCTTTGAGCAGATATCGCATCATCTATATTACATTTCATCCTTCCATGCGCAGGTGGTTGCTATTGCACCTAGAGTGGAGCCGTGACAGTAGGGGCTGCACTTACAACAACTGAAGGTGCATTTGCTGAAGCCGAAATGGAAATCTGCGCATTGGGCGCATTTGCAACTTGTCAGTCTTCAACCAAGGAGCGAGCTCTCTAGGCCACCATAGCGCAAGTGTCCTTACCATCCTCCCATACAACAATACTCCGGTGTTTCTAAATGCTCCAGAAGAGGGAAGCCAACCTTTGCGAATGCGCTACAAACAAAGATTGAAGCAGGGAGAAAATAGCTTCCACTGCTGAGGGAGATGTCACCACTTCCAATTGAATTTCATGGCATAAACCTGCCAAAGACCAAGCTTAGACTAGTTTGTAATGTTATATATTTAAAACACCTAAAAAGAAAATGTACTTTTAATAGTCAATTTTTTATCAACATTGTGTTGGAAGAGTTGATCGGTATGACTCTCCATCAAAATTAAAAGAATCTAGTCTGATTTTTGGAGTTGTCAATTTAGAAGGTAGCTCGAGTGATAAAATAATCAAATGTTCCTCTTCCGACACAATAATTAGTCCCATAGTGGACCCAAATAACTTAAGCCGTGAAAGTACTTTGAGTGTCTACTTGGGTCAAACATCTTAATTACGGTGGGTTAGTAGAAAAAATAATTTTAAATCATAAATATCATATTATGATACTTTTATTTTATCATATTTTTATCTAATTTTCTTGTTAACAAACATCTTTATCTGATTTTTTTTATCCTATCTTATAATAAATTATTGCCATTTTTATCTTATGTTAAGTTTTTTTTTTTTTTACAAACTTAAATCATTTCATTAATAATAACGGTCTGAATATAAGATGACATATGATTATAAATGTTGGTATTAACATAAGATAATGACATCCTTGCTAACAAATAGGCAAAACTATTTGCTCGTCTCATGATAAAATTTATCTTGAAATTTTGGTAGATTCTATGTGAAACTTTGCTCATTTTTTTTTGAGTAGTGCTAGCAACACTCTCTTTTGAACACTCTCTCTAACACTCACTCTCTAATTGGCTTAAATCAATGTGGGTCCTACATTTTGAAAATGGAACCCACTTAAAGTGGTGGGACATACATTGATTTCACCCAATAAGATAGTGAGTGTTTAAAAGAGTGTTGAAAAGAGAGTGTTGCTAGCATTCCTCTTTTTTTTTTCTAGTTTGGTGGCTAGAGAAATTTACCTTAAAGGTGAATAAATGGGGTGTCTGGGTTCGAACCTCAGCCCCTACATATAATGTACATTATCCCTTAACAAATGAACTAAACTTACATAAACTTTTGCTCTTATTTTTTATTTTCTTATAATATAATAAGTTGTTGCTCTTATTGTCATTAATTAGCAAGAAACATTTTAAGCAAATATCACTCTTATAAGACTAGATAAATCACTTATACAATGACTTTAGGTTCATAAAATAATTAATGTATTTTATTGTAAATATAGACTAGATACATCACTTATACAATGAACAATAAAAGTCAATTGTTTTTTATCATAAAAACCGAAGATAGTATAATTTTCTAAATTAAACAAATTGACTTTGACTATATTCACGTTATTTTCCTCCAGTAGCTTTCTCAATAGAAAAATTAATCAGAAAGATTCACTAAAATAATCTGTCCCAACTCCTAAGGAATAAAGAAAACAGTTAAAGTTAAAATATGATACTACCAGCAATAATAACAATATAATCATATATTATATACAACGTATACGTTCAAACATGTAAAACAAAATATAAAATCATTCATCATTGACTTGGATTTGAGCTGGTAGTTTTTGTACTAACTAAGGTTGGTTGAATACCACCCAGAAAACGTACGTCGACGTAGTGTTCTCCCACAATTCCACTCACAACCTATTCCTTTCTCTGTCTCTTTCTTCTATCAACCTCTTCAAATATAATTCACTAACATCACACTTTCATCCCAAATTAATCCTACATCAATATAGCACCAATGAGATTCTCAATATTAATCTTATTATGTATCTTTCTTCTCTTTTCCACACAAATCTTATGCACCACCACCCTTGAACAAGACTTCAAAGAAGCACCAAAATTCTACAACTCTCAAACCTGCAAAAATATTGAATCCTCCCACCATAGCAATCACACATGCTCAACTTCAGCCGTACATGTGGCAATGACACTCGACGTGTCCTACATCCGTGGCTCCATGGCAGCAATCCTCTCCATACTCCAACATACTTCGTGTCCGGAAAACATAGTTTTCCATTTCATTACATCCGCATCCGTATCCATTTTGAACCGAACAATAAACAACTCATTCCCCTATCTAAAATACCAAATATACCCTTTTAACGATGGTCCGGTAGCCGGATTAATCTCCACCTCCATCCGCTCCGCCCTTGATACTCCGCTCAACTACGCCCGCACCTACTTAGCTGACCTCCTCCCTCTCTGCATAACCAAAATTGTTTACCTTGACTCCGACTTAATCCTCGTCGATGACATTGCAATACTTTTCGCTACACCTCTCCGATCAAGCACTATTCTCGCTGCACCGGAGTATTGCAATGCAAACTTCAGCAACTATTTCACTCCCTCATTTTGGTCAAACCCTTCACTTTCACTCACATTTGCCAACCGTGAACGTGAGGCTTGTTACTTCAACACCGGAGTTATGGTTATTGATCTTCAACGGTGGCGAAAGGGTGAGTATACGACGATGATAAGGGAGTGGATGGAGTTGCAGAAGAGAATGAGAATATATGAGCTTGGTTCATTGCCGCCGTTTTTGTTGGTTTTTGCCGGGAGGATTACGCCGGTGGATCACCGGTGGAATCAGCATGGGCTCGGCGGTGATAATTTTCGCGGGCTTTGTCGGGATTTGCATCCAGGCCCGGTGAGTTTGTTGCATTGGAGTGGAAAAGGGAAACCGTGGGCCAGGCTTGATGGGAATAGGGCTTGTCCTTTGGATGCTTTGTGGGCTCCATATGATTTGCTTAAAACTCGTTTTGCTCTTGAGGTGTAAATGACGTCAAAATTCGGATTTTTTTTGTTTTGAATTCAAATAATAAATCTAAACATATATATAGGTACGTTTATAGTTTGATAATTTGATATATTGTACACGGTATATATCTTACCATTTTGTTATTATTATTGAGGTGAATGACTTACACACTTCATAGTATACTATTACTAATACTAACAATGAGTCAAACACGTTTTAGTATTTTCTTAAAAAGTGTTTGTGTGGATTTTGAATTGTTATTTCCTTTTGTTTATATTGCAATTTTTTTACAAGTTTTTATCTTGTGGGGTCATGAAGAGTTCATAGAATCTATACAGATAACTTTGGCACTACATTATAAATCTAACTATAAAACCTTAAGATATTAATTAGGTGAGTTCTTTCACTTATACATTATACATTGTTCAACATTTTGTTTCTATTCATTGTGAAATTTTTATTCACCTTTAATATGCCAACAGAGTTTTATATTTGTAGGCCTAAGGATAGATTGCAATTTCTAAAATACATATACTAGCATATTCAAATATACTTTTTTTTTTAATCTTGACTTTGAATTGTGAATTGTTATTAACATTTATTTGGTTCATATAGTTTATTTTTGTTAGTAGAATAATAAGTTCAAGTGTCTTGATGAGTTTATCTCAGATGATATATCTAGGATTGAAATTTAAATCTAAGACACCCTATTTATTCACTTTAAAACTGAATTTTTAATTGATTGAAAAAAAAAAAGTTAGAGTGTTTCATATGGGAAATTAAAGTAATATACACTCTAAATCAGTTTCACTTTATTTATGTAAAATCTACATAATTTGGTAGGAACCCTTTCAAAAATAGTGAGACATACTTGAAATTTTAAATAATAGAAGAAAGTGCGTTGGTAGTAATCATCTTTTATATTTGTTCATTGAAAATTTTAATCATCATGTACTTTTATCAGAAATATTGTAGAAAAATATTCATAATATTTTAGCATATTTTCCTCGCCTAGGTGAATCACCGACAGTTACATTTTTTCTCTCTGATTCTATTGTCTTGCCAAAGCCAAACATTACTTTGGGGAGGTTTTGACTAGGTTCATCATGATTGTAATTAAAAATTTGAAGTTTAAACTAGTAAACTAGTAAAATTGCTTAAGCACTAACGCTCGTAAATTAATGTCATGGCAACAACTAAAGTAATTGCTTAAGCACTAACGCTCGTAACTAATTTTGCAAAAGTGCTGAGATATTTACATAAAGTATAAAGTAATAAAGCTTGCACATTCACTAAATTGCTTTTTATTGAGTGGTTGACTAATATGGCTTTAGGATTATGGCTTTTGGATCCTTCTGATTTTCTTGTCGGCAAGTTTGTATTCCTCCCTTAATTGCTGCTCTTTTTGTTTGAAAATTTACCCCTAAATTCATGGATCTTCTGAAGATGTTCACCTTATGCAAACATGGATGAATTCGTGTCCATTTATTACTCATGCAGGGACCATAATTCCCTCCCGTCAATTTTTTGATGCATTCACGTAACCGTAGTCGATGAATTGAGTTCGGGTTATAATACTTTTATACAAACGTGATTGATAAGTTGAGATAAGACGATTCACATTTTAAGTTTGGTATTTTTTAGTTTAAAAAAAAAAATCAAAATCCAAATTAAAATTTAAGCCGTTCAATTTTAATCCAATGGTGATCATAGTTCTGAATGCATTAAGAAATGATTATGACTGCAGGGAATCCGATTTGCCCATGTAGAATAGAACACATCTTTTTTGTTTCATTGATTCACTTGTGTTTGTAAATTCAAGTGCAATATTATTGAAGTGAGAAAACACCAAAATCAAGTACAACACTACTCGTTTGTAAATTCAAGTACAGTATTATTACCGGTACAATCTTAATAATTTTGGTGCGGAAACAAAAATTAGAATACTTCTTCATTCAGTCACATAAAAAAATACAGAATATAATTATTTAAAAAATATAAATTATATAATTATTTATTATTTTTCGTCAAAAAAATAATTATTTATTATTTCTATATTATTTTGTTGTGTATGATTAAATGAAGTGTCTAAATCTTTATGTGTCTGTACAAGAATTACTCATAAGATCTTGTCTTTTTATAAGTGTGTCTATTTAGAAAATGCCAAAATCACAGTAAAAAAATGATGGTAGATCATAAGATATCCATTAGAGCTTCTTAAAATCAAGGTGGCGATTTCCCACTCCTAAACTAAACACAATTAAAACTGTGTCTATTTGGAAAATGCCAAAATCACAGTAAAAAAAATGATGGTAAATCATAAGATACCCATTAGAGTTTCTTAAAATCAAGGTGACGATTTCCCACTCCTAAACTAAACACAATTAAAACACGAGTAGTGCAAATTTGGGTTAAATAGTGTTGGATTGAAGTATGAGTGATAGTCTCCATTGAGTATATATGACTAAATATTAGATATGTTGGTTATAGCAAGGTTTAACGTGAACAAAATATGTTTTGTGAACAACATAAAAGGTGTGTTATTATTGAATGATAATCATATGAATTTATACATAGAGAAAAGCCAAAAATAATGCATAAAGAAACTACTATTTGAAAACTAAATGCCTAAAAACTGGTAACAAATAGAACATATCAAAGAGTTCCTAACAAATAGCATAAAGATAATGGATCCTAACAATTAGTAACAACTTAAAAAAGTAGTTTCATGAGTCATCCATTCAACACTCCTCCTTGACTCTGAAACTACTTACACCAAGCATTAGTGTCAAGAATTCGTATCTAGCTTTGGTTTGTATCCGTGCCATACTTGAGATGGAGTCTTTTTTTGAAAAGCTTTTGTTGGCAATCTGTTCAGCTAAAACACTAATGTGTTTACAACTTCAGCTCAAGATTTATTTGGCAGTCCTTTGTCATGGAGTAAGCACCTTGTCATTTCCATAATTGTTCTGTTTTTCCTTTCCACTACTCCATTATGCTGTGGAGTGTATGGTGTTGTAAATTGATGTTCAATGCCTGCATTTCCATTCAATGATGGTGTTTTCATAGGTCCTCCAACATCTGTGTGTACTAGTTGCAACTTTTGTGAAGCCCTCCAAGCCATGTTTTGTGGAAAAGGGAGTTTGTTTTGCTTTCCATATTGGCAGGCAGCACATTGTGGGGGCATATCGTCTAATTCAGGCAAGTCATTCACCATGTTATTCTTCTTCATGAAAAGTATAGCAGGATGATGAAAGTGTCATAATCTCTTGTGCCGAATCATTGTATTGTCATCTTCCTTGTGTACAACAGCCTGTTGTTCCTCATTCATCAAATCCAAGGCAAAGCTCTTGCATTTCATTTGAACATTGATCATTTCTATGTTGTTTGCATCTTTAATCACACATTTTTTATCCTCAAACAACACCTTATAACCTTTCTCTAGCAGTTGAGTAACACTCAAAAGGTTGCGATTAATTTCAGGAACATATAAGACATCAGAAATTAGTTTCAAACCTGAAAGGCTTTCAATTGCAACTGTTCCCTTTCCTTTTACTTCGATAAGTGTGTCATTTCCAATTCTGAATTTGGAAATAGTTGTCTCGTCCAGATCTTTAAAGAGCTCACGGTCATAAGTCATGTGGTTTGTGCAACCACTATCTATAAGCCAACTCTCTGGGGTGGTGTTGGTGGCAAAGCATGATGCTACAAAGAGTTGCTCCTCCAAAATCTGATCTTCAGTAGCCTTAGCTTCTACCTGATGTTGAGTCTTGCATATTCTTTCCACATGTCTTAACTGGCCACACTTGTGACATTTTACATCTAGTCTCCACCAACATCTGTTTGGTGGATGGTTATTATTTTTTATTTTTTTGCAGTATGGACAGGGTGAAAAGAGACTTGTATTGCTTCTTTGGTCATCTGCATTATTACTCTGGTTTCTTTTCTCATTCCTTCCACCTTTGTAGTTCTGAAATTTGGCTTGAAAAGCTCCCTCAATTGTTCTTTCTTGTCTCATAAGCCTCCTTTGTTCTTGTGCTTGCAGTGCATTTATCAATTCTGCCAAGGTAATGCTTGATAGATCCCTTGAGTTATCTAGAGATGCAATTGTAGCTTCAAATTTTTCAGGTAAAGTGACAAGAATTTTTTGAACAATTCGAGAATCAAGAAAGTCTGATGTACCAAGAATCCTTATATTGTTGACTATGCCAAGAAGCTTGTTGGAATATTCTTGAATTGTTTCTGATTCCTTCATCCTTTGCATCTCAAATTCTCGTAGCAAATTTAGCACCTGCATCCCTTTAACCCTCTCATTTCCATCATACTCCTTCTTCAAAAGAAACCAAATCTCATGAGCTGTTTTCAGTGTCATTATTCTGGTAAAAATATTGGATGATACTGCTGCAAATAAGGTTGCTCTTGCTTTTGATTTTCTCCGCTTCATCTCTTTGTTATTTTTAATTTGAGCCATAGTAGGGTTGTCAGGAAGGGGTAGGACATCGTAGTCTTCTTCAACAGCTTCCCACAAATCACTAGCTTCAAGATAGGCTTCCATTCTAACAGCCCACATATGATAATTTTGACCATCAAACACTGGAAGGGAAATTGGATTAAACGAACCGTCTAGATTCATTATGCACAGGTTTAGATGGTGTATTTAGGTTTAAGAATTGTGGATGGGATTTCTTAGTGTGTCTAACAGATCCCTTGAAAGAATAGCCCTGATACCAATTTGTTGGTTATAACAAGGTTTAACGTGGACAAAATATGTTTTGTGAACAACATAAAAGGTGTGTTATTATTGAATTATAATCATCTGAATTTATACATAGAGAAAAGCCTAAAATAATGCATAAAGAAACTACTATTTGAAAACTAAATGCCTAAAAACTGGTAACAAATAGAACATATCAAAGAGTTTCTAACAAATAACATAAAGATAATGGATCCTAACAATTAGTAACAACTTAAAAAAGTAGTTTCATGAGTCATCCATTCAACAAGATATACAAGAGAGATGATTCAAATGCCTAATGCCTTAAGATTTTGGGTGGAGATGTGATATCTCTCTCTCTCTCTCTCTCTCTCTCTCTCTCTCTCTCTCTCTCCTCTCTCACTCAGACTTAGGAAGAGGTTGACGTTCTTCTTCATAAGATTTTGTTCTTAATATCTTTGTTTCGTTTTTCCGAATGTTTCCTGTTTTTGCTCTTAGGAAACATTTTGACTTTGGAAAGGATGACGAAGTTACAAGAGAAGAAAGTTAGTTAGAAGTATAAGGATGCTTCCCCAACAATTTTGAGCCCGATTCTCCCGACTTCTTAGAACACTCATTCAAGCCACACATGTTAACATGGTGTTAACCAATTATGAGTACATACCATATGAGTTTATAACAAATAAGGTCTTTCTTAGGATGAACTGAAAAATATTGAAGGGAGAAACTGATAAGAAAATTTTCCCATTTTTCTAATTGTACTTCTCTAGGTCCTTTCGACTCCGATATGGAAGGAATTATAGTTGATGAAACATAAGTTCAACCAATCGGTTACCCATCACTTAAGAAAATTAGGGTTATTCTATTATGAGAATGTTTGTTCCTTCTGCTGATGTAACCCAATTAAGAGATCATGGTATAATAGATTTACAAATGGATTTTTTGGAGGACTTCCCAACTGCACTTCAAGATATCTTTCTTGCCCACACCTGGGTAACTAATAAGTGTGGTTGTTTGAACGAAGTTGAGCATTTTCAAATGAAGAAGCTTGATTAGGAGGTTGAGAGGGGCGACAAAGGATATAAAGATTACTCATCTTAAGAGTAAACTAGTTAATGTCATGGGATGTACAACTAATCTGACCAACATGATAATGAGGCCTATAATGACGAGAATGACAATGAGGATCTCGAGAAAGGGAAAAATAATATTGAAGAGGTGAACAAAAGGCTAATGGAGGAAACTTGTCTTGCAAAATAGGAGGTTGAGAAACTAAAGTCTTATATGGTTGATTATGAAGGATGTAAGTCCGAGTTTGTAATGCTAAAGGAGCATGCTGAATATAGAGGTCGTGCATGATAGAGCATATGTTATGTTTTGTTATGTAGTATAACCTGGATATTTATATCTTTAGGAAATATGTTTTGATGTAATATTTTTACATAGGTTTTCAAATTTTTATTTCTTGCACTAGGTCCCTTGTGTGTCGTGCATATAACCCTCAATATTTTAGATTTGATGACGAAACTTTTCCTTTTTCAAAATAGGTTATGTTTCTCCGATAAGAAGTAAATCATGATCCATTGAATAATTTTACATGGTTATCTTATCGATGGTGAAACTCATAATGATTTCTCTTCTCCTAGGCGATGCCAATTATCCGGAGTGGGCCAAATAGGCTGGACAAATTGATTGAACAAGTTGAACAACACTTTTTCACCTCAAAGTTGCGGTAGTACTTGCAAATACTCTTATACTCAAGTTAGTATTAAAACGAGTGTGATATGAGAGTTAATGAAATACAAATTATGAACCATTAATTGAGCCTTTATCAACATATTTATAGTGGAGGAATATTATGGGGAGAGTGGTAATGTACCATCATTGGGAAAATCATGCACCGGATCCACCACATTGTATCTACTTTTGCCCGTTAAAGACAATGAATTGAGGGAAGGAACATTACAACTCTAGAAGGTTTGTAGATGGGCAAAGGATGCTCTTGAGCTATTTATGAAAATGCCCAGGTTATCAACACACTGAAAAACCATTGTGTATGCAGAGAATTACGTGGAAGAATCCTTTTTTATTTGCTCTCCTACATCTAATTATTTTTTTGATTAGAGGGTCAAGTTGACATGACATCCTTATAGTTGTCCACCAGCAGGACACTAGCTGACATGACATCAATAGTTATGCTATTGACTAAACAAAATATTTTTTTTTTCAAAAAAATCAGTTTTCTGACTACATCATAGAAGCGCCGCCCTAAAATTAATTGATAATATCTTTTTTCATGTTTTCTTCGATGGATAAATTGACAGACATGCTAAACGCAGTCAGAAATTGTGGATTTGAACCCGCGCCACAACATAACTGCATCGTCAACCTAACTCGTCTCCACTTGAACAAATTAAAAAGTGAGTTGGGTTGGGTATATCTCCAAAAAAAAACAATGTGATAAAGAAGTTCAGACTTCAGAGAAACTATAGTCTCTCATCAGCTTTTCATGTGATTGGATGAACAGAACAATTTCAGAGTATAGCCACTATCATACACACTCTTCTCCTTAGTCTAACATAAGCCTTATAATGGCTCAATTTTTGTAAGGGACAAATTAATTTTTTAACTTGACATGATTGAGTACATCACAGCTACATAAATCAAGATTGATCAACTTGTTTCCTACTTCAAGTATTCTCCATCATCACTTGCTTCTCGGCTGCGAAAGTATCTATAGTAAATGTACTGCGATATTATCTGTCACATATAGTTAAGGAACATTACTTTAGAAAATGTATCGAGATTAAGACAGAATGAATAACATGAAAGAAAAGACAGGAGAGGATCCAAATCCGAGAGCATCCCTGTCAAAAATAATAATAATCTGAATGTATAGTATAACAAAAATTTAAATGTATAGGTAGGATACAAAAAAGTCTAGTGCCACGCAAACTGTGGCATCCAACAACCATGGCAAATTTGCTTTGATACTTTCAAACTCAGTTGTTCGTACAAGAATACTACATTCATATTCAACACAAAAAGTTAATTAGGATTAAGCAATTTCACTTAATTTTGGATTAACTATAATGCAAAATTTACTTATATATGTACAAGGGAGATAGATTAGAACCTTCCCACGTAAGAGGTATTTGCAAGCAGTGCAAAAACGAACATGAAAGGATTTAAGCCCTATAAAGAGAAATTAAGCATACATGAATCTTTTTGATATAACACATGTAATTCATAAATAAAACATAAGGAAAGAAATGTTTAAGATTTGATTGAAGATATTTACCTCTACGCTACCTCTTTTAATCTGATAATTAAACAAAAGTTTATCATTAATAATGAATAAACACATAATAAAAAATAACCAAACACTGAAAAAGAACAAAATTAATTAAGGTTTGAGACTTACGTTCAACCATATTTGAGGAATTCGACTACATGTATATATAGCAGCCATGATCCATCCCAAATATTGTCCATATGTACTATCTACCTCGTTCTCCTGTCATATTATATTGAACATTTAATTAGTACTAGCAAATGCAAATGAAGAGTATGATTAATTAAGGTGTACTAATCCTACCTTAAGGAGTTTTATTCCAGTAAATCCTATGTATCCATATCTCATAGAATTACCCTTCAAAGGTAAGTTAATGGCTGTAGCTAGAAATGTTCCATAACGTCCCTGAAACGGTGCAAATAAGACAAACATAATATTTTGTGTTAGTGTCAGAAGATCAGGACAAAAGTTGCAACATACTAAAATACTCGATTTACTCCAGAGCAATAATTGTCGTAAATAATACCCTATTTCTTTTGGGTCATGCTAAGCAATATTCTCAAGAGATTGAATTAATTAAGTAAATTTTGTAACGAAAAGATCATTTTACACCATTAATAGATTGACTATACAAATTTTAAAATAATTTTATTATAGTTGGTTTCTTACCCGTTGTTTTAGAGACACATGTTAGCATTTTCTATTTTATTAATGTTTTAATCTACGAACTAGCACACATGTTGACATGAAGGCCTAACACGACAATGATATATCAACATTGAAAATAATTTGAGAAAACACTACTAAAAAAAAAAAATTAGTGAGGAAAATTTAGTTAAGGAAAACATAAAATCCCTATCTAATTCCATCACTAAATTTTGCGACCAAAATTTTTGTAAAGGATTATATTTTTACCGTCACTAACTTTCCTTCCTAATTTTACTTTTGCTAGTAGTGAAATAAAATAATTAAATGTAGTTATGTGTGCTTCGTATCGGTATCAGATACCATACCCTTTCAATCAGAAGTCACAGTTTCGGTTTTAATTTGTATTTGACATTTTTATATACATTTTTTAAGAAAATATTTGATTTTAATTTCTTAAAACTACTGCCCATGACTTAGTAGTCAGGATTCTTTTTGTTATTATATGATCCTCACAACACAAGTAGCATGTTTGAGGTAAACAAGTGAGAGACTCACATCTACAGAACGTGGTATGGACCAAGGCTTGGTTGTAGAGATGTTGGACGTAACTTGAGATGCTTCATCATCATCAGAAGAATCATGGATGAATTCCAAGGCTGAAGGACCACTTTTAGCAGCTCTTAGATGGGTAAACAAGGGTGGAGTTGCACTCCCAGCTAATGATCTTGCTGACCTGCATTATTTATTTGACTAAAAATAAATTAACTCTTAACAAAAGATAGTCTTAAAAATTGAGATGGAAGTCTCGCATGATCACAAACATTTGGACACATTTTGGGCACTAACACGTAAAAATACATATTTTTTAATTGTTTTAAAATGCACATTACTTTTTTCTTTGCACTTTCTAATTTTACTTAAGTATGTGAATGTTTCCGAATAAAGTGTCTAAATATTTGTGACTAATTAACTAAATATTTTTCTATAATTGAGAGTAACACATTGAATGTGAAATGGCATAGCAATATCTAATTTTGTGGAATATAGGTTCGTACATGTAGTAGTACTCCCCTCGAGCTGCTTCTCTTTTTGCGCCATTGGGTATTGCAATCCCAGAGTAATCTTGACTTGGTTTTGGATTCAAGGGTCTTTTCTCTTCTAAATTATCCTGTAAGATAATACAATTGTAGAAGTAACTAACAAGGGTACGTAAGAGTGTATTATTAATTATATTATCTAGTTTCAAGCTATGAAACAATCGAACTCAGACACTAGACACTACACAGATACGTTGACACTGATACACCGATAATAATTTAAGAAAATGACATAATATTTTATGTAATCATTTGTGTCAGTGTCATGTCAAATATCAGACACGATAATGTAACTGAGACACATATAATTTAAGGAGTATATGTGCTTCTTAGATTTCAAGTATGAAATTTACGAGGAATCAATGAAATTGGAAATGTACCGGTTTACTCTTAACATTCTGACGACGTTTGCACCATCTGAGGATGTGATCATAGTATACAATTTGCAGTAGTAATATGATTGTAGTGCTTGCATAAAGCTGCAATTAATCACACTATCAAGGTTGCAATTTTCGTAGATTAAGGTCACAATATAAATTAACAATTTGCAAACGAAATTGCAAATCAAGATTTTTCACTTGTATATATATGTACGTACGTTTCCCTCAAAAATATATGTACGTACGTAACTGCTAATTAAGTTGAGATCAATATTTTGGATAAGTACTAGTACTACATTTTAATTTTATTCTATTTCTTTTCTTATATTTAAATGCAGCCATGAATAACAAAATTTCAAGATATGAAGTTGCATTACACCAACCAAGCATAGCCAGCAAGGTTGCCTAGGAAATGAAGATCTAAACACGTGTCCTAATACTCATAATACTATAGGACATTCTCCCTGTTTTCGACCCATTAACCATCTCTAGCATGGGTCATGGAATCTCTGTCTCAAAATCAAAATGATCAACAATTCGGTTTTGTACAACTATTAAATAATGATATTATTAAATGATTCGTATAATTATATATACTTATGGTTTGTACTATTCACAACAATCATTTAAAAAACATTTAACGTTATAAAATTATAAATAATGTCCAAAGAACAATATATATATATATATATATATATATATATATATATATATATATATATATATATATATATATATAATGTTTGGAATTAATTACCAGAGCTGTGTAAAACTGTGTAGGCAGCTGCATGTCCCATACGTCCATGATCCATCCATATCAATCACAAACAAGAAAAAGACAAAAGAGCATAACAAAATAAAGTAATTAAGTTCACAATCACATATAAAGGAAATAAAGAAGAAAAAAAATTAGTTTATGGTGCATAACATTATTATGATATTCATTCAGTGGATGATACAAAACTAAACAAATAATATATGGATGCACTTTGGTTCAGAGTCACTTACCGTAGCTGGTTCTAGGAGGCAACCTACCAAGTTGCATATGTCGCTGCATCAATATCAAAGTTCCTTTAAAGTTTAAACAAATTATATATAACCAATATAGTAGAGTTCAAAAACCGACATAGACATGAACATCAGATAATAATCGAAAAAAATTAAAAGTAATGTAACTACGTTTATCTGCATCATGTGGGTGTCGAGCACCTACACATATTTGACATCGAACACATCTTTAATATGAAATATCAATGCTACATAACATTTAAGCTAACTAACATAATCCAATGGATTTTGCTAGATAAGTATTAGAATGTAAAAAAAAGTTGATGAACTGTTTGATTAAATGCATAACTGATGGAAACAAAAAAAGAGAGTATATATATATAATGAATATTTGACTAACCCTGCTACCCAAGTAAGGAGAAAGGCAAGGGAAATTCCATGGCTTGACTTGTTACGAAAAATGGTGATTATCTGAGGAATTTCAGCAACTCCCCATGATACTAAACTCATGAGTCCCAAACTGAATGATATGTCATCTCTCAAACTGCAAAGACAGTCCTTGAAGTATGTCTCAACCCATTTCACACACTCTTTGTTCTCCTTAACACAGTAAGAGGGTGCCATTTGATGTGTGTATGCGCATGTAGTTATCTTTCTGCGAGCTCTAACTTACAAAAAGCTTTTTTTATTTGTGTGCTTAAAGTGAATGAACGAAGCTGGTTTTGTAGGAAGATAGCCCACCAAAACTACATAGATAATCATTCTATTAAGAGGAGTATTTTAATCGATATAACAGAGTGTGTTAAAAAATATATCTTTTTAGGAGTTCCATTGTAATTTATGACAAAAATGATAAAACAGATGATAATGGAATCATCCGAATAACAACTCTAACACACGATTGTGGGCCATACCGGCACTCTAAAGTTTATAAAACTGTCATACTACTTTCTTCTATCGATGTGGGACTAATTTTAGTGTCCGATCTTTTCTTTGATTTTGTAAGCTTTAGAAAAAGAAGCATAAAAGAATAATTTAGTAGCAGCTCATTATCCCTAAAGCATAACCATATTAATGGTACGTGTTTCATAAAAATACAAATTTAGTCCAAGTAAAATTTGCTTCTTTTAATTATTGAATTCAACTAGATCTCTAGGAGACAAAGGTACATAAGATGGACTAGGTGAAATTTGGTGTCAAAATTTCCATATGGGCCGGGCAGCTCAGATATACAAGGGAAAATTCTTTTCCCTTTTAAAATTACCTATTTCCTTAACTCAGCAGAAGTTAATTTCCGTTCGACTTAGCGTGAGTTAACTTCCATTGTCACTTTTAAGATCAGTTAAATTGGTTTAAAAAGTTATTGAACCGATTTTAAAAGTGTCAGCGTAAGTTATCTCACCTTACAACTTTTATTATCTTTGATGACTTATTTCAATTTATGGGTGTTTTCAATTCAATGTTGGATGAGACTGAACAGCTTCCTTGAATATACGACTTATTTCAATCGTGGGAAAGAAAGAAAAAAGGGGACTTCCCACTCACTTGAATGCTGCCTTTGAATTGGATCCTCTGCAATATGGTTGCAGGGTCGAGTGAAATCCCAGTCCTTGAAAAAATAAATGCATGAGAATTAAAGTGTTGAAATTAGGAGATATAAGATGATTAATTGTGTAGATCCTTACACTTAAGATAACTAGAGAGAATATGATCGCAGGAAATCCATTCCCGCTGCCTTTTGGATTTAATTTGTAGACCAAGAGTTGTTTTAACTCTTTTAACGGTCTAAGATTGTTTTTAGGAGCAGATAATGATTCCTGGATATCAAATTTTCAATGTCAAATCAACCGTAAAAAAAATGTACAAACTATAGAGATAATATATATAAATAGATCCTGCTAACCGGTGTCTTCGCGACATTGGTTAAACATATCAATACATTAATTACTATATAATTTCTTTTTTCATATCTTTAACCAGTGTCCCAAAAACACTGGTTAGCATCTCCTTATATGGGTCATATATATAAAGATAGGAATTAAACATTCCTTTTTTAAAAAAAAAGGTATTAAACACATACAATGTCGTGTACCATTTATGTACTTCAGTGTTCAAATAGTAGAACTAAGTATTGCCACTCTAACCCGTGTTAGTGCTAATAGCTGTGTGGCTGCGATGCTATGGACTGATTTGAGCCATGCCTGTTTATTTGAAATATGCAACTTTTCTTTAAAAGAAAAATGTTGTTCTCAAGTCAAAGGATTATAGGAAACACCACATAAATATTAAAATAATTTCATCGGCAGTTAACTTCCAATATAAATTGAGGTTAAATTTGTCATTTTATAATGTTTCTTAACTTCGTGCAAAGTGTAAACAACAATTTTCAAATTTAAATTGCTTGCAATGTTTCTTACTATTACGAGTTTTTTCAGTTATTCAAATTGTTATTTAGTTTTTGCTGGGATATAGTCTGGGGATCATTGTATGTGACTTGGAGACTACGTCTTAACACAATTTTAAGGCATTAAGTTTTATAAGTTATGCATTCTGGTGGAGACATGGAGGTGCAAGTAACAAAGGTTTGCATTGGTTATCCTGAAAAAAGTTATCAGTACACAAGAACCATGGAGGTATGGGCTTCAAAGATCTGGCAGCCTTTAATGTTGCAATGCTTGGAAAACAGGGTTGGAAGTTACAAACTGATTCAAACAGTTTAGCTTCACGACTACTCAAATCCAAGTATTACCCGAATAGCAATTACTTGGATTCGAAATTGGGTCACAACCCAAGTTTTGTGTGGCGCAGTATCCATAGTGCAAAGGTGGTTGTCAGGCAAGGTGCGCGTTGGAAAATTGGTTCTGGGTTTAATATACCTATTATCGGCGAGCCTTGGATAGGGACAGGTTCGAGTATCCCTCTTGTTGACCCTGGTGCTATAGCTATTCAAAATTACTCTGTGGGGCATTTGATTGATCAAAGTAATAAGGTATAGAATGAACAACTAATACGACAAGTATTTCTACCAGAAACAGCTCAAAGTATTTTGAATACTCCTCTTTATCCACAAGTACAAACCGATAGTTTGCTTTGGAAAGCCGAGAAGAATGGTTGTTATTCGGTCAAAAGTGCCTACCACATATGTATTGAAGACATTGCAAATAATGCTCATCTTCGGAAACCAGGGTATTGGAGTGGTATATGGAGATTGAAAGTACCCCCAAGAGTGAAGAACTTAGTATAGAGAGTGTGTATAGAATGCTTCCCTACAAGAGTGAGGTTGATAAGCAAAGGAGTCAATTGTCCATTAGCTTGTGTTAAATGTGAGGATCCACATGAGGATACCTATCACATCTACTTTCATTGCAAGACCGCTATAAATGCTTGGAACGCTGCAAATGTCTGAAATTTAATTGCACCATCCCTGAATCAGTTTGATAATGCACCAGACATTATATTCGATCTATTGCAAAAGTTGTCAGCAAGTCAAGTAGAGAGTATTGTTACAATAATGTGGAGTATCTGGAAATCTCGCAATCTAAAGCTATGGCAACAAGTGTCAGAGTCGACAGTTACAATTCTGGAAAGAGCAAAGCATCTCCTAGAAGGTTGTTGGAGAGAAAATCGAAAGCACTGTATTTTAGGTCAGGGTAACTCACCTGCAAGCACGGGTCCTCAAACTTCTGATGGTCAGAATACGATCGACAGGTATGGTTCCACCCGTTGGAGGAAACCAAGGAGCGGTAGACTCAAATGCAATGTTGATGCCTCCTTCTCTACATCCAATAATAAGGTAGGCATTGGCATGTGTATTCGTGACTCGGAAGAAAATCATATTCGCTCAAAAACCTTGTGGCTCTCACCACTGTGCCCAGTTGACATTGGAGAAGCTTTAGGACTTTATCATGCAATTCGGTGGATCAATGAACTTCAGCTCACAAACGTTGATTTTGAGGTAGATTCGAAAACAATAGCTGATTATTTCAACAAAGCCAGAGGAGATAGCACCGAATTTGGATCCATTATGGATAATAATATTCAGTTTTGTAATACCTTTTTAACAAACTCTCACGTCGAGTTTATTAGGAGGCAAGCAAATGAGGTTGCTCATGAGTTAGCTAAGGCAGCCACATTATTCCTTAGCTTCCACATCTTTGATGATATTCCAACATGTATCTCTGATTTAATTTTTAATGAAATGATATAAGTTATTTTCCTTAAAAAAAAAAAGTTTTATAAGTTATCTCACTTATATAATAATCAACACTATTTTTTTATTCAACATAAAACTTTTATCAACAACCATATTTTTAAGAAGACTTTCGATATAAAGAGTTTGTCGAACCATTGTATAGGAAACCCTTGTTGGGTCATGATGGAGTTAGAGGATCTTCACATTGAATTTTGAGCAACCACAAAAGTGACTTGAGTATCACATCTTAATACAAAATCTTAAAACATTAGATTTGTTATATAGTGTTTAACATCTATTTTTCATTAAATGTGAGACTACTCACAACAATTTTAAAAAGGGAAATGCTAATAAGTGCATGACATTGTTAAGAAACCTAAAGAAGAAATTTTGTCTTATTGGTGCATTTAACACGTGAAACTTAAAAATATAATATTTTTTACATAAAACTTATCAATTATTTCTATTTTAGAATCCTTAACAAGTGTCATAAAACACTTATTAGCAAGACTTTTTAAAAATTACAAATGAAAAATACAGTAACAAAGGTTATGTTGTTCCTGATAAACACAACTAGAAGTATTGAATGTTTCCGAAGAAAAAGTTATTAGTACGGAAAAAAGTTATTGTAACTTGCAAGTATTGTGCAACTTTATTTGTTGAAATGTAAGGGTGTGTTTGTTTCAAATTATGTTTGGAGATTCTTGGGAATAAAATCATAAAAATGCATATGTTTATGTTTGTGACAATTTTATTAAATTTTATTTTCGGGTATAAAATGTTCCTGAGAATAGAAAAGTTTTCCCAAAGAAAATGGTTGGAATAAAGTTCTCATGGAGATGGGAACAAAATTATGTGTAACTACCTATTATTTTTCCTATTTTTAAGGTTCCTTGGAATATTATAATGTTAACCAAACATCTTTTTTTTAAGTACCTTAAAATAAATTTCCTATCTTTATATTTCAAGGAATGTTATTCCTAAGAATAAATTTTTTACATTTGAAACAAACACACCCTAAATTAAATTTTACTATCTCATTTGAGGGATTAATATTTGCAATTGTCAAAAAGCTCATCAAATCTAGGTATTTCAACTTTAATTAAATTTGATTTTGATATATATATATATATATATATATATATATATATATATATATATAATTATTTTAGCTATACATCTGAATTTTATCTTCAATATATATAAAATAAAATATTTACATATATATTTTATTGTTAGATTCTTATATTTTTTCGCTATGTCCTTTCTCTGTCAAATATTAGATACTCCAATCATTCTGTAAACCCATCTTTAGATAAGATATTCATGATTACAATATGTTTGGTTCAACAATATTAATAATTAATTTTAAATAAATTAACATTATAAAATTTATTATGACTAGAAATGAGTTAAACATTGGTCATCATGAACGTAACTCAATTGGTAAAAACAATGCATAATATATGTAAAATTTGGAGTTTGAACCCGACCACCACCAAAAAACATTGAATCTACAATGGGAAAACAATTTATAGACAATTTTTTAATTATAGCTAGACTCAAGTTAAAATCAATTATGAAAGTAAATTGTTTCGGATTGGGCCATTGCCCATCATGAAGCATAAATACCTAATAAGGTTCATACTCCAGAGGTGGATCATTAACATGGGGCCGTGAAATAGGGGAAATGAATCCAGAGGTAATTTGACCCCTTTTCATTATCATCAAACGACAACTCATATTGTACACCGAGTAGCGTGCAATGCTTATTGTAAGGTCGAACTCAGCTAACAATGCAGATATCGTTAAGTTAAATACTTTTACTTGAGTTCGAATACGAAATCTCATAGTTGTTTGTTTTAGTTTCATTGGTTTATGACCTCGTCTAAGACAAAATAAAACAAAAAATTTAATTGTGTTTTGTCCTTTTTATGGAAACTCGGTTTTGTCCTTGAAAATTTGAAATTGTAATTTAAATTACATATTCCTTTCTTGTTCCTCCAAGTTCCAATAAAAACGTAAATTTCAAAAAAATGAAATATTTCTCGGTAAGACTGACATATATTTTTTCATTTTTGTTAACGAATACCTCCGGAGGACTTTGGATTCCAAATTAGAAATTATTCCTTTAGTCCCCATGAGCATAGCTCAGTTGGAAGGGACATGCATTGTTATATGCAGAGCCAGAGTTCGAACCCCGGACACCTCATTTATTCACCTTGAAAAAAGGTGAATTCTAGCCCCTAAACTATTTGACAAAAAAAAAAAATTGTTCCTTTAAAAAAAATTAAGTATTAAAAATTTCAATCCATTGAATACCGAATTTTCATAAAAACTTACTATATATTAAAGGTCCTTAAAGAGTGTCCGAATGCACTCGTTAATATTTTCCTATATTTTTTGACGTAGTGTCGTCCTCACTAAGATTATATTTGTTCCAGATTTATCATTGATATGTATGAGAGAAGAAAAACCCCAAAGATTAACACAAGATGACCAATTATTGACTAATCCAAACATTTTCATTGATGTTCCACCATGTATTTTTTTTTATTGATAACATCTAATGAAATGTTATAGAATGCTCATTTAAAACAAATGTTAAATATCTCTTTTGATCATTTAAGTTTGACAAAAATATCAAGTTAGTCTTTTAAGTTTTTTAAGTTTCAACTTGTTTGAAAAAAGTTTTTCAAGTTTCAAATAAGTCCTTATTACCCTTTTTAGCGCCCATTTAAAACTTAAAAAAACTTATAGGACCTATTGAAAAATTAGAAAAAATTTAAAGGACTTATTTAAAACTTAACAAACTTAAATAACTATTTCAGTATTTTTGTTAATCTTAAAGGATTTCCTAAAACAAAAACATTGTCAGTTTATATATATACACACACACTCATGATATCTTGTTGTTTGAATAGAGAAAATTCATTTACCGGATGTGTATATATAAATTTTTATTTAAGTGAAAAATAATTATCAGCTTGACCCCCTCAAAAAATAAAATTATTAGCTTGACATTGTTCCATCAATTTCTCGGGACCCTCTTAGGAAACTACCATGCAATTTCCTTCCCATCAGAAAGGTTACGTATCTTTAATTGCCATAATTCAGTTCTGCTCCCCAAGCAATTTCATAGCAACTCCCTCAAAAGCTACTCTAAATTTCCTTATATATATATCTCAATCTTTATACTTGCCTCTTGCATTATATCAAAAGACTACCTATTAGTAATTTCATGTACACCTTTCAAATAATATATTAATAATTTTTTTTATGTTATTATTGGAGAGGAAATTAAATTAGGTTTCTCAAAATTTTCATATATTTGTTATTATGGCTAGAATTCTAAAACCATCCAAGTGGTTCCCTAACAAATTAGGCCTCATGCTTATTAGATCAAGATCTTCAAATTCATCATCATTATGCTCTCCAAGATTTCCAATTTCACTGTCCACCACACCAAAAACTAACAACAATGAAGATGAAAAAGGATTAAGAGAGGTTTTTAATTACTTTGATGGTGATGGAGATGGAAAAATTTCAGCCTATGAATTAAGGTCATATTTTGGTTCAATTGGTGAGCACATGTCTCATGAGGAAGCTGAAAGGGTGATAAATTACCTCGATGCCGACGGTGACAACTTGCTGGATTTCAATGATTTTATTAAGTTGATGAAAGGTGAAGGAGGAAGAGATGATGATAAAGATTTAAGAAAGGCTTTTGAGATGTTTGTGTGGGAGGAGAAAGAAGGTTGTATTACTCCAAAAGGGTTGCAAAGGATGTTGCAACGTCTTGGAGATGATAGGTCTTATGAAGAGTGTGTTGTTATGATTGATGCATTTGATATTGATCATAATGGGGTTCTTGATTTCAACGAGTTTCATAAAATGATGGCTTAATTAATATTAATCCTTAGTTAAATGAATCTTCTTTGATCTTATTGTAAATGTTGATATTCCAAACGAAATATGGAATTGTAAAACGGCTAGATAATGCATATATGTGTGTAAATATACATCGTCAGGAATGAGTGAGAGTTAGTAAAGAAAAAAAAGGAATGAGTGAGAGTTTGCTAGATTATTAATATTCGTATATGTTTTGTTTTAATTTCATCAATATACTTTAAAAAAATACGTATTATGACCGCTTTTTGAGATTTGGAATCCATTTGAAGTGCTTTAATCGTGACCCAGGCAAGGACTAAATTCATGCCAAAAAATTAGGAAAATCTTTTTATTATTATTTATTTTATAGAAAATATTGCTTTTAATTCTCTGCTCAAACATTGAATCAAGTCAAATATTATTTAGCAATAACTTGAATGTCACACCGTAAATGTAAAGAAATGAAGAATCCCATATGTGTTTAAACATGCGCTCCAACACGTCAAATATCACTTAGTTATAGATTATTTTTTTTCCTTTCTACTCGAGCATGATTAGGAGAAGCTGGCACTACTGTATGTTTCGTAAGTTGGAATGGATCTTTCCGATAATGCCATCTATTGTACTTGCACCTTAAGCCAAAGGAAACTGATAAGAACTGGTTGGCAAAGTGAAGAAAGTAACATGCCATGTCGACTTCATTTCATTAGTAGATTTTGGGTGTTAAGATAGTCTTAATTTATTCAAATAAATGACGGGTTCAATTTAGTAGAGAGATAGGCAAAAATATGTCAATTATGAATATCTCACATAAAATGGTACCCTGATGTCATACCCCAAATTTTGACCAGTGTCCTCCGTTTGATTTTCATTTTGTGCGTTTTTAAAACTCGTTTCATTCGTCTTTAATCCTTTTATTCGCATCTTTACCTGCATTTTAGCCGTGCTTTAACGCTTGTCGCATCCGTAATTTAATTTTTAATTTAATTTGAATTGTTAAATTCTTCACGCTCACATTTTTTATTTCTCATTTTTATTCGCTTTTGAAAATTTTATTCGCCGAATAATTTCGTAGTCTCAGATGAAATTTCGGCAGAGAGGTATTTTAAAATACCTCATTTTGGTTCCGAAGGGACAATTTTATTTTTTTACTTTTATTTTTAATTAGTTTTTAAGTTTTCTTTTTATTTATTTATTAATTTTCGTTTTTTATTTATTGTTTATTTATTGTTATTTTTACTTTTTTTAGTATTTATTGTTTAATGTTTATTTTTTTATGTTATTTTGAAGTTAAAAATTTGTTCTTATCATTTTGTCCATGTGTCACTTTGTTATTGGTCTTTTATCCAACTTTCTCTCCAAGTCTCTATGCCTTGCTGTCTCTTTTGTACCAGAGACTTATCAGGGGCATTTTAGTCTTTTGTCCGCGTCAGAGATAGCTCTAGTGTCCAGCCTATAAATAGTAGCATTTATTGCCAATGATTGGGTCAGAAAAAGTAGCAGCCGCAGCCTTTTTACAAACCCTAATTCATAGTTCCAACTCCAAATTCCAGAATCAAACACAACAAAAAAATCAAAAAATGAAGAACATTCATACATAGATTTTTTTTTTTTAGCAACTCGTTTCTTCCTCTTTCTCTCCTTTCTCTCAAAACCGAGCCTGAACAATAAACAAGGGTTCCGGAACTGGATCCATTTGAAACAAGGAAAGAGTAATTTCGCTAAATCCGGAAAATAACTTGAAGTTTTCCGTTCGTTTATTCTTCTCCGTTTCCGAACGAGGTATTTTCACAAGCTTTGGTTATCTTTGAATATGCGGACTGTTTGGTTGTTTTGAGGTTTTATTTTGTTGAGTTTTACCTTGAGATTTCCGAGAAAAGAAGCTTAGATCTAGAAGCGTGTGAGTTTCTTTTTTAAAATCTAAGACCGGATCTGTAATGGGGAAGAAGAGAGGAAGATTTTAGTGTAAAATTTTTTTAAAAAAAAAGAGTTAAAAATTTCCGGCGCGGCGGCGCCACCGTGGTGGCTCTCCGGCCACCACGCCGGAAATCCCATAGCTCGCCGGAGAAGATGAAGATTCATCTTCCCCGGCCGTTCTGTTCTTCCCCGTTTTCCAGACCTTTTTTAGAGAGAAGGGAGAGGTTTGAAGTTTAGAGAGAGAAAGAAGAGTTTTGAATGATTTAAAAAACCGGACCCTTGCTTTTATAGTTTCCTTTTGAACCGGTTTTTTCTTTCTCTTTGGTGAACCGGACCGGCCTCCTCTAAACCGTTAGATCTACGATCTAACGGCTGTGTTTTAGTATGATTCTATTTCCTTACTGATTTATATGTGCGTCTGTTTATCTTTATTGCTGTATGCTGCTTTTTGCAACCGTCGGATCGCAGATCTGACGGTCCCTGTTTACTGGCTTTGTTATTTTTCTTATAATTTAATTCTGATGGCTGTGATCTTAACTTCTGAGATCAAATCTGAGCCCCTGGATCAATCAGACGGCTCAGATTATACCAGAAATTGTGAGCCATGATACTTTGGTCTTTTAGGCCTATTTTTTTTATTTATTACTAGTTTTCTTTCACTATATTTTCACTATCTTCACACTATTTTTTTTACCACTTATGCATTGTGTTTTTACTCAAACTTTCTTCTCTTTTACCTCTAAAAAACCATAAAAATATTTTCTACCTCTTGTTACTTGTTTTTATGTCTTATCATCTTTGTTTATTTATTTGGTTGTTATTTTTGCCGTATTGTTTCATCATCATTCACACCTTCATGCATTATTTTTGTTCCTTGGCATTTTATTTTTATCATCTTTTAGTATGTATTTAGGATTCAATGTAATTTAATTTTCCGCATTTTTATTTCTCGTCATTTATTTTTATGCAAGACTCTAGAATGTATTTAGGCCTCATGTAAATATCAAAAATAATAAAAATGCACCGACACAATCACACACTTTATTTACCGCTTCATGCCGTTACCGCGATCAAGGACCAAAAATGAATTAGGGACAAAATTAGGTTAATAATTGGACTTTAATTATTTTTTTAAAATCAAACTATTAGTAATTTTAGGTTCATTTTAAACTTGAGGATTTGTTTAGGATCCAACGTCCTTTGTAAATTTCTCGCTTTTTAATACTTCACGTCGTTACGCTTAGTTTTTTTTTTAGTTTACGCTTAACTTAGAAAAAATCAAATTTCCAAAAAAATCAAATAATCAAAACTCAAAAATATTTTCTTAACAAACCTTGGAAACAAACCAAGTGATCTTTTTCCTTTTATTTTCTTAGTCAAATGCTTAATGAATTTAATTCTCATTTTAGACTTTATTTTCATAATTAAAATTGAACCAACCTCACATTATTTTTTTTCTTTTTTTCTTATGCCTTGAGGCCTCTAAAATCCCCTTCTTAAAAACCTTTTTTTCAAAATTGTTAAAAATAACCCAACTCACCAAAAGAAATTTTTGAGGTGAACTACATGATTTTGATCCCGTCTTCGGGTATGTAGGCAAAAGGCATATGTCTTTCCAAATCAATAAAAACAACCAAAAACATGCATCTTCTCCCTCCATTCTTTCACTTAGACTATTAGGCAATATTTTTACAAATAATTAAGCAAATGATTAGCATAAGATAAATTAGGTAAGAGGCTCCTTCGGAGTACCGAAGTCGTTTAGGGTGCTTAACACCTTCCCTAATCGAAACCAACCCCCGGACCTTAATCTCTTTAAGGGTTTTTTACTCGTTTTTTCCCTTCCCGCGGATAAAAATTGAGAGTTCAAAGATTGACGGATCAAAACCAATAAATGGATTGATACCCGAAAATCACGAGCACACCTGAATTTCTTTTGAAAAATAGAAAGGATATTAACTCAAAAGTTAAAAATCTCTCAATTTTAAAATAATTCTAAGATAGGGTTCTATCAATTAATAGTGGTGAAATTGGCTCTGAGATTGATTAATCACAGGGCCAATTTATGGCCACTATTAATCTCTCCAACATTGATCATTCTCGGATTAATAGTGGGCAGAAATTGACTCTACGATTGATCAATGTTGGAGATTCAATCCTGAATGGAGGAAACATCGGCAACAACTTGTCGTTTGCTCAGTGGGATATGTAAGCAAAATGACAAACAACATAGGTAAGGACTTAATCCATTATAAAGTTACTGATCCTAGTGACCACCCTTTAAATCCAACACCCGGAACCTTGAGATATGGAGCATCTAGGATTCAAGGAAAAGTTTGGATCACGTTCAAAAGAAACATGAACATTAAGCTTGTGAGACCCCTTCTCATCAGTAGTTTCACCACTATTGACGGTCGAGGCGTCGATGTCCACATTGCAGATAATGCGTGCCTTATGATATATAAGGTAATAACTAATGATAAGCTTAAAATTACCAAATAGTATTGAATTTGAAATCAAAATTATAGATGAAACAAATGGACAATTGGAATGTTCCCATAATGCAGCGTTGTAGCAAAAAAAATCCATGTAAAAAAATGCTACCAACGCTGGTCTACTTAAAAAAATGATATACCATTCCAAAACTTATACAACATTATAATTTGAGATAAATTCTATCATTTTTCTCTAACTTTTGTCCATAATTTCTTTTTCATTCAAGTTTGTACAATCATTATTATAGTTAATTTTATTTTATTCTTTTAATATTTCAATCAACATCTCTACTTCTTAACTAATAATGACATGTTTGTTATATGTCATTAGGCAACCAACATAATCATCCACGGAATTAGGGTTCATCATTGTCGACCTCAAGCTTCTGGAAAGGTGATGGGTCCCGATGGGAAGATAATTTCATT
The DNA here is from genome assembly GCA_958299785.1 of Medicago lupulina. Lineage (NCBI taxonomy): Eukaryota > Viridiplantae > Streptophyta > Magnoliopsida > Fabales > Fabaceae > Medicago > Medicago lupulina. The sequence continues at coordinate 18,935,582 of OY283143.1, read as the reverse complement.
AGGTCAAGTTGATGGAGATGCAATCAGATTGGTTTCTGCTTCAAAAATTTGGATCGATCATAACACTTTATGATTGTCAAGATGGTCTTCTAGACGTTACACGAGGTTCCACTGATATAACGATTTCCAACAATTGATTTAGGGAGCAAAATAAAGTTATGCTTCTTGGTCACGGTGACGGATTTTTGAGAGACAAAAACATGAAAGTCACCGTTGTATACAACTATTTTGGACCTAACTGCCACCAGTGCATGCCTAGGTAATTTATGATTGCAAAATTATTACTTTTTTATACAATAAACAAATTTAAAAGTAAAAAACTATTTCCAAATTTATTCATAAGTTTTTATCATTCATTTAATTTTTTTTTTACAGAATTCGTCATGGATATGCACATGTTACAAATAATCTGTACATGGGATGGGTGCAATACGCAATAGGTGAAAGTATGGAACCAAGCCTTAAAAGTCAATCAAACCTCTTCATAGCACCTGCAACAGGGAAAAAGGAGGTAAATATTTCAAGCAATTAATACATTAAACTTTTATGATTGTTTCGTTCCTAAATAAGTACAATGTGCTAAAATAAATAAATAATTGGTGTAGGTGACATGGAGAAAAAGTAGCAACGGAATTGGAGATACGTGGAAATTTTATTCAGTTGGGGACGCTTTTGAAAATGGTGCATCCTTCGTGGAAACAAAAGGTGGACATGTGACAAAACCAAATTATAGCCCCGAACAAAATTTTAAAGTTGTTGACGCTAAATATGTAAGATCATTGACAAGTTCATCTGGCGTATTACAATGCAGTAAAACCTCAATATGTTGAGTTAAAATTAAAAAAGAAGATGTGTTTCACTCTCGCGATTTTAACATTTGAGAGATAATTTTTACTATCTATTTATGGAGATCTTTTTTAAAAAAGATACAATAGATAGACCTCAGCAAAGTGGAGTGTGAGATTCCTCGGAAACTCCCCCCAAATTTATGGGAACTCTATTATTTAAATGTAGAAAACAATAATAAACTTGTAACATACCTTGAGATAGAAATAAGATTTGATGTATGATTCATAAATAGGGAATAAAATTACACTAACGAGGAGGACATTTGATATCTACATAAGTAGTAGTACAATACTATATCATTTCTCGATACAAATTGAATAGTGAGTTCGTTTGGTAAGGGCAAAATACTGTAGCGGATTTAGAAAATGAATCAATAATTCATTTAAGTGTAGTAATTCAAATAGACTTTTAATTTAAGGATAAAAAATATGACATGTGGATTAATTACTCTACACCAGCGCCAAGAATACTCATACGATAAACACCACAACATTAACCATACACCTTCGTTAACCTTTGATTTCACTCTCTGACTCTTTTTTTTTTTTTTTTTGGAAAACACCTTCCCCATTTATTTGTAATCCTCCTTTTCATCTCTAATAGTTTTGATTCAAGAATTAAAAATTGCTTCAAAAAGACATGATAATATGTACAAATCCACTCTTTGAGTTGCATGTGAACTGAATGATTCCTTGGTTGCTTACAAATCAACCAAACTTTACACATTTTCTCTGCTATACTCAACTTTTCAACTCCAATTATCATTTCTTTTTAAACTAATTAAAAAAGACTTTTGAAGTTTGAACGGCCAAACCTATAGTTCTAGAGTCAACAATCATCATTGTTTACAATTGCTGCCAAGTACTTCAATTTTGCAACTTTGATATCTGCTTCAAAATCTTTATTCTTTGCACGAGAAGTTTTCAGCACCAACCTTTGATTTTTATCAAACAGTTTCAAAGAGTTATCTTTCATTGTTACATAGTATCTGTAACGCCCATTTTTTAATTATTTAATTATTTGATTATTTGAGAAGTTATATATATTTATTAATATATTATGAGATGTTGAATTAAGATTTAATATGATTTTATGTGACGTGGTGACTTATTTTATTGTTAAATAAAATAGGATTTGAAAATAAAATAAAATATTTAGTTGTGGGTTAGTTTTGGATTTTAGAGAGTTATGTGGGAGAAAGAGTAAATAAGATAAGATTTGTTGGGAGTATATAAAGGGAAACTAGGTTAAGAAGTCAGTACGCGTTGTCAGAATTTTGGAAAAAGAGAGAAAACAAGCACGTGAAGGGAGAAGAGAAAGAGGGCTGCGATTTTCTGCTTTTATCAGGTAAGGGTGAGCCTAGCAATTCAATTATATTATTTTGTAATTCATCTAATCAGGATCAACAATCATAGGGCTGTTTTGAGAGAATTGGAATTAGGTTAAAAGTGGAGAAAAATCATGAATTAAGCCATAAAGCTGTAGAACAGATGTGTAGGATGAGTACAGAACATAGATTATTCATACTGATGATATTTTTGAGAGTTTAGACGATTTAGATGATGAATTTGGGACCTTTTGTGTGATTTTTCGCAGAACCCGTATGCATCTGTTCATCGCTCGCCTAGGCGAGCTATGCCACTCGCCGCGGCGAGTAGACCTAGATCGCTCGCGAGGCGAGCAACCCAGCTCGCCATAGCGAGCATTACCCTAGAGCTCGCGAGGCGAGCACTCCAACTCGCCATAGCGAGCAGGACCTTAGTTACTCGCGAGGCGAGCATTCCCACTCGCCATAGCGAGTTCTGTCAGAACTCAGAACCTGTTCTGTTGCGATCTGTTTTCGCATGTGACCTTGAGAGATGACCTTGGGGTAGCTTAAGAGACTTTTAATGATGTTTAATATAATCTGTAATGATGATACATGATGATTGAGATTGTTTTTGATGAATTTATGAAGCTTATGTGTGATATACGAATTAATTAAGTTATGAATGTTTGATTTACTTGCGATGCTTGCATAATGGATGCTATATGTATGATGTACTTGCTGCCATGTTGCTATTTACTTATGTATAGTTGCTGCATGTGTCAGTCCATGATGATTAAGATGTTTATTAAGACGTTTATGATGTTAACTTGTTTAAGTTAAAATTGCATTGAGTCTCATGCATACTCATTCTATGATGGGGGCTTATGCCCTGGAGTTTTTACTCACCAGCGACGAGGGCTTATGCCCTGGAGCTTTGCTCACCAGCGACGAAGGCTTATGCCTTGGAGTATATTTATGCTCATAGCGACGAGGGCTCATGCCCTGGATTGGTACCACATGCATATAAGACGTTATGGTTGCATAGTCAAGTGATGTTGTCGAGTCGAGTCGTCTAAGATGTTTATTAAGATATTTATGATGATGATTATGACGATGCTAAGTGATGTGTTGTTTAAGTTGATGCTTATTATGCTAGATGTTTATCTGTGATATGTTGAACTGTGTTTGATTGCTGGTTGTGATTATTTAATTACATGTTTAATATGATTATTTGTGAATCTCACCCCTTCTGCTGGAATTGCCGCCTTGTGGGCAAGTGCAGGTAACCAAGATTAGGTGCAGACGTGTGAGGCTTTCTGCAATTGAGTCTAGGTGCTCTGATACGTAACGGGATGGGGGATCTTCTTTTATTTCTCTGTTCCTTGCGTATTATGCTATTTTATATGATTACGTTTACTCTGAAGATTTTTAATAAGACGTTGATGAGGCCTGCGTGCCAAAGACTTTTGTGATGACTTTTTATGAATTCCGCTGCATAATTTGAGTATTATTTATGACTATTTTTCTGAAGGAATAAATGATTATTTATTCATTACTATGAGATGATTATGAAATGTGATGCCCTGTTTATGTGCTTACTCTGATGCATGACTATCTTTTTAGAGAAATTTTTATGTTGGGAAAACGGGGTGTTACAATTGGTATCAGAGCAGGTCGGTCCGTCCGGCCAAGTAGAGAGTCGAGTGACGTTGTCTTAGAGTTAGAATACTATATTTGTATTATTCTAACTTATGTTTGCTTTGTAGATGATTAAGATGGCTGGGAGAAATGATGCCGCGATTGCTGCTGCCTTGGAAGCTGTTGCTCAAGCTGTAGGACATCAACCGAATGCGAATGCTGGTGCTAGTGCGAAGGTCCGTATGCTGGAGACCTTCTTGAGAAACCATCCTCCTACCTTCAAGGGGAGATATGACCCAAATGGAGCCCAGACATGGCTCAAAGAGATTGAGAGGGTTTTCAGAGTGATGCAGTGCACGGAGGTGCAGAAGGTGTGTTTTGGTACGCACATGCTAGCTGAGGAGGCTGATGACTGGTGGATTAGTCTCCTACCTGTTCTGGAGCAAGGCGGTGCTGAGGTTACTTGGGCCATATTCAGGAGAGAATTCCTCGACAAATATTTTACAGAAGATGTTCGGGGAAAGAAGGAGATTGAGTTCCTGGAGCTAAAGCAAGGGAACATGTCCGTGACTGAGTATGCGGCGAAGTTTGTGGAGCTGGCTAAATTTTACCCACACTATACCCCTGAGACTGCTGAATTCTCATAGTGCATCAAATTTGAAAATGGATTGCGAGCTGATATCAAGAGAGCTATTGGGTATCAGAAGATTAGAAACTTTTCCGAGCTAGTGAGTAGTTGCAGGATCTACGAGGAAGACACTAAGGCTCATTACAAGGTGGTTAATGAGAGGAGAGGAAAAGGGCAGCAAAGTCGTCCTAAGCCCTACAGTGCCCCTGCAGATAAGGGCAAACAAAGAGTTAATGATGAGAGGAGACCTGTCAAGAAAGATGCTCCTGCTGAGATAGTTTGTTATACTTGTGGTGTGAAAGGCCATAAGAGTAATGCTTGTCCTGGAGAGGTGAAGAGGTGTTTCCGTTGCGGTAAGAAGGGTCATACTACTGCTGATTGCAAGCATGGTGATATTGTGTGTTTTAACTGCGGTGAAGAGGGTCACATTGGTTCACAATGCAAGAAGCCTAAGAAGGCTCAGACTACTGGGAGGGTTTTTGCTTTGACTGGTACGCAGACGGAGAGCGAGGATCGCTTGATCAGAGGTACTTGTTATTTTGATATTATACCTTTAGTTGCTATTATTGATACTGGTGCTACACATTGTTTTATTGCTCTTGATTGTGCTGCAAAGTTGAATCTTGTTGTATCTGATATGAATGGGGAGATGGTTGTCGAAACTCCAGCTAAGGGTTCGGTGACTACTTCCCTTGTATGTTTAAGATGTCCTGTGTCTATGTTTGGTCGTGATTTTGAGATTGATTTAGTGTGTCTACCGTTGATTGGGATGGATGTGATTTTGGGGATGAATTGGTTAGAGTACAATCATGTTCTGATTAATTGTTTTAGCAAGACGGTGCATTTTTCTTCTCCCGAAGAAGAGAGTGGGGCAGAATTCTTATCTACTAAACAGTTGAAGCAGTTGGAACGCGATGGAATTATGATGTTTTCTTTGATGGCGTCCTTATCTATTGAGAATCAGGCGGTGATTGATAAGTTACAAGTGGTACGTGAATTTCCAGAAGTTTTCCCAGATGAGATTCCTGATGTGCCTCCGGAAAGAGAAGTTGAATTTACGATCGATCTTGTTCCTGGAACGAAGCCTGTGTCTATGACACCTTATCGTATGTCAGCTTCTGAGTTGGCTGAGCTGAAGAAACAGTTAGAGGATTTGCTTGAAAAGAAGTTCGTGAGACCTAGTGTTTCACCATGGGGAGCTCCAGTGTTATTGGTCAAGAAGAAAGATGGTAGTATGAGGTTGTGCATCGACTATCGACAGTTGAATAAAGTGACGATAAAGAATAGGTATCCACTTCCAAGAATTGATGACTTGATGGATCAGTTGGTGGGTGCTTGCGTATTTAGCAAGATAGATTTGAGATCAGGTTATCACCAGATTAAAGTGAAAGATGAAGATATGCAGAAGACGGCATTTAGGACGCGTTATGGGCATTATGAGTATACAGTGATGCCGTTCGGCGTTACCAATGCACCTGGTGTATTTATGGAGTATATGAATAGGATCTTCCATGCTTATTTGGATCGCTTTGTCGTGGTGTTCATTGATGATATCCTGGTTTACTCTAAGACTGAAGAAGAGCATGCTGAGCTTTTGAAGATCGTCTTGCAAGTGTTGAAAGAAAAGAAGCTTTTTGCTAAGTTGTCTAAGTGTGAATTCTGGTTGAAAGAGGTGAGTTTTCTTGGTCATGTTATTTCTGGCGATGGCATTGCGGTTGACCCGTCTAAAGTTGAAGCGGTATCGCAATGGGAGACTCCTAAGTCGGTTACAGAGATTAGAAGCTTTTTGGGTCTAGCTGGTTATTATCGAAGATTTATAGAGGGATTTTCTAAGTTGGCTCTTCCATTAACGCAGTTGACGTGTAAAGGTAAATCTTTTGTGTGGGATGTGCATTGTGAGAACAGTTTTAACGAGTTGAAGAAACGTTTGACGACGGCTCCAGTTTTGATTTTGCCGAAGCCCGATGAACCTTTTGTGGTATATTGTGATGCGTCCAAGCTGGGTTTAGGTGGTGTTCTTATGCAAGATGGTAAGGTGGTAGCTTATGCTTCAAGACAGTTAAGGGTACATGAGAAGAATTATCCGACGCATGACTTAGAGTTGGCAGCTGTGGTCTTTGTATTGAAAATATGGAGACATTACTTGTATGGTTTGAGGTTTGAAGTGTTTAGTGATCACAAGAGTTTGAAGTACTTGTTTGACCAGAAGGAATTGAATATGAGGCAGCGAAGGTGGCTTGAATTGTTAAAAGATTATGACTTTGGTTTGAATTATCATCCGGGCAAAGCTAATGTGGTTGCAGATGCCTTGAGTAGGAAGACTTTGCATATGTCTACCATGATGGTGAAGGAATTCGAGTTGTTGGAACAGTTTAGAGATTTGAGCTTAGCTTGTGAAAGGACACCTCATAGTGTAAAACTAGGAATGCTAAGAATTGATAGTGAATTCTTGAGGAGTATCAAAGAGGCGCAGAAAGAAGATGTCAAGCTTGTGGACTTGTTGGTTGCTAGTAATCAGACGAAGGATAGTGACTTTAGAGTTGATGATCAAGGAGTGTTGAGATTCCGAGGTAGGATTTGCATTCCTGATAATGAGGAAATGAAGAAGATGATTCTTGCAGAGAGTCATAGAAGTAGCTTGAGTATTCATCCGGGAGCTACGAAGATGTATCATGATTTAAAGAAGCTGTTTTGGTGGTCTGGTTTGAAGCGAGACGTGGCACAGTTTGTATACTCTTGTTTGATTTGTCAAAAGTCGAAGGTTGAGCATCAGAAACCTGCTGGATTGTTGACACCCTTAGATGTGCCAGAGTGGAAATGGGATAGTATATCCATGGATTTTGTGATGAGCTTGCCAAATACTCCTAAAGGGAATGACGCCATTTGGGTAATTGTTGATAGATTGACGAAATCGGCTCATTTTCTACCGATTAATATTAGTTTTCCTGTTGCCCAGTTGGCAGAGATTTATATCAAGGAGATTGTGAAGCTGCATGGTGTTCCTTCGAGCATCGTATCAGATAGAGACCCGAGATTTACTTCTAGATTTTGGAAGAGTTTGCAAGAGGCTTTAGGTTCTCAGTTGAGGTTGAGTTCGGCTTATCATCCGCAAACAGATGGTCAGTCGGAGAGGACAATTCAGTCGTTGGAGGATTTATTGAGGGTGTGTGTACTTGAGCAAGGAGGGACTTGGGATAGTCATCTTCCATTGATAGAGTTCACGTACAACAACAGTTACCATTCGAGTATTGGGATGGCACCCTTTGAGGCTTTGTATGGGCGGAGGTGCAGAACTCCATTGTGTTGGTTTGAGTCAGGCGAAAATGTGATGTTAGGACCAAAGATTGTTCAACAGACTACTGAGAAGGTAAGAATGATCCAAGAGAAGATGAAAGCGTCGCAGAGTCGGCAAAAGAGTTATCATGACAAGCGTAGAAAGGACCTTGAGTTCCAAGAGGGAGATCATGTGTTCCTGAGAGTGACTCCTATGACCGGTGTTGGCCGTGCGTTGAAGTCAAAGAAGTTAACCCCGAAGTTTATTGGTCCGTATCAGATATCAGAGAGGATAGGGGCAATGGCATATCGTGTTGGATTGCCACCACATTTATCGAATTTGCACGATGTTTGTCATGTGTCGCAACTGAGGAAGTATGTTCCGGATCCGTCTCATGTGATCCAAAGTGATGAGGAGCAAGTTAGGGACAACCTTACGGTTGAGACCTTACCAGTGAGGATTGACGACAGAAAGACGAAGACGCTGATGGGCAAGGAGATACCTCTCGTTAGAGTCGTTTGGTCGGGAGCGACCGACGAAAGCTTGACGTGGGAGTTAGAGAGTAAGATGCTGGAGTCGTATCCAGAGTTGTTTGCTTGAGGTAATTTTCGAGGACGAAAATCTTTTAAGTTGGGGAGAGTTGTAACGCCCAATTTTTAATTATTTAATTATTTGATTATTTGAGAAGTTATATATATTTATTAATATATTATGAGATGTTGAATTAAGATTTAATATGATTTTATGTGACGTGGTGACTTATTTTATTGTTAAATAAAATAGGATTTGAAAATAAAATAAAATATTTAGTTGTGGGTTAGTTTTGGATTTTAGAGAGTTATGTGGGAGAAAGAGTAAATAAGATAAGATTTGTTGGGAGTATATAAAGGGAAACTAGGTTAAGAAGTCAGTACGCATTGTCAGAATTTTGGAAAAAGAGAGAAAACAAGCACGTGAAGGGAGAAGAGAAAGAGGGCTGCGATTTTCTGCTTTTATCAGGTAAGGGTGAGCCTAGCAATTCAATTATATTATTCTGTAATTCATCTAATCAGGATCAACAATCATAGGGCTGTTTTGAGAGAATTGAAATTAGGTTAAAAGTGGAGAAAAATCATGAATTAAGCCATAAAGCTGTAGAACAGATGTGTAGGATGAGTACAGAACGTAGATTATTCATACTGATGATATTTCTGAGAGTTTAGACGATTTAGATGATGAATTTGGGACCTTTTGTGTGATTTTTCGCAGAACCCGTATGCATCTGTTCATCGCTCGCCTAGGCGAGCTATGCCACTCGCCGCGGCGAGTAGACCTAGATCGCTCGCGAGGCGAGCAACCCAGCTCGCCATAGCGAGCATTACCCTAGAGCTCGCGAGGCGAGCACTCCAACTCGCCATAGCGAGCAGGACCTTAGTTACTCGCGAGGCGAGCATTCCCACTCGCCATAGCGAGTTCTGTCAGAACTCAGAACCTGTTCTATTGCGATCTGTTTTCGCATGTGACCTTGAGAGATGACCTTGGGGTAGCTTAAGAGACTTTTAATGATGTTTAATATAATCTGTAATGATGATACATGATGATTGAGATTGTTTTTGATGAATTTATGAAGCTTATGTGTGATATACGAATTAATTAAGTTATGAATGTTTGATTTACTTGCGATGCTTGCATAATGGATGCTATATGTATGATGTACTTGCTGCCATGTTGCTATTTACTTATGTATAGTTGCTGCATGTGTCAGTCCATGATGATTAAGATGTTTATTAAGACGTTTATGATGTTAACTTGTTTAAGTTAAAATTGCATTGAGTCTCATGCATACTCATTCTATGATGGGGGCTTATGCCCTGGAGTTTTTACTCACCAGCGACGAGGGCTTATGCCCTGGAGCTTTGCTCACCAGCGACGAAGGCTTATGCCTTGGAGTATATTTATGCTCATAGCGACGAGGGCTCATGCCCTGGATTGGTACCACATGCATATAAGACGTTAGGGTTGCATAGTCAAGTGATGTTGTCGAGTCGAGTCGTCTAAGATGTTTATTAAGATATTTATGATGATGATTATGACGATGCTGAGTGATGTGTTGTTTAAGTTGATGCTTATTATGCTAGATGTTTATCTGTGATATGTTGAACTGTGTTTGATTGCTGGTTGTGATTATTTAATTACATGTTTAATATGATTATTTGTGAATCTCACCCCTTCTGCTGGAATTGCCGCCTTGTGGGCAAGTGCAGGTAACCAAGATTAGGTGCAGACGTGTGAGGCTTTCTGCAATTGAGTCTAGGTGCTCTGATACGTAACGGGATGGGGGATCTTCTTTTATTTCTCTGTTCCTTGCGTATTATGCTATTTTATATGATTACGTTTACTCTGAAGATTTTTAATAAGACGTTGATGAGGCCTGCGTGCCAAAGACTTTTGTGATGACTTTTTATGAATTCCGCTGCATAATTTGAGTATTATTTATGACTATTTTTCTGAAGGAATAAATGATTATTTATTCATTACTATGAGATGATTATGAAATGTGATGCCCTGTTTATGTGCTTACTCTAATGCATGACTATCTTTTTAGAGAAATTTTTATGTTGGGAAAACGAGGTGTTACAGTATCCCTTCACTAAGAAGATTGTATTGCAATGAAAAATATGAGGTTAGAAGTGTATGGACAACATCATATATGAGTTACTTGTTATACAAATAATCAACCAAAAACTAACTAACTTCCACTAAAATAGCTTACAAATTAAACTTAACAAACAGTTACAACTACTTTTTTATTTCAACTAACTTGAATTAAAAACTAACAGTATTTACAAAAGGAAGGAAAGGGTTAAATTTATGACTCATATGTGCACGATCTTTTAATATTGATATGATCAATTTGGCATGTATTATTAAGCTCACTTTCATGATAAACACAAAATGAATTTTAAGAAACTATCGTATTTTAAAAGGACACTATTAGAAGTTGTTCCCTAAGTTACAAGGATAAGGTACGTGACTTTGAAATAAATCTTAGTACGTTAACATGAATTTATTTTAAAAACAAAAATAAATTTAAAAATGAATATTATTTATATGAACATGGCAAAATTGTTTCCACATTTCATAGTTGCTCACAATCACATTCTAGTACAAAAGTTGGATGTACAATGTCCACAAATACTATTTATATACATAAATGAGGTATCTAAAATACTATTTGACCCTTTTTGAATTTGTATGTACATCAATTTTATTTTTTTTGAAAGATGAATTTGTATGTACATCAAATCTTGTATAGGTCAAAAATAATTATAGGCAGATAATAATCAAAATAGTTCTAAATTAAAATATATATATTTTTATAGTATATATACATATCAATCTATCTATCCTGAGAGAAGTTATTATCTGCCATTTTTTCACACAATCTTGCATAAGATCGTTACTAATATACTAAGGAAGGCATCAACAATATACCAAATTTCTTGTTAAAAAAAACAATATGCCAAATTTGTAATGCAATTACTGAATTTGCATTCCCTCAATCAACGAGCTATGATGGGAGTAACCATTTCAGCAACCTCTACATCTAATCCATAAGTCCAAGACCTCTCTAACAAAGTAGGAGAGTGTTGAGTGAGAAGAGAAAGACTAAGAACAACTTCTCCCATAGTTGGTCTTAACAAAGGTTGTTCTTCTATGCAATTCACTGCCAAAGTGAATAAACTAAGAGCTTCAACAACATTATAAAACCTCCCTAACTTAGGATCCATCCATCTTCTAACACTTTCTTCTCTCTTTTCTCCTACATCGAACGCACACTTAATATCTTTCCACGACTTATTCGCCTCACTATGTTCGCTATACGACAAAAACTTCTTTCCGGTTATTAACTCCATCAGAACCATTCCATAGCCAAAAACATCAACTTTTGTTATCATAGGATTCTTTGTAGTTCTTGCAACAGAAAAATTTGCTATCTTGGCCTTAAATTTTGAGTCGAGAAGAATGTTACTTGATTTGATGTTCCTGTGGACTATACATGGTTGTGTGTGTTCATGCAAGTATTGCAGCCCTACTGCAATATCAACTGCTATGCTTAACCTCTGACTCCAACTAAGAGTGCAAAACTCAGATAACAACCAGTTATAAAGAGATCCATTTTCAGCATATTCATATACAAGAAAATGATTTCCATAATATCCTGAAGAGAAACCTACTAGTTTCACTAGATTTGCATGATTTACCTTTTGTAGAATCATCAACTCTTCTGTGATATGTCCCTTTATATTTTTCACAGCCAATACCAAACCATCTATTTTAGCTTTGTACACTGATTTCCCTATCTTACACATTTCATTAAGGTTCATTGTAGCTTTCATGATCATACCAACTTCATACACTGTTGGCTTACTTACATAGTTTGAAACTTCAGAAATTAACTTATCTGTTATCTCCACAGAAGGCACACACTTATTCTCACAATCTTTTCTTTTCCTAAAAAAATACACAAAAACCACTAATGATAGTGAAACCACAAGAGTGCATCCTAGACTCGTAGCAATGGAAAAGATTATAGGAAAATGACTGCTTCTCTGTCTTTCACTTGAAGAATAGTATGATTGAGAAAGAGTTGGTAAGTTTTTCACTGCGATAAAAACCGGAAGGTTGGTTGCAGCAGTAAAGTTTTGACCAAAGTTGTTTGTATTTGCTGTGATTATGTCTTTTGGTGATGCACCAAACTTGGAAGCTACAAGGGTAAGATTATCATTAGGCTGCCAAACATAAGTAATGAGATACTTTATCCCTTTTGCCAAATAGTTTGAAGGGCAACTACAGAACAAAGGGATGGATATTTTGGTGCCTATTTTCAACAAATATGGATTCAGATTTGGGTTTGAATCTTCCACTGTGTGCCAATTGGTGAGATTCTGATATGAAACGGTTGAGAGATAGTAGTAACTTTCACCTTCTTTGATCAAGTGTGAGATATTGGCAAATGAGTAGTTTCCATTTCCACAGCAACCACAAGTTATAGGTATAAGCAAAAGTTGACCTTGAATGAGGTTCATATTTTCATCTTTTATGTTGCTTGCTTTTGCAATAGATTGAGGACTGGTGTCAAATATATCAGATATCGCAGTGAGGGTTAAAAATTTTGGAGAGTTAGCAAAGTATGCAACATATGTGTCACAGGAAGGAGGGGAATTCAAAGGGCGTGAGAAGTTTGTTCCTTTGGTTTGCGGCAATTGAAGTAGGATATGGATGGCAGAAAAGAACATGAGTGCATGGAATAGAGTGTGAGATGGAAGAAAGGAAGAAACCATTGCTGTCAAAAGGTGGTGAGCAAATGAAGGGAAAATAAAGCAAATATGTAGAAGTTAGAGATAATCAAATTTAATATTGTTAATAAAATACTTGGTTGGATTAATAAAGTAAGCTGGAGATTTTGTCTATAGCTTTAACCTAAAATTCTTTTGTTGCATTCCTATTTGTTGACACAGTGGGCATTTGTCATTTATGTTGACATTATGTCATTCATGCACACGAATGAAATTACAAAAATTCTATACTATATCTTACTTTTAACGTTTCAGCCAAGATTGTGCAATTTATTTGAATATTCTAGTGCCAAATCCATCTTAGGACGGCTAGTTGTCTTTGCTACCACTTTTATCTATGAATAAGGACAGCAAGGTCGCATACCAAACCTCAACAAGGGCCCAACTCCCTTGCAATCGGGCATTCACACATTCAAAATAATATAAGTAGATATTCGATTAAAATGAGAGGGTTCAAATTCAAGTTTTGTAATTTATAGTATAATTAGAATTTTAAAATAAAATCCCACTTCAATCTAAACAGAACTTTTACCCAAATACATAACCGCATAGATAATTCCTGAACACATAATTACAACCGACAAAAATGATTAGTATAGTGTATCGTTACTCAGATAAATCACCTATGCTCCTCAACCGAATATTGCACTAAATTCATATATAATATTGCCCTAAATTCAAATATCATATTCGGTAAACGAAAAGGTGTCGGTGTACTCCCTCCGTCCCTATATATTATCCCTCTTTACCTTTTTCACATTTCTTAAAAAAAAATAATAGTGCAATTAATGTTTATATTTAACGATGAATATTACTAAATTGTTATTTGTTCATATAGGTATAAAATTGGACTTTTCGTGTTTCAAGACAAGTTAGTTGTACTAATTAAGGGTATGTTTAAGAACAATCTTAAATGCATCTAGAAGGTTTTGAGCTATTTAGTCTTAATTTTATTTATTCAATAAATTAAGGGATCAAAATTACACAAGTTAAAAAATATAGAAGGTTGTGAACTTGTTACCTTGTTCAAAATTAAGGGGATTTAGGTGTGTGGATTTTCTTGGAGCATCTTGTAAAAAAATTGCAATGTTTTGGGAGTTTTTGATGGATTGTGTTTAAACAAGAATATAGGGTGTAGGGGAGTAGAGCTCCGATTAAATTGTTCCATCATACTTAGTTGTTTACATGTTTAGTTAAGGAGCAATTAATATGCATCAGTGGTCCATTACAAGACTCTTGCTTTAAATTGGAGTTTTCATGTGGTTCATGTTTATTGGAAGGTTAAGACGGTAGTAGATATTTTGTAATGCTAGCAAGATATATTTAATATGCATATTTAATGAATAAATTTAATTAATAAACGAAAAAACAAAGTTAAATTACACAGTCCAATCGTAAATTACGTAATATATATAAATCAATAATGTTTAAACTGCACAAAAATAGCTCCATCAATCATCATAAACAAATCAAACTTACATATATCTACAAACATAATATAACAATAAGGATGAGAGATTGTGTTCTGTTTACCTGACCCCATTTGTATCTATTTATCGCTTCCCATTACCTCTTTCTATAGTTATTGTCTAAATTTAGCTAATTGTTATATTACCATAATTCAAATTAATGATTTAAAACTAACTAAACCATTATTCTTCCTATTTTTAGTTTCCTTCTTAAATGATTGAGTCCCTTGGCCAAAGCTTAACACAACAACTTAAACAAACTACCAAACCACAAGCAACCACTAACAACTTTAACCTATATTACCACACCATTATTCCCCAATATAAAAATAAAGCAAAGCTCTTCCTCCTTACTATCCCTCGCTTCTCAATAACACATATAATACTATAATTAATTCAAAACCAAGTATATATATTGAACCATGGCTTGTCTTCAAGTAATCAACTTCGTATTTTGGTGCTTTGTTTTACCTGTTGTTCTGGTCACATTTTTTACTGCAAATGTTAGTTCTGCTAAGCAATCTGAGATAGAAGCCATGAAAATGAATGTGATTGATCAATGTTGGAGGTTTAATCCTGAATGGAGGAAACATCGACAACAACTCGCTAATTGCTCGGTGGGATATGCGGGGAAAATGACAAACAACATTGGTAAAGACGTAATCCATTATAAAGTTACCGACCATAGTGACCAACCTTTAAATCCAAGACCTGGAACCTTGAGATATGGAGCTTCTAAGATTCAAGGTAAAGTTTGGATCACATTCCAAAGGGATATGAACATTAAGCTTGTGAGACCCCTTCTAATTAGTAGTTTCACCACCATTGATGGTCGAGGCGTTGATATCCACATTGCAGATAATGCGTGTTTGATGATATATAAGGTAATAATTAATAATAAACTAAAAAATACTGGAAAGTATTAAATTTTAAATTAAAATATTAGATAAAATAATAGACAATTGAAATCTCTCCCACAATGCAGCTTTGTAAAGGAAACAAGAATGCAGGTAAAAAAATGCTACCAACGTTGGTCTAGTTAGAAGAAGAAAAAAATGTTACACCTTTACATACTAGAGGGTTCTCATAAACTTTAAACAAATACAATTTATCTTTATTTTATCGTCTCTGAAGCTTATACAACATTTAAATTAAAGATAAATTCTATCAATTTTCTCTAACTTTCGTCCATAATTTTTTTATTCAAGTTTTTACAATCATTATTATAGTTATTTTAAATGTCTTTTTTTAATATTTCAAGCATATATCTATTACTTCCTAACTTATAATGACGTGTTTGTTATTTGTTATTAGGCAACCAACATAATCATCCACGGAATAAGGGTTCATCATTGTCGACCTCAAGCTCCTGGAATGGTGATGGGTCCCGATGGAAAGGTAATTGCATTAGGTCAAGTTGATGGAGATGCAATCAGATTGGTTCCGGCTTCAAAGATTTGGATTGATCATAGCACACTTTATGATTGTCAAGATGGTCTTTTAGATGTTACACGGGGTTCCACTGATATAACAATCTCCAACAATTGGTTTAGAGAGCAAAATAAAGTTATGCTTCTTGGTCACGACGATGGATTTGTGAGAGACAAAAACATGAAAGTCACTGTTGTATACAACTATTTTGGACCTAATTGCCACCAGCGCATGCCTAGGTAATTTATGATTGCTGAATTATACTCTTTTTTATATAGTAAACAAAATTAAAAGTAAAAAAAGTATTGCCAAATTTATTCATAAGTTTTATCATTCATTTTAAAAAAAAATACAGAATTCGTCATGGTTATGCGCATGTTGCAAATAATTTGTACATGGGATGGGTGCAATATGCAATAGGTGGAAGTATGGAACCAAGCCTTAAAAGTCAATCAAACCTCTTCATAGCACCAACCGTGGGGAAAAAGGAGGTAATTATTCCAAGCAATTAATTCACCAAACTTCTTTCGTTTATTAAAATGGGCGTAATATATTATATTAATTAATTAATTTTATAATTGGTGTAGGTTACATGGAGGAAAAGCACTAACGGAATTGGAGATAAGTGAGAATTTTATTCAGTTGGAGACGTTTTTGAAAATGGAGCGTCCTTCATTGAAACAAAATGTGGACAAGTGATAAAGCCGAATTATAACCTTGAACAAAATTTTCAAGTTGTTGATGCCAAATTTGTAAGATCATTAACAAGATCATCTGGCGTATTGAAATGTAGTAAAACCTCAATATGTTGAGTTAACATTTGTAAAGGCATGAGAAGTTTGTTTCATTGGTTTGTGGCAATTGAAGTAGGATATGGGTGGCAGAAAAGAATGAATGCATAAAATAGAGTGTGAGATGGAAGGAAGGAAGAAACCATTGTTGTCAATAGTTGGTAAACAAATGAAAGGCACAAGGGAAGATAAAACAAATTTGTAGTAGTTAGAGATAATCAAATTCAATATTGTTCATAAAATACTTGGTTGAATTAATAAAGTAAACAGAAGATTGTGTCTATAGCTTTAACCTAAATTTATTTTGTTGCATTCATATTTGTTGACACATTGGAGATTTGTCATTTATATTGACATTATGCCATTCATGCACACGCATGGAGTTACAAAAATTCTATACTACATCTTAATTTTAACGTTTCAGCTAAGATTGTGCAATTTGCTTGAATATTCTAGTTCCAAATCCATCTTAGAACGCCTTGTTGTCTTTGCTACCACTTTTATCTATGAATAAGGAGAGCTAGCAAGGCCACATACCCATTCTAAACAAGAACCCAACTCCCTTGCAATTGGGCATTCACACATTCAAAATATAAGTGGATATTCGATTAAAATGAGGCAGTTCAAATTCAAGTTTGGTATTTTAAAGTATAAAATTTGAATTTAAAAAAAAAATCTCACTATAAACTATATGGAACTTTTACTCCAAAGCATAACGGCATAGAAAATTCTTGAACACATAATTACAACCGACAAAAATGATTAGTATAGTGTATCGTTACCCAGATCAATCACATATGCTCCTCAACCAAATATTGCACTAAATGCATATATAATATTGCCCTAAATTCAAATATCATATTTGGTAAACGAAGAGGTGTCAGTGTACATCCTCCGTCCCTATATATTATCCCTCTTTACCTTTTTCACATTTCTTTAAAATAATTGTTAGTTCAATTAATGTTTATATTTAAAGATGAATATTACTGATAGAGAATGATGGAGAATGATATATATCATTATGGAACTTTCAAGATGTGGAGAATATTTTAGAACTTTCAAGAATACTACTAAATAAAGTCATGATAACCAGGAGCATCTTTATATCTCTAGAACTTTCTAGGCACATGAATTAGATATTAGAATCTCTAGATAGTTCTTATAATTAAGTAGTAGCATTATATGTTTCTAGATCTTTCTATGTGGAGCCTTACTAGAGTAGTATAAATAAGGCTCATTACCACGTGTTTTGGCACATTCAACACTCAAGCATTGAAGCATTCAAATAATATAAACTTTCTTTGAGAATATTAGAGAGTTTCTCTATTTTCTCTACCTTTTCTTTTGTCCCTGAGCCAGATTTGGCATCAGAACTAGTTATGATACCTCGGAGTTGAGTTTGTGCGAAAAAATCAACGGAAAGTGAGTTTCAAGTGAGCAAGGAGTTGCCTTTGTAAAACTTCACTTTGCGGCCATTTTGTTCGCAAAACTAACACCGTCATTTTGTTTGGGAAGTGAAGAAAACCCTTGGTTAACAAGTCTTCACCATCAACAAAACCACCACTAACTACCACAATCTTCACCAAATAGTTTGTTGAACCTCTGTCGTCAAAATGCCCCCTCGAAGACAAAATGAAAGAAGTTTGCAAGAGATGGAGATGGAAGAAATGAGGCGACAAATTCAACAACTACAAGAGACCGTCAATTCTCAACAAGCCATTTTGGAAGCACAACAAAGGATTCATTCACATCGTCGTCAACTTCGGATGAATGATATCAAAGTAGACATTCCAGATTTTGAAGGGAGTCTACAACCGGATGATTTTCTAGATTGGCTACAAATTGTTGAACGTTTATTTAAATATACGGAGGTTCCGGAGGAGCAAAAGGTAAAGATCGTTTCTGGCAAGCTGAAGAAACGCGCTTCAATTTGGTGGGAAAATCTTAAAAGGAAACGCAAGCGTGAAGGAAAAAGCAAGATCAAGACGTGGGACAAAATGCGTCAAAAACTAACCCGTAAGTATTTACCACCTCGCTATTGTCAAGAGACTTTTACACAATTACAGTTATCCAAAACATCTTCATACCAACCTCTTTCATCCACCCAAAATTATATCGATTATCACAAACCCCTTAATTCATCAACCTATTTCCTCATTTAGACCCCAACATACCACAATCAAAGAGAGAAATACCAATATACCTAAATGTTTCACGTGTCAAGGTTATGGACACATAGCCTTAGATTGTGTCAATCGTAAGGTAATCACCATCGTCAATGGGGAGATAAACAATATTTTTGAAGAAGAAAGGGAAGACATCAATGAATCATTTGAAGATGAGACAATAGGAGATCCAATCTATGATGAAGAATATGTTGGTGCTGATATTTGTGAAGTGTTTGAAAAAGAGGGAAAAGGAGATCTAGTATATGATGATGAATATGTCCCCGATGACATTCATGAAGTTTTTGAGAAAGAGGAAAATGATGAATCGATATATGACGTGGAATATCTTCCTGTTGGATATGTTGAATCTTTGGAGGTTAAAAGAAGTTTGCCAACAACAACAACCAAAGAAGAATTATGGCTAGGAAACGATATCTTCCAAACTCGTTGCACCTCGCAAGGCATGGTTTGTAATGTCATCATCGATAACAAAAGATCCAACACTCGTTTGAGCAGAGAAGTTCAAGTCCCAACCGTTTGAGCACCAAGATCCATACAAGCTGCAATGGCTCAACAAGGACAATGAGGTAAAAGTATATCAACACTCATCTATTTCATTTTCCATTGACAAGAATTATAAAGAAAATGTATGGTGTGATGTTATTCTAATGGATACTTGCCACATTCATCTTCGAAGGCCTTGGCAATATGATTGTCATACCTTATATGATGGTTATGCCAACACCTACACTTTTGTGAAGGATGAGATTAAAATCAAGTTGGCATCTCTACCAATCAATGAGTTCAAAGAAGTATCAAACTAATTCAAGTCATTTGAATTTTTAGTCACAAAGGAAATATTCAAGGAGAAAACAAAGTTATACATGCCTCGTCCAATTCCTAAGCCACCTTGGGAAGATGTTACTATTGATTTTTCCCTTGGATTACTTTGGACTCGACAACCGAAGGATTCGAAAATGGTAGTCGAATAGATGTTTTCAAGAATGGCTAATTTCATCCTAAGTCAGAAGGTTACAAATGTTGTCTTGAGGACGGAGAAGAAAATCATGACTCGAGGACGAGTCTCATCCAACCCGGGGAGAATGATAGAGAATGATGGAGAATGATATAGATCATTATGGAACTTCCAAGATGTGGAGCATATTTTAGAACTTTCAAGAATACTACTAAATAAAGTCATGATAACCAGGAGCATCTTTATATCTCTAGAACTTTCTAGGCACATGAATTAGATATTAGAATCTCTAGATAGTTCTTATAATTAATTAGTAACATTATATGTTTCTAGATCTTTCTATGTGGAGCCTTACTATAGTAGTATAAATAAGGCTCATTACCATGTGTTTTGGCACATTCAACACTCAAGCATTGAAGCATTCAAATAATATAAACTTTCTTTGAGAATATTAGAGAGTTTCTCTATTTTCTCTACCTTTCCTTTTGTCCCTGAGCCAATTACTAAATCATCATTTGTTCATATATGTATAAAATTGGACTTTTCGTGTTGCAAGACAAGTTAGTTGTACTAATTGGGGGTATGTTTAAGGATAATATTAAATGCATCTAGAAGGTTGTGAGCTATTTAGTCTTAATTTTATTTATTCAATAAATTAAGGGATCAAAATTACACAAGTTAAAAGATATAGAAGGTTGTGAACTTGTTACCTTGTTCAAAATTAAGGGGATTTGGGTGTGTGGATTTTCTTCGATCATCCTGAATATATATTGCAATGTTTTGGGAGTTTTGGAGGGATTGTGCTTGAACAAGAATATAGGGTGTAGGGAAGTAGACCTCCGATTAAATTGTTCCATCAGGGTTAGTTGTTTACATGTTGAATTAAGGAGCAATATGCATCAGTGGTCCATTACAAGACTCTTGCTTTAAATTGGAGTTTTCATGTGGTTCATGTTTATTGGGAGGTTAAGACGGTAGTAGATATTTCGTAGTCCTAGCAAGATATATTTAATATGCATATTTAATGAGGTCTATAAATTTAATTAATAAACGAAAAAAACAAAGTTAAATTACACGGTCCAATAGTAAATTACGTAATAGATATAAATCAATAATGTTTAAACTGCACAAAAATAGCTCCATCAATCATCATAAACAAATCAAACTTACATATATCTACAAACATAATATAACAATAAAGATGAGAGATTGTGTTCTGTTTACCTAACCTCATTTGTATCTATTTATCGCTTCCCATTACCTCTTGCTATAGTTATTGTCTAAATTTAGCTAATTGTTATATTACCATACTTCAAATTAATGATTTAAAACTAACTACACACTTATTCTTCCTATTTTTAGTTTCTTTCTTAAATGATTGAGTCCTTTGGCCAAAGCATAACACAACAACTTAAACAAACTACCAAACCACAAGCAACAACTAACAACTTTAACCTATATTACCACACCATTATTCCCCAATATAAAAATAAAGCAAAGCTATTCCTCCTTACTATCCCTCGCTTATGAATAACACATATAATACTATAATTAATTCAAAACCAAGTATATATATTGAACCATGGCTTGTCTTCAAGTAATCAACTTCGTATTTTGGTGCTTTATTTTACCTGTTGTTTTGGTCACATTTTTTACTCCAAATGTTAGCTCTGCTAAGCAATCTGAGATAGAAGGCATGGAAATGAATGTGATTGATCAATGTTGGAGGTTTAATCCTGAATGGAGGAAACATCGACAACAACTCGCTAATTGCTCGGTGGGATATGCGGGGAAAATGACAAACAACATTGGTAAAGACGTAATCCATTATAAAGTTACCGACCATAGTGACCAACCTTTAAATCCAAGACCTGGAACCTTGAGATATGGAGCTTCTAAGATTCAAGGTAAAGTTTGGATCACATTCCAAAGGGATATGAACATTAAGCTTGTGAGACCCCTTCTAATTAGTAGTTTCACCACCATTGATGGTCGAGGCGTTGATATCCACATTGCAGATAATGCGTGTTTGATGATATATAAGGTAATAATTAATAATAAACTAAAAAATACTGGAAAGTATTAAATTTTAAATGAAAATATTAGATAAAATAATAGACAATTGAAATCTCTCCCACAATGCAGCTTTGTAAAGGAAACAAGAACGCATGTAAAAAAATGCTACCAACGTTGGTCTAGTTAGAAGAAGAAAAAAATGTTACACCTTTACATACTAGAGGGTTCTCATAAACTTTAAACAAATACAATTTATCTTTATTTTATCGTCTCTGAAGCTTATACAACATTTAAATTAAAGATAAATTCTATCAATTTTCTCTAACTTTCGTCCATAATTTTTTTATTCAAGTTTTTACAATCATTATTATAGTTATTTTAAATGTCTTTTTTTAATATTTCAAGCATATATCTATTACTTCCTAACTTATAATGACGTGTTTGTTATTTGTTATTAGGCAACCAACATAATCATCCACGGAATAAGGGTTCATCATTGTCGACCTCAAGCTCCTGGAATGGTGATGGGTCCCGATGGAAAGGTAATTGCATTAGGTCAAGTTGATGGAGATGCAATCAGATTGGTTTCTGCTTCAAAGATTTGGATTGATCATAGCACACTTTATGATTGTCAAGATGGTCTTTTAGATGTTACACGGGGTTCCACTGATATAACAATCTCCAACAATTGGTTTAGAGAGCAAAATAAAGTTATGCTTCTTGGTCACGACGATGGATTTGTGAGAGACAAAAACATGAAAGTCACTGTTGTATGGACCTAATTGCCACCAGCGCATGCCTAGGTAATTTATGATTGCTGAATTATACTCATTTTTATATAGTAAACAAAATTAAAAGAAAAAAATATTGTCAAATTTATTCATAAGTTTTATCATTCATATAAAATTTTTTTTACAGAATTCGTCATGGTTATGCGCATGTTGCAAATAATTTGTACATGGGATGGGTGCAATATGCAATAGGTGGAAGTATGGAACCAAGCCTTAAAAGTCAATCAAACCTCTTCATAGCACCAACCGTGGGGAAAAAGGAGGTAATTATTCCAAGCAATTAATTCACAAAACTTCCTTCGTTTATTAAAATGTGCATAATATATTATATTAATTAATTACTTTTATAATTGGTGTAGTTTACATGGAGGAAAAGCAGTAACAGAATTGAAGATAAGTGGGAATTTTATTCAGTTGGAGACGCTTTTGAAAATGGAGCGTCCTTCATTGAAACAAAAGGTGGACAAGTGATAAAGCCGAATTATAACTGTGCTCGTGATTTTCGGGTATCAATCCATTTATTGGTTTTGAACCGTAAATCTTTGAACTCTCAATTTTTATCCGCGGGAAGGGAAAAAACGAGTAAAAAAACCCTTTTTAGAGATTAAGGTCCGGGGGTTGGTTTCGACTAGGGAAGGTGTTAAGCACCCTAATCGACTTCGGTACTCCGAAGGAGCCTCTCACCTAAACTAAACTTGTGCTAATTATTCGCCTACTTTTTGTAAAAAAAGTTGCCTAAAATCTAAGTGTAAGAATGGAGGGAGAAGATGTATGTTTTTGTTATTTTTATTGATTTGGAAGGATAAATCCTTTGCCTACATACCCACAAATGGGATCAAAATCATGTAGTTCACCTCAAAAATTTCTTTTGGTGAGTTGGATTGTTTTTAACAATTTTGAAAAAAAGGTTTTAAGAAGGAGATTAGAGGCCTCAAGGCATAAGGAAGAAAAATAATGTGAGGTTGGTTCAATTTTAATTATGAAAATAAAGTCTAAAATGAGAATTAAATTCATTAAGCATTTGATTAAGAAAATAAAAGGAAAAAAAATCACTTGGTTTGTTTCCAAGGTTTGTTAAGAAAATATTTTTGGAGTTTTGATTATTTGATTTTTTTTTGGAAATTTGATTTTTCTAAGTTAAGCGTAAACTACAAAACTATACGTAACAGCGTGAGGTAATAAAGAGCGAGAAGTTTACAAAGGACGTTGGATCCTAAGCAAATCCTCAAGTTTAAAATGAACCTAAAATTACTAATAGTTTGATTTTAAGAAAATAATTAGAATCCATTTATTAACCTAATTTTGTCCCTAATTCATTTTTGGTCCTTGATCGCGGTAACGGCATAAAGCGGTAAAATAAATAAATAAAGTGTGTGATAGTGTCGGTGTGTGTGTCGGTGCATATTTTATTGCATAATTTACATGGTCCCTAAATACATGCTAAAGTCTTGCGAAAAATAAACATGCGGAAAGAAATTAAATTACCTCTAATCCTAGGTACTTCACTAAAATGAAAGCGATAAATAAACCATGAATGATGGAAAATAAACAAAGATGTATGCAAACATAACAAAAATAAATATGCAAGATAAGTACAATAAAAAAAATGAGCTAAAAATGTCATGGTTAACAAAAGCATAAACACATATCAAAATAAAGGACATAAACAAATAATCATGTTTTTTTGCGGATTTTTTAGAAAAAAATATAGAAATAAAACAAAGTTATAGAAAATAAAGCAAATATTTAAAAGGCTAAAAATTGATAATAACATGGCAAGAACATATAAAGAAAATAAAATAAAATAAAAAAAATTCAGCCAGGTTGATTCTGGATCATTTGATGCATCAAACAGTCCAGATTTCATCACATAAAACAATATCACAGCCATCCAAAATAAATAAATAAAAAGAAATAAAACCAGGTAAAATACAGTCCATCAGATCTCAGATCTGATGGTTAAATCACATGAAGGAGCATGGCAAAACAGAACAGCATACACGTAGGAATACAAGAGGGGACAAGAGCACAGCAGCCGTTGGATCGTAGATCCAACGGCTGGGATGCATCTGCGGTTGAGAGAGAGAGGGATTCGGTTTTTTCTAAGTGAACCGGTCCGGTTCACTCCCTATATAAAGAGGAGAGGACCGGTTTTTTTCATAATGTCCTTCCCTTTCTCTCTCTAAAAACACAAAACACAAAATGCTCTCCCTTCTCTCTACTTTCAGTCGCCGGAGAAGATGAAGGAGGTGGCTCAGGCGCGGTGGCCGGCCGGTTTCCGGCGGTGGCGCCGCCGCGTCTGAGTGTTAAACTCATTTTTTTTTTAAAATTTTTTTCGCAAATCTCTTCTCCTTCATCTCCTCTGTCCGAATCTCAACTTAAAATTTTGAAAACAAGTCTCAAACGTCCTAGATCTATATGTTTAGTTTCGGATTTAAACTTCCACTTCTTCAAACATTTTTCGAAAATAATTTACAGTACATGCATGTTATGAGATAGATGCGGGAAAGAAGACAAAGCCGGTTACCTTAGTGTTTAAATCGGAGAAAATATCGTTTGGGAACGGAAAACTTCGACCCTTCCCTCGTTCTATTGGTGAATCCGGTTCGGTTTTGTTGTGTGGTGGGACTGTTCGGATTTCTTTGTGTTGTTGTTGCTGGGTTCGGATTGTTTTGTGTGTTGTGTTGCTGGTTTGGATCGGTTTTGTGTGTTGTTTATGTGTTGTTCATGTACTTGAAAATTCCATGTTCTTGATGTTTTTGATTTTTTTTTTGTGTTATGTTGGTTTTGATTTGAAAAAAAATGAAATGAGAAAAGTTTAGTGTTTGTGATGTGATGTGGCTGCGGCTACAGTGATTCTCCTCTTGGGCAGTGTGAAAAAATGACAGTCTATTTATAGGCTGTCACCTCTAGGGTTCTCTGGTACATTGTAATGACTAAAATACCCCTGGTGGGTCTCTGATACAAAAAATGACAGCAAAAAGACATGGACCAATTACGGACTGACACGTGGACAAAGACCAAAATTTGGACCAAAAAATATTAAATAAATTAAAAACGAAAATTAAAAACAAAAAAGAAGTAAATGATAAAATAAAAATGATAAATAATATAATAGAATAAATAAAACTTTTAAATAAAACAAATTAAAAAAAAGGGTAAAAGAGAAATAAATAAGTAAATAAAACTTAAAACTGTCCCTTCGGAACCAAATGAGGTACTTCAAAGTAACCTCTCTGCCGAAATTTCGTCAGAAACGACGAAACTTCTCAGTCTACAAAAGTGAGTAAAAATAAGAAAATAGCAGTGAAACGCTGTAAAATGAATAGATAAAAAATGAGATTTAAGCGGATAGAAGTTTGAGAAAAGACGAGTGAAATGTTTGCAAAGCGTACAGATAAAATGCTGAGATATATACATGTAGAATGCTAAAAAAACTGATGAAATATCGCGTAGAAATTTGAGAAAATAACCCGGTAAAACGACTTTAGATGCCGAGTAAAAGAAAACAGGCGGTCAAAAAATGGGGTATGACAGATGCCCCTATTTAAGTTTCTTCGCCACAGAAGTTTGAAAACGAAAGTTTCAAATTGATGGGTCGAGGAGACTTAAATATCAGAGTACACCATTTTTGATCCGCATCAACTGCAAAATGCTATGAATGCTATGTTATAAATGCTATGTTATGAATGCAATGTTAAGTGCGGTGTTATGAATGCAATATGGTGACGATGACCTGACTGGGGACAAAAGTTCTCTGGGGAACAAAAGCTTGAAAATGGTAAAGGTAAATGCAATGTTGGTGTTTGCTGTCATTGTTGGAGAGCAAGACACGGGTAAAAAGCAGTAAATGTAGGGTTGTGTTTGCTGTCATTGTTTGAGAGCAAGACACGGATAAAAAGCAGTAAATGTAGGGTTGTGTTTGCTGTCATTGTTTGAGAGCAAGACACGGATAAAAAGCAGTAAATGTAGGGTTGTGTTTGCTGTCATTGTTTGAGAGCAAGACACGGATAAAAAGCAGTAAATGTAGAGTTGTGTTTGCTGTCATTGTTGGAGAGCAAGACACAGGAAAAGCGGTAAATGTAGTGTTGTGTTTGCTGTCATTGTTGGAGAGCAAGACACGGATAAAAAGCAGTAAATGTAGAGTTGTGTTTGCTGTCATTGTTGGAGAGCAAGACACAAGAAAAGCAGTAAATGTAGTGTTGGAGAGGTAAAACTTGATAAGATACTGGGGGAAAAGAAATGTGTATTTGTAGGCTGACGGTTTATGGAACCTGTCACTTGAAATGTAAACTTGGTGTTATCTTTGGGTTAGACACACTGGGGATGATATTTTTGTTGTTTTGTTTTTTTTTTTTTTGGATTTTGTTGAATCAAGACTCAGAGTAGTCAATGCAATTGTGTAGATGACTTCTGTATGTATGTGCATGAAAGTGTATATGCTTGAATATGTGCACGCATGTGCATAAATGTATGTATGTATGTATATGTGTATGTATTTATGATTTGTATGAATATGTGAGTGTATGTGTATAAATGTATGTATGTATGTATATAAATGTATGTATGTATGCATATATGTGATTGTAGATAACTTTATGTGACAAAACTAGACGGTTGGGATGAATGTCGGACCCAAGTCGCAAACACAACACTCGGCAAACTTCCTTGAAGATAGTAACGCTGGAGAGAGATCAAATCACCGCCAGGGTGAAGCCCAGTATGAAGTAATAGTTGACGATGTAGTAAACACACCTTGAGGATAAAGTCCGTTAATCAAAAGTCTGGCAGAAGTCGCCATTTGTAAAACGCCCCAGAGTGCTTTCTCGTGGGTACACTTCACTAGTCATGCTTTCCTTTTGCATTGTTTTTTTTTGCTTCTTTTTTTTGAATCCCTAACTTTTGCCTGGATCGCCCTTTCGGGTTTTCAATCCACCGAGAATGTATTTTTTGTATGCCCCTAATTTTTGCCTGGACCGCCCTTTCGGGTTTTCAATCCACCGGGACGCTCATTTTTGCCTAAGCCGCCTTTTCAGGTTTTCGACTTAGCGAGCTCTTTTTTTTTTTTTTTTTTTTTTTGCAAGCAACGACTATGTTCATCCTGCAGAGGTTAACTGTTCTCGAGGCGAATGTTGACGCACGTTTCACCTACTCAAGAGTTCAAAGAAAATGTGTTTGTTGTTTAAAGTCTTTTCAAAAGACATGAAGAAGTTAGAAAAAGAATTCTGAAATAATTTTGCTTTAAGTATTAACATCAAAAATAGAAGAAATTATGCAAGTAGAAATAAATGAGGATTTGAAATAAAGGGCACAAGCTCAAAGTAATTTGAAAGAGTGGTGACCCGTCAAAGGCGTGGCTCCACGGATCTATAAAAAGTTTGGAAAATGGTAATTATAGGGGAAAGGTACATTGAGCGCAATAACCGCTATTCTCCCTGACAACTTTGAATTCCACTGTTTCGAGTCTTTGGTTTGCAACCACTTCAAAATGGATGTCTCCTGACCGCTGAAATGCCCCAAGTGAGTCATATCTGACTTGATGTAGGTCCTTTTGACAACTGAAGTGCCCCAAGTGAGTCACGTCCAGTCTGATGCAGCTACCTTGTCACAACCCTTAACTTTTGCATAGATCGCCCTTGTGGGTTTTCAATCTATCAGGGTAATTATTTTCATCATTTTTTGTATGTCTCTAACTTTTGCCTGGACTGCCCTTTCGGGTTTTCAGTCCACCGAGACGCTCATTTTTGCCTAAACCGCCTTTTCAGTTTTGCGACTTATCGAGCCCCTTTTTTTGACAAAGTATTTCTTGACTGCATTAGTGTTCACAGGAAGAGGGAGTTCGTCACCATCCTTTTTGATTAGGCATTTCTTTGCCCTTGGATTCTGATTGAAAGATAGTGACTTTTTGAGCATAAGGTCTCCTTGAAGTCCGCAGGGACGAACCTTCTTGTTGGAAGCTTTGTTTCATTTTTTGATATGACTGTCCGGGAGAACCTTTCATTGATGGGACCTTGACCTCTGTGGTGGACGCGGTCTTCATGTTGCATGTTGAGGGATGGAGGGGGGTTGCCCCTCTTGAAGTGCGTACTGAAGTACGGTATGCATGTGTTGTCATTGAGGGACGGAGGGGGGGTTGCCCCTGTTGATGTGTGATACTTCGTTCAAAGCATATGTCAGCATCTCATGCCAGTCTTTGTAAGTGAATGCCCTCTTTTGGACAATCTTCTTGATGTCTTTATTTGTAGCTTTGATGGCTAAGATGCTCCCAGTAGACAAGAACTCTCATCGGGGACCCATATTCATCCTTCTCCTCTTCAATCTCGGTCACATGGAACTCAAAGTTGGGAGAGAGCATAGGATTAAAGTGATCAACGGGCTTACTAATGCATGATTTTGGCAAGTAAATAAATATTATGATTATGCAGACATTGAAAAAAAGAAAATGATATTTT
Source organism: Medicago lupulina (assembly GCA_958299785.1). NCBI lineage: Eukaryota > Viridiplantae > Streptophyta > Magnoliopsida > Fabales > Fabaceae > Medicago > Medicago lupulina. The sequence continues at coordinate 18,906,451 of OY283143.1, read as the reverse complement.
TGGTTTTTTGTATTACCATTTTTCCAGAAGAAGCACAAAATAAAATATAACAAAGTCGGGATCGAGACGACCTTTTTATTAATGATGAAAATACGTAAAGCAAAAAGCCCTAAACAAATTCACTTCCGTCTCGAGTGGGACGAAAGGATTTTTGACAAACAGAAAACAACAAACAGACATATTATTCGAACAAAAGAGTAGTAGAAAGAAACGTCAGCAGCGACCCAAGCACAGCTAACCATTCCAAGTGTTGACATTAAGTACCATGATCCGGTAGCGGATTAACTTGTACGTCCGAATTCAATCTTAGAAAAACAAGATACTGGCTTCAAACAGCTTCTGGACTTCGGCTTTCAAAGCACAACAATGCCTGATGTCATGGCCGGATGCCCCTTGATGGAAGGCACAAAAGAGATCAGATCAATACCCAATCGGTAAGTTGTTGATACTGTTGTTGATATTGTAGAAGCTGGGGTTGATAACCCAAATTTGGAACAGCATTGGCGTCGGACAAACCAACAGCAACATGGTGATAAGTCGGATACTATTGTTGAGGCCAACCTTTCACCATACTCACTTCCTGATTTTCTTCTTCGGAATCATCAGTGGAAACACTTTCATTGACTAGCCGTCCTTCTCGGACCCCTTCTTCAAGACGCGTACCCATACCTACCATTTCGGCGAAGTTACCTGGTGCACTGGCGATCATCTTCTTATAGTAGAATGGACTAAGAGTTTTGAGGAAGATCCTGGTCAATTCCTTGTCCTGTAGTGGTGGAATGATCTGAGCGGCAAACCCTCTCCATCTTTGGGCATATTCCAAGAAAGTTTCCTTATCCCCTTGAGTCATTGCCCTAAGCTGCTCCCTATCTGGGGCCATGTCCGAGTTGTAGCTGTACTGGTGGATAAAAGCATTTGCCAAGTCATTGAAAGTACGGATTCTGGCGCTGTCCAGGCTCATGTACCACTTTTGAGCAGCCCCGGCCAAACTGTCTTGGAAGAAATGGACAAGCATCTTATCATTGTACGCCTGGGTGGACATCTTCCTCACGTACATTGTCAAATGAATCCTGGGACAAGTATTCCCCTTGTACTTATCGAAGTCTGGGACCTTAAATTTGGGTGGCACCACCACATTAGGAACCAAACAACGTTCATACACATTTTGTCCAAATGCTTCCTTTCCACGAAGAGCTTTGATCTCTCGCTTCATTTCATGAATTGTGTCCTGCAAAGCCTCTACTCTGTCAGATGCTTCAACACTATCAGAATGGAAAATGGGCTCATAGCCTTGCTGAACTGTATGAACAAACGGTGCTGAATAAGTCATAACAGCTTGAGGAGCAGGTGCACCTGGCTGAGGATGCGACACAAAAGGAGTTGGAACTTCGGTGACAACGGGGTGACGACCTTTACCCAGCATATACGGCATGCCCCATGTGTAAGCTCCTGGCATGGTGCGTTGAGGAGCACTGGTAAGCACAGTTGAAAAGGGAATAGCAGACACGACTGACTCCAAAGTGGTGCTAATAGGCTGAGAGACCGATATCTGACTCTGAGCGGCCATCAGAGTAGCCACCATGGTAGTTAGCTTCTCTATCTCAACTTGCATGGATGCCAATTTTTCACGGAGTTCCTTGTTCTCTTGCTCAAGACGTTCCATTTTCTTTTCCTTGACTTGCTCGAGTGTTGTAGATGCGAGTCAACTGACGGATTGACCTTTTATTGAGAAGACACAATGTGAGACACGGACTAGAAACTATGAATGCAAAATGATGCATGATATGTTTATGCAAAAAAGTGAATTTTTTGTTTTGAAGGACTTAGCAAAGTGAATTGTAAACATTGTAGAGGAACGTGGTTTCATTTGAAAATTGTACATATATTAAAATAAGGTCCTTTTTCAAAAGGTAAGAATGAAACCAAGGAAAGAAGTTCTTGACAAAAGCAAAAGCTTAGTTAAGATTTTTGAAGTTGGAATTCTTGGTGTTCTTTCTTACAAGGTTCGTTCATCCGTGATGTTTACAAAAAAACTTGTCCAAGTCCTTCGATGAGAAAAAAGTTTTTCATGAATGGATGCCTGTATGCATGATTATGCTAAAGAATATAGAAAACATGGTGAGGTTAAGTTCCAAAATGTTGGAGCTTAAGGGTAACAACGCCATTTGGTAAGGACTATTGTTTCACATGTACCTGTATTACGGGTTCTACCAAGGTTCCCAACTTACAAACACCTTTGCGAACGTATCGGTGCTCAGGAATGCTCCTAGTCAAATAGCGTCCGCAAAGAGGTCTAGTTTGAGTGTAGTATCGCGTGTCGACCAAGTTTCAAGAATGCTCTTGATTTAGCCACCGCACTACGTCCTAAAAAGACCAAGATGGGTTAAAGGTAACTACGGTCCACGGCTTCACGGGACACTTCACATTGAAAGTAATAACGTCAACACGAATGCTCATGTTAACAAGAATACTACCTTCCGTGAGGCCTCCGCCGAGTGGGGTTGTATCACGTGTACACATAACTCAAGAATGCTCTTGGTATGGCACTATGATTATACCACCGTCCTATCTTATGTTTCTCTCAAGCCCGGGTGTAGGACTTATCTCACCACTCACGTTGAAAATAAACAAATATGTATGTACAAGGTGTATAAGCAAAAAATAAAGCACAAATAAAGAAAGGTAAGGTGGGCTTAACCCACTTAGGAAATTAATTTCCCCAGTGAAGTCGCCAATTCTGTGCTCGTGATTTTCGGGTATCAATCCATTTATTGGTTTTGAACCGTAAATCTTTGAACTCTCAATTTTTATCCGCGGGAAGGGAAAAAACGAGTAAAAAAACCCTTTTTAGAGATTAAGGTCCGGGGGTTGGTTTCGACTAGGGAAGGTGTTAAGCACCCTAATCGACTTCGGTACTCCGAAGGAGCCTCTCACCTAAACTAAACTTGTGCTAATTATTCGCCTACTTTTTGTAAAAAAAGTTGCCTAAAATCTAAGTGTAAGAATGGAGGGAGAAGATGTATGTTTTTGTTATTTTTATTGATTTGGAAGGATAAATCCTTTGCCTACATACCCACAAATGGGATCAAAATCATGTAGTTCACCTCAAAAATTTCTTTTGGTGAGTTGGATTGTTTTTAACAATTTTGAAAAAAAGGTTTTAAGAAGGAGATTAGAGGCCTCAAGGCATAAGGAAGAAAAATAATGTGAGGTTGGTTCAATTTTAATTATGAAAATAAAGTCTAAAATGAGAATTAAATTCATTAAGCATTTGATTAAGAAAATAAAAGGAAAAAAAATCACTTGGTTTGTTTCCAAGGTTTGTTAAGAAAATATTTTTGGAGTTTTGATTATTTGATTTTTTTTTGGAAATTTGATTTTTCTAAGTTAAGCGTAAACTACAAAACTATACGTAACGGCGTGAGGTAATAAAGAGCGAGAAGTTTACAAAGGACGTTGGATCATAAGCAAATCCTCAAGTTTAAAATGAACCTAAAATTACTAATAGTTTGATTTTAAGAAAATAATTAGAATCCATTTATTAACCTAATTTTGTCCCTAATTCATTTTTGGTCCTTGATCGCGGTAACGGCATAAAGCGGTAAAATAAATAAATAAAGTGTGTGATAGTGTCGGTGTGTGTGTCGGTGCATATTTTATTGCATAATTTACATGGTCCCTAAATACATGCTAAAGTCTTGCGAAAAATAAACATGCGGAAAGAAATTAAATTACCTCTAATCCTAGGTACTTCACTAAAATGAAAGCGATAAATAAACCATGAATGATGGAAAATAAACAAAGATGTATGCAAACATAACAAAAATAAATATGCAAGATAAGTACAATAAAAAAAAATGAGCTAAAAATGTCATGGTTAACAAAAGCATAAACACATATCAAAATAAAGGACATAAACAAATAATCATGTTTTTTTGCGGATTTTTTAGAAAAAAATATAGAAATAAAACAAAGTTATAGAAAATAAAGCAAATATTTAAAAGGCTAAAAATTGATAATAACATGGCAAGAACATATAAAGAAAATAAAATAAAATAAAAAAAATTCAGCCAGGTTGATTCTGGATCATTTGATGCATCAAACAGTCCAGATTTCATCACATAAAACAATATCACAGCCATCCAAAATAAATAAATAAAAAGAAATAAAACCAGGTAAAATACAGTCCATCAGATCTCAGATCTGATGGTTAAATCACATGAAGGAGCATGGCAAAACAGAACAGCATACACGTAGGAATACAAGAGGGGACAAGAGCACAGCAGCCGTTGGATCGTAGATCCAACGGCTGGGATGCATCTGCGGTTGAGAGAGAGAGGGATTCGGTTTTTTCTAAGTGAACCGGTCCGGTTCACTCCCTATATAAAGAGGAGAGGACCGGTTTTTTTCATAATGTCCTTCCCTTTCTCTCTCTAAAAACACAAAACACAAAATGCTCTCCCTTCTCTCTACTTTCAGTCGCCGGAGAAGATGAAGGAGGTGGCTCAGGCGCGGTGGCCGGCCGGTTTCCGGCGGTGGCGCCGCCGCGTCTGAGTGTTAAACTCATTTTTTTTTTAAAATTTTTTTCGCAAATCTCTTCTCCTTCATCTCCTCTGTCCGAATCTCAACTTAAAATTTTGAAAACAAGTCTCAAACGTCCTAGATCTATATGTTTAGTTTCGGATTTAAACTTCCACTTCTTCAAACATTTTTCGAAAATAATTTACAGTACATGCATGTTATGAGATAGATGCGGGAAAGAAGACAAAGCCGGTTACCTTAGTGTTTAAATCGGAGAAAATATCGTTTGGGAACGGAAAACTTCGACCCTTCCCTCGTTCTATTGGTGAATCCGGTTCGGTTTTGTTGTGTGGTGGGACTGTTCGGATTTCTTTGTGTTGTTGTTGCTGGGTTCGGATTGTTTTGTGTGTTGTGTTGCTGGTTTGGATCGGTTTTGTGTGTTGTTTATGTGTTGTTCATGTACTTGAAAATTCCATGTTCTTGATGTTTTTGATTTTTTTTTTGTGTTATGTTGGTTTTGATTTGAAAAAAAATGAAATGAGAAAAGTTTAGTGTTTGTGATGTGATGTGGCTGCGGCTACAGTGATTCTCCTCTTGGGCAGTGTGAAAAAATGACAGTCTATTTATAGGCTGTCACCTCTAGGGTTCTCTGGTACATTGTAATGACTAAAATACCCCTGGTGGGTCTCTGATACAAAAAATGACAGCAAAAAGACATGGACCAATTACGGACTGACACGTGGACAAAGACCAAAATTTGGACCAAAAAATATTAAATAAATTAAAAACGAAAATTAAAAACAAAAAAGAAGTAAATGATAAAATAAAAATGATAAATAATATAATAGAATAAATAAAACTTTTAAATAAAACAAATTAAAAAAAAGGGTAAAAGAGAAATAAATAAGTAAATAAAACTTAAAACTGTCCCTTCGGAACCAAATGAGGTACTTCAAAGTAACCTCTCTGCCGAAATTTCGTCAGAAACGACGAAACTTCTCAGTCTACAAAAGTGAGTAAAAATAAGAAAATAGCAGTGAAACGCTGTAAAATGAATAGATAAAAAATGAGATTTAAGCGGATAGAAGTTTGAGAAAAGACGAGTGAAATGTTTGCAAAGCGTACAGATAAAATGCTGAGATATATACATGTAGAATGCTAAAAAAACTGATGAAATATCGCGTAGAAATTTGAGAAAATAACCCGGTAAAACGACTTTAGATGCCGAGTAAAAGAAAACAGGCGGTCAAAAAATGGGGTATGACAGATGCCCCTATTTAAGTTTCTTCGCCACAGAAGTTTGAAAACGAAAGTTTCAAATTGATGGGTCGAGGAGACTTAAATATCAGAGTACACCATTTTTGATCCGCATCAACTGCAAAATGCTATGAATGCTATGTTATAAATGCTATGTTATGAATGCAATGTTAAGTGCGGTGTTATGAATGCAATATGGTGACGATGACCTGACTGGGGACAAAAGTTCTCTGGGGAACAAAAGCTTGAAAATGGTAAAGGTAAATGCAATGTTGGTGTTTGCTGTCATTGTTGGAGAGCAAGACACGGGTAAAAAGCAGTAAATGTAGGGTTGTGTTTGCTGTCATTGTTTGAGAGCAAGACACGGATAAAAAGCAGTAAATGTAGGGTTGTGTTTGCTGTCATTGTTTGAGAGCAAGACACGGATAAAAAGCAGTAAATGTAGGGTTGTGTTTGCTGTCATTGTTTGAGAGCAAGACACGGATAAAAAGCAGTAAATGTAGAGTTGTGTTTGCTGTCATTGTTGGAGAGCAAGACACAGGAAAAGCGGTAAATGTAGTGTTGTGTTTGCTGTCATTGTTGGAGAGCAAGACACGGATAAAAAGCAGTAAATGTAGAGTTGTGTTTGCTGTCATTGTTGGAGAGCAAGACACAAGAAAAGCAGTAAATGTAGTGTTGGAGAGGTAAAACTTGATAAGATACTGGGGGAAAAGAAATGTGTATTTGTAGGCTGACGGTTTATGGAACCTGTCACTTGAAATGTAAACTTGGTGTTATCTTTGGGTTAGACACACTGGGGATGATATTTTTGTTGTTTTGTTTTTTTTTTTTTTGGATTTTGTTGAATCAAGACTCAGAGTAGTCAATGCAATTGTGTAGATGACTTCTGTATGTATGTGCATGAAAGTGTATATGCTTGAATATGTGCACGCATGTGCATAAATGTATGTATGTATGTATATGTGTATGTATTTATGATTTGTATGAATATGTGAGTGTATGTGTATAAATGTATGTATGTATGTATATAAATGTATGTATGTATGCATATATGTGATTGTAGATAACTTTATGTGACAAAACTAGACGGTTGGGATGAATGTCGGACCCAAGTCGCAAACACAACACTCGGCAAACTTCCTTGAAGATAGTAACGCTGGAGAGAGATCAAATCACCGCCAGGGTGAAGCCCAGTATGAAGTAATAGTTGACGATGTAGTAAACACACCTTGAGGATAAAGTCCGTTAATCAAAAGTCTGGCAGAAGTCGCCATTTGTAAAACGCCCCAGAGTGCTTTCTCGTGGGTACACTTCACTAGTCATGCTTTCCTTTTGCATTGTTTTTTTTTGCTTCTTTTTTTTGAATCCCTAACTTTTGCCTGGATCGCCCTTTCGGGTTTTCAATCCACCGAGAATGTATTTTTTGTATGCCCCTAATTTTTGCCTGGACCGCCCTTTCGGGTTTTCAATCCACCGGGACGCTCATTTTTGCCTAAGCCGCCTTTTCAGGTTTTCGACTTAGCGAGCTCTTTTTTCTTTTTTTTTTTTTTTTGCAAGCAACGACTATGTTCATCCTGCAGAGGTTAACTGTTCTCGAGGCGAATGTTGACGCACGTTTCACCTACTCAAGAGTTCAAAGAAAATGTGTTTGTTGTTTAAAGTCTTTTCAAAAGACATGAAGAAGTTAGAAAAAGAATTCTGAAATAATTTTGCTTTAAGTATTAACATCAAAAATAGAAGAAATTATGCAAGTAGAAATAAATGAGGATTTGAAATAAAGGGCACAAGCTCAAAGTAATTTGAAAGAGTGGTGACCCGTCAAAGGCGTGGCTCCACGGATCTATAAAAAGTTTGGAAAATGGTAATTATAGGGGAAAGGTACATTGAGCGCAATAACCGCTATTCTCCCTGACAACTTTGAATTCCACTGTTTCGAGTCTTTGGTTTGCAACCACTTCAAAATGGATGTCTCCTGACCGCTGAAATGCCCCAAGTGAGTCATATCTGACTTGATGTAGGTCCTTTTGACAACTGAAGTGCCCCAAGTGAGTCACGTCCAGTCTGATGCAGCTACCTTGTCACAACCCTTAACTTTTGCATAGATCGCCCTTGTGGGTTTTCAATCTATCAGGGTAATTATTTTCATCATTTTTTGTATGTCTCTAACTTTTGCCTGGACTGCCCTTTCGGGTTTTCAGTCCACCGAGACGCTCATTTTTGCCTAAACCGCCTTTTCAGTTTTGCGACTTATCGAGCCCCTTTTTTTGACAAAGTATTTCTTGACTGCATTAGTGTTCACAGGAAGAGGGAGTTCGTCACCATCCTTTTTGATTAGGCATTTCTTTGCCCTTGGATTCTGATTGAAAGATAGTGACTTTTTGAGCATAAGGTCTCCTTGAAGTCCGCAGGGACGAACCTTCTTGTTGGAAGCTTTGTTTCATTTTTTGATATGACTGTCCGGGAGAACCTTTCATTGATGGGACCTTGACCTCTGTGGTGGACGCGGTCTTCATGTTGCATGTTGAGGGATGGAGGGGGGTTGCCCCTCTTGAAGTGCGTACTGAAGTACGGTATGCATGTGTTGTCATTGAGGGACGGAGGGGGGGTTGCCCCTGTTGATGTGTGATACTTCGTTCAAAGCATATGTCAGCATCTCATGCCAGTCTTTGTAAGTGAATGCCCTCTTTTGGACAATCTTCTTGATGTCTTTATTTGTAGCTTTGACGGCTAAGATGCTCCCAGTAGACAAGAACTCTCATCGGGGACCCATATTCATCCTTCTCCTCTTCAATCTCGGTCACATGGAACTCAAAGTTGGGAGAGAGCATAGGATTAAAGTGATCAACGGGCTTACTAATGCATGATTTTGGCAAGTAAATAAATATTATGATTATGCAGACATTGAAAAAAAGAAAATGATATTTTTGGTTTTTTGTATTACCATTTTTCCAGAAGAAGCACAAAATAAAATATAACAAAGTCGGGATCGAGACGACCTTTTTATTAATGATGAAAATACGTAAAGCAAAAAGCCCTAAACAAATTCACTTCCGTCTCGAGTGGGACGAAAGGATTTTTGACAAACAGAAAACAACAAACAGACATATTATTCGAACAAAAGAGTAGTAGAAAGAAACGTCAGCAGCGACCCAAGCACAGCTAACCATTCCAAGTGTTGACATTAAGTACCATGATCCGGTAGCGGATTAACTTGTACGTCCGAATTCAATCTTAGAAAAACAAGATACTGGCTTCAAACAGCTTCTGGACTTCGGCTTTCAAAGCACAACAATGCCTGATGTCATGGCCGGATGCCCCTTGATGGAAGGCACAAAAGAGATCAGATCAATACCCAATCGGTAAGTTGTTGATACTGTTGTTGATATTGTAGAAGCTGGGGTTGATAACCCAAATTTGGAACAGCATTGGCATCGGACAAACCAACAGCAACATGGTGATAAGTCGGATACTATTGTTGAGGCCAACCTTTCACCATACTCACTTCCTGATTTTCTTCTTCGGAATCATCAGTGGAAACACTTTCATTGACTAGCCGTCCTTCTCGGACCCCTTCTTCAAGACGCGTACCCATACCTACCATTTCGGCGAAGTTACCTGGTGCACTGGCGATCATCTTCTTATAGTAGAATGGACTAAGAGTTTTGAGGAAGATCCTGGTCAATTCCTTGTCCTGTAGTGGTGGAATGATCTGAGCGGCAAACCCTCTCCATCTTTGGGCATATTCCAAGAAAGTTTCCTTATCCCCTTGAGTCATTGCCCTAAGCTGCTCCCTATCTGGGGCCATGTCCGAGTTGTAGCTGTACTGGTGGATAAAAGCATTTGCCAAGTCATTGAAAGTACGGATTCTGGCGCTGTCCAGGCTCATGTACCACTTTTGAGCAGCCCCGGCCAAACTGTCTTGGAAGAAATGGACAAGCATCTTATCATTGTACGCCTGGGTGGACATCTTCCTCACGTACATTGTCAAATGAATCCTGGGACAAGTATTCCCCTTGTACTTATCGAAGTCTGGGACCTTAAATTTGGGTGGCACCACCACATTAGGAACCAAACAACGTTCATACACATTTTGTCCAAATGCTTCCTTTCCACGAAGAGCTTTGATCTCTCGCTTCATTTCATGAATTGTGTCCTGCAAAGCCTCTACTCTGTCAGATGCTTCAACACTATCAGAATGGAAAATGGGCTCATAGCCTTGCTGAACTGTATGAACAAACGGTGCTGAATAAGTCATAACAGCTTGAGGAGCAGGTGCACCTGGCTGAGGATGCGACACAAAAGGAGTTGGAACTTCGGTGACAACGGGGTGACGACCTTTACCCAGCATATACGGCATGCCCCATGTGTAAGCTCCTGGCATGGTGCGTTGAGGAGCACTGGTAAGCACAGTTGAAAAGGGAATAGCAGACACGACTGACTCCAAAGTGGTGCTAATAGGCTGAGAGACCGATATCTGACTCTGAGCGGCCATCAGAGTAGCCACCATGGTAGTTAGCTTCTCTATCTCAACTTGCATGGATGCCAATTTTTCACGGAGTTCCTTGTTCTCTTGCTCAAGACGTTCCATTTTCTTTTCCTTGACTTGCTCGAGTGTTGTAGATGCGAGTCAACTGACGGATTGACCTTTTATTGAGAAGACACAATGTGAGACACGGACTAGAAACTATGAATGCAAAATGATGCATGATATGTTTATGCAAAAAAGTGAATTTTTTGTTTTGAAGGACTTAGCAAAGTGAATTGTAAACATTGTAGAGGAACGTGGTTTCATTTGAAAATTGTACATATATTAAAATAAGGTCCTTTTTCAAAAGGTAAGAATGAAACCAAGGAAAGAAGTTCTTGACAAAAGCAAAAGCTTAGTTAAGATTTTTGAAGTTGGAATTCTTGGTGTTCTTTCTTACAAGGTTCGTTCATCCGTGATGTTTACAAAAAAACTTGTCCAAGTCCTTCGATGAGAAAAAAGTTTTTCATGAATGGATGCCTGTATGCATGATTATGCTAAAGAATATAGAAAACATGGTGAGGTTAAGTTCCAAAATGTTGGAGCTTAAGGGTAACAACGCCATTTGGTAAGGACTATTGTTTCACATGTACCTGTATTACGGGTTCTACCAAGGTTCCCAACTTACAAACACCTTTGCGAACGTATCGGTGCTCAGGAATGCTCCTAGTCAAATAGCGTCCGCAAAGAGGTCTAGTTTGAGTGTAGTATCGCGTGTCGACCAAGTTTCAAGAATGCTCTTGATTTAGCCACCGCACTACGTCCTAAAAAGACCAAGATGGGTTAAAGGTAACTACGGTCCACGGCTTCACGGGACACTTCACATTGAAAGTAATAACGTCAACACGAATGCTCATGTTAACAAGAATACTACCTTCCGTGAGGCCTCCGCCGAGTGGGGTTGTATCACGTGTACACATAACTCAAGAATGCTCTTGGTATGGCACTATGATTATACCACCGTCCTATCTTATGTTTCTCTCAAGCCCGGGTGTAGGACTTATCTCACCACTCACGTTGAAAATAAACAAATATGTATGTACAAGGTGTATAAGCAAAAAATAAAGCACAAATAAAGAAAGGTAAGGTGGGCTTAACCCACTTAGGAAATTAATTTCCCCAGTGAAGTCGCCAATTCTGTGCTCGTGATTTTCGGGTATCAATCCATTTATTGGTTTTGAACCGTAAATCTTTGAACTCTCAATTTTTATCCGCGGGAAGGGAAAAAACGAGTAAAAAAACCCTTTTTAGAGATTAAGGTCCGGGGGTTGGTTTCGACTAGGGAAGGTGTTAAGCACCCTAATCGACTTCGGTACTCCGAAGGAGCCTCTCACCTAAACTAAACTTGTGCTAATTATTCGCCTACTTTTTGTAAAAAAAGTTGCCTAAAATCTAAGTGTAAGAATGGAGGGAGAAGATGTATGTTTTTGTTATTTTTATTGATTTGGAAGGATAAATCCTTTGCCTACATACCCACAAATGGGATCAAAATCATGTAGTTCACCTCAAAAATTTCTTTTGGTGAGTTGGATTGTTTTTAACAATTTTGAAAAAAAGGTTTTAAGAAGGAGATTAGAGGCCTCAAGGCATAAGGAAGAAAAATAATGTGAGGTTGGTTCAATTTTAATTATGAAAATAAAGTCTAAAATGAGAATTAAATTCATTAAGCATTTGATTAAGAAAATAAAAGGAAAAAAAAATCACTTGGTTTGTTTCCAAGGTTTGTTAAGAAAATATTTTTGGAGTTTTGATTATTTGATTTTTTTTTGGAAATTTGATTTTTCTAAGTTAAGCGTAAACTACAAAACTATACGTAACGGCGTGAGGTAATAAAGAGCGAGAAGTTTACAAAGGACGTTGGATCCTAAGCAAATCCTCAAGTTTAAAATGAACCTAAAATTACTAATAGTTTGATTTTAAGAAAATAATTAGAATCCATTTATTAACCTAATTTTGTCCCTAATTCATTTTTGGTCCTTGATCGCGGTAACGGCATAAAGCGGTAAAATAAATAAATAAAGTGTGTGATAGTGTCGGTGTGTGTGTCGGTGCATATTTTATTGCATAATTTACATGGTCCCTAAATACATGCTAAAGTCTTGCGAAAAATAAACATGCGGAAAGAAATTAAATTACCTCTAATCCTAGGTACTTCACTAAAATGAAAGCGATAAATAAACCATGAATGATGGAAAATAAACAAAGATGTATGCAAACATAACAAAAATAAATATGCAAGATAAGTACAATAAAAAAAAATGAGCTAAAAATGTCATGGTTAACAAAAGCATAAACACATATCAAAATAAAGGACATAAACAAATAATCATGTTTTTTTGCGGATTTTTTAGAAAAAAATATAGAAATAAAACAAAGTTATAGAAAATAAAGCAAATATTTAAAAGGCTAAAAATTGATAATAACATGGCAAGAACATATAAAGAAAATAAAATAAAATAAAAAAAATTCAGCCAGGTTGATTCTGGATCATTTGATGCATCAAACAGTCCAGATTTCATCACATAAAACAATATCACAGCCATCCAAAATAAATAAATAAAAAGAAATAAAACCAGGTAAAATACAGTCCATCAGATCTCAGATCTGATGGTTAAATCACATGAAGGAGCATGGCAAAACAGAACAGCATACACGTAGGAATACAAGAGGGGACAAGAGCACAGCAGCCGTTGGATCGTAGATCCAACGGCTGGGATGCATCTGCGGTTGAGAGAGAGAGGGATTCGGTTTTTTCTAAGTGAACCGGTCCGGTTCACTCCCTATATAAAGAGGAGAGGACCGGTTTTTTTCATAATGTCCTTCCCTTTCTCTCTCTAAAAACACAAAACACAAAATGCTCTCCCTTCTCTCTACTTTCAGTCGCCGGAGAAGATGAAGGAGGTGGCTCAGGCGCGGTGGCCGGCCGGTTTCCGGCGGTGGCGCCGCCGCGTCTGAGTGTTAAACTCATTTTTTTTTTAAAATTTTTTTCGCAAATCTCTTCTCCTTCATCTCCTCTGTCCGAATCTCAACTTAAAATTTTGAAAACAAGTCTCAAACGTCCTAGATCTATATGTTTAGTTTCGGATTTAAACTTCCACTTCTTCAAACATTTTTCGAAAATAATTTACAGTACATGCATGTTATGAGATAGATGCGGGAAAGAAGACAAAGCCGGTTACCTTAGTGTTTAAATCGGAGAAAATATCGTTTGGGAACGGAAAACTTCGACCCTTCCCTCGTTCTATTGGTGAATCCGGTTCGGTTTTGTTGTGTGGTGGGACTGTTCGGATTTCTTTGTGTTGTTGTTGCTGGGTTCGGATTGTTTTGTGTGTTGTGTTGCTGGTTTGGATCGGTTTTGTGTGTTGTTTATGTGTTGTTCATGTACTTGAAAATTCCATGTTCTTGATGTTTTTGATTTTTTTTTTGTGTTATGTTGGTTTTGATTTGAAAAAAAATGAAATGAGAAAAGTTTAGTGTTTGTGATGTGATGTGGCTGCGGCTACAGTGATTCTCCTCTTGGGCAGTGTGAAAAAATGACAGTCTATTTATAGGCTGTCACCTCTAGGGTTCTCTGGTACATTGTAATGACTAAAATACCCCTGGTGGGTCTCTGATACAAAAAATGACAGCAAAAAGACATGGACCAATTACGGACTGACACGTGGACAAAGACCAAAATTTGGACCAAAAAATATTAAATAAATTAAAAACGAAAATTAAAAACAAAAAAGAAGTAAATGATAAAATAAAAATGATAAATAATATAATAGAATAAATAAAACTTTTAAATAAAACAAATTAAAAAAAAGGGTAAAAGAGAAATAAATAAGTAAATAAAACTTAAAACTGTCCCTTCGGAACCAAATGAGGTACTTCAAAGTAACCTCTCTGCCGAAATTTCGTCAGAAACGACGAAACTTCTCAGTCTACAAAAGTGAGTAAAAATAAGAAAATAGCAGTGAAACGCTGTAAAATGAATAGATAAAAAATGAGATTTAAGCGGATAGAAGTTTGAGAAAAGACGAGTGAAATGTTTGCAAAGCGTACAGATAAAATGCTGAGATATATACATGTAGAATGCTAAAAAAACCGATGAAATATCGCGTAGAAATTTGAGAAAATAACCCGGTAAAACGACTTTAGATGCCGAGTAAAAGAAAACAGGCGGTCAAAAAATGGGGTATGACAGATGCCCCTATTTAAGTTTCTTCGCCACAGAAGTTTGAAAACGAAAGTTTCAAATTGATGGGTCGAGGAGACTTAAATATCAGAGTACACCATTTTTGATCCGCATCAACTGCAAAATGCTATGAATGCTATGTTATAAATGCTATGTTATGAATGCAATGTTAAGTGCGGTGTTATGAATGCAATATGGTGACGATGACCTGACTGGGGACAAAAGTTCTCTGGGGAACAAAAGCTTGAAAATGGTAAAGGTAAATGCAATGTTGGTGTTTGCTGTCATTGTTGGAGAGCAAGACACGGGTAAAAAGCAGTAAATGTAGGGTTGTGTTTGCTGTCATTGTTTGAGAGCAAGACACGGATAAAAAGCAGTAAATGTAGGGTTGTGTTTGCTGTCATTGTTTGAGAGCAAGACACGGATAAAAAGCAGTAAATGTAGGGTTGTGTTTGCTGTCATTGTTTGAGAGCAAGACACGGATAAAAAGCAGTAAATGTAGAGTTGTGTTTGCTGTCATTGTTGGAGAGCAAGACACAGGAAAAGCGGTAAATGTAGTGTTGTGTTTGCTGTCATTGTTGGAGAGCAAGACACGGATAAAAAGCAGTAAATGTAGAGTTGTGTTTGCTGTCATTGTTGGAGAGCAAGACACAAGAAAAGCAGTAAATGTAGTGTTGGAGAGGTAAAACTTGATAAGATACTAGGGGAAAAGAAATGTGTATTTGTAGGCTGACGGTTTATGGAACCTGTCACTTGAAATGTAAACTTGGTGTTATCTTTGGGTTAGACACACTGGGGATGATATTTTTGTTGTTTTGTTTTTTTTTTTTTTTGGATTTTGTTGAATCAAGACTCAGAGTAGTCAATGCAATTGTGTAGATGACTTCTGTATGTATGTGCATGAAAGTGTATATGCTTGAATATGTGCACGCATGTGCATAAATGTATGTATGTATGTATATGTGTATGTATTTATGATTTGTATGAATATGTGAGTGTATGTGTATAAATGTATGTATGTATGTATATAAATGTATGTATGTATGCATATATGTGATTGTAGATAACTTTATGTGACAAAACTAGACGGTTGGGATGAATGTCGGACCCAAGTCGCAAACACAACACTCGGCAAACTTCCTTGAAGATAGTAACGCTGGAGAGAGATCAAATCACCGCCAGGGTGAAGCCCAGTATGAAGTAATAGTTGACGATGTAGTAAACACACCTTGAGGATAAAGTCCGTTAATCAAAAGTCTGGCAGAAGTCGCCATTTGTAAAACGCCCCAGAGTGCTTTCTCGTGGGTACACTTCACTAGTCATGCTTTCCTTTTGCATTGTTTTTTTTTGCTTCTTTTTTTTGAATCCCTAACTTTTGCCTGGATCGCCCTTTCGGGTTTTCAATCCACCGAGAATGTATTTTTTGTATGCCCCTAATTTTTGCCTGGACCGCCCTTTCGGGTTTTCAATCCACCGGGACGCTCATTTTTGCCTAAGCCGCCTTTTCAGGTTTTCGACTTAGCGAGCTCTTTTTTCTTTTTTTTTTTTTTTTGCAAGCAACGACTATGTTCATCCTGCAGAGGTTAACTGTTCTCGAGGCGAATGTTGACGCACGTTTCACCTACTCAAGAGTTCAAAGAAAATGTGTTTGTTGTTTAAAGTCTTTTCAAAAGACATGAAGAAGTTAGAAAAAGAATTCTGAAATAATTTTGCTTTAAGTATTAACATCAAAAATAGAAGAAATTATGCAAGTAGAAATAAATGAGGATTTGAAATAAAGGGCACAAGCTCAAAGTAATTTGAAAGAGTGGTGACCCGTCAAAGGCGTGGCTCCACGGATCTATAAAAAGTTTGGAAAATGGTAATTATAGGGGAAAGGTACATTGAGCGCAATAACCGCTATTCTCCCTGACAACTTTGAATTCCACTGTTTCGAGTCTTTGGTTTGCAACCACTTCAAAATGGATGTCTCCTGACCGCTGAAATGCCCCAAGTGAGTCATATCTGACTTGATGTAGGTCCTTTTGACAACTGAAGTGCCCCAAGTGAGTCACGTCCAGTCTGATGCAGCTACCTTGTCACAACCCTTAACTTTTGCATAGATCGCCCTTGTGGGTTTTCAATCTATCAGGGTAATTATTTTCATCATTTTTTGTATGTCTCTAACTTTTGCCTGGACTGCCCTTTCGGGTTTTCAGTCCACCGAGACGCTCATTTTTGCCTAAACCGCCTTTTCAGGTTTGCGACTTATCGAGCCCCTTTTTTTGACAAAGTATTTCTTGACTGCATTAGTGTTCACAGGAAGAGGGAGTTCGTCACCATCCTTTTTGATTAGGCATTTCTTTGCCCTTGGATTCTGATTGAAAGATAGTGACTTTTTGAGCATAAGGTCTCCTTGAAGTCCGCAGGGACGAACCTTCTTGTTGGAAGCTTTGTTTCATTTTTTGATATGACTGTCCGGGAGAACCTTTCATTGATGGGACCTTGACCTCTGTGGTGGACGCGGTCTTCATGTTGCATGTTGAGGGATGGAGGGGGGTTGCCCCTCTTGAAGTGCGTACTGAAGTACGGTATGCATGTGTTGTCATTGAGGGACGGAGGGGGGGTTGCTCCTGTTGATGTGTGCACTTGATGTGTGATACTTCGTTCAAAGCATATGTCAGCATCTCATGCCAGTCTTTGTAAGTGAATGCCCTCTTTTGGACAATCTTCTTGATGTCTTTATTTGTAGCTTTGACGGCTAAGATGCTCCCAGTAGACAAGAACTCTCATCGGGGACCCATATTCATCCTTCTCCTCTTCAATCTCGGTCACATGGAACTCAAAGTTGGGAGAGAGCATAGGATTAAAGTGATTAACGGGCTTACTAATGCATGATTTTGGCAAGTAAATAAATATTATGATTATGCAGACATTGAAAAAAAGAAAATGATATTTTTGGTTTTTTGTATTACCATTTTTCCAGAAGAAGCACAAAATAAAATATAACAAAGTCGGGATCGAGACGACCTTTTTATTAATGATGAAAATACGTAAAGCAAAAAGCCCTAAACAAATTCACTTCCGTCTCGGGTGGGACGAAAGGATTTTTGACAAACAGAAAACAACAAACAGACATATTATTCGAACAAAAGAGTAGTAGAAAGAAACGTCAGCAGCGACCCAAGCACAGCTAACCATTCCAAGTGTTGACATTAAGTACCATGATCCGGTAGCGGATTAACTTGTACGTCCGAATTCAATCTTAGAAAAACAAGATACTGGCTTCAAACAGCTTCTGGACTTCGGCTTTCAAAGCACAACAATGCCTGATGTCATGGCCGGATGCCCCTTGATGGAAGGCACAAAAGAGATCAGATCAATACCCAATCGGTAAGTTGTTGATACTGTTGTTGATATTGTAGAAGCTGGGGTTGATAACCCAAATTTGGAACAGCATTGGCGTCGGACAAACCAACGGCAACATGGTGATAAGTCGGATACTATTGTTGAGGCCAACCTTTCACCATACTCACTTCCTGATTTTCTTCTTCGGAATCATCAGTGGAAACACTTTCATTGACTAGCCGTCCTTCTCGGACCCCTTCTTCAAGACGCGTACCCATACCTACCATTTCGGCGAAGTTACCTGGTGCACTGGCGATCATCTTCTTATAGTAGAATGGACTAAGAGTTTTGAGGAAGATCCTGGTCAATTCCTTGTCCTGTAGTGGTGGAATGATCTGAGCGGCAAACCCTCTCCATCTTTGGGCATATTCCAAGAAAGTTTCCTTATCCCCTTGAGTCATTGCCCTAAGCTGCTCCCTATCTGGGGCCATGTCCGAGTTGTAGCTGTACTGGTGGATAAAAGCATTTGCCAAGTCATTGAAAGTACGGATTCTGGCGCTGTCCAGGCTCATGTACCACTTTTGAGCAGCCCCGGCCAAACTGTCTTGGAAGAAATGGACAAGCATCTTATCATTGTACGCCTGGGTGGACATCTTCCTCACGTACATTGTCAAATGAATCCTGGGACAAGTATTCCCCTTGTACTTATCGAAGTCTGGGACCTTAAATTTGGGTGGCACCACCACATTAGGAACCAAACAACGTTCATACACATTTTGTCCAAATGCTTCCTTTCCACGAAGAGCTTTGATCTCTCGCTTCATTTCATGAATTGTGTCCTGCAAAGCCTCTACTCTGTCAGATGCTTCAACACTATCAGAATGGAAAATGGGCTCATAGCCTTGCTGAACTGTATGAACAAACGGTGCTGAATAAGTCATAACAGCTTGAGGAGCAGGTGCACCTGGCTGAGGATGCGACACAAAAGGAGTTGGAACTTCGGTGACAACGGGGTGACGACCTTTACCCAGCATATACGGCATGCCCCATGTGTAAGCTCCTGGCATGGTGCGTTGAGGAGCACTGGTAAGCACAGTTGAAAAGGGAATAGCAGACACGACTGACTCCAAAGTGGTGCTAATAGGCTGAGAGACCGATATCTGACTCTGAGCGGCCATCAGAGTAGCCACCATGGTAGTTAGCTTCTCTATCTCAACTTGCATGGATGCCAATTTTTCACGGAGTTCCTTGTTCTCTTGCTCAAGACGTTCCATTTTCTTTTCCTTGACTTGCTCGAGTGTTGTAGATGCGAGTCAACTGACGGATTGACCTTTTATTGAGAAGACACAATGTGAGACACGGACTAGAAACTATGAATGCAAAATGATGCATGATATGTTTATGCAAAAAAGTGAATTTTTTGTTTTGAAGGACTTAGCAAAGTGAATTGTAAACATTGTAGAGGAACGTGGTTTCATTTGAAAATTGTACATATATTAAAATAAGGTCCTTTTTCAAAAGGTAAGAATGAAACCAAGGAAAGAAGTTCTTGACAAAAGCAAAAGCTTAGTTAAGATTTTTGAAGTTGGAATTCTTGGTGTTCTTTCTTACAAGGTTCGTTCATCCGTGATGTTTACAAAAAAACTTGTCCAAGTCCTTCGATGAGAAAAAAGTTTTTCATGAATGGATGCCTGTATGCATGATTATGCTAAAGAATATAGAAAACATGGTGAGGTTAAGTTCCAAAATGTTGGAGCTTAAGGGTAACAACGCCATTTGGTAAGGACTATTGTTTCACATGTACCTGTATTACGGGTTCTACCAAGGTTCCCAACTTACAAACACATTTGCGAACGTATCGGTGCTCAGGAATGCTCCTAGTCAAATAGCGTCCGCAAAGAGGTCTAGTTTGAGTGTAGTATCGCGTGTCGACCAAGTTTCAAGAATGCTCTTGATTTAGCCACCGCACTACGTCCTAAAAAGACCAAGATGGGTTAAAGGTAACTACGGTCCACGGCTTCACGGGACACTTCACATTGAAAGTAATAACGTCAACACGAATGCTCATGTTAACAAGAATACTACCTTCCGTGAGGCCTCCGCCGAGTGGGGTTGTATCACGTGTACACATAACTCAAGAATGCTCTTGGTATGGCACTATGATTATACCACCGTCCTATCTTATGTTTCTCTCAAGCCCGGGTGTAGGACTTATCTCACCACTCACGTTGAAAATAAACAAATATGTATGTACAAGGTGTATAAGCAAAAAATAAAGCACAAATAAAGAAAGGTAAGGTGGGCTTAACCCACTTAGGAAATTAATTTCCCCAGTGAAGTCGCCAATTCTGTGCTCGTGATTTTCGGGTATCAATCCATTTATTGGTTTTGAACCGTAAATCTTTGAACTCTCAATTTTTATCCGCGGGAAGGGAAAAAACGAGTAAAAAAACCCTTTTTAGAGATTAAGGTCCGGGGGTTGGTTTCGACTAGGGAAGGTGTTAAGCACCCTAATCGACTTCGGTACTCCGAAGGAGCCTCTCACCTAAACTAAACTTGTGCTAATTATTCGCCTACTTTTTGTAAAAAAAGTTGCCTAAAATCTAAGTGTAAGAATGGAGGGAGAAGATGTATGTTTTTGTTATTTTTATTGATTTGGAAGGATAAATCCTTTGCCTACATACCCACAAATGGGATCAAAATCATGTAGTTCACCTCAAAAATTTCTTTTGGTGAGTTGGATTGTTTTTAACAATTTTGAAAAAAAGGTTTTAAGAAGGAGATTAGAGGCCTCAAGGCATAAGGAAGAAAAATAATGTGAGGTTGGTTCAATTTTAATTATGAAAATAAAGTCTAAAATGAGAATTAAATTCATTAAGCATTTGATTAAGAAAATAAAAGGAAAAAAAAATCACTTGGTTTGTTTCCAAGGTTTGTTAAGAAAATATTTTTGGAGTTTTGATTATTTGATTTTTTTTTGGAAATTTGATTTTTCTAAGTTAAGCGTAAACTACAAAACTATACGTAACGGCGTGAGGTAATAAAGAGCGAGAAGTTTACAAAGGACGTTGGATCCTAAGCAAATCCTCAAGTTTAAAATGAACCTAAAATTACTAATAGTTTGATTTTAAGAAAATAATTAGAATCCATTTATTAACCTAATTTTGTCCCTAATTCATTTTTGGTCCTTGATCGCGGTAACGGCATAAAGCGGTAAAATAAATAAATAAAGTGTGTGATAGTGTCGGTGTGTGTGTCGGTGCATATTTTATTGCATAATTTACATGGTCCCTAAATACATGCTAAAGTCTTGCGAAAAATAAACATGCGGAAAGAAATTAAATTACCTCTAATCCTAGGTACTTCACTAAAATGAAAGCGATAAATAAACCATGAATGATGGAAAATAAACAAAGATGTATGCAAACATAACAAAAATAAATATGCAAGATAAGTACAATAAAAAAAAATGAGCTAAAAATGTCATGGTTAACAAAAGCATAAACACATATCAAAATAAAGGACATAAACAAATAATCATGTTTTTTTGCGGATTTTTTAGAAAAAAATATAGAAATAAAACAAAGTTATAGAAAATAAAGCAAATATTTAAAAGGCTAAAAATTGATAATAACATGGCAAGAACATATAAAGAAAATAAAATAAAATAAAATAAATTCAGCCAGGTTGATTCTGGATCATTTGATGCATCAAACAGTCCAGATTTCATCACATAAAACAATATCACAGCCATCCAAAATAAATAAATAAAAAGAAATAAAACCAGGTAAAATACAGTCCATCAGATCTCAGATCTGATGGTTAAATCACATGAAGGAGCATGGCAAAACAGAACAGCATACACGTAGGAATACAAGAGGGGACAAGAGCACAGCAGCCGTTGGATCGTAGATCCAACGGCTGGGATGCATCTGCGGTTGAGAGAGAGAGGGATTCGGTTTTTTCTAAGTGAACCGGTCCGGTTCACTCCCTATATAAAGAGGAGAGGACCGGTTTTTTTCATAATGTCCTTCCCTTTCTCTCTCTAAAAACACAAAACACAAAATGCTCTCCCTTCTCTCTACTTTCAGTCGCCGGAGAAGATGAAGGAGGTGGCTCAGGCGCGGTGGCCGGCCGGTTTCCGGCGGTGGCGCCGCCGCGTCTGAGTGTTAAACTCATTTTTTTTTTAAAATTTTTTTCGCAAATCTCTTCTCCTTCATCTCCTCTGTCCGAATCTCAACTTAAAATTTTGAAAACAAGTCTCAAACGTCCTAGATCTATATGTTTAGTTTCGGATTTAAACTTCCACTTCTTCAAACATTTTTCGAAAATAATTTACAGTACATGCATGTTATGAGATAGATGCGGGAAAGAAGACAAAGCCGGTTACCTTAGTGTTTAAATCGGAGAAAATATCGTTTGGGAACGGAAAACTTCGACCCTTCCCTCGTTCTATTGGTGAATCCGGTTCGGTTTTGTTGTGTGGTGGGACTGTTCGGATTTCTTTGTGTTGTTGTTGCTGGGTTCGGATTGTTTTGTGTGTTGTGTTGCTGGTTTGGATCGGTTTTGTGTGTTGTTTATGTGTTGTTCATGTACTTGAAAATTCCATGTTCTTGATGTTTTTGATTTTTTTTTTGTGTTATGTTGGTTTTGATTTGAAAAAAAATGAAATGAGAAAAGTTTAGTGTTTGTGATGTGATGTGGCTGCGGCTACAGTGATTCTCCTCTTGGGCAGTGTGAAAAAATGACAGTCTATTTATAGGCTGTCACCTCTAGGGTTCTCTGGTACATTGTAATGACTAAAATACCCCTGGTGGGTCTCTGATACAAAAAATGACAGCAAAAAGACATGGACCAATTACGGACTGACACGTGGACAAAGACCAAAATTTGGACCAAAAAATATTAAATAAATTAAAAACGAAAATTAAAAACAAAAAAGAAGTAAATGATAAAATAAAAATGATAAATAATATAATAGAATAAATAAAACTTTTAAATAAAACAAATTAAAAAAAAGGGTAAAAGAGAAATAAATAAGTAAATAAAACTTAAAACTGTCCCTTCGGAACCAAATGAGGTACTTCAAAGTAACCTCTCTGCCGAAATTTCGTCAGAAACGACGAAACTTCTCAGTCTACAAAAGTGAGTAAAAATAAGAAAATAGCAGTGAAACGCTGTAAAATGAATAGATAAAAAATGAGATTTAAGCGGATAGAAGTTTGAGAAAAGACGAGTGAAATGTTTGCAAAGCGTACAGATAAAATGCTGAGATATATACATGTAGAATGCTAAAAAAACTGATGAAATATCGCGTAGAAATTTGAGAAAATAACCCGGTAAAACGACTTTAGATGCCGAGTAAAAGAAAACAGGCGGTCAAAAAATGGGGTATGACAATAACCTTGAACAAAATTTTCAAGTTGTTGATGCCATTATTGTCAATAGTTGGTAAACAAATAAAAGGCACAATGGAAGATAAAACAAATTTGTATTAGTTAGAGATAATCAAATTCAATATTGTTAATGAAATACTTGGTTGAATTAATAAAGTAAACTGAAGATTTTGTCTATAGCTTTAACCTAAATTTCTTTTGTTGCATTCATATTTGTTGACACATTGGAGATTTGTCATTTATATTGACCTTATGCCATCCATGCACACGAATGGAGTTACAAAAATTCTATACTACATCTTACTTTTAACGTTTCAGTTAAGATTGTGCAATTTGCTTGAATATTCTAGTTCCAAATCCATCTTAGAACGCCTTGTTGTCTTTGCTACCACTTTTATCTACGAATAAGGAGAGCTGGCAAGGCCACATACCAATCCTAAACAAGAACCCAACTCCCTTGCAATCGGGCATTCACACATTCAAAATATAATTGGATATTTGATTAAAATGCGGCAGTTCAAATTCAAGTTTGGTATTTTAAAGTATAAAATTTGAATTTTAAAAAAAATCTCACTATAAACTATATGGAACTTTTACTCCAAAGCATAACGGCATAGAAAATTCTTGAACACATAATTACAACCGACAAAAATGATTAGTATAGTGTATCGTTACCCAGATCAATCACCTATGCTCCTCAACCAAATATTGCGCTAAATGCATATATAATGTTGCCCTAAATTCAAATATCATATTCGGTAAACGAAAAGGTGTCAGTGTACTCCCTCCGTCCCTATATATTATCCCTCTTTACCTTTTTCACATTTCTTAAAAAAAATTGTTAGTTCAATTAATGTTTATATTTAACGATGAATATTACTAAATTGTCATTTGTTCATATATGTATAAAATTGAACTTTTCGTGTTTCAAGACAAGTTAGTTGTACTAATTAGAGGAATGTTTAAGAATAATATTAAATGCATCTAGAAGGTTGTGAGCTATTTAGTCTTAATTTTATTTATTCAATAAATTAACGGATCAAAGTTACACAAGTTAAAAAATATAGAAGGTTGTGAACTTGTTACCTTGTTCAAAATTAAGGGGATTTGAGTGTGTGGATTTTCTTGGATCATCCTGAATACATATTGCAATGTTTTGGGAGTTTTGGAGGGATTGTGCTTCAACAAAAATATAGGGTGTACGGAAGTAGACTTCCGATTAAATTGTTCCATCATGGTTAGTTGTTTACATGTTGAATTAAGGAGCAATATGCATCAGTGGTCCATTACAAGACTCTTGCTTTAAATTGGAGTTTTCATGTGGTTCATGTTTATTGGGAGGTTAAGACGGTAGTAGATATTTCGTAGTGCTAGCAAGATATATTTAATATGCATATTTAATGAGGTCTATGAATTTAATTAATAAATGAAAAAACCAAAGTTAAATTACACGGTCCAATAGTAAATTACGTAACAGATATAAATCAATAATGTTTAAACTGCACAAAAATAGCTCCATCAATCATCATAAACAAATCAAACATACATATATTTACAAACATAATATAACAATAAGGATGAGAGACTGTGTTCTGTTTACCTAATCTCATTTGTATCTATTTATCCATTACCTCTTTCTATAGTTATTGTCTAAATTTAGCTAATTGTTATATTACCATAATTTAAATTAATGATTTAAAACTAACTAAACCCTTATTCTTCCTATTTTTAGTTTCTTTCTTAAATGATTGAGTCCCTTGGTCAAAGTTTAACACAACAACTTAAACAAACTACCAAACCACAAGCAACCAGTAACAACTTTAACCTATATTACCACACCATTATTTCCCAATATAAAAATAAAGCAAAGCTCTTCCTCCTTACTATCCCTCACTTCTCAATAACACATATAATACTATAATTAACTCAAAACCAAGTATATATATTGATCCATGGCTTGTCTTCAAGTAATCAACTTCGTATTTTGATGCTTTATTTTACATGTTGTTCTGGTCACATTTTTTACTGCAAATGTTAGTTCTGCTAAGCAATCTGAGATAGAAGGCATGGAAATGAACGTAATTGATCAATGTTGGAGGTTTAATCCTGAATGGAGGAAACATCGACCACAACTCGCTAATTGCTTGGTGGGATATGCGGGGGAAATGACAAACAACATTGGTAAAGACGTAATCCATTATAAAGTTACCGACCATAGTGACCAACCTTTAAATCCAAACCTGGAATCTTGAGATATGGAGCTTCTAAGATTCAAGGTAAAGTTTGGATCACATTCCAAAGGGATATGAACATTAATCTTGTGAGACCCCTTCTAATTAGTAGTTTCACCACCATTGATGGTCGAGGCGTTGATATCAACATTGCAGATAATGCGTGTTTGATGATATATAAGGTAATAATTAATAATAAACTAAAAAAATACTGAAAAGTATTAAATTTTAAATGAAAATATTAGATAAAATAATAGACAGTTGAAATCTCTCCCACAATGCAGCTTTGTAAAGGAAACAAGAATGCAGGTAAAAAAATGCTACCAACGTTGGTCTAGTTAGAAGAAGAAAAAAATGTTACACCTTTACATACTAGAGGGTTCTCATAAACTTTAAACAAATACAATTTACCTTTATTTTATCGTCTCTGAAGCTTATACAACATTTAAATTAAAGATAAATTCTATCAATTTTCTCTAACTTTCGTCCATAATTTTTTTATTCAAGTTTTTACAATCATTATTATAGTTATCTTAAATGTCTTTTTTTAATATTTCAAGCACATATCTATTGCTTCCTAACTTAGAATGACGTGTTTGTTATTTGTTATTAGGCAACCGACATAATCATCCACGGAATAAGGGTTCATCTTTTTCGACCTCAAGCTCCTGGAATGGTGATGGGTCCCGATGGAAAGGTAATTGCATTAGCTCAAGTCGATGGAGATGCAATCAGATTGGTTTCTGCTTCAAAGATTTGGATTGATTATAGCACACTTTATGATTGTCAAGATGGTCTTTTAGATGTTACACGGGGTTCCACTGATATAACAATCTCCAACCATTGGTTTAGAGAGCAAAATTAAGTTATGCTTCTTGGTCACGACGATGGATTTGTGAGAGACAAAAACATGAAAGTCAATGTTGTATACAACTATTTTGGACCTAATTGCCACCAGCGCATGCCTAGGTAATTTATTATTGCAGAATTATTTGTTTTTTATATAGTAAACAAAGTTAAAATTAAAAAAAAATATTGCCAAATTTATTCATAAGTTTTATCATTCATTTAAAGAATTTTACAGAATTCGTCATGGTTGTGCGTAGGGTTGGGAATAGGCTAGGCCGAGCTAGGCTTTGTAAGGCCTGAGCCTGGCCTACCAATTTTTTTGAAGGCCTAAGCCTGGCCTGCGGCCTGTCATAGGCTTACTTTTTAGGCCCGAGTCTAGCCTTATGAAAGCCTGATACGGCCTGCTAGCCTGTTTAAAAGCCTATTTCATATGAACATCTTTAAATCAACAATGTGATCTAAGTTTAAATACTCTAGCAAACTAATATATCAATTAGATTAAACTATATTTTGATAATCAACATGAGTTTTTAGGGAATTTGACTATATATTGTATCATATTTCAATTATAGTTTATAATAATATATTTAAATATGCAAAAAATGAATGTATACTAATAAGCTTAAATTACTGAAAAAGTTAACACATTTTTATTTTAATTCAAAGTACAAAATATAATATAATAATAAATAATATTATTCATATTTATTTAAATAGGCCGGCCTAATAGGCCTAAGAGGTTTTTTGAATGACCTGTGGCCTGGCCTATTAAGCTAAATAGGCTTTTAAAAAAGCTTAGGCCTTCTCTGTTTAAGAAAAAAGCCTGACCTGGCCTGGCCTGTGGTAGGCTAGGCCATATGCTTCTATAGGCCAGCCTGGCCTATTCCCATCCCTAGTTGTGCGCATGTTGCTAATAATTTTTACATGGGATGGATGCAACATGCAATAGGTGGAAGTATGGAACCAAACCTTAAAAGTCAATCAAACCTCTTCATAGCACCAACCACGGGAAAAAGAGGTAATTATTCCAAGCAATTAATTCACCAAACTTCTTTCTTTTATCAAATGGGTGTAATATGTTATATTAATTAATTAATTAATTAATTATGAAAAGTAGTAACGTAATTGGAGATACGGGAATTTTATTCTGCTGGAGACTTTTGAAAATGGAGCTTCCTTCATTGAAATAAAAGATGGACAAGTGATAAAGCCGAATTATAATCTTAAACAAAAATTTCAAGATGTTGATACCAAATTTGTAAGATCATTAACAAGATCATCTGGTATATTACAATGTAGTAAAACCTCAATATGTTGAGTTAAAATTTGTAAAGAAAACGTGTTTCACTCTCACAATTTTAATAATTGAAGGATTGCTTTTTTCTTTTTTTTGATATAGTGGGATTAATTTTTACTATCTACATATGGAGATATTTAAAAAAAAAAAAAAAGATAGAACAAATAGACCTCACTTAGTTGGAGTATGAGACTCAAAGTAATAAAAAAAAAAAACATAAATGAATTTTGTGTTCCAATCTATTAAAATGTACGTGTATGTACATTTATTTAAAGTTTGGTTTTTTTTTTAGGGGATTTAAAGTTAGGCTTTTATTTGAGATTTTCTTTTTCAATTTATCGAAACTCCATATTTCTTTTTGTTTTACTAAATTGAAACTCCACTATTTATGCTTAGAAAACAATGTAATGCGTATGGACACGTTTATTTAAAGTTGAGAGGTTTAATCAAGGATGGCCCCACTTGTTGTACTAAAAAATATCTTACAATTATTTTTATTTTTTTTAGTAAATCTTACTTCTTCTTTTTTTTTGACAAATAAATCTTACTATTATTTTATGCTACACCTTCTGTCCCATAATAAATAATCTTTTTGTAAAAAAAATATTATTCTCAAATATCTTACTCGTTTTACTTTTCAATAAAATATTAATTACTTTTTTCATTCAATTAAGATTTTAATTAATACTACTTTTATTATTCTGAACTCAATATACTTCACTTTACAAGAAACACCAATATTTAACAAGAGCATTTAAAATCATTTTTCTCTCTCGTTCATTTATACATTTTTTTTAATACATGTGAATTCTGCAAATGACTCAATTTCAAAGTTGTTAGAAGGAATTTCATCTTAATTAGTTTCTTCCAACAAATTTCTCCAATTTCTCAAAATCAGAAATTATTTCTTTTAGCAATGCAGCCATTGATTAAGAATATTTGAACCCAAAGATTATTAGATTATTTTGTTGGAAAGATGTTGCAACACTGTGAACAAGTAAGATGTTGATGAATATTGCATTTAGAGAACTTCAAAGTGTGTGTTTCTACACTAACCTTTGGATTCAATTCTCTCCCACCAACTTATGAATATTGAATGCAAATAGGATGAACGGCAAATCCCATTCAAGATACTTTGAATGCTATCTTTGATGTAGTTTACATACAAATATTTCCAACACTTCACTCACCCATTAGAAAAATGAAGGATGATTTAGAGCATGTAAATGAGAGCGAAATAGCTTGAAATAAATTGCCAAATTTGTGTGTCTGCTTTCCAAGTGTCTCTATTTATATAGAAACATGCGTCGCTTGGTTATAAGAAGCAACGATTTATAGAAATTTTGTCGTAGTTTTTTCAAACAGTTAAATTTATTTCGAATATGGAATATAAACAATTCATATAGAGTCAAGCATGAGACCATTCGAAATATTTCATAACTGTTGGAACGGTCTGGTGGTACGCGCCGTGCCTTGTGAGCAATTCATGGTCTCATGCTTGACTCTATATTAAGTTTTTGAAATAATATAAACATTATTAAAAAAAAATTAAGCAAGTTGGGATTCGAACTTGCAACGACTATACCAATTGATCAAAAGATTACGAATATAATTCACAATAAGTAACAATTACATAAATATAATATAACCTTTCAAATATATATTGTGGAAATATCGGTTACACTTGATACACTGTTGGTTTACTTGCATAGTTTCAAACTTTAGAAATTAACAATTACATAAATATGAAGCACCAACACTTTTCAAATTAATTGTGTCCTGATGTCGGACACACGTCGGTGTCCGACACAACACCAACACGTATGTATGATTACGCTGAATTATGTCATTTGTGTCCGTGTTACATAGGCTTATTCTCATAAGCCTTTCTTTTCCTCAAACATAAGACAAAACCCAAAAATAATGATAGTCAAATCAGAATAGTGCGTCTTAAACTCATACCAATGGAAATGATAATGTGAAAATGATTGCTTCTCTTTCTTTCAATAGAAGAATATGATTAAGAAAGAGATGGTAAGTTTTTCAGTGGGATAAAAACTGGAAAGTTGGTTGCAGCAGTGAAATTTTGACCAAAGTTCTTTGCATTTGCATTGGTTATGTCATGTGGTGATGCACCAAACTTGGCAGCTACAAGGGCGAGATTGTCATTAGGTTGCCACATATAAGTAATCAGAAACTCTATCCCTTTTGCAAACTGATAGTTTGAAGGACAGTTACAGAACAAAGGAATGACTATTTTGGTTCCCACTGTCAACATATATGGATTCAGGTTTGGGTTTGAATCTTCCACTGTCTTAAAATTAGTGAGATTCTGATATGAAATGGTTGAAAGATAGTAGTAACTTTCACCTTGTTTGATCAAGTGTGAGATATTGGCAAAAGGGTAGTTTCCATTTTCACTGCAACCACAAGTTATAGGTATAAGCAAAAGTTGACCTTGAATGAGGTTCAAATTTTCATCTTTTATGTTGCTTGCTCTTGCAATGGATTGAGGACTGGTGTCAAATATATTAGATATGGCTGTGAGGGTTAAAAAGTTTGGAGACTTAGCAAAGTATGCAGCATATGTGTCACAGGAAGGAGGATAATTCAAAGGACATGAGAAGTTTGTTCCATTGGTTTGTGGCAATTGAAATAGGATATGGGTGGCAGAAAAGAACATGAGTGCATGGAATAGAGTGTGAGATGGAAGGAAAGAAGAAACCATTGTTGTTAATAGTTGGTGAACAAGTGAAAAGGTACGAGCTCAGAGAAAAGGAACTCTGTAATAACTAGACAATCAGATTCAGTTTTGTTAATAAAATACTTCGTTGGATTAATAAAATCAGCTGGAGATTTTGTCTATAGCTTTAACCCAAATTTCTTTTGTTGCATTCCTATTTATGGACACATTGGACATTTGTCATTTATGTTGACAGCATGCAATTCATTCACACGAATGGAATTGCAGTGAAAATTCTACATTGGAATTTACTTTTAATGTTTCAGCCAAGATTGTGTAATTTGCTTGAATATTCTAGTGCCAAATCCATCTTAGGGCGGCTAGTTTGTCTTTGCTACCACTTTTATCTAGGGATCACGACAGCTAGCAAGGCCACAGACCAAACCTAAACAAAAATTTACAGCTGACAAAACTTCCCACCTCAAATGAATAGTATATCCTTTCCCCATATCAAACTTGGGTGCATTTCTTTACCTTTTTTTGGTATGGTTCTTAACCAAAAATATACTTTTTGTGGTTATAACTGAACTTTGAGAAACTGTGGGTTTGAAAAAATGCACTATGTTTTTTCCAAAGAAGTATCGTAGCAAATTCAAACATAATGTTGCCAAGTTGCAAGCGTATTTCACTTCGCTACAAGGCAAAGCAAAAGGTCTGTGTTGAGGCAAAAAATGTCAATAATTTTCTCATTCCTCAACTCAATAATTTTCAAGAAAATACATATCCATGCTAACGATAAATTTGAATTCTAAAACCTGTATTCAACATGCCAAGAGAGCACAATGGAGTATAAAATTACAAAACTTGATTTATTCAATAGTAGAATATCAAGGATACTTATTTCTCATATCAAACTTTTTCTAAGGCATCAAACTGAAATCTTAATTGGCACAGACAATAAATTATTGAAACAATGAATAAGCCTTGTACAGAGGAGAGTCGATCCGATATGTGAGATAGCAGGGAGTTCATGGAATTAAGTGCATACAACAGGCCACCCCATAGAAATAGAACTAGACCTGCAAGAAACTTGCATACTTTGCACCCAAGAAAAGTCGTTGGATGCAGAGCAGGGCATTTTTAGTGACCTCAGCACTCTCATGATTCATGAGTTTCATCACTCGTTCCTTGGCTTTAAGGTCTGTCACAATGATCCGACCAGCCGGATGGGACTGAATGAATTGTGAAATGTCAAAGCAAGCAACAGCTAGAGTCCTTGGATCATTGGACGAGTCCAAAATTGTTAATAGGACCCTTAGAATCTGCAACACATGAAGAGAGTATGAATAGATTGTAGATGAGTGTTTATGAAAACATAAAGAGCGCACAAAAAGATTATAATACAACAATATTTAATTTCAAGAATTTGTTAATTTCATTGTCAAATGGCTCTTCGTATACATAATATCTGTTCTTGCTAAACAAATGTCTACATCACTGTTGAGGGGCAAAAGAAACATTCATGTTAAACATCTGATAGATTTCATAAGCAAGAGGGAACAACACATATGTGGGTTTTCTACATGGAGAACACGTTTTGACTTTTGAGTCCCAGAGTTACAACTTTTTTTACTCTATGAAATCACAAAGAAAATAAAATGAAATCACAAGTATGCCAGAGATAATACACAGATACCTGGAAATCATGCTCTTCAAAATTGGTTATATTTTCTCGCCAAAATATGGGATCTTTGTGCATGGGAGACCAATCCAGATTGCCAAGAAGAACTTCTTGCTTGTACTTATCAAAAGAACTTAGTTTCTTGATGTTATCCTTCAGCCCTTCTTCCAGAGAGTTCAGTGCCTCCAACAAATCCTATGAAAACTTTTCTAATTAATAGAAAATTCGGGAAAGCTACATGAAATAGAATCTTTCAAGATTACAGCCAGATGCTAGAATAGAGATAAACATCCAGAAATTTCTGTTCTTCATAATGGGAGAAGAACAAAGCAGAGTTATATAATGTCCATGTCAAGCAAAAATAGGAGTAAACAGAAAGAATTCCTTGTAAAGGAAAAAAAGGAGTGATCAGGACTATAAATGTGTATTTACGTTACTAACACACTGTTGTCCGAATGTTTATGTATGCTTGTGCAGAAAATGCATATCAACTTGTTCAAAAAAAATAATAAAAATGCATATCAAAACAAGTCAACAAATTGTGGCTATGGAAACCAGGCAAGATAATACATGGTGCTAAGGCAGCAAGCATCACTATTACGTAATCCAATTTCATCAAACCACATTTTCAAGTCATCATATATGCCGTGGCTAGTAAGCAAAGCATTTGAGGGGGAGATGGGGATCCAGTCATTCCAAAGAGTTCCGAGAAAAACATACACTCTGATTTTCCAATTTCTATTAAAATGCTAACACAATGATCAAAAGTCACAACTAAATCACAAAACATGATCATAGTCGAAAACTATTTTAGCTCTGACTGCAGATAAATCAACAATGGCGAGATGTGCAACAAGAGTCATTTCCAATGATTGAACTCTGCAAAACACCTATTATAGTTTTATGACATTTCAACAAGTAAATTTTCAGCAGGAAAAGGTAAAAATGATTCACCTCATCACTCCATGCTTGTGCTTTCAAACTTTGAACAACTTGTGGCAGCTGAAGATCAACCATCTGAGCACCCAATGTCCCTTTTGACATCAAGTTTTTAAGTGTCAAGACAACAACTCTAACAACCTAACAAAATTGGTAAAAGAATGGTGTGAAATTAGATTTCTATGACTGAACAAAGAAACCTTCTCGTCCTATCCATCATAAAATTATAACTATTGCCAGGAAAAAAAGGAAAAAGGAAACCTGAACAACATATGTTAGTAAAAAATGAGACGAACATAAATGGAAGATGTTAGCTATACCTTTTCTTTTGTAGAACTCTTAACGACATCAATCAGTCTTGGAAGGGTCCTTGAAGTAGCCAAATATTCAATTGCAGGCTCATAATATGATAAGAGCCAAATGCAAAGACATGTTTCATAAAGAAGCTGTTACAAAAGAAATTATCAAGTAAGTTCCCAACAAATCATAAATACTCAGGTGCCATTCCATCGGTGTTCTTAAAATAGAAATTAGCATTAGGCTAGATGCATTTAGGATATTTAACTGATCCATCTATTACTGTATGCAATAAAAGCATAGCTAGACATACCATGCTTACTCAGGCACCTATAGGCAGAATTCATACAGTTCAACTATGGATAAATCTACTTATTCAGAACTTTCATATTTTCGCGGTAGAATTCAGTAAACTAACCTGAATAGATTGTTGAGTGGATGCTGGACAGATCAATGGCACAAGCAACTTGACCCCATCAGTTTGAACAAAGTTAGACCTGACCACAGGTTCCTTAAGTAGAGTTGAAAGGCAATTGATAGCAGTTGGAACTCCACGACTTGGATGAGAAGGTTTCTTCAACTGCAGATACAATAATTAGATGAGCATGTATTACTTTTTTTTATGCAAAAATATAGAACCAACTCTGTTCACATCGTTTGATTTAACATGCATTTATTTTTACTCACGTCAAACAAAACCTTGTGAAATAAATATGGACACTTGTCCCAATGAGGATTCATATCGTGGATAAACGCAACTGGGGGACGAGCCTCTTTTGCAAGACCAACCCCCCGTTGGTAGATCAAATGTGACTCTTATACTGCATAATTGATCTTCATATAACAAGCAAGCATATGTTTCACATAACAAGCTCAAAATACTTCTCAGAGGTTAACATCTTTACCTATCAAAGACATTTACATATCTCAATTCTCAAATTGACATTACCAGTTACAATACAAAGATTATCAGCTGATGAACTGAATTTGGGTTAGTGACAGGGAAGAGTTTCAGTATTACATACCTGCTCACAAAGCCATTTTACCAATCCTATCAAAACATCATCAATGCTGGTAAATGGTTTCTTTTCATTTGAAGCTTCTCCGTTTGAAGCAACACCACTCTGATTTTTTGGCCTGACACTGCAATCAGAAAAGGGTGATATTTTACAATAACTGAAAAAGTGACTTATACAACCTGTAAGTTGATATAATTCCGAGAAGAATTTGAACTAAAATGTAAGAATAACGCATGTTTGTATTACCTAACTATTAAGGCAAGGATCTTACAACTTTTCTCTTGTACAAACCAGTTTCCTTTCCGAAGCAATCTGAAAGACAGACAGTATTGTTACTTTTTATTGTTTATATACCTTTGGAGTACAAAGAAAATAGACAAAATACACGACAATCATATTGTTGACGTTAATACAAAAAGGCTACACACTGACCCTATATATATATATATATATATATATATATATATATATATATACATACATACACACTAATAATATAATATGCCAAGTCCCATGATACTAACAAATAAATATGAAATCTAATCTTCAAAGAGATTCTAAGATATTTCATCGTAAGAAACTAATCTTGTGAGATAATCTAATATACTCTTAAGATAATATCAAGGCACTAAAGATATTTTAATATCTTCAAACACTCTCCCTCAAGCCTAGTGTTGTCAAATAGCGGCTATAGTAGTGCTATAATGTAGCTGAATTTTAAAAGTAATTTAGTACAAAGTGTCATCAAATTGTGGTTATATAAGTTCAGCAGCTCTAGCACTGTAATCTAGTGGAATTTGAACAAATCATTATTTTTCGCAATCCACGATTGACAACACTGCTCAGGCCAAAGCTTACTAAGCTTAAGTTTGTCATTAAAAATTTAATCTTTGAAAGAAAGAGAGAAACAATAAAAAAAATATAATTTGATATTGAAAATCAGTAGGCCATATTAAATCTGGAACAATATTCGAGTCTGAATTTCCGTGGGAACAAAAACAAGCATTAGACCGTAAGTGGGACAAACGAGACAGGACTGATACCAAGATCGAACTAAGTCAGAACAAATACCAAAGCTAAACTGAGACAACTAGTACCAAACCACAACCGAGACAAAACAAGAGCAAAATTGCAACTAAATCAAAACTGGTACCAAACCACAACTGAGACACAACAAGTTTTTTGAAGAAACACGTCCAATTGTATGGATATATGGTCGAAAAGTGACAGCATTGACAGGAAAAGGAATCACTGAATTTTAGTCTATCTGTGCTTCTAATATATCCAGAGAAAAGTAAATAATTAATATCCAAAACAAAAACAAATTCAGAGTAAATACTTAACTTAGGAAAGGTTCATAAGTATCATCATCCGCAAGAGCATTGTCATGAAACAGTCTTGCTCTTTTCGGGTTCGCTGCCAAAGACAATAATTCAAAGATTAATCACTAATAACAAACAAATCATATAACACAAAATCCAAATTCATTCAACAAATTACCTGTCAGCATTTCATCAATCAGAGCCAAAACATACTCCACAGTATCTTCCTTGAAAATATCGCGCAAAACATGAACAAACACACGAACATAAGCCGGACCATCCTGCCACACAATCGAATTCAAATTTAATCAAAATTAGTCACAATACTTAGTCAGATGTAATGCTATCTAATATCGAAAATCAAATCTACTTGGAATCAAAATTAAAGAATTACATCATCAAGTAACTGTGCTCTCTGGCTTTCTGATCGATGATCATAACGCCGTAAGAGTTGAAGGCTTGTTCCAGAGATAAGCTTGGTGGACATGTAGGTTTCCCATGGGATATCCCTATTCAGAACCTTCCAGAAAACAATTACACAATTTCAATTGAACAAGATCGAAGACATTGCAATCAAAACAAGTAAAATAATCGAAAAATTTGAAAGGGGAATAGTTCGGAATCGAGCATAATTGGATCAGATCGAAGAAAATTGGATCAGAACGAACCTGATCGGTGGTTAATTCGGCCTGGTCCATGAGAGTGATGAACCCTAGAAATTGAAGAGTGTGTGATTTGGTGGTTTATGATTTGATTTGAAGTGATGAGAGAAAAACAGAGAAGTGAGAGGAAAATAGAGATAGATCAGTTTTGGAAGAAAAGCATGGAGTGTCGTTGTTCTCCCTCCATCAACATTTTTGCAATCATGTATGTTAATCCTTATTACACGTGGTTCTCCATCACTTATTATTTTTATTCAAAAAAAAAAAAAAAATTGTTGCATTGTACCTACTGCAATATTTATCTTTAATTTGTTAATTAATGGTGGATATATCTCATTTTACATATAAAATGAATTGTTCATTTTAGAGGAGGCGGGTCCAAAAATAATTGTATTGTCGGTCGATTCGACGAAAGACGATTACATCAATTAGGTGACCTCTACCAAGTGAATGATAGGAGATACTAAAACAGTTGAGCGAAGAAGTTAATTTTTTCTCAAGACCACTAACTCAGAATGTGGGTCATTCAAGACTCAAAGTTGAGTCAAAGAGGGTGAGATTTTGATAATGACGTATCTCACGGTTTGCTCCTCTCAACGCTAATAATCGCTCTGAGTAATAAACTGAACATGATCGATAATGGGGATTCATATAAAGTGGTTGTGTCAATGTATCATGTCGAGGAGTGAAGAATAAAGATGAATGTGGGGTAACACGATCCAACTAACATGGGAGTTATCATGCACACTCATGAAAATTAGCCGAATAGTTTCACTATAATTACTCTAATTATACATTATAATTTTGTTTTTTTATCTTTCATTGTAATTAACACATCCAATCAATTAAACAAGGCTATTTTCGCAATTCATCTCTTCATTTTTCTATTGTTATTTATGCATTCCTTAATGTAGTTCAAAAATCCAAAAACAATTGAATCTAACGCTCAACTAGAGTAGTTAGGGAACCCACAGTTGGGGCAACATAGTTCCTTCCTCAGTGTTAATCGCTTGAAATAAGGGAATCACAATTGAGGAATTTCCATCAACCTCAGCTAAATTCATCTTCAATCGACAAATTTGACACGCTCAGTTGGATAATATGACATTTACCACCGAAAAATTGAGTTCCCCATGTCAAAATTATGTTTGACGTGTGCACCTAAGGTATGAAAAGCGCCTCAAAAGTATGGAGCAATTGTCATCTTCAACAACCAAAAGGCCAGGACATTGTTGACCGAATGAACCCTTCACAAATGTTGGGAATGCCAACTTCCTTACTCTTTCTAGGGATACATGACATCATGTATCAAGCCTCTAAACAACTTATTGATATTGCGAAACCCATGGTTCAAAATAAGATTCAACAAGCCCAGGATTTCAAGGTTGTGTGAGCCAATCCTCGTGACAATTCTATCACCAACAATCCACAAGGTATATGCAAAGGAGCCAATATCGGGCAGGTGTTGTAGATCAGAAAGTCATGAGGGTTGTAGATATGTAGTATTCCTAGCAAGGTATTTTTGACATGCATATTTAGTAAGGTCTATAAATTTAATTAATAAACCAAAGTTGAATTACAGGGTCTAGAGTTAAAATTAATCGCTTGCTTCAAAACGGAGTGTTCATTTGGTTTATGTTTATTGGGAGGCCATGAGAGTTGTAAATATGTAGTATTGCTGGTAAGACGTGGTTGACATGCATATTTGGTGAGGTCTATAAATATAAGTAACAAACTAATAAACCAAAGTTATATTAAACAGTCCAGTAGTATATTACGTAATAGATTGAAATCAATAACGTTTAAATTACACACAAAAAATCCCCATCAATCATCATAAACAACTCAAAGATGTATGTATTTACAAAAGTACTAACAATAAGAAGGATAAACAATGTTTTGTTTACCTAACCACATTTGTATATATTTAACGCTTCTCATCATCTCTTTCTATATTTATTGTCTAAATTTATCTAACAATTTAACTTAATGATTTATAACAAACTAAGCCCTTCTTCCTCTTATTTTCAGTTTCCTTCTTAAATGTGTGAGTCCTTTGGCCAAAGCTTAACACAACAACTTAAACAAACTTCCAAACCTCCATCAATCCTTAACAACTTTAACCTATATTACCACTTTCTACACCATTATTCTCCAATATAAAACAAAGAAAACCTCATCCTCCTTACTATCCCTCTCTTCTCAATAACACAATTAGTGTTCTAATTAATTCAAAACAAGTATATATTGAATCATGGTTTCTCACCAGGTAATCAACTCCGTCTTTTGGTGCTTTATTTTACTTGTAATTTGGGTCACATTTTTTACTACAAAAGTTAGTTCTTCCAAGCAATCTGAGATAGAAGGCATGGAAATGAATGTGATTGATCAGTGTTGGAGATTCAATCTTGAATGGAGGAAACATCGACAACAACTTGCTCTTTGCTCAGTGGGATATGTGGGAAAAATGACAAACAATATTGGTAAAGACCTAGTCCATTATAAAGTTACCGATCATAGTGACGACCCTTTAAATCCAAGACCTGGAACATTGAGATATAGAGCTTCTAAGATTCAAGGTAAAGTTTGGATCACATTTCAAAGGGATATGAACATTAAACTTGTGAGACCACTTCTCATTAGCAGTTTTACTACCATTGACGGTTGGGGTGTCGATATCCACATTGTAGATAATGCGTGTTTGATGATATATAAGGTAATTACTAATAATAAACTCAAAATTACTAACAAGTATTCAATTTTAAATGAAAACTTTTCATGAAAAAAATAGACAATGTAGCTTTGTAGCAAAACAAATGCATGTAAAAAAGTTCTATCAATGCTAGCCTAGTTGAAAAAAAACTAATATACTTTTAATGCTAGAAGATTATCTGAAATTTTAAACAGATGTAATTCATCTTATTTTATCGTCTCTAAAACATATACAACATTAAAATTATAGATAAATTCTAACAGTTTTCTCTAACTTTCGTCCATAATTTCTTTTTCATTCAAGTTTGTACAATCGTTATCATCATTACTTTAAATTTCTTCTTTTATTATTTCAAACATGTATCTACTACTTCCTAACATTGAATGACATGTTTGTTATTTTTTATTAGGCAACCAACATAATCATCCATGGAATTAGGGTTCATCATTGTCGACCTCAAGCTCCTGGAATGGTGATGGGTCCCGATGGAAAAATAATGCCATTAGGTCAAGTTGATGGAGATGCAATCAGATTGGTTTCTGCTTAAAAAATTTGGATTGATCATAGCACACTTTGTGATTGTCAAGATGGTCTTTTAGATGTTACACGAGGTTCCACTAATATAACAATATCCAATAACTGGTTTAGAGAGCAAAATAAAGTTATGCTTCTTGGTCACAATGATGGATTTGTGAGAGACAAAAACATGAAAGTCAAAGTTGTATACAACTTTTTAGGACCTAATTTCCACCAACGC
The DNA here is from genome assembly GCA_958299785.1 of Medicago lupulina. Classification (NCBI taxonomy): domain Eukaryota; kingdom Viridiplantae; phylum Streptophyta; class Magnoliopsida; order Fabales; family Fabaceae; genus Medicago; species Medicago lupulina. Next base: position 18,866,795 of record OY283143.1, on the reverse strand, counting down.
ATGCCGAGGTAATTAAGAATTGCAAAATTATTAGTTTTCTTATACAATAAACAAAATCAGAAATTAAAAAAAGGCCATATTTATTCACAATTCTTATCATTAATTAAAAATATTATAGAATTCGTCATGGATATGCACATGTTGTGAATAATTTGTACATGGGATGAGTGCAATATGCAATAAGTGGAAGTATGGAACCAAGTCTTAAAAGTCAATCAAACATCTTCATAGCACCGGCCGTAGGGAAAAAAGAGGTAATTATTTCAAGCAATTAATACATAAATCTTTTATGATTGTTTCGTTTATAAAAGGATACAGTATGTTATACTAATTAATTAATTATATAATTTGTGCAGGTTACATGGAGAGAAAGTAGTGACGAAATTGAAGATACGTGAGAATTTTATTCGGTTGGGGACGCTTTTGAAAATGGAGCATCCTTCATGGAAACAAAAGGTGGACAAGTGATAAAACCAAATTATAACCCTAAGCAAAATTTTGATGTTGCTGATGCCAAATCTGTAAGATCATTAACAAGATCATTTGGTGTATTAGAATGTAGTAAAACTTCAATATGCTAAGTTAAAATTTGTAAAAAAATATATGGTTTACTCTCGTAATTTTAATATTTGAGGAATTACTTTTTACTATCTAATTATAAAGATATTTTGAAAAATAGATACAATAGATATACCTCAACTAGTTGGAGTATGAGATTCAAATTAATAAAATGAAGAATTGAAATTGATATGAAGAAAGAAAATAGTGAGATGTTTTGTTTGTTTTAAATGTTGTGAGTAGAGAGGTTGTGATTTGTTGGCTTGTAGATTTAAAAAAGAGAGAAAAAGGAGAGAAGTGATGAGAAAATGGAGATAGATCAGTTTTGGAAGAAAATGATGTAGTGTCGTCGTTCTCCCTCCATATGAACATTTTTGCAATCAATATTACACTTGGGTGTCTATTACATTGCATTGTCAAATTATTATTTTTATTTATTTATTATTCAAAAAAACATTATCTCACGATTGAAATTATCTGACTTTGAGAAACTAGGATAAAAACATTAACAACTTTAAATAAACTTGTCATACATAATTTTTGAATGGTGCATAGAAATTACAAAAGATTTGATCATATCTTTCTTAGGAGAGATTTTGTCAAAAAAAAATCTTTCTTAGGAGAGATTTGATCATCTCTAACATTTACATATATAATAATATTATTTTCTAAAATATTTTTATAAATATCTATTTTTTATTTACCCTTCAAAACAAATCTATTTTTTATTTAATTTGGTCTAATGGGCACAATAATTGTGGTGACCTTATCTTAACCAGAGATTTACCAAAAATATCTTTCGAGTCAAACCACAATTTTTTTTTCTTTCTTTCGAAGAGTCAAAACATTAAGTTGCGAAGGAAAAGTGCTTATAACATTTCATTAATAATAATATCATTAATACAATGAGAGATATCAAAATAAATGATGGGACTGGCTGATAACACGACTTCTCTACTTAAAATGAGTCACCACATTTGTTTATTACATGCTGAACCCCACCTGAGAGTAGGGATGGGAATAGGTCAGGTCGGCCTACAGGGGCCTATGGCCTAGCCTACGACAGGCCAGGCCAGACTTTTTTCTTAAACAGAGAAGGCCTAGGCTTTTTTAAAAGCCTATTTAGCTTAATAGGTCAGGCCACATGCCATTCAAAAAGCCTCTTAGACCTATTAGGCCGATCTATTTAAATAAATATGAATAATATTATTTATTATTATATTATATTTTGTACTTTGAATTAAAATAAACTTTTTCAGTAATTTAAGCTTGTTAGTATACATTCATTTTTTGCATATTTAAATGTATTATTATAACCTATAATTGAAATATGATATAATATATAGTCAAATTCCCTAAAAACTCATGATTATCAAAATATAGTTTAATCTAATTGATATATTAGTTCGCTAGTGTATTTAAACTTAGATCACATTGCTGATTTAAAGATGTTCATATGAAATAGACTTTTAAACAAGCTAGCAGGCTGTATCAGGCTTTCATAAGGCCAGACTCACGCCTAAAAAGTAAGCCTATGGCAGACCGCAGGCCAGGCTTAAGCCTTCAAAAAAATTGGTAGGCTAGGCTCAGGCTTTACAAAGCCTAGCTCGGCCTAGCCTATTCCCAACCTTACCTGAGAGTTTGTGAAATGTGAATAAAATAGTCTTCGACATTTGAATATGATATGATCAAAATGTAAGACATCAGGTCTGTTGGAGTGAAAAACGTCAGTCGTTGTTTTAAAATCAATCACAAAGTCAACATTTTCCAACTGCATATAGCTTAGAAGGGACATATGTATTGGAGTAACACTAGTACCATCTCTTCACTAGTATCATTATCAAGACGAAAAAGATCAATAATAGTTAGTTTAGACCATGCTACGATGTGAACCAGAGGATTTTCCTCAAATAATAGTTATAAGAGTAGTAATTCTATGAATTCTATGAAAAAAAAATATTATTCAGTAAAAAAAATAAAGGCGTAGATTAATAAATTGGATTTGTATTATTTCAATTGCTAGAACACACAAAAAGGTTATATTTTGGATCTATAGTTTCCATCCATTAATTACTTTGTTCCAAGGCAAACATACATCAAACGACATTGTTTCTGTACGATACTTACAAGCACCAAATTTATTTATTTTCCATTTGCAAGTCTTGCAATCATCTCGTTGGAAATCAAAAATATCAAAGTAATAAGGGTGCAAGCTTCCTTGCCATGTAAATCTGCAAAAGAATAACGTTGCTCCAAACAATTGTGGCCTAAATGAAAAGATGTATCTCCCTCCAAACTCGAGTGTGTGAAATCCAAGATCATCGTTTTTCGATTTGCAATGAAAAGTGATATTTGTAGGGATGTTATTTTGCCTCATATCATTGATTATTGTAACCGATACTTTACCAAAAAGAGAAGCAATTGTCTCTCTAGCCTCAAAAGAAAGTATTACAATTAACACTATTGAGAATTTGAAGGTAGTTGGATTAGGGTTTGCCATATCCAGACACACAAACTTAATTTATAAAACTCTAAACAACTTAGCCTAGGAATTTCCAATTCAAAAAAAAATCATAATTTTTTTGCACCTTCTTTTAACCTTAGTACATTCATTCATGGTTAACCTCCTTCTACATAGTAGGCAACTTATACTCAGAAAGAGATGGCTAACTTTCTTCCATTTCTCATGATCAGTCCACATTAACTATGTAATCAAAAGAAGTCCATTGCCGTCAATTTCCTTCATGATTATTAAAGACTACCTAGTAATTCTAGTAATACAATCTTTTTTCTAATCCGATTTTCTTACTATTGACTTATGGTAGAATAATTTCTTTGTCTCCGTTTAAAATAATTGCTATTTAAATTCTCTTGTAATTGTCTTCATTCCTCGTAATGGATCCAACATGCATATCAATTCCTGCCTCACACTTCATGACAAATTATTCCCCTTAAAGTCATTGTCTGTTGACCTATTAATTTCACATGTCTAATTAAGGATGTTCGCGATGTGGTTTAGTTAGGTTGATTAATTAAAAAAGGGTCATGTTGACCGGTGCCTCCGGGACACTGGTTAAATATACCATAAAAGAGAATTATTATCATAAAAGAAAACTGTTTTTGACATTATTATAAATTAATTACACAATTTCAATGCATTAACTACTATATAATTTCATTTTTATATCCTTAATCAATACCCGGAGGCACCGGTTAGTATTTTCCATTAAAAAAATGGATCAGATTCGATTCAATTTAATGTGGTTTACTTTGCATATATTTTTGAATATTACTATCATAAAAAAATCTATTAATATATATATATATATATATATATATATATATATATATATATATATATATATATGATAAAGTAATACTTTTGATGACCTCTAGAAAAATAGGTTTGACGTAAAATATATAATATAATATATTTATTTTTTTTGACAAAAATAAAACGATATTCATTCATTTCAAGTTGATAGAGTACATTGTAATCAGATACAAACATCGCTAAAAACGTAAAAGATGAATCTATGAACAAACTCACAGCATCCAAATTAATAGCATACAACGACAAAATGCCTACAAATAATATGATAAAATCTAAACCACTGAAATACCCATGCTTCCGGATCTGCAACGTTGACGCCCAAATCATTGATTGAATTTGTAATTGATTGATGTCGATCTTTCAATATGAATTAAACAAACACCGCGACAAGACGTGAAATCAAACGCCGTATAAGACGACGAACAACACAACGCCGCACTTAGACGGCGAAATCACAAAAAACACAAAAAGAAAAACTTGATATATGTGAAAATCACTTATTTAAATTGAAAGAAAAGGGGAAAAAAGATGTAGAGGGATGATCTTAGGTCAAAAAATGATCTAAAACCACCCCCTCCTCAATGATCGAAGGAGAAAGGAAGTTTGGAAAGAAGTTGGAATTTTTCTCACTAGAAAACTAGGGTCGGCATAACATATAATATATTAAAAATTAACATTTCGAAGTGACAAGGATCAATTATGATTTTTTTTGTTACATGAGAAACTGTGTAAAAACTAGCTACACACCGGTACGAAGTCAGAAATTAAGCTTATGGGAGACCAGGGAATTATAAGATGTATTTTATACGTTAATATTTCCTTAAAAAAAAAGTTAATATTGTCAAACAAATATAAAAAAACCAACTTTTACATTTAAGGTTTTGTTTGTCGTTGTTTTGCAGACAATCATCAATTATCATATTTAAGATAACTTTTTTAGCAATCCCATCTTCAATATAAATAATCATGTAACTTATGAAAAAATCATCTTTCATTTTGATGTACAGTTTGTTTTTAGGGTTAAATATGTTTTTGGTGCCTATAAAATTGTGATGTTTTAAATTTAGTCATTACTTAATTTTAATAGTTTTTTTAATCCCTACAATTTTTTTTTTATAATTTTAGTCTCTGTTAAAACAAATTTTGTTTAATTATCTTTAAACTCTTAAATTTTTTAACAATTCTTTTTATACAAATTTAGAACACTATAAAAGGTTCATTTACTAAAATCTGAATTTTTTTAACATGAATTTTTTAAAACGACAAAAGTTTAAAATATAAGTAACAAAAATATAGACGTATAAATCAAGTTTTTGCGATATTTTTTTCGGAGGAACTTTTAATAACGTTCTTAACACGCCTGTAAAAAAATTGTTGAAAAACTTAAGAGTTTAAGCATAAATTAAACAAAATTTGGATTGAGTAAGGACTAATATTGAGTGCAGAAATTTTTTGTAGGGATAAAAAAGCTATTAAAATTAAGTAAGGATCAAAAATATATTTAACCCTTATTTTTATAGTTTTCAGTGCTGAATATGGTTGTTGACATCAGAAAAGTTAACACAAGTCGTATCACTCTGATAATCAATGGACAAGAATTTAGAGAAAGTCTTTTATGGTCACAAGCCTAAATTAAAAAAATTTGGGCACACTCACATAAAATATAAGAAATTAAAAAAGAATGAAATTCAATGATATTAATTGATGTGACTAAATTAGTTTTGTTTTAATTTTTTTAGTTTATGTGAGTGTGCCTAAATATGAAGTGTTGGGTTTGTAACCAAGTAAGACTTTCTCCAAGAATTTAATTTACCAGTCACAAGTAATTTAAGACATAATTTACAAATAGTAAACATCTAAAAATTGACACCTCTAAGCACATTTGTGGCTGTGAATCGGCAATGGTGAACACGCAAACACCCTGCATCAAGGCTACAATCTCAGCATGCATGGTGTTTGACACCAATATTTTCATAGTATCTTGAATAAAGTCTCCATAAATATATGAAATATTTAAAAAAATAATTGAATTAAACTAATAAGTATGATTTAAAAAAAATTAAAAATCACCAAATATAGATTAATGGAAAATATCATATTAATAAAATTAAAATAAAAACAAGCATTAAAATATAAGTACTAGGTTTGGTATCGTTTTGAAAAATGAATAAAAAATCTAACCGGATTCATGCGATTTTCATATAACAACACCCAAACACATCAATAATACTCGTTTTTGTATAATTTTATGCTTTTTTAGATGAATTTGCGGTTTAATTTAGATCGATTTGAATTTAAACATATGTACTTCTAATGTCTATCTCCCTCCCTTTGGTATGACTAATAATTCTACTCCAAGACACCGGCAAGTGGACCATCAAGTTTTTTTATTGAAAGAAGCAACTCAATGTATTTCATTAGCTAAAAGATGTCAAATACGTGACGGTACATCATCATAAAGAGTTGGGCTACGATCAGATGGGGCTACACTCGCTAATTTGTGAGTGACTTCATTAGCTTGCCTCCTATTAAACTTGAAATGAGAGTTTTGAAACCTATCCAGAAACAACTGTCTACATACATTGATAATACAATCAAGCTCACTATCATCATCTACCTCTGTATGAAAAGAATCCACGGCCTGCTGTGAATCTAAAACAAAGTCTACATTATCAAATTGGAGGTCTGAAACCCATTGCAGTGTCGTGTGTAAGCCAACTGCTTCCCCTAATGTGACATCACACAGAGGAGAAAACCAATCAATTTTTGCAAGCACAAAGTCACATGTATCATCCCAGATACACATTCCAAGACCGACCGAGTTAAGAGAGGTGGAAAAGGAGGCATGTATGTTACATTTGTACCTACATCTCGCCGGTTTTTCTCACCGGATCACTTCTTGCCAGCTTGGTTCCTGGTTATTTGCGGCTGAAGTGGTACCATCGGCCTTTCTAATGATTTGAGATGACTTCCAGTCTTCAAGAAGTGTCGTTTCCCTAGTCAACACTTGAGTGTTTGTCTCAATTTTCTGCTACCATAACTTTAAGTTCCTTCTTTTCCAAATGCTCCACATCACGGTAGCAAAGAGAGCACTTTGAGCTGGACTAAGTGTAGTTAGCATATTAAATATCACCGCATCCATATTGTAATTTTGTCTAAGAGCTCTGTCAACCTTGTCCCAAAGGTTAACCTCACGCCATAAATGCATAGCACTAGGACATTCTAACAAAACATGGATACTATCTTCATAATTGCTAGCGCAAAGCACACAATCAATGGGACAATGCATACCCCTACTGCTTAGGCGGGCTCTAGTGGGAAAACAACCCCGACATACACAACAAATAAGATTATTAATCTTGGGAGGAACCTTTAACTTCCATATTAGCTGCCATCGGCTGCTACATGTAAATGAGAATTATCTGCAATTTCTGTAACACAAATTCTACAGACACTGCACACCGAGTACTTACCATTCTTTTATGCCTTCCAAATTAATTTATCTTCAGTAACCAAAGGTTGTAACGGTGTATTTAGAATCAGCTGAGTCGTATTATGATCAAACATATTATAGATTATAGGCACATTACATACCTTGTGATGCTGCTCAATAATGTCTTTCACCTTTAAAATGAGAAAATGGCGCAAAGATGGGATTGTTATTTGCAAAGGACAATCCATCTTTAAGCCATGGTGCACAGAGGAATGTTATCACCTGTACATATACGCCATCTTGCCCCTCTTTTCACAGCCATGTTTGCAGTGAAAATACTTCTCCAACATAACTGGGGTTACTTCCCAACCTTGACCCTAAAAATCATTGTTAGGAAAATAACGAACTTTAAACAATTTAGTTACAATACTATCAACATCTGTTTGAAACTTCCATCCTTGTTTGCCAAGCATTGCCACATTAAAAGAGGTAAGATCCTTAAACCCTATACCACCATGATTTTTGTATACTGACAACCTTTCCCAAGACAACCGGTGCATACCCATCAACTTGAAAATTCAAGAAAATAATGAGAAATCATCCCCTTCTCGCACGTGGTGATTTTTTTTAAGGTGAATAAGTGGGGTGTCCGGGGTTCAAACTTTGACCCCTGCATATATTATATAATACCTCTACCAACTGAGTTTTGGTAACGGTTTTTTTTCTTCTTTAAATACATCAAACATTTTCTTCTCTCTTAAACTTGATTGTTTCTGATTGTAAACTCTTGTAGTCCTCTTCTTTATTGTTAATTAATGTCCTTTTATACTGCGAAAAATATATTATTCTCTCATTCTTACAAATAATTAAAATTGAAGTCAAAACATCTCAACTAATATTTATTTTAATTTTTTTTGAACAGGCTCAACTTATATTTAATTATTAACAATTATCAATAATAACTTTTTTTTTCTTCAGAAAATAAAACAACTAATGACAAAATATTAGTTGGTATTTTTTACATGAAAAAACAAGAAAGCTATCTTTTGTTTAGAAGCAAACTTTAAATTTGTCAAAAAAGAAGAAGAAAGCTATTATACCTAGCAAAATTGAGTGAATATTTGAAATAATATTCATTTTATTTCTATACTTTTAGAATGATACAAAATCATTAAGTATAACTGAGCCCCAAAGGGTATGAATTAAATATGTATGATAAACCTTAAACAAAAATCTTCTCCAAAGTAGAGCTCATACAAAATAGAGTATTATCACATCTTTCTTTTCTCTGTCTTTATTTATTTATTGTTTAAAGTATTATCACCTCCTTCCACGTTCATTCCAATCAAAGGAAGCTTCATATTTTCTTACTAACACTTAACTTTTTCCCTCATATTTTCACTAGATCTTGAGACTTTATTTATTGTATCACTTTTCTCCAGGGAAGAAAATTATGTGCATGTACATATGTGTATTGGAGTGCATCTAAAGAAAAGTGAAAGATATTTATTTTGACTTTATTGTCATAGGTGAAGATGGTTTCTTCTAGCCATATTTTCTGCTCCATTTTGCAGTTGGGGCCATAATGAATTGCAATGAAGACTCTTTATGCCAATATGTACTTGGACAGTAATGTGCATCACTTAAATTACAAACTCAAAATATACAAAATTGATACTTTATTGTATATCTGTAATTGCATCAGTAACTGCTATAAGGTATTTTGTGATACATATGGAGCATGAGGTTCCAAACTGCCAATATTCAAATATAGATTACAAGAACTGCACATTTGACCCCCTAAACAATTGCAGCAACTTTACACTATCACTCACATTTTCAATCCTTATTTTGTGTAGAGTCTGGTGTAATTATACAATTTTGGAATATTTGGTTTCTATATAATTTATATGACAAAGCTCGAATATATTGGTTGATGTAAAGGTAAGAAATTTATATTTATATCACCATTTCATTATGGAAAACTTCCGGTGATTCGGATATGGTCAAGAGTCCGTCTAAGCCCATACTTGAGCACTGCCTGGTTACCCTCTCTAAATCCATCTCCATAGGCTGGTGAGCTATCTGTCTCAATCTGGTGTTTAAAAAATTTACCAAGTTCCTTCTCAAAATCGGACCGTTTACCCTTCTTTGAAGACGTAGAGGAAGGTGATGATGAAGACGACGAAGATGAAGACGAAGATGATGATGCTTCTTCACTTCCGGAGCCGGAATAGATCTCTGAATCTAACCACATATGAGCCAAGACTTGGCATATTCCTTCTTCAACTTCAGGCCTCAGATTGCCATAGCCTGTCGAAAATAAACAGAAGAGATTGTCCAACTTAATACCAAATATAAATTTTCAACAATGGTTTGATCATTGGAAAGATGACAGTACCTTTAAGTCTAAGCCAAGCATGCATCATTTCATGAGCTAGGATTGATCCTGTCAGTAACCTATAAATATAAAATCCTTGAATTATGTACTGCAGATTTCATATGCAAGTATTGTTGAGCATAAAAATAGACACTAACTCAAGTGATTTGGCTCTAGTAGTTATCGAGCTCTAGTTAAGGACAGATTGTTTGAGAGAACCCGAGTTTGAATCATGATTGCAACAATCATTGGGAACTTTACTTACTTTCCGACCAAACTTCAAATTACAAGGATCATTCTCCCAAATCAGAGGGTTAAGACGAGAAAAAAAATAGATAGTATCAGAAGGATACCTAGGAAGGCCATACAAAACAAGTATGGCTGTCACTTCACATCGACGTATCAGCCTAAAAGGCTCAGTTATCATATCTATGACACGGTAGCCTGCTCCTATACTTGGTCTCCTTAAAATCTGGAATTTACAAACAAACAAAAAAATGAAAAATGAAAAATGAAAACTTCTGCTTATTAAACATATATTTTTATCAATATAGATACAAATTCGCAGGTAAAACATCCTTACAGTGGGGACAGTTTGTTCTTCTGACAAGCAAAGTCCTCTGGTTTCAGGTAAATGGTGATTATGACCCTACAATCAATATTGAAAAAATCCAAAATCAGTACAGTAGAAAGAATATGCGATACAGAGAAGGTAAATAAAAGGCACATTTTATGTGTGAAAGTTCAAAACATAATAAACTATTACATTCTTTTCGCCTTCCATGGCTTCATTCAGTGCTTGTCTCTCAACCAAAAGCATAGGAATTTGCTGCTCTATTTTCATATGCAAACCTTCATAAAATTCTTGTATTTCAAGATAGAGAGGTTGACATTCATGAGTATCCATAATAGCCGAATCAAGACACTCGAGACACAGCTTTCGACCGTCATCAAGCAACAGATACTTTGTGTCCGTTGACTGCACTGATTGGAAAATTTCATATCAATTAATGAAAGGAAAAGACGAAAAACAACGATAGTTAGTCTCTCCTTGTTGGCAACAACACATGATAAAATATTTTGTGAGATGATGTAACTGACCTCCATTCTCTGACAGCTACAACAACGAGGAGTACCATCGCGCTCGTGTGATGGACAGTATTTTTGTAGCCAGAAAGGATGTGCTCTATACTCAATGAGGCCAGCTGAATTTTGTGGGATCTGTAAAGAAAGAATCGATTGATATTAATATATTATATAAAGGGGAAAGTGACTTATTTGATATGAAGTTAAACTTGCACAGTATTGAAAAATCACGGATCGCAGAAAAGAACTAAACATTATTCTGCACAAAGTTCTAATTACATCCTGATTTCTAGCCTTCTAAAAGTAATTATGAATACAGATCAAAGACAATGGTCTTCCTCGCACATAGAGTAGTGAATTTTCTAACGCGCATCATAATAGCTAAACTTTTTATCAAAACCAAGCACAACAGAATTGACAAAAAAGACTAATTGTAAGCAAAAAATCAAACCGAATTCTACTTACAAAGATCTTGCAAACATCACACCTTGGGTGATGCAGCTCCTTATAGCATGATTTATGGTAAGGACGATTTCCAGACATGGAATACTGTAATGAACAAAGATCCAAGTATTATTTAAAATCATATTAACAACAAAAAATCAAGGAATATAAGTTAAACAATGAAATAAATTCATGTTAGTGTTCAACAATGAAAACAAGACTCGAACCTCGTAATCGGTGATTGGAAGTTTGCAAGCATGGCAACAAAAACATTCTGGATGCCATACAGCTCCCATGCAACTCAAAAACCTTCCATGGCCAATCTCGGCATTGCAGCCAGCACAGATTCTGCAAGCACATTTTGCAGTAACCGGTTTTAGTCTATTGTTTTATATATAAGATTCGAGAACCTATGAAAAGCAAACTTTTTAGATGTCTACTATCTGAATCTATGTTGTCACCATAGAGGTGGCTATTTCAGTTTTTCTACTATTTTACTTATTAGGCCAATCATTTTCCCTTTTTATCATATTACCTGTATACAGGTGAAAAGAGGTTTGTAAAAGGTTGAAATATAGAATCAGATTGAGATGGAGGAGGTGAATCAATGCTCAAACTTTCTTGAATTGCCCTGGCAAGTTGTTCATCTTCCTCAAGTTGAACTTCATCGAGACTTTCGTCTTCTTCCTGTTGAATTTTAGATACATGGTCCCCTTCATCTTGTTCATCATCACCAACATGGTCACCTTCCTCATCATCAAGTGGACACAATTCTTCATCTTCAGATTCAGAATCTTCTTCTGAAGGCGAATCAAAAAAAAATGAGACGTTTTTAAATACTTCACCGGCCCAAAAAAAAGTATCCTTTTGTAATCAAATATTTATCAAATGGAATTTCATAATTTGTTCGATGGACTCTAACTATACAAAATATATGTCAATATGCATTTGCTTAGAACATATATTTTAGGTACATGGTACACAGAAAACACTAATTCCATTCAAACAATGTTACACAAAGCAGCATTTTAACCACTGATTTGCAAAAGCATAAATCTTACCGATAACTTTTTTCCCTTTATGATCTTCCTCTGAAACCTCTGAAAGAGAGATCGCAATTGCACGATCAATTTCTTCTCTCTCAAAATCATTCAAATCATCCTACACTCAGAATTTGTCACTATTGCAACTTCAGTTTCTTTTATAAGCAAAAAAAGAACTACTTTTTTTATTACATAAGCATAAACTGTTATTACCGCTGCATTATCATGATTATCCGAATCTCTGTCGTGTCCATATTTCCCGGTGTATCCTCGTCCTGAGTGTTTATGGTTCGAACCCTTTAGAAACTTGGTAAGCCAACCCATACAATCTTATTTTCTGTAGGTCGGCAAACCTCGTCTCAAAATTCACCTACAATTCACATAAACTGAAATTGCACAGATTAGTTAAGTATGCCAAAAAACTACAAGTAAGTCCTCAAAGTTCAATCAACCTTCATATTTAGCATGAAAAATTATTAATCTCTTTAGAATTCATAAAAGAAATTCCAAGAGTCTCCACAAACAAATGCTACCACAAAACATGCTATTATGCTATAAATGTTGCAAATTATACAATAAAGTGATATATCAATATTGAATCTTAAAATATCACAACTTGTAAGAAATAAGAAACATCAAGAAAAACCAGAATTACTCTTCAGAAAGCAAGAAAAAAAAAACCTGAATTCCAAATCCAAATCCAATTCCAATCAAACACACTTGGTAGTAGATAACTACTACTCAAAGCAACACACAAATATAGCTTGATAATTGATAAAAAAAAAAAACTACTTTTCTTTTTTCCATTATGCAAAGCAACAACCAAATATAGCTGGATAATTAATAAACTTTAATTGAATTGCTTCAAAGGAATTCAAATTGCACATGCCATGAAAAAAGGAAAAAGAAAAAAAAAACTATCACCAACCCCACCATCAATATTGATTGAAAACACAGCAAGCATAAACAAAAACAACCCATGATTGAAAATTTGTTAGACAAGATAACAAAAGGGTGAAAAGTCACAAGAAACTTTTTGTGTCACAAGAAAACATTACCAGGAAAAGATTATGAATCAGATGAATCTTTAGTCTTTTGAATATGAAATGCAATATATGATTCTCATTAAGACATAGTCAACCACATAGTATATGGTTAGAACTTTCTCTTTCTCTCTCTATATATGTGTCATGTCAGAGTGAGTGTGTGTGTGTTCCAGAATTAGCTTTTTATGAGTGTAAAGAGTGAAAAGTTGAAGGAAGTACTTGGATCCTACGCAAATATAGGCAAATCTAAAAGTAAGACAATAAAATAAATATGACAACAGTGTAAACTTTTTTTATTTTTCTTTTTGTTTTATAGCAAAATTCATAAGCTCCAAAACTAAAGAAGATAAGTATTATTCACCTTTAAATGAATTTTTCAAGCCGTTAGATTACTTAACAAAAAAAGAAAATAAATATCGCGGTTTCAAAAGTACGTCACAATATTAAATGTGTTTGGTGTCTTTTATTGTATTGGATATAATTTCGAGACATCAACGGTATAATCTTTAAAAAAAGCAATGTAATCTATTAAGTAGTGTTTTATTCAATGTTTTAAAATCGAATTAAATTAGGCAATTCGACTTATTGGATTGTTAATTGGTATTTTATGCGGTTTGGTTATTTAAGCAGTTTAATCGTTAGGATCGAAGGTTCTCTCAAAAAAAATCGTTGGGTCTTGAAGGTGTCTCATAGTTTATATTATATTAAACTTCGAGCAACCATACTTATGTGATGAAAAAGTTTAGAAATTAGAAGCAGTTGAATCATATAATATGAAGATTTTTGTCATTGGATGTTCAATTTGATTTTTAGAATATTGGTCTTATTTTATATTACATTGCACTTTTTTAATCTCTATTTTTCTACACCTAAAGTGTGAGATATAATAATAATAGTAATAAGAAGAAGCAGCATATGGGTTTTGATTCAACGACACTGTGTTCTAGTGCTGTCATATGGGTCCATTTGTATTTGTTTGTTTTCCTACCACATTCTACCAAACGTAATCGACACCATAAAATAATAAGAAAAAAACTTTTGCGGTTGAAATAGCTCTGGAGAGTGGGAAGGTGAAAGATACGGCTTATGTTTGATTTTGTGTTCTGCTCTAGTAGTGACTAAGCCTATAATCAACTGTTTTCGATGGTGCCATACTCTTGTGTTGTAATTGTTTCTTGTCTTAATAATAATTTGACAAAACTTTGTATATTTTGTTCTTATCATTCTTTTAGCATTCATAAGAAAAATAGTACTTTTTTGAAGTGAAAAGGAGAAATGCAAAGGTTGATGAATTTTTATAAGAATATTATTTCTATTACTATATCAATATATTTATGTGCAGAATTTAATCTAGAAAAAAAAAAAAAGACATTTGGACCGGGAAAATCCGGATAAGGATATAGCGCGTTTCGTAAGGACCAAGGCACCCTTCGTGTAAACCGGAGAGCCTTGTACATTCAGCCCATCAAGCATGAAACCACTTCGCCTTGTCCCAAGACTCGTGCTTGGGGGGCTTGTGGACCGAGAAAACTCGGAAAAGGGACAGAGCGCCCTTCGTAAGGGATCAAATAGCCTTGAACACCCTTCTTAAGGCTTGAGAGGTCCGAGATAGCCTAGAGCGGTTCCTATGCGGGCACCGCCAATAAAACGTTCTAGAAGCATCTAGAACACCTTGATGCTCACCCGTTTCTAAGTAACTTAACACCTAAGTTAGTGGGTTGAACCGGTCCATTTATGGCTATAAATACCAACCTTAAGAGCATTCATGGCTATAAACAGGTTGACCCTAGTCTGGTAATCGTACTCTCTGCAGGTACAACTTTTTTTGTGATGCAGAGAGTAATTCTTGAGTCAGGTAGGAATGTATTGAGTGTCAAAACTATTCCTTCTCAAAGGTGAAAGACTTTAATTTTGGGGTTGATGAACAATGTATTTTTTTCTATTAAAACAATTGCTCCCTCAGTCCGAAATTATACGAAGTTTTGACCATTTCACACTCATTAAGAAATGTAATAAATTTTGTATGGAAAATAGGTATTTTGAGTTGTTTTACAAAATTGTCCTTAATAAATAGTAAGGAAAAGATAAATTAAAGAATTGAAAGAATAAAGTAATAAATAGTTAAGGAAATAATAGGAAAAATATCATTAACGCTCCATTGATATTGTAAAGCGACATATATTTTGAGGCAATTTTGTTTCTAAAGCGATATATAATTTGAGACGGATGGAGTAATAATTAAAAGAGACTCGTATATATAATCATGGAAGCATTTTTCAAATTCTTTTTAAATTTAGTAATAATGTATATAGATGTTGTTATGTGTTTAGTTCGGTTGATAGTGACATAGTATGTCTGAACACTTTACTTATTCATCCTAAAAGTGAATTTCTAGCCACTAGAATACTTACCATAAAAATAATACCTTCTCCGTTCCAAAATAATTGAGTTGCTTGATCATTTTACACATATTAAGAAAAGTGTACAAGTGAACGAAAGATAAAAATGGTTTTAAGTGTTCTTCTTAAGTATTGGTGAATTCAACATTATAATAAATACAGAGCGGGAGACATTGAATTTTAAGTGATGTAATTAATATTAATTAGAGTGTATAATTGAAAAAAATAATTAATTTGTTTTGATTTTTTTTTTTTTTACAAATGACTCAATTATTTTGTGGAGGAGGAAGCAATGTATATAAGTGCACCTATATATCGAATGTTATTATTATTTTTGGTTGGAATCGTATGTTACTTTATTATTCATGCTCAATGATTAACATTTTGATCAGTGGATATAAATGAAGCACATCCTACACATAAGACATCTTATTGAGAAATTGGTTACTTGAATCGAAGGACAAGCATTAATCTCTTTTGAGTTTTGAACATAGTATGAAGAAAATGGAGTAGAGGTGAAGAAATTGAAAGAGGTGGTTAGTAAATGGAGATAATAAAGGATACACTTGATCTAGATAGATAGATAGAGATAGAGAGATATGAAGTATTTACTTTTAATGAAAAAAATCATCATTTTCCTCATGATTGTAAGGTTGGTTATTTTGGTTCATCAAATTTATGAATAGGTAAAAAAAAAAAGTTCCCTTAAATGTTAGGACGTAAACGAACTTAGTCATTTTGTTAGGTTAATTTCTTAGGGGATTAACTGTCATATTTAAAGGACTAAAATGACCGAATTGTTTGTAAAGTTAAAATAAAAAATTGCTAACTACTTTTCTTGAATTTCTATGCCTTATGTTTTTTTTTTGAATGGGATTGAAGCTATAATCAAATATCAATAAAGGAATATAATGAGGAGGAGTGTTAATGACACTCTCTTTTCAATACTCTCTAATACTCACTCTCTTATTTGATGAAATTAATGTGATCTTATATTTTGAAAATAAGACCCACATAAAGTGGTGGACCAACACTACTCATAATGAGTGAGCGATCTCCACCTCTAAAGGAAAGACAAATCAAAAAAAAAAAAAAAAATACCTCCTTCTCTCTTCATGAGTGAAAGTGTGAACCCTAATAAAAACTATAAAACGTTGAAGAGGAAGACAGATGTATTGCAAAAAAATAACAATTAAAGAACACAATCAAAAATAATTTTGATCATTTTAGTCTCTATCATGCTCTGCATGATATTCTCCTAATGAAATGATTTAACATAAGGACCAAACTAATTGATGTCTATTCCTAAATTTTAGGGACCAAAATGAGCTACCCTTACTATATCATAGGCCATATTTGAGATTTACTCATTTTTTTAAATTCATAGAAATTAGGCAGTAAAAAACTAATCAAATGTTGAAAAAATGTATCTCATGGTGAGAGGCTTGCAAGATTTGTAGAGTAGTGCTGATTCCATACTCAGTCGATTATGTTGTTTTGTCTCAATAATTGATTAAAAAAAGGACATTATTCTTGAAGGCGAAACATGCCCTAATTGAGTGGTGTCGACGCTGACAACAAATGAAGTCGCAGAGTTATAAGGAATGAACTTTCTAGTCCTTTGAACCATTGTTTCTACCAAAACTGACGATTTCTTCTTATAGATGAATTGCTTTATTGAAAACTCGATATTCGACCTAATGACCGACTAATTCGGAGGATCAATATTCCTTATAACTGGTTATTAAAAGTTATAGTTAATCCTTGTTGTGTAACGTGTTCCCTTAAAACCCTAATGCTTTCCCATGGTTTGTTGCTTCCATGGTTGTTTGCCCATGGAAATTTCTTGTCCCTGCATCAACGTCGGCACTTTTTTTATAAAGAAAAAGTCAACAACACCATTGTTGATGCCTCCTCCACCAAACAACTAACTCATGCACTGCTCTTTCGAGGATTACATGACTAATATAGTAGATATTCATATAAAAAAAAAATCACACCTCCATGTAATGACATCTACTATGAAATAAAGCGTGGTTATGAATTCAGATTAACCTGAGTTTGATTTCTTGATGAAGTAGTTTTAACCAGACTTTACTTACCTCACAATCAAATTTTAAAATATCAAGTCCCTTTTTTCCTAAAAACTGGAGGATTAAATCCAAAATACAAATATATATAGTATAAATTACTGTGTTTATTATAGTCGATAAGAGTCGTGCGTCGCACAGGACAAAACTCTAGTTAGACCTAAAAATTGATAGTATGAAATTAGATTAAATAGAAAGTGTAACTTTAGGGAAGCTTGATTTTTTGCATGAGTTTTGGTTCTTGTCCCCTGTGATTATGTATTTTTCTACTTTCTATTTTTTAAAATATATTATTTTGCTTAAATAAATTAGATTTACAGTTTAAATTCATTGTTAAACTCATTATATTACTTACAAATGTATATAAACTTAAAATCACATTATATTCAAAATATTTTTACTTAAAATCATTTCTACTAGATTAATTTATTTAAAATAAAAGCTTATCACTGAAAAAGTTGCTCCATGCTGAATTGCTGATTTGTCTGTTTTTGCTAACAACCAAACCAAACTATAATAGTGGCATCGATGATTATACTATACATCCGAATTATAACCATCCTTAATAATTGACGCAAGCTCAAAATCATTGTGAAGATGACTTCACAATTAGCATGCCCATTCTCTTTCAGTTGTGGATTAAACGAATATGACCCGTGATTGGTCACACTTCTGGTTGTCTAATTGGAAGGTGAGAAGTCCTTTTTTCAATTTTTCTTCTTCTTTCGCACCGGTTTTCGACCCACCAATGATGGACGATTAATCTGGCTCATACGTAAAGGCATGCACATTGGCCAAGCATTGTTCTCCCTGAGAATCGAACTCGGTATTTCCCGGATACATCCTTAAAAGAAACTCTTTGCCACTGGAGCCCAAACAACTTGGTTATCTTTTTCCAAATTTAGGTGCTACCAAGTTGTTGCTTTCTCTAATGTGTGCAAGATCGAGAAGGTAAGGAACTATATATTTTAAGAGAATTCTTAGATGTCTAAAGTTTTGTTGGGTATTTCAAAATTTAATTTAATTTTTAGATAAATTAATAATAAAATATGAGATGACATTGGACAATTTGATAATCGATATATACAACACCATATCAAATTTCGGAAGATCCATTTTGTTCACCTATCTTTTAATCAAAGAGAAAGGAAATAAATTATATTGATCCTTTTGTAACTTATGCAACACATATATATGGATGGGATAAGTGCCCCCACTTGCTTGCTTGAGTTTATGCGTTGAATCCGTGGACTATTCTGTTTTTGTTAATGGTGAAACAGTTGGTCCAATCATACCAGGTCGTAGTCTACGACAAGGAGAACCACTGTCTCCTTATTTGTTTATTATTGGTGCGGAGGGTTTGTCTTCCCTTATTAGTGATGCCGAAACCCACAACAACATCCTTGGTACTAGAGTCTGTAGAGATGCCCCGTCGGTCTCTCACCTCCTCTTTGCCGACGATTGTTTCCTGTTCTTTAGAGTGGAAGAGGCGCAGACACAAATTATGAAAGACATCCTGTTGAAGTATGAAGCAGTGTCCGGTCAGTCTATCAACTTGCCAAAATTTGAGATTTTTTATAGCCAGAATGTCGCGGAGAATCTTAAGAATGCTATTGCACACATTTTGGGTGTTTGTGCAGTTCTTGGGACTGGAAAGTATTTGGGTTTGCCTTCAATGATTGGTCGGGATCGAAATGCAATATTTGCATACATTAAAGACAGGGTGTGGCAAAAAATCAATTC
Organism: Medicago lupulina; assembly: GCA_958299785.1. Lineage (NCBI taxonomy): Eukaryota > Viridiplantae > Streptophyta > Magnoliopsida > Fabales > Fabaceae > Medicago > Medicago lupulina. The sequence continues at coordinate 18,847,239 of OY283143.1, read as the reverse complement.
ATGGAGCAGCAAATGTTTGTCGAAGGCAGGACGTGAAGTCATGATAAAGTCAGTCTTGCAAGCAATTCCATTGTATGTCATGAGTATATTCCAGCTGTCGTCTAATTTAATCATTTCTATAGAAAAAATGATGAATTCTTTCTGGTGGAGTCACGGTCGTAGTTCCCACCGTGGCATCCATTGGCTAAGTTAGGAAAAGTTATCGATGCATAAAACTCAATGAGGCATAGGTTTTAAGGACTTGTCGGCATTCAATTTAACAATGTTGGGCAAGCAAGGCTGGAGGTTTCAAATAGAACCGGATTCCCTTGTGTCTCGTATTTTTAAGGCGCGTTACTTCCCCAACATTTCCTTCCTCACGGCTGTTATTGACAATAATCCGAGTTACATATGGTGTAGTATCCTCCGGGCTCATTTCATAGTTCGTGGAGGAGCGCGATGGAGTATTGGTCATGGAAACTGTAACGCCCATTTTTGATTATTTAATTAATTGATTTATTTGAGAAATTGCGATATATTTTTATATATATTATGTGATGTTAAGTGAAGATTTAATATGATTTTATGCGACGTGGTGACTTATTTTATTGTTAAATAAAATAAGATTTGAAAATAAAATAAAAATATTTAGTTGTGGGTTAGTTTTGGATTTTTGAGAGTTATGTGGGAGAAAGAGTAAATAAGATAAGATTTGTTGGGAGTATATAAAGAGAAAATTAGGTCAAGAGAGTCAGTACGCGTTGTCAGAGTTTTGGAAAAGAGAGAAAACGGTCGCGTGAAGGGAGAAGAGAAAGAGGGCTGCGATTTCTGCTTTGATCAGGTAAGGGTGAGCCTAGCATTTGATTATATTATTCTGAAATTCATCTAATCAAGATTAAACAATCATAGGGCTGTTTTGAGGGAATTGAAATTAGGTTAAAAGTGAAGAAAAATCATGAATTTAACCATAAAGCTGTAGAATAGATGTTTAGATTGAGTACAGAACCTGGATTATTCATACTGATGATATTACTGAGAGTTTAGACGATTTAGATGGCGAAATTGAGAACTTTTAGTGTGTTTTTCGCAGAAACCGTAAGCATCTGTTCATCGCTCGCCTGAGGCGAGCTTTGCACTCGCCGTGGCGAGTAGACCTAGTTTACTCGCGAGGCGAGCAACCCAGCTCGCCATAGCGAGCATTACCCTAGAGCTCGCGAGGCGAGCACTCCAACTCGCCACAGCGAGCAGGACCTTAGCACTCGCGAGGCGAGCTATCCCACTCGCCATAGCGAGTTAAGTCAGAACCCAGGCCCTTGTGCTGTTTGCGAACTGTTTCGCATTGAACCATGAGAGATGACCTTTGGGTAGCTTCTGGGACTTTTAATGATGTTTATTATAATCTGTAATGATGATACATGATGATTGAGACTGTTTAAGATGATTTTATGAAGTTTATGTGTGATAATATGAATTGAATAAGTGATGAATGCTTGAATTACATGCGATGTTTGCCATATTAATGTTATACTTTATGAAGTACTTGCTGCCATGTTGCTGTCTATGTATGTATAGTTGCTGCATGTGTCAGTCCTTTGATGAATAAGATGTTTTGCGACGTTTAAGATGTTAACTTGTTTAAGTTAAAAGTGTTGAGTCTCATGCATACTCATTCTATGATGGGGGCTTATGCCCTGGAGTTTTTACTCACCAGCGACGAGGGCTTATGCCCTGGAGCTTTGCTCACCAGCGACGAAGGCTTATGCCTTGGAGTATATTTATGCTCAATAGCGACGAGGGCTCATGCCCTGGATTGGTACCACATGCATATAAGACGTAGGGTTGCATAGTCAAGTGATGTCGTTGAGTTGTGTCGTCTAAGATGTTTACTAAGATGTTTCTGATGTTGATTATGACGCTGCTAATGATGTGTTGTTTATGTTGATGTGCTAAATGCTAGATGTTTATCTGTGATATGATGAATTATGTTTGGTTGTTGAATTGTGATTATTTAATTACATGTTTAATATAATTATTTGTGAATCTCACCCCTTCTGCTGGAATTGCCGCCTCGTGGGCAAGTGCAGGTAACCAAGATTAGGTACAGCCGTGTGAGGATTTCTGTAGTCGAGTCTAGGTGCTCTGATACGTAACGGGATAGGGGATCTTCTTTATTTTCTCTGTTCCTTGCGTATTATGCTTTTGATATGAATAATGTTATTTTTGAAGATTTTATTAAGACGTTGTTGAGGCCTGTGTGCCAGAGACTTTTCTTTATGATTTTCCGCTGCGATAATTGAGAAATATTTTACGAATATTTTATGAAGATTTAATGATTATTTATTCATTAACATGAGATGTTTAAGATATGTGATGCCCTGTTACGTGTTTACTCTGATGCATGCTATTCTTTTTAAAGAAATTTTTATGTTGGGAAAACGGGGTGTTACAATTGGTATCAGAGCAGGTCGGTCCGTCCGGCCAAGTAGAGAGTCGAGTGACGTTGTCTTAGAGTTAGAATAGTATTATTGTATTATTCTAACTTATGTTTGTTTTGTTAAGGATTAAGATGGCTGGAAGAAACGACGCTGCAATTGCTGCTGCCTTGGAAGCTGTTGCTCAAGCTGTGGGACAGCAGCCAAACCCGAATGCTGGTGCTAGTGCGGAGGTCCGTATGCTGGAGACCTTCTTGAGAAACCATCCTCCTACCTTCAAGGGGAGATATGATCCGGATGGAGCCCAGACGTGGCTCAAAGAGATAGAGAGGGTATTCAGGGTGATGCAGTGCACGGAGGTGCAGAAGGTGCGTTTCGGTACGCACATGCTGGCTGAGGAGGCGGACGATTGGTGGATTAGTCTTCTACCTACCTTGGAGCAGGACGGTGCTGAGGTGACCTGGGCAGTGTTTAAGAGAGAGTTCCTCAACAGATACTTTCCTGAAGATGTGCGGGGCAAGAAAGAGATTGAGTTCCTGGAGCTAAAGCAAGGGAACATGTCTGTGACTGAATATGCTGCAAAATTTGTGGAGCTGGCCAAGTTTTATCCACACTGCTCTGCTGAGACCGCCGAATTTTCTAAGTGTATTAAGTTTGAGAACGGATTGCGAGCTGATATCAAGAGGGCTATAGGGTATCAGAAGATTAGAAACTTTTCTGAGTTAGTGAGCAGCTGCAGGATTTACGAGGAGGACACGAAGGCTCATTACAAGGTGGTTAATGAGAGGAAAGGAAAGGGGTAGCAAAGCCGTCCTAAGCCCTACAGTGCTCCTGCAGATAAGGGCAAACAGCGAGTTAATGACGAGAGGAGACCTGTTAAGAAAGATGCTCCTGCTGAGGTTGTCTGCTATACTTGTGGCGTGAAAGGCCATAAGAGTAATGCTTGTCCTGGAGAGGTGAAGAGATGTTTTCGTTGTGGCAAGAAGGGTCACACTACTGCTGATTGCAAACATGGTGATGTTGTATGTTTTAACTGCGGCGATGAGGGTCACATTGGTTCGCAATGCACTAAGCCTAAGAAGGCTCAGACTTCTGGGAGAGTTTTTGCTTTGTCGGGTACGCAGACGGAGAGCGAGGACCGCTTGATCAGAGGTACTTGTTATTTTGATAATATACCTTTAGTTGCTATCATTGATACTGGTGCCACACATTGTTTTGTTGCTCTTGATTGTGCTGCTAAGTTGAATCTTGCTGTATCTGATATGAATGGGGAAATGGTTGTCGAAACTCCAGCTAAGGGTTCGGTGACTACTTCCCTTGTGTGTTTAAGATGTCCTGTGTCTATGTTTGGTCGTGATTTTGAGATTGATTTAGTGTGTCTACCGTTGGTTGGGATGGATGTGATCTTGGGGATGAATTGGTTAGAGTACAACCACGTTCTTATTAATTGTTTTAGCAAGACGGTGCATTTTTCTTCTCCCGAGGAAGAGAGTGGCGCAGAGTTCCTATCTACTAAACAGTTGAAGCAGTTGGAACGCGATGGAATTATGATGTTTTCTTTGATGGCGTCCTTATCGATTGAGAATCAGGCGGCGATTGATAAGTTACAAGTGGTATGCGACTTTCCTGAAGTTTTCCCAAATGAGATTCCAGATGTACCTCCAGAGAGAGAAGTTGAATTTTCGATTGACCTTGTTCCTGGAACGAAGCCTGTGTCTATGACGCCTTATCGTATGTCAGCTTCTGAGTTGGCTGAGCTGAAGAAACAGTTAGAGGATTTGCTTGATAAGAAGTTCGTGAGACCAAGTGTTTCACCGTGGGGAGCTCCAGTGTTGTTAGTCAAGAAGAAAGATGGAAGTATGAGGTTGTGCATCGACTATCGTCAGTTGAATAAAGTAACGATAAAGAATAGGTATCCACTTCCGAGAATTGACGACTTGATGGATCAGTTGGTGGGTGCTTGTGTATTTAGCAAGATAGATTTGAGATCGGGTTACCATCAGATTAAAGTGAAAGATGAGAATATGCAGAAGACAACGTTTAGAACGCGATATGGACATTATGAGTATACGGTGATGCCTTTCGGTGTTACTAACGCACCTGGCGTATTTATGGAGTATATGAATAGAATCTTCCATGCTTATTTGGATCGTTTTGTTGTGGTATTCATCGATGATATTCTGGTTTATTCTAAGACTGAGGAAGAACATGCTGAGCATTTGAAGATCGTCTTGCAAGTGTTGAAAGAGAAGAAGCTTTTTGCTAAATTGTCTAAGTGTGAATTCTGGTTGAAAGAAGTAAATTTTCTTGGTCATGTTATTACTGGCGATGGCATTGCGGTTGATCCGTCTAAAGTTGAAGCGGTATCGCAATGGGAGACTCCAAAGTCGGTTACTGAGATTAGAAGCTTCTTGGGTCTAGTTGGTTATTATCGAAGATTTATAGAGGGATTTTCTAAGTTGGCTCTTCCATTAACGCAGTTGACGTGTAAAGGTAAATCTTTTGTGTGGGATGTGCATTGTGAGAACAGTTTTAATGAGTTGAAGAAGCACTTGACGACGGCTCCGGTTTTGATTTTGCCGAAGCCCGATGAACCTTTTGTGGTATATTGTGATGTGTCCAAGTTGGGTTTAGGTGGTGTACTTATGCAAGATGGTAAAGTGGTAGCTTATGCTTCAAGGCAATTGAGGATTCATGAGAAGAATTATCCGACGCATGACTTAGAGTTGGCGGCTGTGGTCTTTGTATTGAAAATATGGAGACATTACTTGTATGGTTCGAGGTTTGAGGTGTTTAGTGATCACAAGAGTTTGAAGTACTTGTTTGACCAGAAGGAATTGAATATGAGGCAGCGAAGGTGGCTTGAATTGTTGAAAGATTATGACTTTGGTTTGAATTATCATCCGGGCAAAGCTAATATGGTTGCAGATGCTTTGAGCAGGAAGACTTTACATATGTCTGCCATGATGGTGAAGGAATTCGAGTTGTTGGAACAGTTTAGAGATTTGAGTTTGGTTTGTGAAAGAACACCTCAGAGTGTAAAGCTGGGAATGCTGAAGATTGATAATGAGTTCATGAAAAGTATCAAAGAGGCGCAGAAAGAAGATGTTAAGTTTGTGGACTTGTTGATTGCTAGTAATCAGACGGAGGATAGTGACTTTAAAGTGGATGATCAAGGAGTGTTAAGATTCCGAGGTCGAATATGCATTCCTGATAATGAAGAAATGAAGAAGATGATACTTGCAGAGAGTCATAGAAGTAGCTTGAGTATTCATCCGGGAGCTACGAAGATGTATCATGATTTAAAGAAGCTGTTTTGGTGGTCTGGTTTGAAACGTGACGTGGCACAGTTCGTGTATTCTTGTTTGGTTTGTCAGAAATCGAAGGTTGAGCATCAGAAACCTGCTGGTATGATGGTACCTTTAGATGTGCCAGAGTGGAAATGGGATAGTATATCCATGGATTTTGTGACGAACTTGCCGAATACTCCTAAAGGGAATGACGCTATTTGGGTGATTGTTGATAGATTGACGAAGTCGGCTCATTTTGTACCGATTAATATTACTTTTCCTGTTGCTCAATTGGCAGAGATCTATGTCAAGGAGATTGTGAAGTTGCATGGTGTTCCTTCCAGCATCGTATCAGATAGAGACCCGAGGTTTACTTCTAGATTTTGGAAGAGTTTGCAAGAGGCGTTAGGTTCTCAGTTGAGGTTGAGTTCGGCTTATCATCCGCAGACAGATGGTCAGTCGGAGAGGACGATTCAGTCGTTGGAAGATTTGTTAAGGGTGTGTGTACTTGAGCAAGGAGGAACTTGGGATAGTCATCTTCCGTTGATAGAGTTCACGTACAACAACAGTTACCATTCGAGTATTGGGATGACACCCTTTGAGGCTTTGTATGGTCGGAGATGTAGAACTCCGTTGTGTTGGTTTGAGTCAGGCGAGAATGTGATGTTAGGGCCGGAGATTGTTCAGTAGACTACTGAGAAAGTAAGAATGATCCAAGAGAAGACGAAAGCGTCACAGAGTCGACAAAAGAGTTATCATGACAAGCGTAGAAAGGACCTTGAGTTCCAAGAGGGAGATCATGTGTTCCTGAGAGTGACTCCTATGACCGGTGTTGGTCGTGCATTGAAGTCAAAGAAGTTAACCCCGAAGTTTATTGGTCCATATCAGATATCAGAGAGGATTGGGGCGGTGGCCTATCGTATTGGATTGCCACCACATTTATCGAATTTGCACGACGTGTTCCATGTGTCGCAACTGAGGAAGTATGTTCCGGATCCGACTCATGTGATCCAGAGTGATGATGTGCAAGTTAGGGACAACCTTACGGTTGAGACCTTACCAGTGAGGATTGATGACAGAAAGACGAAGACGCTGAGGGGCAAGGAGATACCTCTCGTGAGAGTCGTTTGGTCGGGAGCGACTGGCGAAAGCTTGACGTGGGAATTGGAGAGTAAGATGCTAGAGTCGTACCCTGAGTTGTTTGCTTGAGGTAATTTTCGAGGACGAAAATCTTTTAAGTTGGGGAGAGTTGTAACGCCCATTTTTGATTATTTAATTAATTGATTTATTTGAGAAATTGCGATATATTTTTATATATATTATGTGATGTTAAGTGAAGATTTAATATGATTTTATGCGACGTGGTGACTTATTTTATTGTTAAATAAAATAAGATTTGAAAATAAAATAAAAATATTTAGTTGTGGGTTAGTTTTGGATTTTAGAGAGTTATGTGGGAGAAAGAGTAAATAAGATAAGATTTGTTGGGAGTATATAAAGAGAAAATTAGGTCAAGAGAGTCAGTACGCGTTGTCAGAGTTTTGGAAAAGAGAGAAAACGGTTGCGTGAAGGGAGAAGAGAAAGAGGGCTGCGATTTCTGCTTTGATCAGGTAAGGGTGAGCCTAGCATTTGATTATATTATTCTGAAATTCATCTAATCAAGATTAAACAATCATAGGGCTGTTTTGAGGGAATTGAAATTAGGTTAAAAGTGAAGAAAAATCATGAATTTAACCATAAAGCTGTAGAATAGATGTTTAGATTGAGTACAGAACCTGGATTATTCATACTGATGATATTACTGAGAGTTTAGACGATTTAGATGGCGAAATTGAGAACTTTTAGTGTGTTTTTCGCAGAAACCGTAAGCATCTGTTCATCGCTCGCCTGAGGCGAGCTTTGCACTCGCCGTGGCGAGTAGACCTAGTTTACTCGCGAGGCGAGCAACCCAGCTCGCCATAGCGAGCATTACCCTAGAGCTCGCGAGGCGAGCACTCCAACTCGCCACAGCGAGCAGGACCTTAGCACTCGCGAGGCGAGCTATCCCACTCGCCATAGCGAGTTAAGTCAGAACCCAGGCCCTTGTGCTGTTTGCGAACTGTTTCGCATTGAACCATGAGAGATGACCTTTGGGTAGCTTCTGGGACTTTTAATGATGTTTATTATAATCTGTAATGATGATACATGATGATTGAGACTGTTTAAGATGATTTTATGAAGTTTATGTGTGATAATATGAATTGAATAAGTGATGAATGCTTGAATTACATGCGATGTTTGCCATATTAATGTTATACTTTATGAAGTACTTGCTGCCATGTTGCTGTCTATGTATGTATAGTTGCTGCATGTGTCAGTCCTTTGATGAATAAGATGTTTTGCGACGTTTAAGATGTTAACTTGTTTAAGTTAAAAGTGTTGAGTCTCATGCATACTCATTCTATGATGGGGGCTTATGCCCTGGAGTTTTTACTCACCAGCGACGAGGGCTTATGCCCTGGAGCTTTGCTCACCAGCGACGAAGGCTTATGCCTTGGAGTATATTTATGCTCAATAGCGACGAGGGCTCATGCCCTGGATTGGTACCACATGCATATAAGACGTAGGGTTGCATAGTCAAGTGATGTCGTTGAGTTGTGTCGTCTAAGATGTTTACTAAGATGTTTCTGATGTTGATTATGACGCTGCTAATGATGTGTTGTTTATGTTGATGTGCTAAATGCTAGATGTTTATCTGTGATATGATGAATTATGTTTGGTTGTTGAATTGTGATTATTTAATTACATGTTTAATATAATTATTTGTGAATCTCACCCCTTCTGCTGGAATTGCCGCCTCGTGGGCAAGTGCAGGTAACCAAGATTAGGTACAGCCGTGTGAGGATTTCTGTAGTCGAGTCTAGGTGCTCTGATACGTAACGGGATAGGGGATCTTCTTTATTTTCTCTGTTCCTTGCGTATTATGCTTTTGATATGAATAATGTTATTTTTGAAGATTTTATTAAGACGTTGTTGAGGCCTGTGTGCCAGAGACTTTTCTTTATGATTTTCCGCTGCGATAATTGAGAAATATTTTACGAATATTTTATGAAGATTTAATGATTATTTATTCATTAACATGAGATGTTTAAGATATGTGATGCCCTGTTACGTGTTTACTCTGATGCATGCTATTCTTTTTAAAGAAATTTTTATGTTGGGAAAACGGGGTGTTACAGAAACCAGATACCAATTTTGAATGAGTCGTGGCTGTTGAATGGGGAAACTGTAACACCCCGTTTTCCCAACATAAAAATTTCTTTAAGAAGAATAGCATGCATCAGAGTAAACACGTAAACAGGGCATCACATATCTTAAAACATCTCATGTTAATGATTAAATAAACATTAAATCTTCATAAAATATCGCAGCGGAATCATCATATAAAATAAACATCTCAAAGGTCTTTTGCACGTAGGCCTCATCAACATCTTATTATCAAAGTCTTCAAGTTAAGCATAAGCATGTAAAATAACATAATACGCAAGGAACAGAGAAGATATAAGCAAGGTTTCCCCATCCCGTTACGTATCAGAGCACCTAGACTCAACTGCAGAAATCCTCACACGTCTGCACCTAATCTTGGTTACCTGCACTTGCCCACGAGGCGGCAATTCCAGCAGAAGGGGTGAGATTCACAAATAATTATATTAAACATGTAATTAAATAATCACAATTCAACAACCAACATCATTCAACTTATCACAGATAAACATCTAGCATTTAGAACATCTACATAAACAACACATCATTTAGCATCATCATAATCAACATCATAAACATCTTAGACGACTCGACTCGACATCATCACTTGACTATGCAACCCTACGTCTTATATGCATGTGGTACCAAATCCAGGGCATGAGCCCTCGTCGCTATGAGCATAAATATACTCCAAGGCATAAGCCTTCGTCGCTGGTGAGCAAAGCTCCAGGGCATAAGCCCTCGTCGCTGGTGAGTAAAAACTCCAGGGCATAAGCCCTCATCATGGAATGAGTATGCATGAGACTCAATACTTTTTAACTTAAACAAGTTAACATCATACGTCGCATATTCATCTTAAACATCAAGGACTGACACATGCAGCAACTATACATAAGTAAACAGCAACATGGCAGCAAGTACATCATACATATAGCATCCATAGTGCAAGCATCGCAAGTAATCAAACATTCATAACTTAATTAATTCATATATCACACATAAGCTTCAGGAAAATCATCATAAACAATCTCAATCATCATGTATCATCATCACAGATCATAATAAACATCAGTAAAAGTCCCAGAAACTACCCAAAGGTCATCTCTCGAGGTTCTATGCGAAACAGTTCGCAAACAGTACACGGTTTGGGTTCAGACACAACTCGCTATGGCGAGTGGAAATGCTCGCCTCGCGAGTAACCAAGTCCTGCTCGCTATGGCGAGTTGGAATGCTCGCCTCGCGAGCTCTAGGGTAATGCTCGCTATGGCGAGCTGGGTTGCTCGCCTCGCGAGTAAACTAGGTCTACTCGCCGCGGCGAGTGCAAAGCTCGCCTCAGGCGAGCGATGAACAGATGCTTACGGGTTCTGCGAAAAACACACTAAAAGTTCCCAATTTTCACCATCTAAATCGTCTAAACTCTCAGTAATATCATCAGTACGAATAATCCAGGTTCTGTACTTAATCTAAACACCTATTTTACAGCTTTATGATTTAATTCATGATTTTTCTTCACTTTTAACCTAATTTCAATTCTCTCAAAACAGCCCTATGATTGCTTAATCTTGATTAGATGAATTACAGAATAATATAATCAAATGCTAGGCTCACCCTTACCTGATCAAAGCAGAAATCGCAGCCTCTAAGCTCTTCTCCCTTCACGCGACCGTTTTCTCTCTTTTCCAAAACTCTGACAACGCGTACTGACTCTCTTGACCTAATTTTCCCTTTATATACTCCCAACAAATCTTATCTTATTTACTCTTTCTCCCACATAACTCTCTAAAATCCAAAACTAACCCACAACTAAATATTTTATTTTATTTTCAAATCTTATTTTATTTAACAATAAAATAAGTCACCACGTCGCATAAAATCATAATAAATCTTCACTTAACATCACATAATATATTAATAAATATATAACAGCTTCTCAAATAAATCAAATAACTAAATAATCAAATATAGAACGAACGTTATTCCGTGCGTAGTGCGTATCGATTATGTGTCAGTGAGGTAGTAGATTTATCCCACCTTCACAAGCCGGGATTTTGGAATGGAATTTGGAAACTTAAAACCCTCCAAAAAGTCACAAATCTGATTTGGCGTATGTGTCGGGGTTGTTTACTAACTCGTGTTCGGTTGTTGGATAAAGGTGTTCATTGTCCCACTCAGTGCGTAAGTTGTTATTCTAATCATGAGGATTTAGCTCATATATTTTTTGAGTGCCCCTTTGCGGTTCAGGTCTGGTCTATGGCAGGTTTGTGGCGAGAAGTCCAAGATGCGGTGGCAGCGTCGCCTTCGGCTATTGAGGCCATTTTTGCTTTGTTACAATCTTTATCTGACACACTTTCTCAAAGGTTGGCTGCAATTTTTTGGAACCTTTGGAAGCATAAGAACATGAAGATTTGGGAAGACATTACGGAAACTTGCGCAATAGTTGTCGAAAGAGCGCGATCTTTGATAGATGATTGGCAAATTTTGAATAGCCCTGCTATTGCGAATTCGACTGTAGATTCTGCTGGTTCACTTTCAGCAGCTACTGGTGCTGCTGTTAGAGCTGGTCCAGCTACTGCCCAGCAGCGTTGGCAGCCTCCCGAGCATGGCTGCATGAAGTGTAACGTTGACGTGGCATTTTCTAGGCACCGTAACAAAATGGGCATCAACATTTGCATTCATGATGAAGAGGGAGCTTTTGTGTTGGCTAGAACTGTTAGCTTCTTTGGTGCTTATCCGGTTGACATTGGGGAAGCTCTCGGCCTTTACCATGCGCTTCAATGGACGAGCGATATGCACCTTGATGATATTGATTTCGAAGTCGACTCTAAAACCACAAAATATGCTCTTTACTCGGGTAGGGATGATATAACCGAATTTGGTAACATCATCACAACTTCCCGATCTTTACTCTTGTCCAAGTTTACAAACTATAGGGTGGAGTTTATTAGGCGACAAACTAATGTGGTGACTCATACTCTTGCAGGGGAAGCCACATTTCTTGCTAGTCCCGCTATTTATTTTCAGATACCCAATTGTATCGAAACTTTGATTATTAATGAAATGCTTTAAGCACCTTTCCCTAAAAAAATAATAATATTGTCCCCACTAAGTTATTGGCCCATTAAGTGATCTTTAAAATATATAAGTGTTTGCTAAAAATAAATATTGCATCTTCAATGATATATTGCTAAATATATATATATATATATATATATATATATATATATATATATATATATATATATATATTCTCCTCTTGTGCCTCCATGATATTTGTAAATCTAAATTTTGACAGGAATCATCACAGATTTTGTTTTTATTTTTATTTTTACAATGAATCATCAAAGACTGTGGAATCGCAAAGAGGTTGAGGTGGTTTCTTCGTTCAGTATGGATCATGTGCTAGGTATTCAAGGTTTTTTTGTGCAAACTGGTGAAAAGTTTACTCTCTTAAATGTCTATGCTCCGTGTGATGCTAGTGGTCAGCACGTTCTTTGGCTTAACATCTCAGCTCGGTTGGCAACTCTGAGGGATGATAATGTTTGTGTGTGTGGTGATTTTAATGTGGTGAGGTGTGCGGAGGAAAGAAGAAGTGTGGGAGGAGTTGTTAATCTTGTAGGTAGTGCAAGTTTTAATGATATGATAGATGATAATTGTCTGGTGGATTTACCCCTCAGGGGGCGCAATTTCACTTGGTACCGAGGAGATGGGAGGTCTATGAGCCGAATTGATCTGTTTTTGTTGTCAGAAGGATGGTGTTTGACGTGGCCGAATTGTTTTCAGATGGCTTCGTCGCGTGGTTTGTCTGATCATTGCCCTCTGCAGTTGTGTATTGATATTGAGAATTGGGGTCCTAAACCGGTTCGTATGTTAAAATGTTGGGAGTCTTTTACAGGCTATAATTCTTTTGTTCGAGAAAAATGGAGTTCTTTTCATCTGGAAGGCTGGGGAGGGTACGTGTTGAAAGAAAAATTAAAGTTAATTAAATTAGCTTTAAAGGAGTGGCATGGGCTTCACTCTAAAAATTTACCAGCAAAAATTCTTTCTCTCAAGGATCGGTTGGCGTCTTTGGATTTAAAGGGCGAGACTTCAGTTTTGTCGGATGAAGAAATAGCAGTTATGCATGCATATTCCGAAGAGTTGTTCTCTTTATCTCGAATCAACTCTAGTGTTTGTAGGCAACAATCGCGACTTTAGTGGTTACGAGAAGGAGATGCGAATTCTAAGTTTTTTCATTCTATTATGTCTAGTCGGAACCGTCAGAATGCTATTCTGTTCTTTTTTGTGGATGGTGTGTTGGTGGAAGGTGTGTTCGAGCAGCCGTGTTTAATCATTTTTCTTCTCACTTTAAAGCCCATAGAGGGTCTCGCCCTAGCATGGAGGGTACTCATTTTCGTTCCTTATTTGTGCGCGAAGAGGTGGATTTAATTAAACCTTTTACTTTGGAGGAGGTTAAGTCTGCTGTGTGGGATTGTGATAATTTTAAAAGTCCTGGTCCTGATGGCATTTCTTTTGGTTTTATAAAAGAATTTTGGGATATGCTGAAGAATGATGTGATGCGTTTTATGGTAGAGTTTCATAGAAACGGTAAATTGGCCAAAGGTATAAACAGTACCTTTATTGTTCTTATCCCTAAGGTCGATTGTCCGCAACGGTTGAATGATTATCGACCCATATCTTTGGTTGGCAGTATGTATAAAATTTTGGCTAAGGTTCTTGCAAATAGGCTTCGATCCGTCATTGGTTCTGTGATTTCTGATGCTCAGTCAGCTTTTATAAAAGGTCGTCAGATTCTTGATGGGATTTTGGTGGCTAATGAGGTTGTTGACGATGCTAGAAAACGGAAAAAGGATTTGTTACTTTTCAAGGTTGATTTTGAGAAAGCCTATGATTCTATTGATTGGTTTTATTTGGAGGAAGTGATGGTTAAAATGGGGTTTCCGACTCTTTGGCGAAAATGGATTAACGAATGTGTTCGAACGGCTACTGCGTCAGTTTTGGTTAATGGGTCTCCAACAGATGAGTTCTCTTTAGGTAGGGGACTGAGGCAAGGGGATCCTCTCTCTCCTTTTTGTTTCTTCTTGCAGCAGAGGGGTTTCATGTGTTGATGGAAGCCTTATTTGCTAATAATCTCTTTACTGGCTACAGGGTGGGTAGTATCGCTTCGGTGGTGGTGTCTTATCTTCAATTTGCGGACGATACGATTATTTTATGTGAGAAATCTTGGGCTAATATTAGAGAAATACGGGCCATTTTGTTGCTTTTTGAAGATTTATCTGGTCTCAAGGTGAACCTCTCAAAGAGTCTTTTGGTTGGAATCAATGTTCATGGGTCATGGCTGTCGGAAGCAGCAACAGTGTTGAATTGCAAGGTTGGTTCTATTCCGTTTGTGTATCTCGGCTTGCCTATTAGAGGGAATCCTAGTCGTTTGGTGTTTTGGGAGCCTCTTATTAGCCGCATAAGATCTAGACTGTCGGGTTGGAAGTCGAAGCACTTGTCTCTGGGTGGCCGTTTGGTTTTACTAAAGTCTGTCCTGTCATCACTGCCTGTTTACGCTCTTTCTTTTTTCAAAGCTCCGTCAGGTATTGTTTCCTCTATAGAATCTATTTTAAATAATTTTTTTTGGGGGGGAGTGTAGACCACAGGAAAATTATTTGGGTTGATTGGAAATCTGTTTGTCAGAGTCAGGAGGTTGGAGGTTTGGGGGTAAGGAGATTAAAAGAGTTTAATTTAGCGTTATTAGGGAAGTGGTGTTGGAGGGTGTTGATGGAGAAGGAGAGTTTGTGGTTCAGGGTGTTGGTGGCACGGTGTGGAGTGGAGGGCGGTCAGTTGGGTGTTAGTGGTTGTTCCTCGTGGTGGCAGACCATATCGTCATTAAGGGGGGATGGGTGGTTTCGTAGTAATATTAGTCGTGTATTGGGTGATGGTCATAATACGTTGTTTTGGACTGATGTGTGGTGGGGGGAAGTGGAGTTTAGAGAGAGATTTAGTAGATTGTATGAGTTGTCGTTATTAAAGGGCGAGTCGGTAGCAGCGATGAGCGCTCTAGGGTGGGGCGTTGAGGGGGAAGCGTGGAGGTGGAGGCGAAGGTTGTTTGTTTGGGAGGAGGAGTCGTTAGGGGAACTTAGACTTTTACTTCAAAATGTTTCTTTACAGGTTCTAAAAAAGGATAAATGGATGTGGAAGGCGGATTCTTCTACTACTTCTTCAGTTCGAAGTGCATACAGTTTTCTTATTACTCAGGATCAAGGTGTTTCTGTTGAGACAACACCTTCTTTGTGGCGTAAAGATGTTCCGTTAAAGGTGCAACTGTTCTGTTGGCGTCTGTTTCGTGATCGACTCCCGACAAAAAATAATCTTCATAGGCGTCATATTCTTAACGTTGATGATCAACTTTGTGTGGGTGGTTGTGGCTTAATTGAAACAGCCAATCATTTATTTTTTAATTGTATTTGCTTTAGTTCGGTTTGGAATCATTTGTTACGGTGGTTTGGAATTGTCGCGGTTTTACCTAATGATGCAAAAGGCCATTTAAACCAATTCAGTTTTGTTGGTGGAACGCAAAAATCAAAGCAATCTCTTTTACAGGTCATTTGGATGGCAACGGTGTGGGAAATATGGAAGGAAAGAAACAACATAATTTTTAACGCTCAAGAAAGTTCTATATTACAGGTGGTGGATAGGATTAAGTTATTGTCTTTCTTGTGGTTAAAGGAGAAGTTTGCAACTCTTCCCTTTAATTATCACGGATGGTGGCTGAGTCCATTCACTTTACTAGGTATAGACTAATTTCTGTAGTTGTTTCTGGGTGTTTCTTTGGCGTAGGCTTGGCCTTGTAATTACTGTATTTTTTCTCTGTTTCTTTGATGTTTCTTCTTTGGTATTTCTTGTGTCAGGAAGGGCTTTGTTGGTGGTAATATAATTCATTTTAGTCTCTTCAAAAAAAGATTTGTTAATCAACGGGTTTCATGGAATTTGCATTTTTTTATACATTTGACCTTCCTGCATTAAGCATAACTTTGTCATTTTTTTTAGTACTATGTTGTAAAGACAAAAGTACCTTAAATTTTTGCCAAAATGAAGGGCATACATAATTTTTTTTTACTCCGATTTCATGATGGGCAAAACAATGTGGACAGCCATATATTAGAGTTAGAGTCAAAATAATTAAAATCCAACACACCCCTATAGATTATGTAATTATATTAAGTCACGATGGTCCAGAGCTGGCCACATGCTTGATTTTATATTTATGCATATAGGTATTTTATTTAGAAACTAACTAAACCACATATATCCTCTAAAAAAAATCAAACCACATATATTTTTCGTAAGAAAATTAAACTAAAACCACATATATGACTATTTACTTTAGAGATGTGTAATATCAGGGTAAAGGAGTTTGTGTTTGGACGACGTTGTAGCCAATGAGCCATTCTAATAGCGAATATACGAGTGTACATCTATAGATAAAGCACAATAATTTATTTATTTAACAAAAATGAAGTTTGCATTTTGGATTTGGATACCTTTTGATGTCATCAGCAAAAGAGAGATCCTTAGACTTTTGCGAATCACCTTTCGGTTAGTGGCTTGTGAAAGATCACATGTATCTTGGGTTAGTAGGTGAAGTATTCGGATGTGATTCAATGGTATATTTTATAGGAGGGTTTGAAGTTTACGTGCAGTTAAATTGTGTATCTATTTACACGTAGTAATAATTTGTTTTTTTTTTTAAAAAACTAAATTTGACCACTTAAATTGACATAAAAAAAATTAATATAAAAGATTAAAAAAAACATATTTTAAGGTTTTAAGTCAACACCAATAGATCAATCTAAGTAGATTAAAAATAATTAAAGTTGTAAAAAAAAATAGTCGGTAGTCAAATTACATTTTGTTAATTAGTAAATAAGACAAAATTTTCCCATTGTCAGATTAGTGAAAAATGAAAAATACGGAGCAATAAAATAAAAAAGATTGAAAATAGAGTTCGGCCAAATTTGTATACGTCAATATCAATTGTGGATGTTTCTATTGAATTTTTTTTTTTACTCAAATTGTTTACAAACACTCGCAATCTCTTATTATCCAAAACTCAATTACACCGAAAAAATATTTCTTTCTAATTTTTTTTCTCTAGTAACGAAATTTTTCTTTTTTAGAATGAATTCCACTCTCAATGTTGGAATAGATGTTTATTCTTCATCCATCAACTCTATTTATAAGTGATTAAAATTGATTAAGTTAAACCAATTAATCTTTTGGCCAAGGTTCCTATATGAACAAATTTACTTCATGGCTAAGTAATCTTGCTCCACGTGAACAACTTTATTCTCTTTGTTCTTGGCTAAGTATTCTTGACTAATAATTTCTCACTTGAATGCTAATTTCAACCGGTATTCACACCTCGACCACACATCAATCTTCATCTGGTTTGATATTGTAGTAACTAGCAAGCCAACTAAAACTGAGCACAACTTCAATTTGTCGATAATTACCACTTTTGTCAACATATGTGTTGGGTTCCTATTTCCTTTCGATCTTCTTTAACATTAGAACCTCATCATCAAACAGAGATATGATGAAGTGATAACGACAATTAATGTATAGTTTGTACATGAATCAGAACGTACTAACACATGTGCTAATTTCTTTGTTTTAAAAAAGAGGTGATAATATGTTCATTATACTTGTATACTAGTTATATGACCCGTTGCACGGGTTTGATTAGAATTTTGGTAGGCATGCTGAATTATTATTTTATTTAAAAAATGATTTTAAAGTTATTTTTATATATATTTTCTCTTTGACTGAGTATAGAATGTAAAAAGATTGATAAAAATTGCTTCTACCCCAATGAGTAGAAGTGCGTTTGAATAGTTTGGGAAGTTTATACCATAGTTTGTTTTACAATGTGTTATTAAATTAATTATATATATATATATATATATATATATAGTAGGTTACAATAAAAAATTCTTTTAGTTTCCTTTTTTTTCTTCTACGTTTCAATTCAATCCCCTTGTACTTTTGTTGTTTTTCTTTTATTTTAATCTAATTTTAGATTTTAAAAAAATAGTTAATTTTGTTTAGATATTTTCAAAAATTTATCCTAACTTGAGTTAATGAAATTATTTTATTTGAAAAAAATGAAATGAAATAACCTCATTTAAAAAATTCAAATGACTCCTTTTTCATATGTTTCATTCAAACACTTTACGACATATTAGCTTTTAGCAAGAAAAAATGGTACTACTCGATTCATCTTAATCCCTTTTACAATGTACATTTTTTAAATAAATATTAATTTGATTATTTATCATTCCATTGTTTAATTTACATATATAAATGATACACATGAATTGATAGCTAATGCGCATGAATTGATTCTTCTGAAGAATCAAACATATATATAACTTAGAATTTACAATTTTACAGAAAATATCCTCGCAACTAAATTAAGCTCTCAAACACTAAGTCATAATAACAGGGCATCAACACATAAAAATTGTAGTATCAAAATAACCAATCTCACGAAGATATACATGTTTGTCCTCATTGGCACTATTTTCTAACTTTCTCAATCAACATAATGGTTTCTACCCCTTTAACCAATTTCTTTTAAGACTTCGAAACTTATTTTATTAACATGATAGTAAAATATGTTCGTTTTCATTGACACTAATTTCTAACAACTTTCTCCATCAACATGATCGTTTCTACCCTTTTAACCAATTTTTCGGAAGGCTTTGAAACTTTTTTCAGCAGCATGATAGTAAAAATAACTCATTATCTTATGAACATTCTCATGCGACAATTTTATTATTTTTTGTCTTTATTTTCCTCCTTCTCGATTGGAATAAAGTTTATAGTACCTTAGATCAAAATGATATGCCACAAAAACCAATGTGATTTGTTAAACAAACCAAGATTTAATCTTATAACTAAGGTCACAACATTACTAAAGTTCTTCATTGTCTTCATTCTCATACTTGATAGGCATGATTTAATCGCGGACAAAGTTTTGAATAATGATAAGAGAGTAGGCTATATTAATTATTAACCATTGCTAATTTTAAAACTAACCACAAACAAACTAATTCTAAAATACTTAGCAGATGCAATTAAAAATATTGCAACATCCAAGCTATACCTTATTGTGTGCTTGAAGAAAGTTGAAAATTGTCTTACCTCTTGGACATAAAGCTATGCAAAGGGTTACCCCAATATAGTGTGAGGAGGAATGGGAGAAAATGTGAATACATATATAGAACGGTGGAATTTAACATGAGAAATGAAAGTTCTTTCCTATGATGGGAAAGTTTAATAACAACCATTGATTTAATATATTTTTATATGGATAGCCCAGATCTATTACCTGGTAATGGTTTGAAACTTTTTGTTGGCTATAATGTAACAAAAATGGTGACCCCACATCTGAACTAAATAACTTTATATCATTTGAAAAGGAGAGAGAAAAACATCTACATTTCAGTATCTTCATTTTCCTGGTTTTCTTCTTCACATGGTGGTGTTGTTTTCTTGAGTTTTTATTTACGTACAACACGGTGTGATTTCAGTCACCCAAAATACAAATGAATTAAATCAATCTTTAACTCTCAGATGAAACATCCCAACAACATTTAAACCATTTTTTCTATCAAAGAACATAGTAAAGGAAAAGAACAAGAGAGGAGAAACAAGTTGGACATAGATCCTCTCTCACTGACTTTTCACATGCAAAAATGGTGAATTTAATTTTTGGGTGCCACAGTTTTCTACTCAAAATTAATATTTTAACAACAAGAAATTAACCCTGCAAAAACCAAGTTGTTGATTCCTCCATGGTAGGTGAAATTGCGATTATGCTTTCCAATAGTAATGATTTTGGTATTAGTAAAAAATGAATATATAAACAATGATTCTAATTTCTAATAGACAAAGAAATCAACAAAAGCACGAGGATGAAAGAATCTAAGAAAAAAATTGACTCAGATATAATGTTTAGTTTTTTTTTTTTTACAAAAGATATAATGTTTAGTTAATTTGTGTTATGTTTATTAATTTTTATTTGACAAGATTATTCACAAAGAATTGTCCATCTTCTAAATTTTGTTAAACTTTTCTGGGTTTTGTTACGAACGATGTACAATACCAAAGAAAAGGAGGAGGTGTATTAGTAATGATAAAAACAACATTAAAAAACTAAAATCAGAATTTTTTTTTGTACACAACCTGTTGCAACTCACAGCTGTCCTGAAAAAGGAAACTTTTCTATGGTGGGAAAAAAGTTTCCTTTCTCAGACTAAATGCACCATATAGAACACAATGTTTGGTTTTCAATCTGTTAAAGAAAGAGCATGTGAATTGAAAAGGTGCTCTAATCATAGAAAGGTGTCTGAATTAAAACGTTTTATGCAAATGAAAGGTGTGGATGAGGAATACAAAGTGAACTTCTCTAATCTACTATAACTTCTCTAATTTTCACAACACACAAACACGTTACTAAAAAATAATTTGGAGCCTCCTAAAGTTAACATATTTAATGCATCGGTTTTTGTTTTAGACTTTGTACCATATTAAATTAACGGTATAAAGATGGCAAAGTTTCCCGAGAGGGATAATGCCAATGTTTCAATCATCAATCGAACACAATAGAGAATAGGGAGCTGAAGCTTTTCTAAATATGCCACATCATCAAAATGTTATTCTACATATGTTTGAGGATTTTCCACATATAGGATCAAAATCAATTATCCATGGAATTACAAAGGTGCATCATAGTTGAATCCAAAATAATTAAAATGACTATAAACAATTTGAATGAGTAATATCACCAACGTATCTTACAATAACTGTGTCTCAAAATAAATAAAATAAATAGGAATTCCATTTTCTAATGCTTGAAATGGAACTAAAATGTCGAAGCAAACTCACTTTTTCTTCAATCCTTGCATATCTCTGATAGAACAAAATGGGTGAGGACTGACTCAAGTGGGATTTTTTTTTTCTTTAGGAGAACTTAACAATAGTACCTGAATCTGAAATGAAAGAAAAACAAAACAAAACCCCATGATCCATGTTGCACGGAGAGAGTAAACTAATGATATGAAAGGGTGAACACATTTTAACCAAATATAAAGACATTGGTATATGCTAATGAGTAATGATTGCAATTATATTCTAACAAAAAGTCTTTAAAATGTGGAAGGTGAAAGGTGAAACGATTGAATATAGAGTAAATATGTAGACTCTCATAATGGACCTATTCTTATTTATTCATTCATATTTCGCTAAACATTAAATTGAATTAGTGGGGGTTAAATAATGAATGAATTATTAGAGTTAAAAGAGAGTGGCAAAGTATCAATAGAGAATAAAAAATTAGAGTTCATTTAGACACGTAACATCATCAAAACTCTTGCATAAGAATAGTTTAAGTTTCAAATTCAAAGATATATAGAAGATATATAGATAGATAGATAGATAGATATAGATAGATAGATATGATAAGTTATGGGTATATAAAATTCTAAACGACTATGTAGAATTCCCTATCTCATTAGATCACCTTTATGACAAGTTGTTTGCAATAAAAGAACCTATCAACTAATTACCGTAGAAAAGAACATTAATGGAAAATAAACATTGTGCATCAAAACAAAAATTCCATTATGTTCAAAGAGAATATTTGGTAGCCACATGGTTGAATACCTAGCCGATTTAAGAAGCGAAAATACATCAAGATCGGATTCCATGATTGCTTTCTAAGGAAACAATATTATTTTTTTATCGATATCAACGTATAACTTCAATTATCGATTGATAGTCATTTTCATCTATTCTCTCAACATATAGGATTGTGGAATTATTTGATCCATTTCGGGCCTAATAGCCGCATGTTAATGCATCAAGAAATTCATCGTAGCGCTCACTACCTGATGACGATAGAGCATTGTCTTCTTCCAGCATGCATATTTTGTGAAGAATGCCAAAAACCTAAGCATGTTAGGTTAGAAACCAAGGTAGTCCCTCGAAACATTCCCTATTGAAGGTATTAAATCCTTGAGTGGTTCCTAAGATTGAAAGGATATCTCATCGGATGCCATTAATCGAGATATTTAAACTCTAAAGAAGTTATCTTGTTGGCTTCTGAAGGGAGATCATATTGCAACATTGTGTTCAATTTAGCCAAATCTTCTTGTAAAATATAATGGGGTTGCTAAAGACAAACCAATGTCGGTAAAATGTCTCTTCATATCTCCTTTAGGGACATGAACTAGGGGAGAAAGTGATGGAGATAGAGAAGTGATACATCTTGATGTTACAGTTAGGAACACCGCCAAAGAATGAGTGAAAGAGCATTATAAAGCGTGAAAGACGCGAAGAGTTGTTCAGATAGAAAGAAAGAAAGAAAGAAAGAAAGAAATAAAGAATACAATGGATACCTAAGTATATCAGCTAAAAGAAACTACATTTACAAAAGAAATCCAAGAAAATTTGGAGTTGAATGTTTCTCCTTTTTAAACTTCAGAGTCTCGACCAACCTTTGCAGGTTTGGGTTGGTTGTTGCAAAGCTTTTCTTTATCCTTCTCCAGATCGGTAACCTTCTTACCTAGAAATAACGTGAGTTATAAGAAAATAAAGTTAACAAAATAGGAAAAATAAATTACACCTCTTATATGGGGTCTTGAAGTTAGGTATTGGGGTTGAAGGAGGCACCATGATGTAGAACGAATAGAAGGTTATGGAAATGAATTCACTTATATGGAATAATGTTTCAAAAATAAGGCAAAATCCTCCCTGGAAATTGGGAAGATCACGATAACCTTTGGAATAAGTCAAAGCTTCAAAGTCTGCTGACACGGCTCAACGGTGTTTCCACTTATCACAAGGAACAAGTCTTTTGGTTTGTACATTACAAACAATCAGGATTATGCTAAGGCATGGATGCCAAAAGAAAATTTCATTACTATTCACAAAAAAGTATCCATAAGTCCAACTATCTTGTCGATTCTACAACCTAAACCAAAATGAATCTCTTAAGAATCTCTCTTCGGAAAGCTACAAAAGGGAACATTTCCTAATAATAATACATCCTTGCTAGGGCTAGACTAGGGCGAAGGAACCTCAAAATGAAGATATTGAGATCAACATGTTTGCCCTAAAGGAAGCTTCTAGGCAAAATCTTTTCGAGCTCAAACTTGCTCTTCCTGCCAAAATCTCTCCATATTCTACATCAAAGGACTTTTCTTCTTGGCTTGAGGAAAGAAAATAAAGTATAGTTAAGTCGATAGAGTCAATATATGGAAAAACAAGACTCACGGGAATACATAAACCATTACCCCTGGTTTATAACAAAATGTTGTGGATGAAAAGGTGTCTTATGGACAAAATAGCAAGTTTACTACTGTTACATCAAGTACTAAAATTTATATAGTTCATAAAATAACCTACTGCGATGGCGATTACAATTAGTTTACTGACTTGGAGGGTTTGTGTAACGCCCTCTCTAATTATTTAATTATTTTATTAGATGATATGGTATATGTTTATATATTATATAATTTTGATGATTATGTGACGTATTTGTGACGTGTGACGTGTTATTATTTTATTGTTTAATAAAATAATATAAGTGATGTTTATATGAATATTTATTTGGTAAATAAATAGATTTGTTGGAAAAAAATATAGAATTTTAAGAGATGAGGTTATGTTTATAATTAAGAAGAGTTGTGTGGGTTAAGAGAGAATTAATTAAGTTGTGAGGGAGCATATAAGAGAAGTAGGTTAAGAGAGGAAACTTTTGAGAACGCGTACAGACAATTGAGAGAAGAGAAGAAGAACGGTCAAGAGAGAAGAGAAGCTAAGTTCCAATTCTGCACAATTTTCCAGGTAAGGGTGAGCCTAACTTCAGTAATTTTAATGTTAAATCATCTGTTATTGATTAGCTTAGAGGTTGGGAAGAATTGAGAGAAGTTTTGAGAATTAGGGTTGTGATGAATTATGATGAATTGATGAGGGTTGATGTTGTAAGGCTGTAGGACTTGTTACAGAACCTAGATTATCCCCTAGGATGATATTGCTGATGAATTAGAGGCTTAACATGAGAGTTTTGGGATGAATTGGTGTGAATAGGGCTGAACCCGTAGTGGTTCTGAGATCGCTCGCCTGTGGCGAGTGATCACTCGCCGTGGCGAGTAACCCTTGGTTGCTCGCGAGGCGAGCAGAATAGCTCGCCGTGGCGAGCTTGACCCTTAAACTTAGGATTTTTGCCAAACTTTAGATGGTTTTGAGTGCCCTTATATTTATAGAGATGCCCTGTGAAGTTGGTTTG
Organism: Medicago lupulina; assembly: GCA_958299785.1. Classification (NCBI taxonomy): domain Eukaryota; kingdom Viridiplantae; phylum Streptophyta; class Magnoliopsida; order Fabales; family Fabaceae; genus Medicago; species Medicago lupulina. Next base: position 18,822,955 of record OY283143.1, on the reverse strand, counting down.
GTCAAATTAGATTTAGAGAGCTTAAAATGAGGATTTTTGGTGAAAAATGTCAAAAAGGCCGAGAGCACCCAGGACTTCTCGCCTCCAGCTCGCCCCCAACTCGCCTTTGGCGAGTGAGCTGATGTGAGTACTCGCCTGTGGCGAGCAGATGCACTCGCCGTGGCGAGTTAGTGCCTCCCAGAACTGTTTTGTTGTTTTGCAAGCTGTTTCGTATAGGACGTTTAGAGGAACCCTTGGGGTAGAGTTAGTGCTGTTGTATACCCTTAGATGAGTTATGTAAAGGTGTATACTGATGGTTCTATTAAGCCATTGATAAATGATGTGTTGTTGAATATAAGTGATGTGTGAGTATGATGCTATTTGAGTAAGATGATGCTATGTGTTGCAATGAGTATGTATAATGAGTTGATGTTCTGCCATGTATTATTATAACTGCATGAGTCAGTCTATAATTGGTAAATGACGGTTGAGACGGTGTATTAAGTTGTTAAGTGACGAGTCCATGCATTTGCATACTATGAGACGGTGGAGCTTTATGCTCAAAGCGACGGTAGAGCATTTGCTCAAAGCGACGGTGAAGCATATTAATGCTATAATCATATGGTACCACATGCATGATGTTGAGACGTTAGGTGTTGCATTTAGTCGAGTCAATTGTGACATATATGAGATGATGTTTTGAGACGTTGATGCTTGATGTGATGTTGTTATGATGATGCTTATAATGATGTTAAGACGTGCTTTAATGTATATGTGATGAGTTGGATTTATGATTGTTAATCTTGACGTTTGATTTATATATTAATATTATTGTTGTGAATCTCACCCCTTCTGCTGGAATTGCCACCTCGTGGGCAAGTGCAGGTACCCAGTCTTAGATGCGTTGATGCGAGGAGTCTGTGAAAGTAGGGTTGCTCTGATACGTAACGGGATGGGATCTTTTGTAGAGTCTATTCCTTTATGTATCATGTTTGAATAAATGTTAACTTTAAGACTTAGTGAAGTTGAAACATTAATCTTTTTGAGATGTTTGATGGCTTTTAAGCCAAGACTATTTATGAGATGAGACTTTTGAATTCCGCTGTGTAATTGAATATTTTTGTGATTTGATAAATTATTATCTAAGTTGTTTTTAAAGAAGAAATGTGACACTCCTTTGAGAAGTACTCTGATTTATGTCTTTATTTAAAAGAAATTTTTAAGATGGGATATTGGGGTGTTACAATTGGTATCAGAGCAGGTCGGTCCGTCCGGCCAAGTAGAGAGTCGAGTGACGTTGTCTTAGAGTTAGAATAGTATTATTGTATTATTCTGACTTATGGTTGTTTTCCAGAGAACTAGATGGCTGGTAGAAACGATGCTGCTCTTGCTGCTGCTTTGGAAGCAATGGCTAATGCTGTGGGCAATCAGAACAATGCTGGTGGAAATGACGGGACTAGGATGTTGGAGACCTTTCTGAGGAATCACCCGCCTACCTTCAAGGGGCGCTATGATCCAGATGGGGCTCAAACATGGCTCAAGGAAGTGGAGAGGATCTTTAGAGTCATGCAGTGTGATGATGTGCAGAAGGTGCGTCTTGGCACGCATATGCTCGCGGAGGAGGCTGATGATTGGTGGGATAGTCTCCTACCTATTTTGGAGCAAGATGGAGCTGTGGTGACGTGGGCTGTTTTCACGAGGGAGTTCCTTAACAGATACTTTCCAGAGGATGTTCGTGGGAAGAAAGAGATAGAATTTCTGGAGCTTAAGCAAGGGAACATGTCGGTGACTGAATACGCGGCAAAGTTTGTGGAGCTGGCGAAGTTTTACCCGCATTATACTCCTGAGACGGCTGAATTTTCGAAGTGTATAAAGTTCGAGAATGGCTTGCGTGCTGACATCAAGCGAGCCATTGGTTATCAGAAGATCCGCAACTTTTCCGAACTGGTGAGTAGTTGCAGAATATATGAGGAGGATATGAAGGCTCACTACAAGGTAGTGAATGATCGGAAAGCTAAGGGCCAGCAAAGTCGCCCTAAACCGTATGATGCCCCTAGAGATAAAGGGAAGCAGAGAGTGAATGATGAGAGGAGGCCCCAGAAGAAGGCTGCTCCTGCTGAGATTACCTGTTACACTTGTGGCGAGAAAGGCCATAAGAGCAATGCATGTACTGTTGATGTGAAGAGGTGCTACCGTTGTGGTCAAAAAGGGCATATCACTAGTGACTGCAAGTTTGATGATGTTGTGTGTTTCAACTGCAATGAGCAAGGACACATTGGTTCGCAGTGTAAGCAACCCAAGAAGACTAAGACTACCGGGAGAGTGTTTGCATTGAGTGGCACTCAGACTGAGAATGATGATCGTTTGATCAGAGGTACTTGCTATATTAATAATACTCCTTTAGTTGCTATTATTGATACTGGTGCTACGCACAGTTTTGTTGCTTTAGATTGTGTTTCTGCTTTGGGTCTTGATGTTTCCGATATGAATGGAGAGATGGTTGTCGAGACTCCAGCTAAGGGTTCGGTGACTACTTCTCTCGTATGTGTAAATTGTCCTTTATCTATGTTTGGCCGTGACTTTGTGATGGATTTGGTGTGCTTACCTTTAAGTGGTATGGATGTGATTTTAGGTATGAACTGGCTAGAATACAACCGGGTTCTTATCAACTGTTTTAGAAAGACGGCGCATTTTTCTTCTGTCGAAGAAGAGTGGGGCGCAGAGTTTCTATCTACTAAGCAGCTGAAACAACTAGAACGTGATGGGATGTTGATGTTTTCGCTGATGGCTTCGTTATCTTTAGAGAACCAAGCTGTAATTGATGGGCTGCCTGTTGTGAAAGAATTTCCTGAAGTTTTCCCTGATGAGATTCCAGATGTGCCTCCGGAGAGAGAAGTTGAGTTCTCTATTGACCTTGTTCCTGGAACGAAGCCGGTGTCGATGGCACCTTATCGTATGTCTGCTTCTGAGTTAGCAGAGTTGAAGAAACAGTTGGAAGACTTGCTTGAGAAGAAGTTTGTGAGACCTAGTGTTTCACCATGGGGAGCTCCAGTGTTACTAGTGAAGAAGAAAGACGGCAGTATGAGACTGTGTATTGATTACAGACAACTGAATAAAGTGACGATAAAGAATAGGTATCCACTTCCGAGGATTGACGACTTAATGGATCAGTTAGTGGGTGCAAAGGTATTTAGCAAGATTGACTTGAGGTCAGGTTACCATCAGATTAAGGTGAAGGATGAAGATATGCAGAAGACGGCCTTTAGGACGCGTTATGGTCATTATGAATATAAGGTGATGCCTTTCGGTGTTACTAATGCGCCTGGTGTGTTTATGGAATATATGAACATAATTTTTCATGAGTACCTGGATCAATTTGTTGTGGTTTTTATTGATGATATACTGATCTATTCTAAGACTGAAGCTGAGCATGCAGAGCATTTGAAGATTGTATTGCAAGTGCTGAAAGAGAAGAAGTTGTATGCTAAATTGTCTAAGTGTGAGTTCTGGCTAAACGAAGTAAGTTTTCTTGGCCATGTTATTTCTGGTGAAGGTATTGCGGTTGACCCGTCTAAAGTTGAAGCGGTATCGCAATGGGAGACTCCTAAGTCGGTTACGGAGATTAGAAGTTTCTTGGGACTAGCTGGTTATTACAGGAGGTTTATTGAAGGATTTTCTAAGTTGGCTCTTCCGTTAACGCAGTTGTCGTGTAAGGGTAAGTCCTTTGTGTGGGATGTACATTGTGAGAATAGTTTCAATGAATTGAAGAAGCGCCTGACGACGGCTCCAGTTTTGATTTTGCCAAAGCCCGATGAACCTTTTGTGGTGTATTGTGATGCGTCCAAGTTGGGTTTAGGAGGTGTGCTTATGCAAGAAGGTAAGGTAGTGGCATATGCTTCAAGACAATTGAGAATTCATGAGAAGAATTACCCGACGCATGACTTAGAGTTGGCAGCAGTGGTCTTCGTATTGAAAATATGGAGACATTACTTGTATGGTTCAAGGTTTGAAGTATTCAGTGATCATAAGAGTTTGAGATATTTATTTGATCAGAAGGAGTTGAATATGAGGCAGAGAAGGTGGCTTGAGTTACTTAAAGATTATGATTTTGGTTTGAATTACCATCCTGGTAAAGCAAATGTGGTTGCAGACGCCCTGAGTAGGAAAACTGTGCATATGTCCGCGTTGATGGTGAAAGAATTTGAGTTGTTAGAACAGTTTAGAGACTTGAGCTTGGTGTGTGAAAGAACACCTCAGAGCATAAAACTGGGAATGTTGAGAATTGATAATGATTTCCTGAAGCATATCAAAGAAGCACAAAAAGAAGATGTCAAGTTCGTAGACTTGTTAATTGCTAATAATGAGACTGTGGATGGTGACTTTAAGGTCGATGATCAAGGAGTGTTGAGATTCCGAGGTAGGATTTGCATTCCTGACAATGAAGAGATTAAGAAGATGATTCTTGAAGAGAGTCATAGAAGTAGCTTGAGTATTCACCCAGGAGCTACGAAGATGTATCATGACTTAAAGAGGCTGTTTTGGTGGTCTGGTTTGAAACGCGATGTGGCACAATTTGTGTATTCTTGCTTGGTTTGTCAAAAGTCGAAGATTGAGCATCAGAAGCCGACTGGTATGATGGTACCTTTAGATGTGCCAGAGTGGAAGTGGGATAGTATATCCATGGATTTTGTGACGAGTTTGCCCAATACCCCTAGAGAGAACGATGCTATTTGGGTTATTGTTGATAGATTGACGAAGTCTGCTCACTTTCTACCAATTAACATTACCTTTCCTGTAGCTCAGTTGGCGGAGATTTATGTTAGAGAGATAGTTAAGCTGCATGGTGTTCCTTCGAGCATCGTATCAGATAGAGATCCAAGATTTACTTCTAGATTTTGGAAGAGTTTGCAAGAGGCGTTAGGATCTCAGTTGAGGTTGAGTTCGGCTTATCATCCGCAAACAGATGGTCAGTCGGAGAGGACGATTCAGTCGTTGGAGGACTTGTTGAGGGTTTGTGTACTTGAGCAGGGAGGAGCTTGGGATAGTCATCTTCCATTGATAGAGTTCACGTACAACAAGAGTTACCATTCAAGTATTGGAATGGCACCGTTTGAGGCTTTGTATGGTCGAAGATGCAGGACTCCGTTGTGCTGGTTTGAGTCGGGTGAAAGAGTGGTCTTAGGACCAGAGATCGTTCAACAGACTACTGAGAAGGTGAGAATGATCCAAGAAAAGATGAAAGCGTTGCAGAGTCGACAAAAGAGTTATCATGATAAGCGTAGAAAGGACCTTGAGTTCCAAGAGGGGGATCATGTGTTCCTGAGAGTGACTCCTATGACGGGTGTTGGACGTGCTTTGAAATCGAAGAAGTTGACTCCGAGGTTTATTGGTCCGTACCAGATTTCAGAGAGAATTGGGCCGGTGGCGTATCGTGTTGGATTACCACCGCACTTGTCGAATTTGCACGATGTTTTTCATGTATCTCAGCTGAGGAAGTATGTTCCGGATCCGTCTCATGTGATCCAAAGTGACGATGTGCAAGTTAGGGACAACCTTACGGTTGAGACCTTACCCGTGAGGATTGATGATCGAAAGACAAAGACGTTGAGAGGCAAGGAGATACCTCTTGTGAGAGTTGTTTGGGACGGAGCGACGGGTGAAAGCTTGACTTGGGAGCTAGAAAGTAAGATGCTGGAATCCTATCCAGAGTTGTTTGAACGAGGTAAATTTTCGAGACCGAAAATCCTTTAAGAGGGGGAGAGTTGTAACGCCCTCTCTAATTATTTAATTATTTTATTAGATGATATGGTATATGTTTATATATTATATAATTTTGATGGTTATGTGACGTATATGTGACGTATTTGTGACGTATTTGTGACGTGTTATTATTTTATTGTTTAATAAAATAATATAAGTGATGTTTATATGAATATTTATTTGGTAAATAAATAGATTTGTTGGAAAAAATATAGAATTTTAAGAGATGGGGTTATGTTTATAATTAAGAAGAGTTGTGTGGGTTAAGAGAGAATTAATTAAGTTGTGAGGGAGTATATAAGAGAAGTAGGTTAAGAGAGGAAACTTTTGAGAACGCGTACAGACAATTGAGAGAAGAGAAGAAGAACGGTCAAGAGAGAAGAGAAGCTAAGTTCCAATTCTGCACAATTTTCCAGGTAAGGGTGAGCCTAACTTCAGTAATTTTAATGTTAAATCATCTGTTATTGATTAGCTTAGAGGTTGGGAAGAATTGAGAGAAGTTTTGAGAATTAGGGTTGTGATGAATTATGATGAATTGATGAGGGTTGATGTTGTAAGGCTGTAGGACTTGTTACAGAACCTAGATTATCCCCTAGGATGATATTGCTGATGAATTAGAGGCTTAACATGAGAGTTTTGGGATGAATTGGTGTGAATAGGGCTGAACCCGTAGTGGTTCTGAGATCGCTCGCCTGTGGCGAGTGATCACTCGCCATGGCGAGTAACCCTTGGTTGCTCGCGAGGCGAGCAGAATAGCTCGCCGTGGCGAGCTTGACCCTTAAACTTAGGATTTTTGCCAAACTTTAGATGGTTTTGAGTGCCCTTATATTTATAGAGATGCCCTGTGAAGTTGGTTTAGTCAAATTAGATTTAGAGAGCTTAAAATGAGGATTTTTGGTGAAAAATGTCAAAAAGGCCGAGAGCAACCAGGACTTCTCGCCTCCAGCTCGCCCCCAACTCGCCTTTGGCGAGTGAGCTGATGTGAGTACTCGCCTGTGGCGAGCAGATGCACTCGCCGTGGCGAGTTAGTGCCTCCCAGAACTGTTTTGTTGTTTTGCAAGCTGTTTCGTATAGGACGTTTAGAGGAACCCTTGGGGTAGAGTTAGTGCTGTTGTATACCCTTAGATGAGTTATGTAAAGGTGTATACTGATGGTTCTATTAAGCCATTGATAAATGATGTGTTGTTGAATATAAGTGATGTATGAGTATGATGCTATTTGAGTAAGATGATGCTATGTGTTGCAATGAGTATGTATAATGAGTTGATGTTCTGCCATGTATTATTATAACTGCATGAGTCAGTCTATAATTGGTAAATGACGGTTGAGACGGTGTATTAAGTTGTTAAGTGACGAGTCCATGCATTTACATACTATGAGACGGTGGATCTTTATGCTCAAAGCGACGGTGGAGCATTTGCTCAAAGCGACGGTGAAGCATATTAATGCTATAATCATATGGTACCACATGCATGATGTTGAGACGTTAGGTGTTGCATTTAGTCGAGTCAATTGTGACATATATGAGATGATGTTTTGAGACGTTGATGCTTGATGTGATGTTGTTATGATGATGCTTATAATGATGTTAAGACGTGCTTTAATGTATATGTGATGAGTTGGATTTATGATTGTTAATCTTGACGTTTGATTTATATATTAATATTATTGTTGTGAATCTCACCCCTTCTGCTGGAATTGCCGCCTCGTGGGCAAGTGCAGGTACCCAGTCTTAGATGCGTTGATGCGAGGAGTCTGTGAAAGTAGGGTTGCTCTGATACGTAACGGGATGGGATCTTTTGTAGAGTCTATTCCTTTATGTATCATGTTTGAATAAATGTTAACTTTAAGACTTAGTGAAGTTGAAACATTAATCTTTTTGAGATGTTTGATGGCTTTTAAGCCAAAACTATTTATGAGATGAGACTTTTGAATTCCACTGTGTAATTGAATATTTTTGTGATTTGATAAATTATTATCTAAGTTGTTTTTAAAGAAGAAATGTGACACTCCTTTGAGAAGTACTCTGATTTATGTCTTTATTTAAAAGAAATTTTTAAGATGGGATATTGGGGTGTTACAGTTTGCACTTGGCAAGTTCATTGATTATTTTTTCTTAAGGAAGAGAGAAAAGCAACTAGGTCATGTCAAATTTGCTTCTTGGATTATTTATGTAACTGCAAACTATGACTAAAGCGTTTGACTAGTCGCTTTGTTTTAAGATTGTTGATAGAAAACGGAGAGGCAATGTCTTGATCTCTAACCTTCTTCAAGCGTCGAAGGTTTAAGTACGTCAAAATAAGTACACTGTTATTCTCAGAATATGTCAATGCTAAACATTAAGTGAACAATTTATATTAGTTCTCCCATCAAGGCTAGGGTTAGAAGTCCTTGAGTTCAAAATAATTTATGAGCAATATGTAAATTAAACATAAATAACACAAGTATAATTTAATAAAACATTAAAAGCAATCAACTGAAGTCACAAAACGATTTAAAGTTTCATGAATCAAACAATTACAGAAAGCTTATCCTTCATAACCTAATATAGAGAGGTTGAGTTATGCATGATGTCTAAACATATATTAATACATATGAATAAACAAACATAAGAAAAGAATCACCGATGATGATTCCTCCACTCCAGAAGTGCTTCAGATCGCTACGAATAGCCCTAGTTTGCATTTTTGCCATTTTATGCTTGCTAAAAGGTATCTTCTCTCATTAACATATGAGTCAGGTTTATATAGGTGCCCGTTTCCCAACATTTTAGGGAAAGTCGGTATGCGATGCGGGAAAATATCACGTAAGGCAAGCCTTGACGAGGTTGGTTCTATTGTTCTTCCCATCGACTCTTGTGACGCTGCTTTGATTTCCAGTGACGCGATCATGTGCGAGACCAAACTTGGTCATTTATTCAGGTGCTTGCGAAACAACTAGACATCTCACGACACGAGCCAATGTGAGGCTAACCTTGGTCCCTACTTCCATTTTCTATGTTCTTGTGTTTTCATGATTTTCTTTTGAATTCTTAACTAAATTGCTATAAAACTAACTACTCCTACTCTAAATTGACTCTAAAAGATGACTAGAAATCCTATATAATTTTATGTCAACAGTGCCTACTAGCAAGTAAACTTCAGCCATGGAAGGTTTGATACATCAACTTTAAATTATAAAGTAAGAAGGGGTGGCAAGACTCAAGTTTAATCTAAAGAGTATTACTGAGTACACGCAGTTGAATCAGCTAATTGAAAGGCGAAGGTGTTTGAATATTAGGCGTAAAGTCTTCCAAGGTAGATAAGATAAATGTGGCGAAATTTATTGGGAAGAAAAATTGACAGGATTGAAAGAAGGTTAATGATTACAATTGGCTTGCTGAGGTAGGGTTTCATAAACATCTTGTTTTCTACTTTATGGTACTATGGTTACATTGTTCACGTAAAACTCTTATATTTGTATCATATCATCTTATCACTTGAGGACCAATCGACAATACAACGTCAATGGGCATTTGTTCACACCTAAAAATAATTAACCTGCTAGCCGGTCTTGAGATATAGGGGAATGAGTTTTTAGGCGATGAGATATCCCCACCAATGGAAAGTTAGGTGATGCTAAGACACTAGAGCAAGGGGGGTTGATTCTTTCTCGTGGTCACTAACACATTATGTGGGTTGTGAAGACCTTAAATTGAGTCAAAATGTAACAAGACTGGATATTGATGCACAAAACACAAGTTTCATGTTTGTAGCACCACTAACCACAAAGATGGACGAGGGAAGAGTCACGCTCATCGTGGAGTTGTGCACCAAGGATGTTGTCAACTGATGTTGTAAATAAGTAAACCAATATCGAATGTGGGGAACCTTGATCCCACAAGCAAGGGAAATTCATGCACTACCCGCGAAATTAGCTGAGAAAGAGATCGTCACTATAGGCCACATCATTTGACTAATAGGCATATTTTTTGCTATAAATACTGAGTTCATGCACTGCAATTAACACATTGAGTCCAACAAACAAGTTTATTTCGTATTTTTATCCATATACCTTTCTTCCTCTATCTTTTGTAACTAAAAAAAAAACACAATCGTACCTAAACATATTTATGATTTTAAACTAGCAAACCTAATAATCCCGGCCTATAGAATAAAATTCAATTTTTTTATGCTTGTTAAGCTTTCATACGTTTTAGTAAAAACAAAACAAAAAACTTTCATATGTTTGACTGTTTAAATATAAATCAAGTGTTGAAATTTTAAATTACGGAATTTATAATTTAAGTATTAAAATATAATAACGCTTAATTATATTGTAGTTTTTTTAGTTTTAAATTATTTATATTTTATTCCTAAAAAAAATTATTTATATTTTATGACACTTATAAATCCATTCAAAACGTAACAATAAAATAAAATAAATTCATTCAGAACCATCTCACTCATCATTAAGTTGGGTTGATTCAAGTTTGATAGAAAAATTATGGACTTTGGTCCACTTATCTAACGTGCTTCATCAACAATTTGTATTTATAAAATAAAAAATTAAATAGGAATGTTTTGGATATTTTTTGGGATGTAGGGGTTAGGTATTATTCAAATATGAGGTGTTAGTAACAACGTCAAATGATATTCGTTTGTACTGAATTTGCGATCCAAGTTCAACAACGAGTCATCATGTGGCCAAACCCAATCTAATTTTGTGTTTGGGAATTTGCTCTTCTCACTTAAATGTTTACTTTTAACACCCCAAAATTATCTTAATGTGCCTAAAGACATTTAAGTGCCGCTCGCTAAAGCTACCAACGGCTGTTAATTAATGCCGATGCGTTCTTGTTTTATAAACACAACAACACTCGTTACTCCCATATATTCAAAACATAAAGAAACAAAGTCTAAACTCTCTCAAATAAAATAAAAAAAACCAAATTTTTCAAATTCAAATCACACATCACTCTAATAACAAGTAAATTTTCACAAAGCTTTAGTATTGACATTTTATATTTTACGTTACATTTTTTTCATTAAATTGGTAATATTTGAGTGTTTAGGGTTTATGTAAATTTTTTGATGTTTTCTTTTTTATAATAAATGACTAAATGTTTATAAATGCTTGTTAGACTAGTTTTAATTTTTTTTTTGTTAAATCACAAAAATATTGTTAAAATACATGAAAGTGCCTGCACCCGTTTACAAGTTACACATTAGAAACTCTACACAAAAGAACACTAACCACTGGGAAGCAAAACTAAAAAGGCTTTGACCATTTTTTGTTAACGCATCAACGGCCAAATCCCCTCTGGATGTGTATGTGTGACTTGAATATTGAGAATTTTAAACAACAATGTACAGTTATTCAATCTATTAAGAAGAGAACAAGTAACAACAGAGTTTGAGTTGAAGGCACTCACCACCATATCCGAGTCACTCTCAATCCAACTGTTATAGTCCTTCAAGATTGAAGGTTTATCAATCGCATACATAGCTACATTTAGCTCCGTAGTAAACGGAGAAGCATGCCCATTGTTCTGAACAAATCCACCTATAAACCCATATCTTATATCTCTGAAAACCATTCTAATGGAACCAAGAGAAGGGGATCCAAAACAAGACTTGTTTATGTTTATTTGTTTATTTAGATCTAACCATCAACGGTAAACTGAAAGATTGTTTCCTACTATTCTGCAAGCTTAAAAGAGATTTGAAATGCGAAAAGTAGACATAGGCAAAGGCATTCAAAATATTAAAGTTGCAACTAACTTCCACTATTAATGTATTGGTGATATTGTCATGGTGTTAGCCCTATCATCAACATATTGTCATTTATTTCTATCCATATTCTTCAAACAATATGTAGACAGGCAGACAACAAAAAAAACCATTTATGTCAGCCTACCCCAGGATCAAATCAACTCAAAACAAGAGAGAGTCAGCTGGTGCAATCCTTGATCAATATTGGAGCAAAGTCAATACTAAATATGTATAGTTTCGACTAGGTTTAAGTTGAATATGGAAGTTTAAAATTTAAATAACGTCCCAAGGAACTAGGAATGTAAATTATTTTTTTATCTTTTGAATGAATGGCAAAATATATTATATATAAATAGGGGATTAAATCATAAATTTTTTATTTAGCTGTTTGATGAAATGTTTGACTGAATTTTATTGTTTTTCATTTCTTATATTGTGTAGATATATTATTAGGTAGATCTAGACAAATTACAAAGAAACATAAACACTTATACAACAGATATGAACACTAAGTTAGTTGCGGTTATTACAACGTTAGCTGCAGGGTCCGGATTCACGCTTTTTGATCCGAAGGGTTCCAATATAAAAATTTATTTTGATTCAACTTTTAAAATATGTCTAATTATTTTAATTCTTTAAATAGAATTTCACTTTAAACATCATCATTACTATCATGTTTTAGATAAAACTCAATATGTATCAAACATAATTTTTAGTCATTATTAAAGAGTGATTTAAGCGTTTCAATATAAACAAAAATCTAAAATATTTTTCATTGTTACTGTCCAAATTATTTTATCAAGTGAGTCAATTTTTTTATTTAAAAAATATAAAAAAAATAATGAAATTCTAAACGATTCCTCACCGAACTCAACATTTGTTGTTTAAATCAATGTTTTTAAAATCGGATCGGGAGTCAAACTGGTGTGACCTTCGGTTCATGGTTTAATCGGTCTAACCGGTTGAACCGCTATAGAACCGGTTGAATCGCTTTAGAAATAAATAATACATTAATACTAGTTTATTTTTTAAAAAATGTTTAATACAAAGAAAAAATAAAGACACTAAATTTGGAGGGTCTTTTTAAGCATTCGGTGGGTCATTAATTTGTTTAGTCAAGCCCAATCTTTGCTATAACTCAAAACCCTAAATACATCTCGTACCATTGTTGTTGGGATATATGTTTTCAGCTGCCGCAAAGCCAACATATCTCATCCTTTCTTTCCATTCATTCTTCCCTTTCTTTCGATGTTTTCTTCCTTCAACAACTCTTTCATGTTTACATTTTTTCAACCATTCTTTGATTCTATTTTGCCTCATTTCTTTCTAGGATCCCATTCAATATTTTTCTAATTTATAAATGGACCGTTACAAAGGAACTCACACACAGAGAATAGATCAAGAACCATACAAAAATCCAAATAGAGATGCACATCAGAGAGCGGTTATTATTGTTTGGTTTTAATTAAGTTTGTTGTGCTTGAAAATAATGGAAAAAGAAAAGAAAGTTCGTCTGTTCGATAAGAAAATGAAAATAGGATTAGCTAAAAAAAACCGTCCGGTTTGGTGTAACCGGTTCACCGGTTTTCCTGATTTTCGCCGGTTCACACCGGTTTTCCGGTTATTTTCCCGGTTCTGTAGACTACGGGTTTTTCATGTTGTTCGGACCGGTGTCTGGTCCGGTTCACGGTCCAACCGGTTGAACCGGCCGGTCCGGTCTGGTTTTAAAAACATTAGTTTGAATTCATATGCATTTTTAACATGATATTTTTTTTCTACAAATTTAACATATTTGAATAAAAATACATTTAATCTTTATTTCATTGACAATTTTTTCAGCACCAACAACGGTATTAGAAAATCTACAATATGTGTATTTTCTAAAGTATTTAATAAAATATTTTATTAGTTTTATAGCTACAACGATAAACAGTTTTTTTTTTTTTTTTTTGTAAAATTTGTTGAAAGGCTCCTCAACAAACTCAACATTTAATACAAATTAAATCAATAACAAAAATATGATTACTATTGTAGAAAGGGAATAAAACAAATGAATGGAAAAGAAAAAAAAAAACCTTATTGATTGGGAAATGTTTGAATAATGAGTTTTTTTTTTTAATTTGATAATCTAACACACCGAACATAAATAGATTAGAAAGTTAAATTACTAAGAGGTATTGTCCTTGTGAATTTAGCTCAGTTGGTATGGACAATGTATAATATATGTAAAGTCCGGTGTTTAAGAGACCTTTAGACTACAAATTTGAAATTTCATTTGAATATCCTATTTAATACTTTCATATGATCGAAATTAAATTTTTTTTGTTTCGTTTGAATATTTTTATTGTTTCTAACTATATTTTATTTTTTTGGAAAACATTTATAATTAATTTTTTAACTCTTTTTCATATTATGTGGCTGATATTTTAAAATTGAAAGTTCGGTAGAAATTTAAGGTTTGATTTTATCACTTCAAATTTTTCAAGAAGAAAGACTCTAGTAATTTGAAATTTAAATAAGAGGTAAGTTAAACATATCAAGTATATATATATATATATATATATATATATATATATATATATATAAATATAACTTGGATATTCTTGATCGGTAATTTTATTTTGAACTTAATCTAAAATTGAGGATTTTTATTTTAATTTAAATTTAATCTGAAATTAAAGAAATGATGAAAACACAAATATTATACTACCTCGTACCTCCATCCTTATTTATAAGATCATTTTGAAAAAATTTGTAATTTTTTTTTTTGACAAATTAAATTTTTTTGTAGTTGTTCATTTTTATAAGACCCGCTTTAAATATCAAGATGCATTAATTAATTCTTCACAAAAACAGCCCCCAATTAAATGAAGAAATTTAAAAGATCAACAATCTCGCCCTCCCTCTCTCTTAATAATTGAAGGATAATTTTAGAAAGAGAGTGTATATTCTTACAAATTTAAGCAACTCTTCTTATTGTTGTGTTTTTGTCAAAAAAGTCTTATATATATGGACTTTGGTAATATTAAATTTCAATTTCAATTAAATTTTGAATATTTGATAAACCAAACACAATTGATTTTCTCTCATTTTTATGTAGTTAGTAGTAAATATGACTCTTTATATCATGCATATCTCCTCTAAATAAAAATCATGCATATCAATCACCAAGAAACACCAACAACCAACTATATGCATATTAATCACTAAGAACACCACATCACCAACAAACTTCATGCAATATTTTTGATTCCATTCTCCCTAACTTTTCATATATTAAATATGACTTTCGAAGTCGTACAAATTACATGATAATGAATATATATTCTTCATTATGCACAAACAAAAATAAAATAAAGAAAACAAGAAAATAAATGAATAAAACTATACTGAACCAAGATGCAAATTTACAAGTATTCTGGTGTTATACGTTTTGGTTCGTATCTCTCAAATGGTAATAGCATGAGCAAAACGGAAAATTTTGGGAGCTGGGGAGCAATGAGGGTGGGGGCAAAAAAAAAAAAAACACATTGATGGCTTAGGGCTTTGAATTCAAAGTATAAACGTAAAGAAATCATTACAACAAAACCATTTTATGTACCAATAACAACCTTATTCTCTCTGATGTTGAGGACAGATTACATGAATCCTACATAAATTTAACAAAATATTTTGCATAATCAAACTTACACCACAAGATTACATGAATAAAACGAAACTGTGTATAAAGATTCTCAAATTTTATGAGTAGAGGTAACCCTAAAAGTATGAGACAAGAACGAATGTATGATAATTTTTCAAGAAAAAATTTTAGAAGCAGAGAAGAAAGAGAAATGTGTAACTCAGTTTTCAAAGTCTAAAATATTCTAATTAAATACCTCTAAACTTATTTTAAATTAAACAAATTTTTTGTTTCAATACCACAATATTTTTAATTTTAAAAAAGACTTTTAAAATCCTTCTAATTGAATATACCCCTAAAATTTCACATAACACTACCCAAAAAATCGTCTCAATCTCACATCCATCTCTTGAATAACAAGTCTGTCACCTCTTATCTATTAACACGTGTCAAAACACACTGATCCATTTGGACCACAACTCCCCACGTGGCTGTGGGGAACCCTGCCGGATTGTAGGACCACCTTATAGCCTTTGATCATGTTGGAACACAACAACCCATTTTGTTCTCACAAGTGCTATTCTTTCCATAATGCCTATCTGTCTTTGCTCGTTTCCATCAATATAGTCGAGTGTAAGTTAACTTATGTAAATATATTTTTATCGTGAATTAACTCACGTAGATTGTATTTTTCAACGTGAATTAACTCACGTTAAACGGAAATGAGTAAAAACAAATAGAAGAGGAGCAATTTTCTACAATAATTACATGTCGTTTTTCTTATGGGTCCATGTCTTAAAAGGCCTCTCTCTAGCCCAACACTCTCAACATCTCCGTAATTTAAATGCTTTTATTTTCCTTTTCTCTTTCACTTTTCCTTTAAAATTCATTTAGCTTTTTTGCTTTTGTTAACCAACTTAATATCTCCACATCAACATAAGTTTTTTTTGTTGCATAGCATAGGTTTATAATGAACAAAGATAAGGAAAATATTAAATTTACAGTATAACTTTTTATAAACAACTCTTTGTATGGCTTTCAAAGTAAACAATTAAATATTTTAATAATCTAACGATTATAATTGATTGACGGTGTAAAAAAATTATACTGTTAGTACATAACAATTAATTATAAAATTTAAGGGAAGGAAAAGTGTTTAGTAGGAGTAAGGTGAAAGCTAAGAAGAAAGGATATGAATTTGATTGACATTGTTAAAAAAATTATACTATTAGTGCATATCAATTAAATCATAAAATTAAAGGGAAGGAAAAGTGTTTTAGTGTGGGAGTAAGGTTGAATTCAATTAAGAAGAAAGGATATGAAGGGTGGAGCCATAGTCCATACGACGAGAATATTGGACCCCTAGAGTGTTCATCTAAGGGACAGTGACCCTCGAGATAAAGACATGCATATGTTTGCTTCTATTGTCCCAAGAACAACAACCCATCAAATTATGATACAGGCATGGTATCTATCTTGTGGCTTTTAACTGTCTAATTAAATATATATAGGGTATAATTCTTACATTTTGTCAAAGCAATTCAAAATGAACTTTTGGCATTTTCTGCCTGACTTATAATATATCTTTGTCATATAAGATAGCTACATTTTTGTAATTGTTTTTACCTAGCTAGCCAGCCAGGGCAAAGGAATATTAAGGTTTTCTCTTGTAACTTGTAAAATAAAGCTTTTATTTTTTTGACGGGTTATAGGATACAGCTTGATATACTGATAAGTTAGTAATGAATTATTTACTACAGAAGCCCCTTCAGTAAAAAAATAAAAAATTACCGAAACCCCTATTTTTCTTTTTAATTGGTTTGTCTCAACATGGAACAGAATGATATACATAATTTGGACACCAGCCATGCACAAGAACAAAGATACATACGCAAAACTTTTAATCAAACATTTTACTTTGCCCACTTATTACTAAAGTGTACTCCCTCGTTGTGTGAATATAACTCAAATAGTAAAAAATTGCATGAATATTAGATGTGTAAAGGTGCAAGTTTGATATGGGCGCAGTCATCACCTTCTGATTTTGTAAGGTTTTAAGTAGTTAGAAACCAACACAAATTTAAGAAAAGTCGATTGACTAAGATATATTGTGCTCAAATGTTCAGTTCTGGACGTGAGAAAGAAGTGTTTAAAGTCTTATATTAGGTGAGATATGACATGAAGATATGTTTATAAGTCGACTAAGATATATTGCGTTTCTAATGTCCAGTTTTAAGCATGAAGAAAATATGTTAAGAGTCTAGTATTATATGAGTTATGATATGAATATATGTTAAAATAATTGGTTAAAAGTCCTCTACTCAAAGGTTTCTCTTATAAGATTTGAGTTTGAATAAACTAAAATTATAAGAAAAGTTGATTATGATACACACACTTGCGGTAGATTCAATCAATTCCCTTATTTATTTGGGTTGAGAGTTGACGCATAGTCGATGTGTATTTTGGTGGTGGTCGAGGTTTTAACCCCGGACCTTGCATATATTATTCATTATCTCTATCAACTGAGCTAAGCTCACGATGACTCATAGTCGGTGTGTATAAACAAATACATATATTTCGAGGTGTGTCGAACTATTAAATATGTTTGAGTTATCTCACAAGATATCAATCTTTGCCGTTGAATTTGCATAGGTGATATATTTCTTATTTTTAGAAAATACAAATTAACAAAATTAATGTTGAACGTTTGTGACGTGAATAGTAGCACCTTCTTTAATTCATATGTGGACAACGTGTTGACATTATTTTAGGATTTTCTCATAGTATACGTCTGCACCTAAATAGGTTTCAACCTTTTGCACGAATAGGGAGTTAGAACCAAGTTTTTATAACAAGAAACTAGGGTTTGGTAGTAAGATAGAGCCACAAAGCTTTATTAATTTTAAAGCAAAATGCTAGGTCTTAGTTGCTTAACGTCATGTAGTATCTAGACATACCTCATTTAAGGAAGTGGTAGGCTAAGCCTTAACATCAGTAGGTAAGGATTTTCTCAATTATTTTAAGACTTTACTAATCATATAATGTAAGATTTATCATGCGAAAAGATTCATTACCTCTTCAAACAAACAAAAAAAACAACACATACTAGTGCATAAATATTAACACTTTTAAATGTAAAATAATTTTTTGTTGTCACACCTACTAAATTTTAGAACCTCATGAGACAAACAAAAGTGAAAACAGAAAGGGAAGAAAAGCTCAGTTTAGGTCGTTGGAAGAGTCTCTTTTACACTCTGTTAAATTGGTCACTCCCAAGTCTCATCATACTACACTATTATAGTACAAATGAAGAATTTCAAAAAATGATCATAGGGTGCACCAGCCATACAAAATCTCCCTTTATGTTAATATATCATTTCATATTGTTTGGTTATCTATTTCGTATTTATTTCTTAACTTAGTTACACCTTACGGGTATAAATACGTGTTTGATTTTTGGTAGAAAGTATCAAATATTGGTTACTTACGATTATAGGACAAATACAAATGTTTGGTCGTTCATGAATAAAATTGATTTGCTTAAGAAAAAAATTAATAAAATTGTTATTCCCTTCAAACTCACTTGGGTTGGTCTAATTTCGTTGGATTGAAACTTTGATGTGTGTTCCTCTAAAGACCTCGGGTTCGATTTTTTTTCCGATGATTTTCCCTTCAAACTCTAGTCAATAATTCGAATAGAACAATTTAAATTAGTTGATTTTGTGTTATATTAAGTATCAACACTCTATTGTAACCAAAAAAAAAAAGTATCAACACTCTATACCTTTACATTAAACTTGCTTCTAAAGTAAAAATGTTCAAGCAAAAATCAATTCACTTCAACTTAACTCAACTTTAAAATCAAGTCAATTTTACAACTCCTCAACCAAATAGTTATACTTATGGGGACCACATCGGCGAAGAACGTTGTATTGTATCAGATTGTATATTGTCTTGGACCTGGTTGATCAATTAGTGAGCTCAAAAGTGAAGTTGTCAAATGAGTTGATCCGACCAGTATGGACTATGCGGGGACTAACTCGGTCCATTTCATTTCTCTTGTTTTCAAGTTTATTCACTCATTTCATGTTGTTTATGTCATTTTGATATATTAATATATGACAATTATCTATTTGGTAAAATAAAATTGAATGCACGTATAATTTGTTATATTAACAGTTAAAATTAATTAAACTAAAATTTTAGTTCTTCAATCGAACCAAATTAGTAATTTTTAAACACTGAATTTTTTATTTTTTAGCTAAATGTATATATTTTCATTAAATTTACATATTTTAATATATTTTTATTATTAATTATTTTTAAGTTTTTTACTAATATATATTATTATTTTTAAAATCAAAATGAGTTGTTGATAGTGGGTCGACTTGAAGCGCAAATGGACTAACCGGTTCAACCCAAATTTTATATATGGACCGAACCAAATATCTGCGAATTCTGCTCTCCACCCTGCAAAAATTGCTCGCGCCCTACAGCCATGCCCATTTTACCCCTGCGCTAGTTAACTGGCGCAAGTGTAAAATATTGCGCTTGTTAACGCACGCTGCGCCACTTAACTAGCGCATGTGTAAAACACTACGCGCGTTAACTGGCACTGCGCACGTTAACTGGCGCATGTGTAAAAAACACTGCGAGCGTTAACTTGCACTGCGCACGTTAACTAGCGCAACTTTTAGCAAAATGTCGCCATGGCGACATATTGTCGCCATAGCGGGAAATGATAAGGAGAAAGCCAATTTGCTACTGCCTAAATGTCGCCATGGCCACATTTTTCCTGCCTGGCAGGAATTGCAAATTTTGCAGCAAATATCCAGAGTGACAACGGGAAAAATTATGTGCTAACCTCTATTTTCCATGATTTTTCAATCCTTCTTTCGTACATTCATTGAAATAACATTCATTCAAACATTGATTCAAATAACACAAATTTGTCCTTAAATTTATAAAATTACATAATCTCACATAAACGGTCAAACATTACAGTATTACACTTAAATAAGGATTACACTTCAACGGATCGGACAAAAAGATACAAAGTATTATTCTCAACCATTACGCTAAACATGAAATCAACGTCGCTATCGTCTTTGAGGAGTTGTGGATGATACACTGTCTTCCAGAAGTCCTCTTCCTTATCCTCCCCCAAATCTAGGCCGGGCACATTTACTATCACATGACATGTTCTATGATTTGAACCAATATAGATAAAGAAGTCGTCAAGCTTTGTCTTCAACTCATCCAACTTGTCGGTGGGGTTTACAGTGAACCAAGCCCTCTTTTTCACATCTACATAACGGATTTCAAGTTTAACCGGAGTTGGTGCATCTTCAGACATGTTTCACCTCACAAACTTCACAAAAATATAATGAAAAACAAATATGAGAGAAATGATATAAAATAAGTAGTTGACAAAGTAAGTAATGCGAGCAATAATTGTTGTGACATAACCGGCCACCAAAAAAATATTTCACTTCATTTAATATATATATAATATTAGTTACATATTGGCCACAAATATCCAAATTACATAACTGGCCACCAAAAAATACGTCGGGGTGTAATACCACCAAAAAATAGGACGAACACCGACCCACCTATAACTGTCCTAATCTATAATAACCTATCTATGAGGTCTAGTGACATTCCTAAATTATCGTCTTCTTCCATGTCTTCCGTCCATTCAACTTCTTGTTCCTTTTTTTGCGGGGTGGGTGTATCATCACAAACAATTGGATTGTGCTCATTTGTTGGTTTCTTTGGCGGCTTTGGCTCCTTGGACATGAGTTCATTGTAAGCGTTTTGTCTATCCAAAAACGCAAAATGCCAATTCTCCGCCTCACCAATCTTGTTGTTCATCCACTCCGTGCAACTCGGTGGTAACGGACAACCTTCCTTCAAGATCACATGAAGATAGTGGTCGGGAATTAAGCAAAGACACATGATGTTGGAATGAGGATTAAGTGGAGGAGCACTTCGGATTGGGAAATATGTCTCACATACACCACGCGTTGTTTTGGGCAAAGTCAATAGAACAACGGGTCTTTTGTAGCAAGAAGCAACAATGTGACCCATATCCGGAGTGGTCATCCACTTATCTACCGGCGCAACACCAATTGTACGTTTTGGAGGGTGTAAACCATTCAAGATTTTGTTATAACGCTCCTCCGTGTCATATATCGGCATGTAGTCACTCTTGTGATTTTTCAACTCATTAATAAGTGCATGCCGAACCAAAACATGATCTTCTTCATCCTTTCCCAAGTGCCTAGCTATCACCCGGAATCCACAATGACCATCCCCTTTAACATTCACAATGTCTTCAACAAAAGGTCTCATGAAGTTTGGAATTTGTGAAATATATGGGATATTCCGAAACGGTTTTGAAGTAGACGATGAAGCTTGTGAGCGGGAGTAAGTGCCAAGGCGTGCATCTTTCCTCTTTGGAAGTGACCTCTTTGGTTGTGAAGGTTGACTATCCGGATTTTGAGAATCAATGGTCTCCCACCTAGAGGGGATTCGTCCCGATGATGACACTTTGGGTGTAGTCCTCTTCCTTTTAGGTGCTCCCTTGGTTACCGCCTTTGTCGAAGGCGGAGACAAAATTGTGGTTTCCGGAAATGCTATTTGACGCATCATCTCTTTGATGTGGAGTTTCATATTGTAAGGGCTTTTCTTGAGAAGTTCTTGAATGCCATTCCACTCCTCCACCACGGAAAAATCATCATCAATCTTTTCTCCTTGTGCACACAACCTTTTCCAATGAGGGTATATATCATCCAAGACAAGAGACAATTTTTGCTTGATCTTCATGGCAATAATACACGCACAAGGTAGCCCGTACGAAGTCTTTTGCACACAACCACAATCTTCCTCACGAAAGCCGAATGTCTTGGAGCGTTTCAATTCATCATAGATAAATCTCAATGCTTTTCTAGAAACATAACCCTCCAACTCTTTCATCATCTTGATTTTTGCGTATTTGTGTTCAAAGACCGTTTTGTTCCTCCCAAAACTTCCTTGGATCTCACCAAATTGCACGACCAACATCTTGTGAATTTCATCCCAACAAGATGCCAAATCACTCACGCTACTCCTCAAATATTTTTTCAAAACTCCATGAGCCGATTCAACAATGTTGGTGGTTCTACACCCTAGATGCAAGACTTTATTCGTCCATGCCCTCACAAATTTTTCCTTAAGGTTCAAAACTGTTTATTCGACATATTTAATGAATTCCGGAAATGGCATGCATACCTCTTTGAATTTCAATAAATTACTTGCATATGATTCCTCCGTAGGGGATTCGACCAACTCTCTCCAAGCAATCACGACTTTCTCAACAACTTCTCTATTATTCACCTTGTTCTTCTTCAATTCTTCCGTGTCAACTTTTGCACCCTTAGGAGGCTTTGCGTGAACTCTACAATCCGTGATGCACTTAGCCCTTACATTCTTCCCAATATGAAAATAACAAAGCATAGTGTATGTTTCAGGGAAAACTGTGCCAACGGCATTCATCAAAGCACCATCCCTATCGGTGACAATCACCTTAGGCATGTTGCCTTTTGAGGACAATAGACCTTTCACCATAGTGAGTGCCCAAACAAAGTTATCCTCTAGTTCAAAGTGAAGAAACGCGAAACCAACGGAATACGTCATTTTTGTAGAGGTGCAACCAACTATCTCAAACAACGGCATTCGGTGGTTGTTGGTTTTGTATGTGGAGTCCATGACCAAAACGGTCGGAAAGGTGTTGAGCAATTTAATTGAATCCGGATGAGCAAAAAAAATGTCTTCAAGAGTGACTTCCTCACTATTGCATCTTGTGTAATAGACGTATTTATGCTCCACCAACTTCGAAATCAAGAATTGCAACTCCGTCATGTCACCTCTTTCCTCCTTGCGCCATCTTGTTCGCACATTGTACACTTGCTTGATTGTTGTCACACTTTCATTGTTATTTTCCTTCAAATTGGTGAGAATATTCCGAGGCACCGCCAAGCTCTTTGTCATTTCAATAACTTTTTTCTTCTCCTCCGCACTAAGTCTACCCGCAATTAGGTGTCCTTGTAACTTTCCCTCCTCCTCCTCCAAGTCATGGTTGTGCATTCCACAAATCATTCCAAGCCACCAATCATTTGTATCTTTATCAAAGAACCCTTTCAACCTAAACGGACAATTACATTTCCTTGAGCCGATGCTTTCAAGGTTCGGTTTCTTCCTTGTCTTAGGTGGCTTGTATATCCCACTTCTTTCACATTGCATTGTCAAGTACGGCCGTTTTAAAACGGATTTATCTATACAAACACCAAATCCGGCCTTTACCCCTTGTCCACGAACCCAAGTAAGTAACTCTTCTCGCTCTCTCCATCTTGCATTTGTTGTAAAAAATGAGGCGGTGTCGCGAGCTTTACAAATAACACCGATAGGTACCGGTTTAGGTTCTACAATTTTACCAATGCGAGCTTGCATTGGAATTTGGGCTTTAAACGGTTTCAAATTAACAGTTGGTTTGACATCGCCGGAACCTTCACCGGAACCTTCATTTTTGGCCGGTTTCGGTTCAACGTCATCATCCGCAACATTGTCAACCATCTCCCTATATATCTATTGAATAAAAAAAATAACAAAGGAAGAAAAAGTAAATTACTTGTGGAACAAGCTAACCAAGTACAAAAGTGGCAAAAAATTCGAAAAAAGGGATTGTGCACCGGGGCACCACTTAACTGGCGTAGCCCATTAACCCCCGCGCCACTTAACTGGCGCAGCCCATTAACCCTTGCGCCACTTAAGTGGCGCACACTTACTACCTGCGCCACTTAACTAGCGCGCCTAACCTAGTGCCTACGAAAACATGACGAACCTACCACAAAAACCAGCAAAATGAGATGAGTTTTGATGATACAATACCTGATATTTGGTGCTTGATGAGCGTAGAAACTTGCTTCCTGACGATTTGCAATGATTTGGGATGAGGATTTTGACCCAAAAAATCGCACTTTTTGGGTTTTTGAGGGTGGAGGGAAAGAAAATGGTGCTTGGAGTTCGGACTGATGGGTTTTGTACGAAAAGAGTAACCCTACGCTAGTTAACTGGCGCTGCGCTAGTTAAGGTGCGCTGCGCCACTTAACATGCGCTGCGCTAGTTAACTAGCGCAGGGATAAAATAGACAAGGCTGCAGGGCGCGAGCAAATTTTGCTGGGGGCCGAGCAGTATTCAATATCTGCTAGTTTTGAGTTTGATTTTTTACGGTCTAACTCATGCTAAATATGGATCGACTTATAAGTTCTAACCTATATTTTATCAAAGGTGACAACTGTACTCCTTTCAAATACACCATTTGATAGTGAATACCTGCTAGTTCAATATTTTTGCTTCTTATACTACCACAGCAATAACTAACTAATTAACTGTTTAGCATAACAATACATACAAAAGACCAAAAATGAAGAAAGGGTCCTAGACAGAAAAAAGGGCATGTTCATATATGGACATGCCAGGTGCAAAAGGTGGCATTAGTACTACAAATGATTAAGTCAAAACTTGAAAAAACTAGTAAACAAAGCAACGAGTGAAGTGAGGAAGTGGTCACGCCCCAAAACAAAATCGTGTAAAAATGTAAGTGTGCTCGAAAGCTAGAAGAAAAAGTAGAAGCATATAGAAAAGGAAAGGAGAGAAGAGGGGGAGGGACCATGTACATCCATTATTTTTCAAAGAGCATGGGTTGGCATTTTATTTGTCATTCGTTTTACATATAATAAAGATATTAAACATTAGGTACCCAGAAAAAAAAAACAGAGATTAAACATTACCAACAATAAATTGATTTCCTTAAAAAACAATAAATTGATTTAAGTGGTAACAATTTTAAACCTATTAAAAAAGCGATAAAGAGTTTGATGTGTGATTTTTGTGTATGAATATTCGAAGAACACACCTTATATAGCTCACATGTTCTATGACATAGTTCAGTCACTCTTAAAAAAACAATGAAAATTTCGTATCAATAGCATGATAAGAAAGAAAAGAAAAGATATAATATGTGAGATAGTTGAAATATTCAATATATGTTATTTTAATGATAAGATTTTTTTCCAGATTAAATTAAGAGATGAAGTTTAAATCTCTAAGAAAAAAATGTATAAAATGGCTATTATTAATTTTAATTAATGTTATCTAATTTTTTTTTCAAAGCAAAAAGTAATAGAGGATGGGAGAGACTGGTGATGAGTTTCCTTTTGTCGTGCTCTACCTTTTGCTTTGCATAATTTCATTTTCTATCTCAATTGGGAAAAAGAAACCGTCACAATTTGGCGTTGACGCTTCCTCGTACACTAGTTTGGTTTTTGTACTTTTGCTATTGCTTTTTTCCTTAATTATTGCTCTTCCCTTTTTATTACCTTATCTGCTTTAATTTAATTTTTTACTCCTCCTATTGTGTTTACTTTTTGTTTTTTTACCATGGTACCAAGTTTCTATTAAAGGTGGTAATAGACTGGGGCGAGTTAGACTTTACAAAGTCTGAGTATAATCTTTTAAGAAATTAAAGTTTTGTGGCATGTCATAAGCTTGTTGTCGAGGACTGAGTCTGACATTTAGAAAGTCTAGTATGACCTGCTAGCCGGTTTAAAAATATATTTCATACGAACATCGATCTTTAAATAAATAATGTGATCTAAGCTTAAATAGACTAGAAAACTAATAGATCATTGAGATTCATCCCTCTATTATATTTAACATGAATTTTTAGAGAATTTAACTATATCTTATATATCATATTTCAATTTCAGTTTATAATAATACTTTTAAATATGTGACAAAAATTAATGTATACTAATATAAGCTTAAATTACTGAAAATGTTAACATATTTATAATTCAATTCAAATTATATAATATAATATAATATAATACAATAATATTAGTAATAAGTAATAGTATTTATATTTACTTAAGTATATCAACTTGATGATAGGCCTAAGTGACTTTTTTTATGACATGTGGTTTGACATTTTTACCTAAATATACTTCTAAAAAAACTCAAGCCTTCTCTATTTAATAAAAAAAAAAAAAAAACTTGATATGACCTGTCATAAGTTAAGTTGTAGCTTCATGTAGGCTGACCTGACCTATTTCCATCTTTATTGTCCACCGCCACTTAACAATAACTAATCTTTGTCGGGAAATACGTAGAACATACAATGTTGGTTCTCCCCTCCCAATCAACTTTTTGTCTTCATATTATAAGGTTAACAAAAGTCTTTGCCCCGTAAATTTGATTTGACAAGACAAACATTCGAAATAAAAGGTTCCTAGGCAAACAATATTAAAAAATTCATTGGCGGTACATTGTGAAAATGATTGTCATTTTTTAGATACGACAAAATGAAAATAACAACCGAAAACTCAACGCATAAGTAGAGAAGTCGAAGTTTGAACTTCGACCATGGCATCATGATTCATAATCTTAGGCATCAATCTGTGTTGAAAGGAAAATGTAGATACTATCTATAATATTGAACAAAGGTTTTAAAACATGAGAATAGTCTAAAAAGAGAACCAGATACTTTATAGTTGACTCACCCTCGAGTTTTGATTCCCATGACAATAGAAATGGTTGAGATTTTGATTGTTCATTGTTCCGATGAATTCCAATAATTCCAAGGCTCTTTATTTAAATTGCATCATTTCCATAAACAATCAATTATCAAACTCTCGAGCATTCAAAAACATCTAAGTAAACAATTGGAAAAGTTACCATTGATACCCACAAATCCAAGTGGATCGATATTTTTATAACGGCCAAAAAGTTTTTTATTTTTTAAATGGAGAACCAAAACATTATTTTTTTAAAAAAAAAAATATGTGAACTAAATTTTACCCAAATTGTAAGGATTCATTTTTAACTTACGGTAGTTTTTTGTTAAGTGATTTTTGCACATTCATTTTAACATCGGACGCGGACGTTGTATTTTATAAAGTTGATGCACACACTGGACTGATGGCTTGTTACAACATTTTTTTAATTCGTCAAAAACAATAGAGGAAGAGAGAGCAAAACATAATGTAAATATGAAAGAGTTGTCCCAAAATTATCACGAAATAGCTGAACAAATATTATTTATCTTTTTAATATTGGTGCCCCTTGTAAAATACATTAGGTATATTCCATCAACATCATAAACAATCTGAACATAAACACACCAACACATTGTAGAATGGTGGCAGGACAGGTACCACACTAACAAGTTCTAAAGTCTTTACCTAGTCACTGTCCATGCCATGAAATGCATGCATACTATCAATTTGTGTACTTGCCTATCAAAATCGAAAATTCAGTAACTACCTACATTTCGCTGCACACTATGAGATATTGCTGAAGGTATTGATTATAACATTGATTAATTAATATGAAAATGTTAAGCTAAACTGTAAATTAATTGATAACGGATTGAGAAAAGTACTCAGCATCAGTTGTTTGCAATGAAAGGTGAATTGTGTATGTATTGGGTGTGATATATGAGAGACACCGCATCTACTTAATTGGTTAAATATACATTTAAGAAAACATTTCAAGCATCATATTCATTAATTAGTTGTGACCAGAATATCATATATCTGCACATGCAATATTGACTGGTGTTTCTATACCACGAAATTAGTGACGAAATTTCGTGTTCACCACAAAATTAGAGCTGACAAATTTTAGCGACGGAAAAGTTTGAAATTCCGTCACAAAAATTTATGTCGCTAAATCCGTCACAAAACTATTTAATGAACGTTTGTTGCTTCAGTTGATATGTAATTTATTTCTCTCTAAAATAGGGATGATATTTCGACACATAACTAATAGGTATACCTGCAAAAATTACCCACAATAGGTAGGATAAAAACCCGCAGCATGAGTACGTGTACAAGTATGGGTAATTAACCGCCAAAATGAGTCGATATAAAAAAATAAATATTTCAGAGAAACATAATACTAGCATACATGCATTTTTTTTCAAAGAAACAACCACAAATAATCCACACATGCAACAATGTATGATATGAAAAATTTATTTTGGAATATTTTTTACTAACATGCGATGAGAATTTAGCGCGGTGGCAAGCAGTTCCGGCACAATAGCAATAGTACAAGGAGACATTGTTATATGAACACAGGTAAAAAGTATGAATTACATGCGTTTACACAAAAAAGCACAATTAAAAAAATAATCGATATAAAAAAGTTTGGCTGAGGCTGCTCCCCGCAAATCCCCTGTCTTTGGTTGCAATAATAATGATATTGTTAACAAATACGTGTGGACAATATGTTGCAAAACAGTCTGAAATTCACCGAGGCTAACCTCTCGTAAAAACACTAATGGACAAAACGCTTGCAAAACCCCTTGCAAACACACTTTTGGAAGCATGTGTCAGACGGTTGTGGTTTGTTTTAAATTCTAAAACCATTTATTTCTCGCCTTTCATTTTGCGAGGGGTTTACGAAGGATATGCCCCTAGCAAATTTCAACTTTTTTCAAATTGTGTTTTTCAAGGGGTTTCTTAGGGGTTTGCCCCACGTAAATGCATTTCTTGTAATGTAAATTTACCTATTAACTTGTCATATTTCACGTTCGTATTAATTAAGCATTTGTTTGTGGTTAGATTCAGTATATTCATCATTAACCAAAATTCGCCATAAACAGACAGAGACTAACATTATGTAAAAAAATATTATAATACATAGACTTTTCTCGATCACTCCACGACTCCAGTCTGACCGCACTCTTCAAAAGTTAATATTCGTCCTACATAATATAAAAGTACGTATAAAAGAAAGAAAAAAAAATTAGACACAAACCTATATTGGCTTTAATTGATGGATCTTGTAACAAAGAACTTGAGTTAATATATATAGTCTTGATCCTCATCTTCCTTTACCATCATAAGCAATGTGAGACTTGTTATAAGATATTTTATTTCAATAACACCAACAATCTTCTACTTAATTGAAATAGATACATCTTTCTCTCTCATAGTCTACACGGACAAAATAACTATCATACTCTAGCATAAATAATATACTTCACTTAGAGAAAAAAAAAAAACCAAGAATATATGTCAAAATGTCCTGTTGCAAAAATTATGGTATAGCTTCTGTGTTGAATTTATCATACAGTTTTTCATCCATTGTCATAATCTCACCATACACTTTACATTAACCCAACCAATATATGTGTGCTATTATAAATCTGCTATCAATGAATTATCCTTTTCTATGGAAGCGCAGTAATTCTATGAGGATACCATTCTCATTTTTTAGAGAATATTCTCTCTAATAGAAAGGGAGACATTGCTAGCATTCACCTCATTTCTTTTTCTAATATTACTCCGTTTAAAACATATTTCCTTATATAATAGGGGTGTTCAAAGGACGGGTTAGGTCGGGTCGTGTGTATCCCTCACCGGACTTAACATTAGAACGAGCATATATGATTGGTCCCTAGACAAGTCACCAAGTAATATTACATAAATGTGTTTTTTTTTTTTTGCAAATATTAACTTGTGCCTTCAAAGGCACATGTTAAGGAACTCATTATAGAAATATGCGTATCAAAAGTCGTGTAGTCAATTTTTAAAAAGTTAAAATATTATGTTTTCCAATGTAAAGTTGCTTTTTTTAGGTTTCTTAACATGTGCCCTTAGGCACAAGTTAACATGACTTTTTTTTAAAAAAAATAAATATTAATATATAATTAACTCATGAATGAAGTTTGAGTATAGCTGGCTTCAATCCATTTTGAACACAAGACAATATTTTGAAATAGAGAGAAGGTATGTGAATTTTGATCGGTGGTGGAAGGATAGAAATGTTACTGACGGTGAAGAAAATAAAGAGAAAAGAAAATTTGCAAGTTTAACATAAGATTCGTGTTTTTGGACTAAAGTAGAATAAACAAGGGCTTGGTTAAATAGTATGAGAAATAAAAAAGACCCTAACATGTTGATTATGTTATTGAGAAAATGGAAATTTTGAGAAGCATGCAATTAAAAAGATTGAAAGTAAGATGTGTCTTGTGATGTTTTGACTAAGAATTCATGTTATAGTAAATGAATGGACGATTTAAAAGAAGTGAAACAATTGAAAGCAAAAGTACAAATATTTCCTCCACAATTTATACATTTTATGGATGGGGAAGTTGTTCCCTAGTACTTTATTTGGAATCAATAAGCGTAACACATTTGAACATTGTTGTATATTTGTATGTACACCCTCTCGTTATTAATATAAGCAAAAATTTACTTTTTAGATACATTCAATTAATGATGTATATGGTCTTTATTATATGTCACATACGTCATTAATTAAATGTATCTAAAAAATAAATTTTTGCTTATATTAGTGACCGAAGGGTATACAAATTAAGCATGATGAATGGATGGAGTATCTATAAAGAAAGTGGATCGGATAACATAAAGTTGTTCCTCGGTATCAGTCATATAGAAAGTGAAGTGTGTTTGGTATACCGTTTACACTCAAGAATCATGTTTAAACACATCTCCCAAAACAAATTTTAACGTAAAAGCCAAACTCTATAAATTGTGGCGTTATATTTTCATGTGTTTTAAGGCCTAGGACGCATATCCAAATAGGCCATTAATTAGATATAATGAGTGTACGTCCTTGAGTAAAGATATAAATTAATGAGTAAATATTAACACCTCTTGTCCTATAAAACCTTTGAGATAGAACAAGTACTCGTGGGTCTACACATAGCCGATATCTAAGTCAACTTGGTCTTTGTCTTGTACACTTGTCAATATTTTTTTGTCCTTGTTTTTTTTTCAAGTTGGGGTCAAACTTGACCCAAAGTTTACCGGGCATGATAAATGATAAATTAGTTGGTTGAGTTGTGTCCACGCATATCTTGTATAATTTTGACTATATCAAGACCTCCTATTATGAGTTCAACATTGAGTAGATTCATGTCTTCAATGTGGTACTTAAGCTATGAGGTTCTTTCACTTAATTGACTAGTTTTTGGGTTGGACTCTCCACATTGGCTTAAATCCCAACAATTGATGTTTTTATCGAAAGTTGAACCACGAAAATTTAGGACTACCTATAGTCTGAATTAAGGTGCTCAACCAAATAATGATAGGTGAATGAAGCCGTAAAAAAGGAAAGGGCTACCACCCAGCCAATTCCGATAGAGTGGACGTCGATTCTTAAAGGGCGTGACATTGTTAGGAGTCCCACATTAAATAAATACAAATGCTTAACGTGGTATTTAAGCTATGAGGTTCTTCCATCTAATTGACTAATCTTTCAAGTTAGACTCTCGTCGTGAGCTTAAGTCCTAATGCATCCCTCACCTATATTTTCCTAAAATGAAAATTGATTATTCCTTCAAATTTCTCAATGAAACTCTACAACATTTGAAGAATTTGACTTTACTACTATATGTTGACCGTAAATCGTGCATCATGTAGGGTCCTAGAATATAGATATGATCATCACAATGGACAACACTTGAGTACTAACTCTTTTCTAGCATAAACTTTTTTAAGTACAATATCATTCTTCTTTCATGATACGGAAGATTAAATAATGCTACAACCATAAAAACTTACTAAAAATTAAATACATCACATGACCAAATTATGATATTCGAGTTTTTTTTTTAATGACAAATGTTATTAGTTTGTTAGATTAATTTTTTTCCTTAGTCCTAGTTTAAACCCAGGATCGCAAACTTCTTATCTCTTAATTCAACCAAGTTAGCTTCTGATACCTATTGAAAAAACAACATAGATCCTTCGACTCCCCAACATAGAAAGTGGTCAAACTTTATGATCAATAAACATCTAAAAATGCAACAATTATTGATCATAGAGAGGTATTTGTTTATATTGATCGATTAGAATATATAAAATGGTTTCCTCATATAAATAAATTTTGATAGCAATGTTATTTGAGTAGGAGGCAAGCTCATATTCACAAACAAATCCCTCAAGCTAGATTGTGAAATTGAAAGATAGCCCCATCCAAATGTGCATGCATGAATTTGAGCAAACACCAGCCTTTTGGTCCCAAATCTATGTAGTTGATAAATAGATATTTAAATAAGAGGACAAGCACGCGTAATACACATTCCATGATAAATATATCGTATATAATATGCATGTCAATTGATTGATTGATATGGGACTTTATCTAAAACAAAAACAAAGCAATTTTAGGTGTTTGATGTTTATGCTTCAATTATAATTTATGGGTAGTGTGCGTTTATGGAAGATCAAGGAGATACACATAAAAGGTGCATAGATGGTGAGTTTCTCTACTTGCTTGAAACAAAATCACGTAGTGCTTCCAAAAAGGTAAAGGGTGTTTATTGTGAGCTTTTAGACTTTAAAAAGTCTAACCACCAAAAAACAAAGGGGTGGTTCCTGTTCCTTCTAACTTTCCCAAAGCAGTGCGGCACTTCCAACTAGAACGTGAGCTTTAAAAACAATATTACTCATATAAGATGTAAAGTAATACTTCCTTCTCTCTTCCTAACTACATGACTATTTTTTGTATTTATAGTATTTTAATATAAAAACATCCGTAACGGTGATTGTTTCATTTATTTAGCACCAAAAAAATAAACGTCTTATTATTGAATTATAATTTTTGGTGCTTATAGAGAACGATCTCTTCGATGTGCCATCTCTTCACTTTTTCATGTACCAATTTTAATAAATTTTAAAATAAATGAATTTTGTTAATACGTAATGATATACTCATCCGGTCCTAAATATACATGAAAAAATAAATCTTTTTAATATTCATTAAATAGTTAATGCATTTGATTTATGTTATTCAATGAAGCATCTTAGTTTTGAGTTACAATAAAATATTATTTGTTCAGTTTCACTGAATAACAGATATATTTAATTTATATTATTTAATAGTTATTCAATGAATTAAAAAAAAAATTATTATGTTTACAACATAAGGAAGCATGTTCATTGATAGGACTCATTTAATAATTGTTTTAGGTTTTCAGTTGGTGAAATTAAGCATTTAAATTTGAAAATGAATTATACATATATATATATATATATATATATATATATATATATATGTGTGTGTGTGTGTGTGTGAGAGAGATATTCACTTAAACTTTTACAAATATAAATGACTTCTATTTGTCTGAACTGAATTTGTTATCTTTATCTTATTATACTATTAAATGTAGGATAACTATATAAAAGTAACACACTTGATTTTTCACAAATGTATTTAAAATAAAAAGGAGGAAGGACAAAATTAATGTTCAAAGTGATATCATCATGCAATATAAACTAGAAACACGTGTGTAGCCGACTTTGGCACGTGAGTATATGTGATACTGCGGGGATAATTAGGTTTAGGCAATGATAAAGTGGGACCCATTGTGTACGTGTGAAGGAGAAGAGGGTGGGATACACGTGACAATCAGAAAGAAAGAGGAAGCAGTGCAATATATGAGAGGGGAAGATAGGGAAAGACGGTTGGGTTGTCAAATTGTTTATTAGGTTTGCATTTTGCAAAAGAAAAGCAAATTGAGTGTTTGAGTAATGATTAGCTAGTGAATTGGAGAGTTATAATAAGCCTATAGCTACTTGCATTGCATTTGAAAGAAGACAATTCCTACTTTTTTCTATTTGTGTATTCAATAATCCTACTTGCAATCCAAGGAACCAAAAAACAAATGTAACCTATAATAGTAGTGTGTTTTTAAAATTAAAATTCTACCTTCCCATTGAACCCTTCTAGTAATTCAAATATGTTTTCTAATTTTAAAAGTGGGATTGATTTGTTAATTAACCATAGTTAGGAACAAAGGCTCGACAATTGAATTATTTTTACATCTATATATTATCCATGTTTGTTGTAAGTAAGGACTACTCGTGATGTAATTTTGTGAAAGTGACCAATTGCTGTTGGATTCAAGAAAAGTGATTAGTTTCTCCTAACATATGGTGAAAACATGTTTAGTGTTGGGTGTTTTTGGTTTGGAAGAGAAATTAGAAAGAAAGAAGTATGTCAGAGAGGGTGTTGGTAGAGAGGAAGAAGTGAGAAATAAAATAGATTTATGTATTATTTGGTATAAGAGAAATAGAAGAGAAAAAAATGTTATTATTTCATAATGGAGAATCCATCCAGTGAGCTCCGTATATTTCTTTTTTATGACATATTTGACGCTTCTATGTCTAGGATTGTTCGGCTAACTTCTTAGTTTTCTTTCGAGCCTTTTGCCCTCTTTTGTACCAAAAAAAAAACATAAAAGATTTTTTGCTGCAAATAAACAACTCAAATTTTAAAATACAAATGATATTGGAGACTTTCTACCACTTCTTCCCTCTTTTTTCTCATTTTTGGAGAGAAAGCATAAAGGTACGGGACCCAAAACAAGATAAGTCCTCTCTCTCCCTTCCTCCCTTATATTATTTCTCTCAAACCAAACCAAGACTTGAAAAAAGATTTCAAAGGCAGGGAATGTGGTTTAGTGAGGGGTTTTGATGATGGTCAGACAAACTCGCCAATGGGGAATAGATATAGGCAAGATTTGGTGTATGTGTGTGTAGATTTTTTTTTAACAAATAAAGTGTGTTAGTTAAATTCAATAGATGTTATTATTCTTTAAAAAGGCAAAAAATAAGCAACTCGCATTTTAAAATATTAATGGCATGGCTTTTAGCCACTTCTTCTCACTCTATAAGAGAAAGAATAAAGGTGTAGGATCAATCACATATTCTTCTCTCTTCTCATTCTCTCTTCTTTTTAAACAAAGTCTTGATTCACCATTCCCGACAAAAAAAAAAAAGTTTTGATTCACCATTTAAAGTTATTTAAATATTCAGTGTTTAGACTTGATTCAAATCAAATTACCTTTAGTGGAAGAAATAGTAATTAGGAAATGTACAGCTTAAAAGATTAAAGTAAACTATCAACAGATGCATTCAACAACATAAAGATATTGAAAAATTATGATTTACAAATATCAATATTTGATGAGAAAACAAGAGTCGCAGACCGATCCAAAATTAGTTTCTCTCTCCTTCTCCCATTTTCTAAAACACATGAAAGAATGAAAAATATTTTGTAAGCTTAAGCATAACTGAAGGTCTCTTTTTGTTGGTAAGGAGAAGATGGTTTTATAGATGATGTCATTTAATCTTAAATGTCCATCAAGTTCCAATAGCAACAAATGTTTGAATCGTTATAAAATTATATAAGTTACAAACCAATTACTTTCCAATAATTATTGACTTTAAATAATCACACAAAAAATCTTCAAACGATATTATTATTTCTGCAATTTATTTTAGGTCATTAATAATAAAATGTTATAAAAAATAATCTTTCTAACATTCTCCCAATTAGTCTAAAATTTGAGAATATTAACCACAACATAAATATAATACATGAGCATTAACATGTCTAACTGCACCCATATAAATACATGTGTACCATAATATAATAAAATACTAAGTATGAGTTATGACGGTCATGCATTATTTTCTAAACACATTTCCTTCCATCAAATATTGTTATAGTATTTTTAGGTTCTGAGTCCCATTAATTTAATTTTAAACAATTTAAATTAATAGGACCATCTTTTTATCTATTAGTCTATTAATGTGAGTTAATTCTGAGAGTTATTACGTTTTTAATGATGAATTTAATTAACACGGATAGAACTCAGGGGGAGCTTACAAACCTCATCTTATAGTACTATTGGACTCAGGGGGAGCTTACAAACCTCATACCCTTATAGTCAACTTGTTAATTAGATTAATAACAATTGAACATTTTTAAATACTAATGTTTGTCATCATCAAAAAGAGGGAGATTGTTGGAACAAAATGTGTTTAACATTACCTCTTGAGAGTTTTGATGATAACAAGGTATTAAAAATTGTCAATTGGATATGCTAATATTTGTTCAAGTGTACAGGACTATAGACAAAATTTTGTGTCTACTTAAAGCTTAGGTACTGGAAGAACAAATGAGAGCAATGGAATCAACAAGAAGGAAGCTTTATGCATCTGAAGAAAAGTGCTCTTGAAGTCAAAATGCTCCTGAAGTGATGACGTGTCATCAGAAGCACCTCATCAGAAGCAAGATCACCAGAAGCTGAAGTTCATTAGAAGATGAAAGACTTAAAGCTTCAAAGGTTGTTCAAATGATTTAATCACGCCTAGCATTGCAGAAGACCAGAAGAGTAAAGCAACGACTAAATCAAATGGATTTGAAGGCATTGGATGCTTGTTCTTTGAAGAGCGTTGACAAAGTACAATTGTACGAAGTGTACAACCACTACCTCCACTACTCAGTTTGTGTCTCTGCTACAAGACAAGAATACCAGCTACACCTGCAACAATGTTCCTTCAGACTTGGAATGAATTTGAAATTGATCCTTCATATGACAATAATCATATCAGGCAAAAGATCATTGGTGATTGATCAAAGCTTCAAACGACTCTTTTTTGATGTGCTGACAATTCACAACGTCTATCACACATCTCTATATAAAGGAGTAAAGACTTAGAGAATTGTGAGAGACTCAACAACAATTTAAAAGCGTTGAACCTTTGCTGAAATTGTTCTGCATCAAAAGTTCATTTAGAATTTCTTATCAAAGTTCATATCTTAGAAATTCTAGAGTCTTAAGAGTCTGTATCTGATTTGTATTGTGAACACCATTGATTGTATATCAAGTGTTCAACTTCAAACATTTTTCTTTGTAATTCTGTTTGATTAGAAGTCTCTTGCAGTTGTGCTTGAGCATAGAAGTCTCTTGATTGTTTTTAGGAGCATAGGAAATCTCTTGCAGTTGTGTTTGAGTAATTTGAAGTCTCTTGCTAGTTTTAGCATTGAGCATTTGTAATCAAATATTACATTTTTAGTGAACTCTCCTTGGAAGTGCAAGGGGGACATGACTATTTCTGTTTTGTGGAAGGAACCTGTATAATTGTTTTGTGTCTTTCTCTCTCTGTTTATATCCGCTGCATTTAGAATCTGAACATCACTTCAGAAGTTGTAATCTAACTGCTTCTGACCAGTGACTTCAGTAGGAGAAAAAGAAGAAAAAGTCAACACAATTCAACCCCCCTTCTTGTGTTTTTTCTCACCTTCAATAACTACATTTTACACTCTTCATACCTTTATGTTCCAAACAAATGACGAGAGATCAGTCATATTAATTAAATTTTGATTCCTCATTTAGTTAATCAATACGATATCATTAGCGATATATTCAACAGTAACATGACTATAAACCATATAATCCTAGAGTTTATCATCCACCGATGATTTATTCTAGATAAATATTTTAAAAAAATCTTTTCCAAGCACCAATTAAATCAAAAGATTGTTTTCATGAGTTGTCAATTTAGAAAAACATCGAGAATAAGAATAAAACATTGATATCATGAATAACTATAATATTTATAACTTTTCGATCACAAGAGATTCATATAAGTGTGGTTAATTACATATAATCCCAACAAAAGAGAGAATTAACTACATGTTATAAGCTTACAATACATAATGAGAATAGAATAGATTGATGGTTGAAGTTGATTCTTCTACATATTCTTCTTCTTCCTTTTCCTCCTCCTCTTCCTCATTCTCTTCATCTTCATCATATTCTTCTCCTTATTACGGGGAAGGAATAATAATGAAAATGAAGTTCGCAACCTTTTGTAAACTAATCATTACTTATTTGTAGTGGAGGGATTTATGTGGCTTAGGTCGAGATAGAGGAACAAAGGATGATTGGTTTAAGGAGGCAACTGGTAAACAATTATCGGTTAAAGGTGGAATATGTTTCTCATATGATGGGTGGGCAACCGATCAACTGCTTTAGATAGTTTTCCAAGGTTATTTTATATGTCATACGTAACATTGTTTTATCAAAGGGACGGGAGAATAAGTGGAAGGGTCCAAGAAATGGGGTTTATGTCGGGTAAGGGATAATTTTTTAGTGGAAAATTGATCTGGAAGAGAACCTAAGGATAACAATTGAATCGATCCAGATTTCTTCCATGACAGATAGGTGGTGGTGCAAGTGCGACGATGGAGCTAATTTTAGTGTTAATTCAATTTATTTATTTTTGAGTAATTTTTTATTCACTCCTTTGAGGTCGGGTGAAAGTGATTTGTTGGGACAATTGTGGAAGAGTTATGCACCGTCAAGGATTATAGTTTTACATGGAAAATGTTTCTTTGTCGACTAATAACTAGGAATGAATTTAGCTAGATGAGTGGTGTTTGACGGTGATGGTGTATGCATTTTTTCTAGTTGTAAGTCGACCAAGAAACATTTTTCATGAATAGTGTTGAAACCGTGATGTTTGTGGTGTTCGAGGGTGAGGGATTCAGAGGAGCGTTTATTTGCTAAATTTAAATTCATGGGGGAGATTTGGTACAAGATTTTTAATTGGTTTGGAATAGATTCAATGTTCCATGGAAATCTTTTCATTTTGTTCCCAAGTTGGTGCATGCATTCAAGTTGGTTTCACAAACAACCTTATGGTCAATTTGGAGGGCAAGAAACAATTTTATTTTCTCGTCAAATAATCCATTGGTTGTAGAGGTGGTTGAGCAAATCCAAAATTCTTCTTGGCAATGGCTTTTGTTTTAAAAGGTGCGATTGTCGTGCTTATCTTATGAATGGTTGGTTAACCCAAAATTCTGCCCCTAAGTTCATGTACTCTCCTTCTTCAAGCTTCACATTTTTTTCTTGAAAATCAAAATCTCCCTTCTTTGAGATTGATAGAAAAGTTCTTCTCAAAACTAAGTCTATTTTATTTCTGCCATTTTCATTTCTCCAGCATAAATTCAACCCATTCAAATTATTCTAAAACTTTTCAATTTCCATCACAAACACCACAATAACAACAACAACAACATAGCTTCTCGTTCATTCTACTATTTTGTGTTACTTCCATTTTCACACCAAATCTCTTCTCTCAGAACAACAACAATAGCAACAACTCGCCTCCACCTCAAATGTCACGCTACAAACCAAGACTAACCCAATCCATATAATCCAGAAGACCAAACAATGAATTTGTCTTACACACTTTCTCTCAATTACCATTACTTTATGTTGGAACAAAATGTATTTAACATTACCCTTAAGAGTTTTGATGATAACAAGGTATTAAAAAATTGTCAATTGGATTTGCTAATATTTGTTCAAGTGTACAGGACCATAGACAAAAATTTGAGATTATTATTAGGTTCTGGAAGAACAAAAGAAAGCAAAGAATTCAACAAAAAGGAAGCTTAGAAGCATCTGAAGAGAACTGCTCCTGAAGTCAAAGTGCTCCTGAAGACAAAGCGCTCCTAAAGTGATGACGTGTCATCAGAAGCGAGTTCATCAGAAGCTGAAGATCATCAGAAGCTAGTTCATCAGAAGCTGAAGATCACCAGAAGCTGCAGTTCATCAGGAGATGCAAACTTAAAGCTTCAAAAGTTGTTCAATGGATTCAATGTCGTCTAAGCATTGCAGAAGAGTGGAAAAGAAGAGCAACGACTAATTCAAAAGGATTCAA
This sequence comes from Medicago lupulina, assembly GCA_958299785.1. Classification (NCBI taxonomy): domain Eukaryota; kingdom Viridiplantae; phylum Streptophyta; class Magnoliopsida; order Fabales; family Fabaceae; genus Medicago; species Medicago lupulina. The sequence continues at coordinate 18,783,239 of OY283143.1, read as the reverse complement.
AGACATTGGATGCTTGTTCTTTTGTAGAGCGTTGACAAAGTACAATTGTACGAAGTGTACAACCACTACCTACACTACACAGAGTTTGTCCCTGCTACAAGACAAGAATAACAGCTCTGCCTGCAACAATGTTCCTACATACACGGAATGCATTTGAAATTGATCCTTCATAGGACAACAACCATATCAGGCAATGGATCATTGGTGATTGATCAAAGCTTCAAACGACTCTTTTTGGATGTGCCGGCAATTCACAACGTTCATCTCACACCTCTATATAATGGAGTGAAGACTTGAAGAACAAGAAGACTTAACAACAATTTAAAAGCGGCAAAACTCTGTCAAAATTGTTCAGCATCCAAAAGTTCACTTAGAATTTCTTTTCAAAGCTCATATCTTAGAAATTCTAGAGTCTTAAGAGGCTATATCTGATTTGTATTGTGAGCACCTCTGATTGTATATCAAGTGTTCAGTGTCAAACGTTTTTCTTTGTAATTCTGTTTGATTAGAAGTCTCTTGCTTTTGTGCTTGAGCATAGAAGTCTCTTGATTGTGTTCAGGAGCATAGGAAGTCTCTTGCAGTTGTACTTGAGCATTTGAAGTCTCTTGCTAAGTTTAGCAGTGAGCATTTGTAATCAAATATTACATTTTAGTGAACTCTCCTTATAAGTGCAAAGGGGACAGGACTACTTCTGGTTTGTGGAAGGAACCTGTATAATTGCTTTGTGTCTTTCTTCCTTCTCTCTCTCTCTCTCTCTCTCTCTACTCTGTTTTTATCCGCTGCAAGTTAGTTCTGAACATCACTTCAGAAGCTGTTCTTGAACTGCTTCTGATCAGTGTATTTCAGCTTAGGAGAAAACGAAGAAAATCCTAACATAATTCAATCCCCCCTTCTTGTGTTTTTCTCACCTTCACTTTACGCCACTTCTCTCTTACTCGGAGCTGTGAGATCTCCATTCGCACCTTTCGTTGAGATAGTCAAGTCATTGAATCGCTACCATTGATGGTTCAAATTCCATACTTGTCGATTTAGGTGCAAAAATTGACGGTTCGAAACTGAAAGAGGTGAGATCTACGTGAGCAACAGTTGACGGGTTGAATTTCCGAGGGAGTGGAAATTGAAGAAAGAGGTGAAAACAATTTGAGGAATCTTATCGGAATTTGAATTGAGGAAACAAAGGTAGCGAAATTGAGAGAACATAGCAAAAATATGAAGGTGATTGTTGAAAAGTGTAGAAACATGTGGACTCGAATCGAATCAATTAGCGCATTGGGTTGGATTTTGAGAGATTGTGTGAAAACGTCAACATTTTGTTGTAACAATGGTTGTTGTTGTTGTTGTTGTTACTTTTTGAAGAGTGAAGAATAGGACAGAGATGAGGTTTCCAGGCTGCACTTGGGTTGTTGAACATTATGATTTTCCGGCAAAAATGAGAAGGAAGATGGGTGTTTTTGACTTTTCCAATATGCCAGGTAAGATGAAGGGCATTTCGTCCATTCAAACCACCTTTTAAATGATTCATCATCTTCAATCCTATTCACCATGGACACATCAGTTAAAATTCGCCACATCAACAATTAAATGACTTGAGGGACTAAATGTGAAATGATTAGTAATTGCAGTGGCTGTTTGAAAAGATTAGTAAGTTCAGGTATCAAATTTCAAATGAGTCCTATTTGTAGGAACTAAAGATATAAATAACCCTTTCATTTGGACAAAAATATTGTTCATCTTTATTATTTAAAACTAATAGCTTGAGGGTTACTTTAGTAATTTTCGTTAAAACATATTTGTTAACTTGCACCAATTTGCTAACTTAAACTCACTTTTATTTTATAACAAATAGCTTAAGGGATATTTACTAAACTATGTCTTACTTTAAATTAGATTACACTAATGTATATTGATTTTTTTTACAAATAAAAAGGTACACTTTTGTTAACTTGGACCTTAAAATAAAATTAGACACTAGTTAAAAATAATAAGTCTAAAAAGGTGTTATATTATAATTTATTTACAATTTTTTTTTATGTATGTAAAATAACCCAAGTGCATTTTAATGTCACAAACTGCGGGTGCAACTTTGTTATATATACGCTACTCATTTCCGTTGAGGTGACCCAAAATGTAAAATGCAAACATTATCCAAAGTGATATGAATGATTAGAAGTTAAAATTAACAGTTAACACCAATCCAAGAAGATTATTAATGCATGTTAAAGAAGGCGAAACATAAAAAACACCTGTAAAAATCAAAGGCTTCACCAAAATGGAAAATGAACATGACCATCAAGTGACAGCGCCAAACCTTAAAGCGGTTATGGGTGCTTTTCAGAAACTATGTCTCCCACACAATTAAACCTAACTTGTCTATTTTGCCCATCCAATGGCACGTGCCATCCATCCACTTCCTTTACCCTTCCTCATTTATCAATTTCTCATTACCCTTCTCTTCTCCTATCTCACTTCACCTATTAATTAATTGATAAATCAATTTTGTAGAAATTTCAATGACCAAATTGACCTTTCCCCTTGTCAAACTAAATGTCTCCATATGCAATGATTACCTAGGTTATTATAGTCATTTCAACATAATTAAAAAGATGGGATAGTTTGGATCATTGAGATGACTTTGTACTGGCCTTATCTTTATTTTATTCCGCATAATTTTATGTTGGTTTCCAAAGGACGTATTCAAATGACAATAAAATCCAACACTTCCATTAGCATCATCATGGATATATTTTACACCACCAAACACCAAATCCAACCCTAATAAAATCTTGAGAAAATATTTCTTAACATGAATTAGAATATTCCTTTAATATTATCTTGGCTGTCAAGCATATATATGAATTAATATTATTAGAAGAAAAAAAACTATATATATGAATATTCTCTTATTTTAGATTCCTTTTTATTAATTTTAGTTTTGTAAATATATGTGCAAGGTTATTATGGTAATTGCAGAATATGAATATTTTGTTATTGGCTTGCAATCTATTACTACCACATATGTTAATTTAGTGTGATAGTGAAGAATAGGAAGAAATGAAAATATAAAAAGGCATTATTGGTGGGAGAAAAATACTAAAGGAGGTGGTGAAGATCAAAGAAGAGGGAGAAGAACAACGACCGCTTCTCTTTCTTTTCTCTCTCTCTCACTGTGTTTATTTGAGAGAGATATATGAGTCCCCTCCAAATCCACCATTTTTAATTTTTATAATTGTATGCAATTTCCATCTTTCTTTTTCCATAAGTTGTTTGCATAGACAATAGTACTAACTGCAAAGAGCAACAAAGAGAAAGAAAAAGGAGGGACAGAGAAAGAAAGAGACCATTGAGAGTGCATATGTGAGTGTGCCTGTGTGTGAGAGAGAAGGAATTCAAGAAGCCTTCAATAGCTCAGAAGTGAAAACGATGTTTGAAAACTCTTCATCCTTTCATACTCTTCACATCTATCAGGTACAATATTACATGTGTGTGTGTATATATATATATATATATATATATATATATATATATATATATATATTACATGACATGATAACTCAAACCTGAAAATGATGAAAGCAAAATTTCATATATATGTTTTCTAATTTTCTTGCATCATTTACATATGATATTATGTTTTATGTTTAATTTTTCAGATCGATCGTTATTATTGATCAATTCAATTCAATTTGAAAGCAAGGAATATTGATAATGGTGAAGATGATGATGATGAGCAAGAGGTTAAGATGGGAATAGCAACAACACCATCTTCACTTCCTTCAACTTTCTCAAATTCATCAAGCACAAACAATTATCATAGTTCCTTTAATTCAATCTTAGAAAAGTCTCAAACCTCAAACAATTCTATGTCCCAAGATTATCATCACCACCAGCAGCACCAGAACCACCACCAACAAGGAATCTTCGCCTTCTCGAACGGATTCGAGAGATCGAACACTCCAGTAGAAAACAATAACCCACACCAACAACAACAGCAACAAATTCAAAGAGACAAAGTGAGAATTCAAGACTTCGAGTCACAACAACAACCACCACAACCGCCGCCGCCACCACTGATAGGCAACATAGAAGAAGAACAAGAAGCTCTTCCGGTTTACGAAACAACCGGAATGTTGTCCGAGATGTTCAATTTCCCTCACGGCTCCTCGGCAGCTGAATTATTAGAACAACAGCAGCAGCAGCAGCAGCAACAAATGGCATCAACAAGAACACCACAAGCAACACATGGAATAGGCAATTCCAGTGACTGGTACGGAAACAGACAAACGATGTTAACAGATTCAAAAAATCATCATAATAATCGTGACAGTAGTAGCAGCAGCAGCATATTTCATCATCAAAATCATCATCAGATGTCAAACATTAATGCTGAGTCAGCAGCTGCCATGCAGCTTTTTCTCATGAACCCGCAAACCACCAGATCCCCATCACCTCCTCCACCTCAACCTCATCCTTCATCTACTAATTCTTCTACTCTCCACATGTTACTTCCCAATCCTTCAACTACTAATCTCCAAGGTTATAATTCCGGAGCCGGAGGGTCTTTCGGTCAATTCACATGGTCTCAAGAAGGAGGAGGAGGAGCAACATCAAGTCATCACCAACTCAACAACAACCAACCAGAAATGGCAAGTGTTGTTGAAGGACAAGGTCTTTCGTTGTCGTTATCGTCTTCCTTACAACATCATCATCATTCAGAGGATTTAAGAATGGGAGATGCTGCTGCTGGTGGTTTTCTATATTATAATCAAGGAGGGCCAGGAACTTCTTACAAGAATCTTGGTAGTGTTCATCATCATCATTTACAAGGAACTGGATTAGGACAGATTAATCATATTCATCAAGGACATATTGGATTTGGTTCATCATCTTCTTCATCTTCTTTAGGTGTTGTTAATGTGTTGAGGAATTCAAAATATGTTAAAGCTGCTCAAGAATTATTGGAAGAGTTTTGTAGTGTTGGAAGGGGTCAATTCAAAAAGAATAAATTTAGTAGACAATTATCAAACCCTAATTCAAATCAAGGTGGTGGTAGTGTTGGTGGTGGTGGTGGTGGTGCTTCTTCATCTTCTTCAAAAGATGTTTCACCTTTGTCACCAGCTGATAGGATTGAGCATCAAAGAAGGAAGGTCAAACTACTAACCATGCTTGACGAGGCATGTAATCTCTCTCTCCCTCTCTTTCTCTCTCCTACCTTCTCTCATTCATCAAGAGTCGAGGTCTACACATATTTTTTTAATTTTATTTTTTTATCTCAATTATTTAATTTATTTATAAAACATATAGTACTCTAGTGAGTATCTTGAATTTCAGAAAGGCAAAAGCCGGCTGCTATATAGTAGGGTTCCACAACTTAGGAACAGTTGGTAAGGATTTGAGATCCTTATTTTAATCAAAACTTTTTTTTTAATCCTAAGATTCTATTGGTGAGAAGATTTCATTTTATAGTACTAGCTACCTTAGCTAGTAACAGTTTCAGTTTTTTTTTTAAATAAAAAAGTTGAAAAATAAAAGTAGTTTGGTGAAAGGGTTAAAAATGAGACACTATACCATCTAATCTAATCTATATATAAGAGAATACGTCAATCAAGAAGCGACGTTTCCTCTGATTATTATTAAGACTGACCAAACCAAACAGAAAAGAAAGCACTCACTTCCCAATCATATATACTACGTAGCAAAGTTGTTAGAATTGCATTGTCATCTCAAATCCATAGTACTCATCATTATAGTAATATTGCAATAATATGATTGTCATTATTCTTAATATCTCATTTCACTAACTTGGGAGGTTTCGGGAGAAACGTCTTTTCTCTACTTAAATTTTTTCAATTTAATTTACATAAACTGTTTATATTTATGTAAATTTTTGTGATACATGTTAGTTTAACAATATGCATGGATTAGTTGATAACCATATAAAATAATTAATTAAGTAGGTTGATGGTTGATCAAGCTTTATTACAAACCACACGATGGGAAATGAGTAGTAAATGAGAACGTGCATGCGCCGAATGAATCTATCTTCCACCCGTTACAAATAGCCTTTACAACAATGTTATCATATAATAATTAATGTACATAACTATATCTTATAATAATTATGATTGGATTTTTTTTATACAGGTGGATAGAAGATACAGTCATTACTGTGAACAAATGCAAATGGTGGTGAACTCATTTGACCTAGTAATGGGATTTGGTGCAGCAGTTCCATACACAGCACTGGCTCAGAAAGCAATGTCACGCCATTTTCGTTGCTTAAAGGATGCAATAACAGCACAGTTGAAACATAGTTGTGAGTTATTAGGAGAGAAAGATGGCGTGGGGACCTCAGGTTTGACCAAAGGAGAGACACCAAGACTTAAACTTCTTGAACAAAGCTTAAGACAGCAGAGAGCGTTTCATCAGATGGGGATGATGGAACAGGAAGCTTGGAGACCACAGAGAGGTTTGCCTGAACGATCTGTCAACATTTTGAGAGCCTGGCTTTTTGAACATTTTCTTCATCCGTACGTTCTTTCTCTCACTCTCATTATTATTGATTCATTCTTATACATACATTCCATAATAAGTCATATATTTAATCAAAATTGGTCCATAAATATTTAACGATAAATATCAGATAGGATAAAAGAATGGGTTTGAAAAGAGGTATGTCATTGCGATCTCAACCCCAATAACGCAGAGTATGAGACCGTAGCAAGGCAATCAGTTGAACATATTGATTGCAGTTATATGTAATTATTACATCGAATAGTAATATTAAGTATAGTGATCGATGCATCTTGTGCTTCGATCACAATTTAAAACCCTAGAGTATGGGGTCTAAATTCTTTGTAGGCTACATCACAATGTAGCAATTGTAGAGCTGATCATTTACAACAAGGATTTTGATGTAACACACCTTTAAGTTTAAAGGTATTAGACTTAAGTGCTAAATTTATCTACACTCTCATATCAAATGGCTCTGCAACAACTACAATAGAGATTTCACAGTCAGTTGAATTTGAAGTTAAAGTCCAACTGCACCTATTACATTTAGAGATTTGGATCGTCTACCAATATTACTTAGAGATCTGAGTTCTGAATTTATTTACACTCATCCAACAGTTCTGCAGAAACTACAATAGAGATTTCACAGTCACCTGAATTTGAAGTTAAAGTCCAACTGCACTCGTTACATTTAGAGATTTGGATCGCCTACCAATATTACTTAGAGATTTGAGTCCTGGATTTATTTACACTCATATCCAACAGCTCTGCAGGAACTACAATAGAGATTTAAGAGTCAATTAAATTATAAGTTAAAGTCCAACCGCATCCCTTACACTTAGAGATTTGAGTCAAGAATTTATTTACACTCGTATCCAACAGTTCTGCAGTAAGTACACGCACCGCTTACACTTAGAGATTTGAGTCTTGAATTTATTTACACTCATATCCAACAGCTTTGCAGCAACTACAATAGAGATTTCAGAGTCAATTAAATTAGAAGTTAAAGTTCAACCACACCCCTTACACTTAGAGATTTGGATCACGTACCACTATTGCACCGTAAAACTGTCGTAGAAAATGCATTTCCTACACTTTAATTAATGGTTACATCTACTATAGAGTTTGAGGACTTGAATCTTATACAACTACATACACGATGCCGCAATTGTGAAGACCGTTACATTTAGAGAAAGAAACAAATGTAATGGTTTCTTTTTATAAACCTAACGGTCCCTACAACTATAGCACCATAGGTGAGACGAGCATATATGATCCAAACAATGAATACTAGGGTAAGATAACTTGCATGGGTTGATCAACAGCTCATATTATAATAATTGTGGTTTATTAGCTTTGACATTTGAGATAAGAGAAAAAGCCATTATTAATGATTGCAAAAGATTGTGAATGTGAGGTACTATATCTACATACCGTGACATAATATAATACTCCTTTATTAATTAACTTTAAAGTTTGCAATAAAGCATAAGACACAGTACGATAGAAAGATACCTTGATGAGATCAATACTAGTACAAAAATAGTAAAGTAACACAGTTTCCGTTAATTAACTAATTAAGATGAAAAAGGAGTTGCAGAGAGTGGATAAAGCCCCACCCTAAAGAGAGAATCTAAAAGCCATTATTTAAGCAATATAGTCTTTACTCTCATTAAATTTCAGACACCCTGGGATGTTAATAACTCACTACTATAAAAGCTGTAAAGATGCATGAATGAATAAGTCTTCAATATTCACCTGTTTTAACTGCAATTAATTTAACATGATAAATAAAGTATAGTAGTTAATTTCATATCATAGATTGTCACGCCAGGGAGACAGACAGAAAGAAATGTTATGATATAAATTGAATGTATAGTAATATTAGAGAAAGGTGAATGCGTGTTTATACGGTTAAGGGAAATGAGTGTGATGTCATTTTCTGGTCTCTTTCCTCAGGTACCCGAGTGATGCAGATAAGCATCTCTTAGCAAGACAGACTGGCCTTTCCAGAAATCAGGTTCGTCCCCTCCACTCTTAGCTTTCCACAATCCACATACATACATACATATATATATATATATATATATATATATATATATATATATAAGACAACTATTTTTCATATACTTCTTTGTAATTATTTAACTAATTAATTACATGCACGGACCACATGCATAATGAGATAAAATAAAATATGATTCCGTGGATGAAATTATGAAATGCAAAAGAAGGGACCATTTGCAACTTTCATTGTTTTTTTTTTTTTGGGGTTTTGTTTTCTCTGGTTTTTTTTTCTTTCTTTCTTTCTTTAATTCTCTTCCTTTCATACAAAACACAAAAACCAACATCCCCTTTATTTATTATTATGTTTCTTCCTTTTCTTATCTTCCATTTTTAACTTTTTGTTTATTTTGGAGTTATCTATTCTATCATATAACATAGGTCACACATTTAAATTGACGATGAGATTAACTAAATTATGGTAAAGCTATAATTTTGTTAACATGAGAAACATGGTCATTTTGTGAAACTCGCTCCCTATCAAAACATACATTAACATAATGATATCTATGAAGTTTTGTTGAGATATATACCCTTTATTCAATCATTTAACATCATATCATATTTTATATTATTTCATTAAAATTATACAATTGTTAAACAAATTTTATCCATCAATACTGAACTAAACTCAAAGATACTTAAAAATTGACCTAACATTTTTTTTAAGGAAAAAATTTACTTAAAATTTTAGGTGTTTGGTTACTTTTTCTCTCTCTAGCAAACACTTTCTCTCTCATATCAATTGGCTTCACTTCCCCCAACTACACAATAGGGACCATAAATAAGGAAAATAAATGATCTTTTCCAGATATTATTGTCTCATGGTGGTAAATTCCTTTCATGTTTATGCCCTCTCGTGGTAAATTCCTTTCATGTTTACGCCCTCTCTAGTCAACTAATTAATGCAAAATCTTACGTGTTCATGCAACTTCCCTTAATAGAAGTATCTTATTTCCTTTTTAAAGTTCACTTTCACATAGCAGTAATCTTTCTGCATTAAAAAAAAAAAGCATAGCAGTAATCTTTTCTAACTTAATTATTCATTAAAGTCTTCTTTTGTACTACAAAGAAACTGTCAGAGAAATGATAGTATATGGTAGCTGATTATTTTATTCTCAATAAACAGTACTTTTCTTCTTTATCTTCCTAATAGGTGTTTTATATAAGCAGCTACATGCTAACTTCTTACCCCTTATGTATATGCGTACACCTATAATAGTCAGTGATACGGGGAAAGGACAACACAGTCTAGAATCTATAGGCTCATAGTCATACAAAATTTTGTCCCTAGCTTAATTCTAAGAAAAATAACTGCTCATAAATAGTTCATATTGTCATGTATGTCACCCCATACATAACATATATTTTGGAGCTTAATCATGAGTGACAATATTTGTGATATTTTGAAGAAAATTAGATTGACATTTTGAAAAATTTTAGCACATTTAAATCCTTAATTATTTTCAGGTCACCTAATTAACATTTTGCAAATTTATAGAACATTTTTAATATTGATAATATGAAGATTTTAGATTAATATAATTATACAATATGTACAAGAAATTGAGTATTTTTATGAACACCATATATACAATATAGAGAGACAAACAGAATTGAAAGAAAGCAATCTTTTATGTTTCCTTTTTTCTTAAAGCAGACAACAAAATTTGAATTATTGAATGTACTTTTTACGCTTGTTGAAAATTAAAACTGGAGGTCGATGTCAATTGCATAGCTCAAGGTTTGCATGCCAAAATTGTGCCATTATTTTAGTGGTGACAACTGTCATATCATATCCTAAAGTTTCTATAAGTATAAGTTTAGTGTACAGTATTTAATCATTTGATGTTACCTTATTTTTTAGATTAAAATATTTTTAAGTGAATTTAAATTTTTGTTTTTTCTTTTAATGGGAAGTGAAATCAAATATATAGAAAAAACCAAGTACAAGGAGATTGTACTTAAGCTCATTACAAAGATATAGCAGAAACAAAAAGAGAAGTAACAAAGTGGAACAACTAGTAACTGTAGAACACAAAACCCAGCTCAAAAAACAATGAATCATCCAAAATTATCTTAGCAGAAAGATGCAGGCTTAAAATATCCACTTGTTAGAAATATAAGACCTCCCATAAAAAATTAACAGTACATTAAACGTGTGATTTAAATTTCAGGTATCAAACTGGTTCATTAATGCTAGGGTTCGATTGTGGAAACCCATGGTAGAAGATATGTACCAACAAGAACTTAAAGAAGCAGAAGGATCATCAGAAGGAGATCAAGAAGATAGAGAAAATAAGAATCAAAGCAGTAACACAAGTGGTCACATATCTACTACTACAACAAATATCATTGCACAAACTCCAACATCAACAACAACAGCATCTACACCAACAACAACACCACAACCTACAAGCAACAACAATACTATCAATGCCAATGAAAACGACCCATCACTTACACCATTAATAAATAGACAAGGCTTCTCGGAAAACCAAGCAATATTGTTGCAGCAACAACCATCTTCCACCGTTAAAACCACCGTCTCTGAGGTGGCACCACCTATCTCCGATTCAATGGCTATTGATGACACTTGTCGACATGGCAGCTTTGTTACAGCGGAATATGGGACCACTGGTACCTCTGCTGACATTGGTTCTACACTCATCAGATTTGGGACCAATACTTCTGGTGACGTGTCACTCACTTTAGGGCTACGTCACGCCGGAAATTTGCCTGATAAAACACCTTTCTCTCTTACAGACTTTGGAGGCATTTAATTTTTCATTTTTATTTAAACCTCACTTTCTCTATATATTATTATTATATTATTACTTCACATAATAATCATCATCATAATAATACTATATATTTATTTATCAAGATTATGATATACTATCAAAAGATAACATTTTTCCCCTTTTGGTTTCTCTAGAGCTTTGATATTCCTCCTTCTGTAATATGCATTTTATGGAAGGAAAGGAAGAAGGGAATACGGTTTGAGAAACCGTAGCCTTATGTGCCATCATGATCATCAGCTGGCTAGCTAGGTAGCTCTTGGTGATTTGTATAACTGTATAGTAGGTTGTATTATGTGGTTCTTTTTTGCCCCATATTTGTACTTAATGAAGGTTTTGTATCTTAATTAATTAATTTGATCATGGCACTTTGTCCATTATATTTTGTTATAAGCAATATGTATTAACGGGAGTACAAGATTGCAACCCATTACAAAGAAACTAATTAGTTAACCACTTTAATTTGCAAGCAAAAGAAAGGGTTATCATACCAGGTATTTCCCTAAATCAATCGGCTTTCATCAAAGGTCGACAACTTGTTGATACGGTTGTGCCGGTGAATGAGATCATTCATCTTCTCAAGAAATCTAGGAGAGAGTATCTTATCTTTAAAGTTGATTTGAAAAGGTATACGATCAACTATGTAAGCTGGGATTTTCTAGATTATTGATGGTGAGGTTTTGTGATAGACGGATGGTTTGGATATGGACCTATATTTTCCCTAATAATCTTTTGGTCTTAGTCAATGGGATTCCTATTGAGGAGATTAATATTCAAAGGGGTCTTAAACAAGGAGACCCTCAATGACCTTTTCGCTTCCTACTCATGGTGGAGGGGTTGATTCGATAGGCTTATACCCTTAATAGGTTTAGTATCTAGGTTCCTTGTCGATAATTTAGGGCTAGTTTTGCCTCATCTGCATTATACGGATGATACACTTTTCATCAGGGAGGCGACGATGGAGAATTTGAGGTCCATTAAGGCTATTGTGTGTTGTGTTAAGCTCACTTATAGTCTTAATGTTAACTTCTATATCAGCAGTATCTTAAGGGTCTTCATGACTATGGCATCATGATTCCTTGGTTGTGAGGGGTCTCCTAAATTTGGTTCTCAATATCATCTTGGTGAAAATTCCTTTCAAGGTTTGGAGTCTTTTTTCCAAACAGCTGAGGCGTCTTTTGTGGGGTATGTTGAAGGAGTGAAGAAAATCTCTTAGGTTAAGGTCGTCGGTTGTTTGTTGGGGTGGGTTTTGTTTGAAGGATCTAAGGACTTTTAATTTGGCTTTATTTGATAAGTGGATATGGAGATTTATCACAAGGGACAAGGAGTTGTGAAAGGATCCACTTCTTGCTACTCGGAGTAACCGTCTATTTAGCTACATACTTTTGATCTTGGGTGCATGATCCTAAAGACCAACATTTCATTCGCTCGATATCAAAGGTTAATCTTCAAACTTTTACTAAGGTTTAGAAAATCTTTGCTCCTAGTAAGTCTATTGCCTTTTCTTAGTTGCTCTTTCTATATATGGTTCTAACTCGTCAAATACTACTATGTCATAGGGCTATTTTTGCCATTGTTGGGGATCCTTGTGGTTTTGTGCTTATGATCAGGAGCATGTGTGTTCAAGTGGTGGGGTTTGAGTTGGTTATAACCAAGAATACTTCACGTTCTTCTCTCTGTTAACCTCTCCTGGTATAGGGAAGAGGGCCCAACAAAGGTTGGTCTTGGTTTGGCATGCGATGGTGTGGGTTATTTAGACGTCCCAAAATAATGTTATCTTTGTGGATACTCTCACACTTTAAACGAGTGGACGAAACTATTACTTTGTTTGGATAGATAGACTTCACCGCTTCTTTTAGGGAAACTTTCTTGCAAATTATCTCGATCTGGAGGAGTGACCGACTTGTGGAGACAAAAGGACCACATGTCCTTGGCACGCGGGCCGGAAAACAAAGCATGTAACATATCTTCACTACCTTTATTACAAATAGGGCATAAGTTAGAAGAGATATGATTACGAGACAATAAAACGGACCTGAAGGGAACAGAGTCGTGGCACAATTTCCATAAGAAGAACTGAATATTTAAAGGAACACAAAGGCGCCAAATCCAATTCCAACTTTCTCCCCCGAGCAATGAAGTATGAGCTCCCATTAACCACTGGTAGCCTTCTCAAACAGAGTATATACCAAATGTGCAGTTGGTCCACACCCACACATCATGAACGTCATGCACACGAAAATGAGGAGCCGAATTAATCTTATTAATAATGTTGGTGGGAAGCATGGAATATAGGCGAGAAAGTTTCCAATCATTCACATCAACAAGATCCTTGATGCTCCAGTTCATATCATGGTAGTGAACGTAAGGCACATGAGTACATAGAGGTTCCTTATCTAGCTAGGGGCTATACCAAAAACTAGAGTTATCATCCCCCAGTTTGAATTGAGACCCATCTTTTAGGAGCTCAATAGTTTTGACAATAGAGTTCTAAGCAGGAGACCCCTTTTAAGTAGTAGCATTTAAGACCAACCAAGTAAATATCTTTAAACATCTTGACCCATAATTTATCTTCAAAGTTAAGAAAATCCCACACCAACTTACCATGGAGAGCCACATTCTGGAATCTAGCAATGCGAATACCAAGGCCACCTAATTTCTTGTGGCGAGTCATTTTATCCCAACTAACCAAATGAATACCTTTGTCCTCTGATCCTTTCCAAACAAATTTACATGAAACTTTGTCAAGATAATCACAAATAGATTGAGGATACCACTGGGTCTGCATCCCATAAAAAGGTATAAAGTTAATAATCGCAGTAGCAAGAACCAAACGACCAGCTTTATTGAGGAGCCTCCCTTTTCAAGAAGCCATCTTAGACTCCACACGATCAACCACATCTACAGGGTATTGTCTAGTTATGCACCCTTGGAAAAGTCTGAAGTCGAGATATTTTCCCAAGTTAGAGGTGAATCTCATATTGGTGATATCATCAATCTTATTCTTTTTTTGCATTAGTAACACCTGGAAAAAAAAAACTGATATCTCAAAACTTGCTTTCAATCATGAGAAAGCACAAAAGTTCTCTAAGACCTTGCTGATTTGGCGAGCCTAATAGACTTCTGCTTTTCCAAAATGAAGCATATTATCTGCAAAAAAAAAAAAGAGAGAAAAACTAGGGTCATTCCGAGAAAGTTGAATACACATCCATCTATTAGAATTAACTTCATTGGCAATCATACCTCCAAACCTCACCATGCATAGCACAAAGAGGTAGGGAGATAGAGGAACGTCTTATCGTAAAATGTTGATTGAAAACGCTTAAAAAGACAATTGTTTGAAGAAAAATTATAGAGAGATTAAAACCTAAATATAATATATTTATAGGACGAAAAGTTATTTAATTCTAAAGAAAATATTACAGGTGAATCCTACTAATTTAAGTTAATTAATTTCTAGAATTTTCTCTAAAAAAATATCTAGAATTTGAACCTTAGATTCTCCTTATAAAACTGTCATGTTTTTTTTTTTTTGTTACAAATGTCTTTCCAATATTCTATAGCCTATAGTTTTATTGGTAATGCCATTTTTTTTTTTAAGAATTAGTATTGCTATTTTTTTTTTAAGAAAGAAATATTGCTATTGTTATCACCCATTATCGATAATTAATCAGTTTTTGGGATGGACCCAGCCTGCTGAAATTTTAGGTGAAAGAATAAATTGGAACATGGGTTATACACGAATAGCCCACATGGTGGTACCAATTCTATTTTTTTGTTATCCTTTTTGCAAATGCAAATTTTAATAAAATAAAAAATAAAAAAAAGGTGTAGCTGTAAGTTGAAATATAATCTTGTAATCATTTAGCTGAGTTAAAACGCTGCTTGTATGATATGATAGCCCGTCCTTCTTTCTTGTCTTCCTCCAATGGATCATACTCGATTATAAATAATTAAACTCAATATTCATGTGGTCCAATGTCATATGCCAACCAATAAATTGTATCAAAAAATCAATATGCCAACCAAAAAAATATAATTAATAAAGAATATTACTGTATGATAGCGAAAGTTTACAGTGTTTGTTTTATTTAAGTGATGTGACATTTTTTCTATACCATGACCATCCCAAGTTAGGAAGAATAAGGAGAGATAGCCCTAGTTCTCTTAAATTAATTTCGTGTTGATAAAGACAATTTAGCCTACATACGACAAAACTGTTCACGAACATAAAGTTTAAATGAATTAACTTAAAAAAAAAATTGTGATTTTTAAGTAAAAAAAAGTTTCAAAAATTTATATGAATGAGACAGTGAAGCATGATTCAATTTTTGAAAAACCAGGCGGGATAAGGTTGGAGTTAAAAGGTCCTACAAAGAGCACATTCATCTAGAGTCAGGCCAGGACCACTAAACATTTATTTATGTCTCTGGCTAATCAAATTGTGCTTTTTACAACAAAAAGATAAATAATAATTGGTACATTGAGCTTTTTACACATTATATGGTTCAGTTAAGTACTTTAGTTTTTTTTTACAAGAGTTAGGTATTTAGTTATTACGGTTAATATATAATGTAAGTTTTTCAATCATAACTTTTATAGTTAATAGTTCTAAAAAATATTAATTGCTGTATTGAAAAAATATTAATTAGCGTACAACTTAATTTTTCTACAAAGTTCTCACTAAAAATCACAAATAAGTTTTTATTCAAATAGGGGCGATTTTTTATTTTTTTTACCATGTGGGTAAGCACTTAATTAGAGTCAGTTTGTTATAGCTTCTTTTTTAAGTAAAAAAATCATTTATTTAAAAAAAAATCACTTTTAAGAGTATTGCATCCGTTTGTTATAGATTTTTAATAAAATCAGAATCTAAAAATAATCTAAAAACAGCTTCAAATGAGAAGTTTTTAGGAGCAGCTTCTCAAAAAATAGAATTTTTTAGAGAAGAGAGAAAATATGCTTCAAAAGATTGAACTAGTTTTGTAAAAAAAAAAAAAAATCTTTTTTATATAATTGTATCCAAACAAACTAAATTATTTTGTAACAAAAAAAAACAAACTAAATTATTTGTTTCAAAAAAGTGATTTTCATTAAGGTAAACAAACACAAAATAGATTATGATTTTTCATAAAATCTCTAAATTATTTCATGTCAAATTCACTTTTATTTTAATCCATAACAAACGGGCCCTTAAACTCTCTAAAATATTTTATCAAATTAATACTAAATTAATTAGTCAATCGGATATCGAGTTTTCAAAAATAAATAAATAATAAAAAATAGTTAATTGATTAATATTTTAGTTCATTGATCACATGTATTTCTCTAAGATTAATTTTACAGCTTATCCATTTCTATAGCTAAGCTATTTAGGATATGAGGGAATATCTTATTTTTTAACTCATGCATGACAACATTATTTGCAAGAGAAAAAGTATTCTATAGGGAGGTTTGAATGTTTTCATCATGTGTCCCTTTTCAATGAAATTTCAATTCTGAACGTGTGTCATCAATATTTCATGGTATCAAATTGATTTTCAATTTTCCATTTTAAGCTTAGATTCCTTTTGAAACTGTAGCACACTTTTGTACTAAGAGGAGTAAAACTAGAAAACAAAATTTCACATTCAATAAATAAATAAAAAATCAAAATAGTTTAAGAAAGAGACTGCTTTAAGCCTAAGGGTGAGGACCCCATGTATTTAAATTTCTGCATGCCTGAAAAAACCAAGAAAAAATTGTCCCTAAAAATATTTTGTTCCTATCCCAAATTAATGTAAGCTAAAAACTTTTAAGATATAAGGGTATCTTTTAGAATTCCCATGAGATAGTATAGTACTATATGCATTTGATTTTTCACAAAGAGAGTAATAAAAAGCAGTTTTAATTTCTGCTATGGTAGCTACATGTTTGATGTGGACTTGTAATCAATGAAAGAGACTTAAGGAATGTCCCTTGCTTTTTTGTTTTTACTTTTGAAATTGGGTTAGAGACAGATTCGGTTACTAGTAGGGCACATGAAATTAAACCAAGTGTCACTAAAAACAATTTAATTTAATTTAAAATGTTACTGTAAGTTACGTGATTGGAATGATGTATAAAATAAAATTACAGTAACAGTTACATCGGGGTATAGGACAATGTTAATGTTGTACTATATACTATACTCAATATTCAGATCCCAACCAAGCAAAACAAAAAAAAAAAAAAATTAGCATCTTTGCCAGAAATATTTATGCTTTTTTAGTTGTACCGAGAGCTTGTAGATGCCATCTTGTACTGTTACTATCACATGAATGGATTATATGATATGAACTTATGGTCTAAAATTTCATGTGGGCAAAATTTGATTCCCACTTTTTGCTTGAACCTTTGACTGTCGTTAGACGTACCTAGGGCTGACAAGTGATAAAGAAAAGAGAGAGTATCTAAATGGGGTGCCAATTTCATTGTTTTTCATGGATCAGGTTTGGCTGCTGTAGTGGTTCCACGTAGTAGTTAATCTCGACCGCAGATTTGTGATCTAATGGTTCAGATTTATCTAATGTTGATTTGACAGTTTAACATAGTATAGGATCTTGACGTTTCATTTTTTATTAGAAGGTCAACCGTAGTTAATGTGTCCATGCAGTAAGTAACTGTGTTATATCCAAATCCGTTTTTCATAGCACAAAAAGAGTAAATTAATAAAATGAAATGACATATTTATGCCATTAATCAAAATATATAATAGACCCTTCATCTTGTGCTATCATCTTTTAAAAAAAAAAAAAAAAAAAAAAAAAAACCTCGTGCTATCATCTAATAACATCAAAACTTTTCAGTTTACAAGTCATGTTCTTAGAGACCAAATTAAACGATTAGAATATCGAAGAGTTTTAACTCTACTCTTAACAAAACTTACAATATTGATATTTTTTTGTTTTTGTAAATAGTTTACCCGTGTTATGCCCACATCGCATGGGTTAAAATTAAACGATTGGAATTATTTAGAGACCAAATTGACAATAAATAACTATTTTTTATAATTAGTAC
Organism: Medicago lupulina; assembly: GCA_958299785.1. Taxonomy (NCBI): domain Eukaryota; kingdom Viridiplantae; phylum Streptophyta; class Magnoliopsida; order Fabales; family Fabaceae; genus Medicago; species Medicago lupulina. Next base: position 18,764,826 of record OY283143.1, on the reverse strand, counting down.
TATTTTAAAAAGAAAAGTCGAGTTCTTTTATTTTAAATTTTTTAAGAAACCAAAATAATATATGTTGAATAAAAACCGGCATTATTTTTTACTCTCACGAGTCATGTCCTCTTTATTTTCCTCCCTTTTTTATTTTCTTACTCTATGTTATGGAGGTTTCTTTATAAGTCCCCTTAATATCTCTTAGGCCTCTTAAAATTCATTTTTTACCCCTATTTTGTACATCCGGAAGATATATCTTCCGAAGCATATCGTTTGGTCTCGGCACCTATATTTCGGAGGTGTTTTTGAAGAATTTAAGCAACAGCGAATCAGAGGGTTCTGTAGTTATCTCCTATATGTATTTATTTATTTTTATCGGTCAGTAATAATAAATGATCCACAAAGTATTAGTTAGAGCATTATTGCTGCTTAATATGATGAAGACAAATCCTCCGAGAGATATATTCCGAATGAATAGAACATGGGGTAAAATAGAAATTTTGGAGGCCTAAGAGATATCAAGGGGCTTAAAAAGAACCTACCCTCTGTTATTTCTGTATATCTTAAAATTAATATGCAGGTGATTCAAACTTGGTGGTGATGCCAAAATGATTTTATGTAAAACATAATATGAAGTGAACTTGATTAACATGTTGATGGGAAGATAGAAAATTAAAATATCTACTTGTCTATAATTTAAGACCTTGTTAATTAAAAATAATTTGAATGTTTTTTTAATTGTTTTGTCCATAGGTAGATCTATGTTGGCCACTTTTTTAGAACGAAAATACATCACTTTTTTCACTTTTATTTTTAAATTTTCGTTCAAGTTCATAAAAAAAATTGTATTTTGTTTCTTATTTTTTTGGAATAATTGTATTTTGTTTCTTGATTTCTGTTACTGGAACATTATTTTTAAGGCTTAATTGCAGTTTTAACCCCCTAACTTTTACAAAGTTATGATTTTGGTCCCTTAAAAAAAACTACAAAACGGCCCCTATGTTTTGCATATGTGACAGTTTTGGCCTCTAATGTCAATTTTGACTTGGTCTACGCTGACGTGGCATCCTAATTGAGGTGCCACGTGTTATTTTTTTTATTTTTTTTTGGCCTTGGGAGGCCAAAACTGCTACAGATGCAAAACTTAGAGGACTGTTTTGTAATTTTTATTCTTAGGGGGCCAAAATCGCAACTTTGTGAAAGTTAAGGGGTAAAAATGCAATTAAGCCTATTTTTAACTAGTAAACTTGCTTAAATTTTTGGTTTGTATTTTTTTTTAAGTGATAACAAGATCTATAGAGGAAATGGTCCTATATTAGAAAAAAAACTTTAACTAAAAATTAGAGGAGAAATATTCATAAATTTAGTTCAAATGTCTAATGACGGATTGCTAAAAGCATAAAACCAACATTACAAATAAAACTGTTATGTGCCAAAAATACTTAGTTTAATCTCAAAAACATGACCTACGATGCATAAAAATATAAGAAATGGAGAGATTGAAAAGAAAGTGAAATGAAGCAAGTGAAGAATTAATCAAAATCGGGAAACTTGACTCAATTTTTATTTTAAAAGCAAAATATTTCATATAATAAGTATGGAACCAAGTAGAAGAAGTACTACATCTAAAGATAGGATAAAATATTAAGTTTAATATTGGTTTGATCCTTTAACTTATTTTTTATTTTCAATTTTGATCCCCTAACTATTAAATATTTTAAATTGGTCATTTATCTTCTTTCCTTCATTCAATTTGGTCTCAATTTATTCATTTTAATCTAAAAAAAAGGAGACCGTTAGATAAATAAGGTCTATCAGATCTAACTGTGTATCACCAATACCAGATTGATTTTACTTTTTTTATTGTTATTGCAATATTGGCAAATACATCACTCAATCATGGATCTAGTTTTAAAAGTGATTCTGGTCTTTAGTGGAAGTTTACCTGGGTAGAAAGTTCATTTATTTGACGTTAAATTTTAGCCTAAATTCTTCTTTTCTCGTGTTTTATGACCATACGGCCGTGAAACAGAGAAGCTACACCTTGTAGCTTCAGGCAGACGTGCATTCACTTTCAACAGAGTGCTTTAGATTAAACAACGTTAAGTGTTTTTATAGTGCAATTGAGAGAAACAATGGTGAGTTTTTCTTCTTCTATAGGATTGTTCATGATAGGTTGTATCAAGATGAAGATGATGAAAAGTAAAATCAATAAGGTGTTGGTGATACACAGTTAGATCTGATAGACCTCATTTATCCAACAGTCTCCTTTTTTTTGTGATTAAAATGAATAAAATGTGATTAAATTGAATAAAGGAAAGATGATAAAAGACCAATTTGGAACGTTTAATAGTTAGTGGACCAAATTGAAAACAAAAAATAAGTTAAGGGACCAAATAATGCATTAAACCAAAATATTATGGGTACTTTGTCCAACCAAAAAATACACCAAGATTACACCCTTGGTGCCACAACTATTTTGTCAATGCTACCTTAAAATACAATTTATTGGGTTATGAAATCACTCGTAATGACTCCTTGGACATTTAGCCAAGAAAGTTTTCCATGAAGTGCATATTATCCTATCATCCGAATGTTTATTAGAAGAAAAGAAGAACGAATTATAATTATGTGCACACCAAATTGTCCAAATATTGAATGTCATACCAATAATAATTCTTTCAATGTCTTTATGTTCCTGAATAGCCCTAAGAAAGCTGTAGTTGCATGAATACCTCACATTACAAACATTACAAACAACTTTACACTGCATAAATAAATGGTCCTTCGATTCATCCACCGTTGAGCACCAAATACAACCTCTTGTATCATTTCCCAGTACCCTTCTTCGCAAGTTAACTCGAATGAGCCCAATATATGGAGACGGGAACATCTTTGAAGAAACAATCAAGTAGCATGAATTAACTGTGAAATCTCCACCATCCAAATACGCCCATTTTCAATTAACCTATATAGATACCAAAGGAGTTTGAATCACCAAGTTCTTTAGATTCACCAACAATTCATCTTCCCACACAAACAATTTGTGCCTCCACAAACCCGCTTCCCAACACTCCGTGTGGGACAAGAGATCATCCTTTTTTGGCGTTAGCCGGTATAATCTAGGAAAAGTCAACATAAATGATCGGCTTCCACGCCATATATCCTCCCAAAACAAAATAGACACACTACTACCAATCACCCGTTTCCAACCATCTATTAACCAATCACTTTCGAGTTCCTTGCACTTCATAATTCCACTAATATCCTTCCACCAAATTAATTGCAATCTTGACTCAAGTTTACCGATAGCAATTTATTGTTTCGGGAAACTTTGTTCAAGTTTACCGGAATTATTTTCAACTTTCCGTAAACCTTAACAAACTGAAATTTTTCTAGTGGGTGGATGATTTCGAAAATGTTTTAAGTGAAAGCTAGAAGTAAAATGATATAAAAATTAAAAATATTCGCTTTCCACTTTGTCTTAGTTGAATTCGCTCTTTACCCAAACGGTTTTGCTCATTCCTAAAGAAACTGACCAAAATACCCCTATGCATGTTAACTCACGCTAGTGTTAAATAATCGTGAGTTAACTCACGCAGCGTGAGTTAACTCACACAGAGAATTACACAGGGTTTTACATTAATGTGAGTTAACTCACGCTGAGATTTACACTAGCGTGAGTTAACTCATGTTGAGATTTGCACTAGCGTGAGTTAACTCATGTTGCGGGAGTTAACTCACGCGGGGGCATTTTGATCTTTTCACTTGGGAATGAGCAAAAACGTTTGGGTAAAGAGCAAAATTCGTCTTAGTTAATCTTTTTGGCCTTTGTTTTTATGGGCCCTATTTAGATTATCTTGGCCCTTTGTGGTGTAGGTCCATCTTACTTTACTTTTAGCTGCTTTCGGTTCCAAGTTTTATTGAGAGCAATTTTTTCTCATTTTTGCTTATGTATTATTCATCATCTTTTCTATGACTTGAGTTGAAGATTCTCCATAATGAAATTTAAAATTTTCTTCAGTTTCTTCTTCTCTCTTCCTATGGAAATTTAGAGTGTTAATATGGTATCATATTTTCATATTTTTGTTGAAAATATGTCTTCTCTATCCATATTTTATTTTGTAGAATCTCTCGAAGATAAGTCTTGCACCATGTATAGGGTTCTTTCCACCATTCGATCGATAAGTCTCACTGTTAGATTTAATGAAATACGACGAGATTTATAGATTCAATGGTAAAAAGTAGACTTGCGCATGATGTAAGAGTAACTTATTTATGCATGTTAGACAAATCCTTATTTTAGTATATGATTGGCATCATGTAGAAAAATATGCCTCGTGCAGACTATAGTGAGTTGAGATACTTCTAGCAAAGGCTATCTTGTTTTAGACAAATATACGATATTTTTTCAAGAGATTTATTTTGAGAGGATTTAAGGACATGCTACTATCTTTACATTAGGATTAGTTAAAAACTAAGAATTCCATTCCACTCCTTTGAAGAGATTATACAAAAAAACAACAGAAAAATTCATCAATTGAGTAATGTTTCCACACAGAATCCACAATCAACTCATGCAATTACAAATAACACGTTTCAATGCTAAACTTTTTGTCAGCTGCTGGAAAAGGTTAACACACGTTCTGCTGTCTACTTAATCTCTACAATCCGTTAAACTCAGTTATATAAAATGCAATTCCACTACTTCTTTATTCATTCGTCCTTCTTTGACATCGTCGAACTATCTGCCACGGCATTACCTTGATTTTCGACATATGGCCTAATGAATGTTCTGCGCCACCAGACCTCAAATGCTCTTTGAAGATTAGGACAGCTATCTCCAGTTTTCAAGAAACTTCCAACCCAAGAAAGCAAAATACTTTGTTGATCCTCCAAAGGCAAGGTGAGAATTGTCCTTCCAATTCCTTCCTCAACAAGTTTCCTATCAAACGACCTGCATCCGTGTTGTAACCAATTGTAGTCACTCATTAGAGGCTGCAGCCATGTTTGCAACAACAATTGCCGTGTGTCTTTCAATGGCAACAACTCCCCTCTACCAATGCCGACATATAGTTTTCCGGAAATGCAGCTGACGTGATAACGGGACACAATCGGCAGCTTTGCATGTAAGACAGCTAGCTCCTGCTGGTTTGCCCATAATAACGCAAACTCATCAGCAGCTTGTTTGTCAACTAAAATATCAAGCAACCACGAAAGGTTATCGGCTTCAAGAGCTATATGTTTTACTACGGAATCTCTTTCATCGCTTGGTTTATCTGCAAAGGTTGGTTCTGCAGCCTGCTTGAAGAGAGACAGTAACGAATCTAAGCAGCTTCTGCATGATCTATATATCATGTCATTACAGCTGTCGGCGGAACGTGCGTAACTTGGAAGACTGTTGTTCTCTCTGAGGAGCTTTAGAACTATGGATTTCATCTCCCGGCGACCTTTTTCCTCGTTGCTTTTGAGAACAAGTTCGATAATCTGGGAAAGTGTGTCTTTTGGGACATTGGAAACGTCAGAAGAAATTCGTTTCAACACAGGGTTGACTCCAATTCCTTCCCCTTGGAGTTGTAGTACAGTTGAGACCACTTTTTCTTCCTCTTCATCTCCAACCCATGGGACAGCCTCCAAATACTCCAAGCATGATTGGACACATGAGCTGAAGCCAAGGAATTCTGCAACCTGAAGGAATATTATATTTTAGGTTTTCAAAAGAATTTTCAATATTTCTTCTCCAAATGGAAATATTCAAGTCATTCTAATAAACACAAGCAAAAATTGCTTATCATAAAAGTCGCCTCAAATCTTTCACAAATCCTTGAATAAAGCAGGATATATATGCTATATACCACATAGTGATCAAAGTGTAATATATAGCTAAACAAAATGTACATACATGCTATTGTTTGGCATTTCATGCAAATTCAAAAAAGACTAAGTTAAAATCAATGCATCTACTCGTATAAATTCCATTATGTAGTGATGACAGGTTTTGTTTTTGAATGGTATATATATATATATATCAAATGTAGTGACAGATTAAACTGAGATGGATGCTGTAACATAAACATAATTACATCAAAGATGTAAATGAAGAAATGGGAAAAAGTGTCCTGCAGGGTCGCCTTAACTTAGATGATATCTTGGTTCATACTGAACTTAATGCTTGCTCATCTTTCAAAACTAGATTTCCACTAAGACCAGTGTTCATGTGCCTGATAGTATTCATTATCTCAAAACTTGTCACATGTCACTTTTCTTTGGAAAGTATTTCTTTGGTTTTGCTAAGAAGCAAACACCAATAAATTATGTGAGGTTCTTCCTAGTATAATGGTACCTCCATTTTTAGGGACACGCATACCTTTTCGATAAATGGGCTCAAAACCTATGTTGAATTTTATGAATAGGAAATAAAATAAGACATAGGAGGAAAGATCTAAATAGTAGGTCACTGGATTTGATATATTGGATGACATAAAAGGGTTTATTTCTAATACTTCAGAACAAAATGGTCAAATAATAAGGAGACCGATTAGGAATGAAGGCACTATACTATGTACGACACAAAAATATAAATTGTAGGTTTAGTCATCAGCGCCACCTTTTATAGTTAAAACTTGTAGAGATAGGTTCCAAGTTATTTGATCAATAAAAATACTATGACCTTTTAGGAATAAGAATACAATTTATAGATTATGTTTAGAAATAAAACATGAGGTGCCATGATTATATCGCGTTAGTCACAACAGTTTCAATTCATGGAACACTCTACTCTTCAATGCAAGTGTTGTATCTCTGTGTCATCATTAGTGACATACAAGTGATACAAGCCAGTTACGTATATATTTTTTAAAAGTACACAAGTATTTTACTCATTAACCATAGCTTAAAAAAATTTCTAATTCCAATTGAGTAACCAACAAGAGGTTTGTTTCATCATCATCTACATAAGTAATATTTACATCACCAGTTTACTTCGTATGCAACTCTTTATAGAATAGAGAGAACATATCATGTAACAAAAATAATCAAGGCCTCCCTAAAAATATGCATCCATAAATTGCTTTAAAACAAATTATTCTTGAAACAAACAACTATAACACACCAGTTTTCATTTCACTGCAGAAGCTTCCCTTTCATAATCGTAATGTTTCTATACTCGATTACAGTAACAGTGTCACAAATAATAGAAAATCATTCATATTTCCTAGACTAAAACTTCTTATATGCTCCATAACAAATGAATATGCAGTTGCTAGTGGCATTTGGTGTGTAAATGCAATGAAAACCAAATCATTAGAAGCAGCGGTTAATAGCGATATACAAGCCGAAGTACATTAAATCAAACCATATATCAAGCTAATGCTACCGGAAAGATTTATCATAAGGGAGCATGAAATAACTCAACAGAAAGGAGTATTAAAATTAATGACAGTTGTATAGAAAATACCTTAAGAATTCGAAGAATGCGAGAAACATTCTGTTTCATAAGCCGCTGTTTCATTTCCTTGCAGTACATCAAACCAACAGTTTCAACATATATTTCAACATCCTCACAATCGCCGATTTGAAGGCAAGACAGATCAGATTGCTCCGAAATCTTTTCGGAAAAGAAACTACTCTTCTCTATCAGAACATCCCTATGCACACTCAACTTAACAGAAAACCCTTGCTTCCCTAATAAAACCACCTTCATATCACAAGTTCCAGGTTCACCAAACTCAATGGCCACCTTTCTCGGCATGGTTTCAATTTTCGGTCTAGAAGATACTCTCTCAGCAGCTAAAGATGTTCCGGCTAAAGACCTTTCTACACCAATACTACATTGTTGATCATCGGAAATCACCAATCTAGATGATGCAGGTGCAGAACCTCTTCTCTCAGTCACCTGCACTGCGACCGGCTTTTTCTGAACACTAGTTTTCGGTTGTGGTTGTGGTGGTGATGAAGAAGGTTTGGTTTTATTCAAAGGATTTTGAGGCTTATGACTTTTCTGAAACACAACAGGTGAAGGACAACACCAAAACCCTTCAGGGGTAACAGCTATTGGAACATTCTTAATCTTGGCTTGTCCTTGATCTACCCTATTAAGCCTAACATCACCCATGTTTATGAAAAGCAATGATTTTTACAAACACAACTAATTTGGAACAAGATACTAAGATTGCATCAGTGAGAAAATGATGGTGTTGAAAAACCATACATAACCAAACAAGTTACAAGTTTTTCAATGTAACAAACATTAATTGTACTAACTAACTAACTATATAGTCCAGTCAAAGGGTAAGAGAATATTTAGCCAAATTTTGTTCCACTGTTTCCGGAAGTTGAATTCTTCTTTTGAATTAACTGTTTTTCCTTCATAAAAATCAACACTTGTAATCAATCTCTGAAGCTGAATCTGCTTTTTCCTCAAATTGAATCACTGTAGTAACATGAAAACATAAAAAATATTAATTTTAATATTATTTCCTCAAAAGGGTCAACAAAGGAATCAAATCTACATCAAAATAACAGAAAAAATATGCAGAAAATTAAACACAAACCAACCTCACTTTAATTTAAAGAATTTTCAAAAGCATAGAGTTATGAAACAAAACAACCCTTTAGTTAACTACAGATCAGAAGCATAGAAAAACTAAATACAGAAGGTAACAGAAGAAAAACACACAGAAAAACACAGAAAAATGGTTCTTTTCTTAAGAAACCAGCTACTATAACACAAAAAGATTAAAACTTTACCTAAAAATGGTGTGTTCTGAAACCCTATCAGTGTTGAAAACAATGAGTGAATTATTTTGTTAAATTTGTAAAGTAGAGAAAAGAAAAACAGCACAGTAACCGAAAAAGCAAAAAGAGAATGGATGATGATAGCTCATGAACTGTGTTTTCTACTTTAACAGTTCCATTCCATGCTTTTGATGATTATTTCACTTTGTGGGTCTCAGAAATTTTTTTGTAGTATTGAATTGGACCACAGAATTATATAACACTAGTACATTATTTGTTGTATTCTAGTATTTTCATTTTTCAAATGTTATTGTTTTGTTTTTTTGTGAACAAAAACAAAATATAAAGTTAATGTTTTTTTTTGTTGTTGTAAGATGTTACACAACTCAGCACACATAATAATAGTTGTGACAGTAAGCATGCATTCAAATTTATTCCATTTTTTGATTATTTTATTTATAGTTCCATAAATGTTTGAGATTCTTTGTGTCTTAGTTGCTTTAGGAGACCGTCGTTGGATTTTCTAGGCTGGGAGTTATGATCATGTAGAGTAAAGATGAAGTATACTACATTGTGCAATCACTAGTACACCCACTTGTTAAGATGGTTCATGTTCTTGTTTGTTCATGCCAAATTTTGAGGTAGATGAGTGAGGTTTTTATCTTGATATTAATTATAGAAACATGTCATAGTCTTTATTAAAGTATTTTAGATGCAAATGGCTTTAGGTAATAACATCATATGAATCTCTTAGTGTTAATTTACTTTTGGAAAAATTTTGTGTCCATGTGACATGGAAATGATAGATGGGCTAAAGTCCGATCAAAATCAAAAACTTTTATGTTCTTGTTGGAGAACATAAGTGTCGGTTGGAACAAGTGTAAAGTAGTTTCAATGGTGGTTGACGGTTGTCCTTCATTAATACGGAGATGTACCAGCAAAGACATTGTTTGAGTCAGTGAGATCTTAAGGTGTTTTGAAGAGATTTCTCAGAATGAGAGTGTATACCTGATTTCATGTCATATCGTTTCAATGGGTGTTTTGGCATGTGTCCTATTTCAATGGATGTTTTGGCATGTGTCCTATCGTTTCTCTTTGCATCAATCATATTGATTTATTAAGCAATCAATTAGAAAAAATATAAATTATTATTCTTGTTTAATTTGGCTATAAGATTTTTTTTATTATAAGGATTGAGTATACAAATTTTATTTTATTTTTTTGGTAAAAGTATACAAAATATTTTAACAAAATTTAGATAGGCCGTGGCTAAGCAAAATTTTCAGAGAATATACTAACATGAAGGGAACAGTTGTAGATAATAACATACTACCTTCAAAAAAGTTGAGGGGGAAAATTCATACAAAGAGAAATGAATTGGGGACCATGAAAGTGATGAAGTGGAGTGGATGGGAAATTTTATGTAAAATGATAATGAAAAATGTATAGGATGTCTCATTTACTCTGCTCCGGTTAATGAATAGTGAATGAAAGTATATATAATGATAATTACCCAGTTTTTTTTATTAATTTTTATTTTATTATTTATCTTTTCCATACCAAGGAAATTTGTTTTGGTAAAAATTCATGCAGGGAATTGAAAATTGAAAGATGAGATAAATAGTTGAATGGATGGAAATATGATTTTATTTTATTTTGAGTATTAATTAATAATTTACACTAACATCCAATATGAATTAAATATTTCTCCACGTCATACCATAAAAGTGTAGTGTAGTGGGGTGATTTGACAGAATACACAATCACTATCGGATGACAATATAAAATTATTTTACACGGTAAATGTGCATTTCATTTTTATTTTTTTATTTTTTTAAAAAAAAAAAAGTTTAAGTGAGTTAGACTCCGGGGAATCACTAAGATCAAGACAGACCTCAAGACTCAAAGAACTACTTACAAGTTTGGAGTTGGTGCTAAAAAATTGTTGATTTAGTAGAGACTTGTGAGCCGGCTAATAAAACCATCATATCCGATCGCTACTGGGTCAGTGCAAAATTTAATTTTTCAATTTTCAATAGTAATCATCACAAAATTGACAAGCAACCTAACTTTGTAAGTTATTTTGCCAAAAAATTTAGGGAGGCAAGATAAGTGGGAGCATTTGATACATTTACATTCCTGCAACAGATAAACAGATGAGAAGAAAACAAGAATAACAATTTACCCAACCCAAACATCCTTAAATTCAGAAGGGCATTCCCTAATTATTGCATAGATACATGCATTTAGGTGGAGAAAAATTAGAGAATAAAGCAATAGAAAAGGGAATAAAAGTGGGCTAAGATTTCCTAAATTATTGTAAATCAAAGCAACTTTTATAACAAACTGACTGTGAATCTGATCAAGTATGTCGAAGACAGTTGACAAATTATACTTCGATTCACAGAGGTATCCCGCCTCAATGAGATGTTCAATGTGTCTCATCTTTTAGGAGACAAACTAAAATACAACCATTCAATGTTACACATACATAATTTCCTTATTGGACGATAAATGTTACACACACAAACAACTTATTCCGGCAATATACTGGACAGTCTAAAAACACTTGCAACAACAGAAAAATGTCGAGGTTCTAGTAAAGGCTTCCTCAGCATTTCAAAGATCCACAAAGACATGGATAACCTTCTCCGGGTAAAAGCTCATAGTCATAATTATATGTCAATTCTTCATGCAAAGCAATCTGTTAACAAGAAACAAAGTCACAACTCACAAGATTGGAATTTTTCATTTCTGTAAAATAAGTGATGTGTGAATATAGAGGAGACAGTACTCACATCTCGACTTGCGTAAAGACCAATATGTGTATGCTTACAATCCGTGCCCTCTACAAGAACTTTGTAATCCACAAGATTGGGTGAACAGCTGCAACAACAATAAGAGCAAACCACCAATCATTTAGTTGTAAATAGCGTTTATTTTGTAATTATGTATAATAATTGTATTCAACCCATTAATCAGGTCCGTTAGTTTAAAGTACTCTATATAAATGTAGTTATTAATGTTTGTAATCTTTTATCAGCTTTGAAACAAATTAGAAATATTTTCTACACATTCAATAACTTTTTGGAAATTTAATCTTATGCTTAATCATATTCAGAATATAACAAAACCATCTTATGTTCAAGGAAATAATATCAAAGTCCTAATGATGTTGCCAATTAAAAATGAACAAATTGCACCATGTTAATTTTTTGTCTTATCAAATCTATGCTCACCTGTTATTGATGAACCTAGACACATTTCCATATGTAGTAGAATCAATGACATATCGGGGATGTCCTTCGACCAATCTACTCATATGGTTAGCACGAGCATCGATGTCGAAGAAATAACTGCAATTTTCTTTGCTATATTTAGTATAAAACAGGCCAAGTCAGTAAAAAGGAAGAAACATCAAGCAACCAAAAGAAGAAATTACGTCATGGGAGAAATGTAAACCTTCCGCGTCTGTTGTGTGCCTCCTGCTGTTCTAAAACTTCACCAATGTACTCACACACGAACGTGCCACGCAAAATAGCCTCGCCAGCCCTTAATCCAAATCCCTGTGAATCAGATAACAAACGTCAACATAAAAAGCTTTTTGAGAGTCATTTTGAATTTATTAACAGAAGAATAGTTGCCACCTTTTTCTCTGTTATAAAGACTTCCAATTTAACGCGAACTCCGTTCTGCAATATTCTGTTTGGACAGGTTTTATTGCATCCGCACTTATCGTTACACTCGAAGACAATACTACCTTCCTGAAGTTTTGTAGAGAAATTTCCAGCATTGGAAAAAATTAGTTACAGATTAGTAATACAGAAATAGAAAAGAGAAATGTAAGATGTAAATTCTACTAGGTAATTCTAAAAAAGTAAATAAAATACCCTACAAAATGAATATGTTAGGATTTTAGCATATTCTTGATATGGTGTTAACAAACAATACTTAACTAACATATTCAGAACTGCTTGGATTAGGGATATATTGTAGTTTACAATTAATGGAAATAGTTTACCTCCAATATGATTCGACCATTTACATCGTATGCGAACCTTCTGGCCATTGGTTTCCCAAATATGTCTTTTTCTTCATCATAAAGGTATCCATGATCACATGTTTCAGGACAGCAAGTAGAACAGAAGCAACCGCAATACAGTTGCGGATCCTGCTAGCAAAATAGTAGGTTAAATATTGTCGGGAAAAAAACCACAAGGATGAAGTGTTTTTTCTTAGAAAACTTTCTCTAGCTCCATTTTTTTTTTTTTAAAATGTCAATCTGTATTCTTTGTGAGTTCTCAATGATAGAATTCCGTCCGATTTAGCTCCTTTATAAAACACAATTACATAGAAGCTACTTATGAAAAATAAAAGAAACAAAAAACATTAATTTTTGTAAACTAGAAATGAACTCTTGTATCATTAGATTTTGACTATAGAAAAATTAAATCAAAGACAAATACCTCATAATCAAGACTAGGCAATCGATCAAGCATCGGCTTCGTCACATAGGTAAACATCTCCCAAGGCTTAGGAAGATATACATATCTCTCTGGCTCATGCTCACAAATATAATGTAGTACTTGTAGATCTACTACACATATCACAGGAGTTGATTCCGCCGCAAAGCTTATGTCATTGCATAACACTATAACCTTTCGCGACGACCCTGATTTTTCCTTAAAAGCATTCTCATTATCAATACAAGAGTCTTCATTATGATCATTACCAGAAAGATTGAGCGTTTCGCCTAAGATGTTCTTTGCAAAGAAAGGATCAACATCATTGATGACCGACACTGGATTGATCTCCAATGGACTTTCCGGATGTGCCAACACCAAGTCCTTGCAAATCAGGTTCTGGGAACCACCGCAATTTTCTTCAGCTTTCCTCTTTAATGTACGACGGTTTGAATTTGAGGTCTGGCCCGTCTCGGCTTTGTGCCAATGTCTCTTACAAAAAGAATATCCGGGACGGGAATGATACTTACAGCTATTGCCAGCACCCGTTTTACCTCCACAAATGGGAGTGCTTACTTTAAGACGTCTTTCTTTGATGTTTGAGGAATGGGCACAACAGTATATATTGTTACCAATTGCGGTTCTCACACACTGCCTTCCCTTGTCTTTGACATATGCTCGACATTGTCGATCCTTAGTACCAGGTTCTACAAATATTTGAATAGCCATTTCATCTACAGGCCTTGATACTGTTCCACTGCTAAACGAGATCACTTCTGCAGATTCTTGCAAGCTAAGTGAATCCATTTGGTTTTTTACAGGAGGCTCTTTCATTGCAACTGAACTGTCGCTGAGTTCATCTTCAAGTTTTGATATATCATATTCGCGATTTACAACGCAAATATGTTCTTCAAAACAATCTATAGGCATGACTGAATCTTTGTTATCAAAAGGCGTGACTGCTCATTAAAAGGTATCCAACCACAGAAACAAATATAGTTTCACTTAGTTTAAAGTATTCAATATCCAAATTGTAGCAATGATCTAATAACTGAGATCTCATTTATCTTTATAATATTTTTTTTGAGATCTTGTTATTTAACACTGGGCTGGGCAAATCCAAATCTAGAGCCTGTTTGTTTTAGCTTTTTTTAAGAAAAAAAAAACTTTTTTTTAAAAATAATCACTTTTAAGAGTATTGCATCTGTTTGTTACAGCTTTTTAAAAAAATCAGAATCTAAAAAAATTCTAAAAACAACTTCAAATGAAAAGCTGTTAAAATAGCTTCTCAAAAAAGTGATTTTTATTACGATAAACAAACACAAAATAGATTATGACTTTCATAAAATCTCTAAATTATTGAATGTCAAAATCACTTTATTTTAATTCGTAACAAACAGGCTCATAATCATCTTTAATTTTTCTCATATATCAGATCTAACCATCTTTGATAGATTTGGTGAATAAGAAAAAATAATCATCATTTTACACCCAAAAAAAAAAACTAATCATCCTTATTTTTTATATAAATATATATATAAATAAAATAAATCAAATCATCCTTAGGAATTAAATGATTGTAAAAAGCACCATGAATAAGATTCAACCTGGAATCCTTTGCACATTCAAAACAGCACAAAACCAATACGGATTGAACTCCAGCAGTAGAACAATGATAAACCCTAATCAAGGCCCCGATCTGTAAATTGAACAAAGATCTGATCAAGATTCGGGGATAATTATAAAAAAAACAAAATAAAAACAGTGTAATAATAATATACTACCTTCAAAGAAATAAAGGGGGAAAATTCATGCAGAGAGAAATGAATTGGGGAAAATTCATGCAGATACTACTCTGGAGCTGTGATGGTAGCATCAGTTTTCATGTGCCAAAGGCAGAAGGCCAGGTATCACCATTTACACGCTCTTTATGTACCCTTATTCCAGGTGCCAACGGCAAAAAAAGTTTGGGTACAACAAAGACAATTTTTTTGGTGAGATAAAGACAATTTTTTGAGTTAAGAAGATAACATTTTCTCATATTATGCCGGTATTTAATGATAAAGTGCATTTTTTTCATATTATATTATTAATTTTAATATACTTTCACAAAAGTGATATAGAAAGAAATTGTACACAGGAACTTTGTATATTGAGAACTTCAATGTGTGTATGTAATGGTATGGGTCTAAAACGACTAACTTTAATTATCTAACCCAGTATGAAGACAAACTGACATGCCCACATCCATGTAAGGGATGACGTGGCACGAGAGCTACTTCTTTGGGTGCTCAAAGAGAGATCAGAAAGCTCAAAGAGAGACTAAACAGTGAATTTGAGAATAAGTATCTTGGTGCGGCAAAAAGGATTCTTGGTATTGATATCGTAAGAAACCGAGTAAAAGGTGAATTGTTCTCGTCTTAATATGGTTACTTGAAGAAAGAGGTGAATCGGTTTAGAATGAGTGATTCTAAGATCCGTCAGCACTCCTTTGGGTCATCACACAAAGTTGTCGGTTACGTAATGTCCTCAATCTAAGGATAAGAAAAAGAAGATGGATGGTATTCCCCATAAAGCTAGGGTTAGAAGAATCGGGTATGGCATGGTTTGTGCAGTATTTAGCATATGCGGTTAGCAAAATGAGTCGGTTTATGGTAAATTCAGGTCAAGTGCATTGGCAAGCTTCAAATACACAAGAACATTGAAAGGCAAATGATACGGGGGTGCCTATAGCATAAGGTCCACACAACACTAATGGACATAATAACAACACAAGGCCCAATCAGACTGATGAGAAGAGAGTGAGAAGGAAGCCCAAATGGATGGATAATTTCAATAGTTGAAAACAGGTGTTGATGGCTCTTAGACCTTATATATTACAGCTCATTGTACAATTGCCAGTCCTAGTTTATACGGATATTTTCTATTCCCTTGAAGGATCAACACACTCTTTTCACGTGATCTCATATTGTAGGATTTCTCCAGGGCTATATAGCCATCAGTTAATGAATGAATAAGGTAACAAATTAAAACCAAAAAACTTTCCTTTTGAATGACCAATTTTCGTATTTGGAGTTGGCTATACTCGAAATAGCCTTTAGTCTACTCTAACCCTAGTTTCAATTGCTACTGCTATCATTGCTATCATTGGTGCTTTAATTGAGAGTTGGACCACGGAAAGGGCTACCTAAGGTGCTCCACCGAATACCGATAGGCGAGTGAAGCCGCCAAAAAAGGAAAAGGCTACCATCGGGTCAGTGTCAATAGAGTGAAAGCCGCCATAGACGTCGACTCTTAAAGGGCATGGGAATGTTAGGAGTGCCACATCGAGTAAATAAAAGTGTGATGCACTCCCACCTAATGGACTAGTCTTTTGGGTTGGGCTCTCCTCATGGCTTTAAGACCTAACAATTGGTGCTTTCATTACTTTTTATTATAGTGAGTGGATTTTGAGATTCTTGAATAGATCACTGAAAGATGGTTTAAAATACACAAGAACAACTTAGGAGGAAGAAGTTTTTGCGAGGTATGTTGTTGAGGACTATGCAGGCAATTTGGACAGTAGGAAATCTATATCGGAGTTTGTGTTTACATTATTAGCCAAGGCGATTAGTTGGAAGACAAATCAACAATTTGTGGTGACATTATCTAAAACCCAAGCGGAGTACATTGCCCTTGTTAAAGGGGTAAAGAAAGCCATATAGTTGAAAAGGGATGATTGGTGAGTTGGGAATGTGTAAAGATACATTTGATAGTCAAACTGTCATCCACTTGGAAACATTAGAGGTCAAAGCACATTGACATTCGTTTGCACTTTGTTAGAGACATGTTTGAGTCGAATGAAATTGTGGCCGAAAAAGTTGCTTCGAGAGAGAATCTGGCTGATGTCAATACATGGAACACTAGTTTGGGTCAATCGAGTCTCTAGAACTCACTAAGGTCAGAGAAAGCACTAAAGCTTAAAAAGCACTTCCAAATGTACTTACTTATTATCACTTACCAACAAGAGCCTTATATAAGTTCAATCCTTACCAACTTCACCAACCTTCATTGTGTTCAAAACCAAGATAATACTTTTATGTGCTACGACATTTCCCTTCTATATATCTCATCTCAATCTCTCAGTCTTTCAAACACTTCTTCTCTCCTTAATTTAATCTTCCAAACATTATTTTCTCTCGATTTCATAATGGAGCAAACAAACGTACAAGGACAAAAATAAAAACAAATGGAAAACAAAAAATGAGATATTTTAACAAGAATTCTTGGAGAAGAATAAAAAAACAGTTAATTGTCTTGTAAAAGCTGAAGTGTAATGAAAGTATAATACACACATAAATAACATAGGCAAAACATAATTCTAGAGAGAAGACAAACCTCTGCAAGAAAGAAAATGCCAGCCCTGAAATTATGATTCCATGACCTGAAAAGCATTTCTTCCACCAATGAAATGGCACTTGCCATTACAGTTCCTTGAACAATTAGCAGACCCATTAGTCCACACAGTTTCAGCCAAACCATGACATCTAAAGTAGGTGGAATATGAGGCCAGGAGAAACTTGCACAACCAAGAAATGCATTCACAGCATGGATTGAAAAAATGAACATGACGCCACCGACCAAGGCTTTGAAAAATTTAATTAACTGCAACAAGAATCCAAAATTAGCTTATCTTACTGGTAGACCAATAAGCACATCAAATTTTCAGCATGTTTTTCCAAAACAAGTAATTATGCTGCTAAATAAACCATGCCAACTTGACAACACCCTTTTTACCACTATCAAATAAAAGACAATACAGCTTAATTACCATAATGATCTTGTAGCAAAATTTGGGGCTTTCCTTGATTGTATCATGATCTTCAATGCAAGTGTTGTACTCTGTGTCATTAGTAGCGACATACAGGAAATACAAGCCAGTTATGTACATATTTTTGAAGAGTACACAAGTATTTTTACCCATTAACTATAACTTAAAAAAATCTCCAATTCCAATTGAGTATCGAATAAAAGGTTTGTTTTATCACCATCTATATAAATGATATTTACATCACAAGTTTACTTTGTATGCTACTCTTTATAGAATGGAGGAGATCATGTAACAAAAATGATCAAGGCCTCCCAAAAAATATGCATCTATAAATTGCTTTAAAAGTCATTATTCATATTTCCTAAACTCAAACTTGTATACGTTCCATAACAAATGAATATGCAATTGCTGGTGGCATTTGGTAGGTAAATGCAATGAAAACCTAATCGTTAGAAGCAGTAGTTAATCGCTATCTACAAGCCGAAGTACATGTATAACGAAACCATATATCAAGGTAACGGTACCGGAAATTTTTTATCATAAGGGATCATGAAATAACTCAACAAAATACTCCCTCCGGTCTTGAATGTAAGAAACAAAAAAAAAAAAATCACACATATTAAGAAAGTGAATTGACTACATTTAAGTCATTGTAAAAAATACCATTTTTCCAATTATGCCCTTGTCTTGGAAACATGACTTTTGAACTCCACCAATGGAAAATCTTTGGAATGCTTTAACATGAGAATGTGAAACAAATTGGATAAAGTCAATGAGGTTAAAATTGGAATAGTGACATTTAATAGGATGACTTTTGTATACTTTTGCTTACATTTGAGACCAACAATTTTTTTTTTTTTTTTCTTACATTCGAGACCGGAGGGAGTAGAGTACTAAAATTGATGACAGTTGTATAGAAAATTACCTTGAGAATTTGAAGAATGCGAGAAACCTTCTGTTTCATTTGCCGCTGTTTAATTTCCTTGCAGTACATCAAACCAACAGCTTCAACATATATTCCAACGTCCTCACAATCGCTGATTTGAAGACAATACAAATCCAATTGCTCCGAAATCTTTTCAGAAAAGAAACCACACTTCTCTATCAGAACATCCCTATGCACTGTCAACTTGACATAAAATCCTTCTTTCCCTAATTAAACCACCTTCTTTCCCTATCACAAGTTCCAGGTTCACCAAACTCTATAGCTAAAGATACTCTCTCAGCAACTAAAGATGTTCCAGCTAAAGACCTTTGTGGACCAATCCTACATTGTCATTGTTGATCATCAGAAATCACTAAACTAGATGATGCAGGTGCAGAACCTCATCCATCACTCACTTGCACAGTGACGTCCCATAACGAAAGGTTTGGTTTTATTCATGGGATTTTGAGGCTTATGGCTTTTCTAAAACACCAAAATCCTTCAGGGGTAACAGCTATTGTAACATTATTAATGTTGGTTTGTCCCATATTTGTTGAAAAACCAGACATAACCAAACAAGTTACAAGTTTCTATAGTTACAAAACATTAATTTCGACAAATTTTGTTCCTTTCTTCCGCTGAATCTGTAGTTTCATAAAAAAAAACATAAACAATATTAATTTTTCTACATCAAAATAATAGAAAAATATGCAGAAATGTAAAGAATTTTATGAAACAACCCTTTAATTAACTACAAATGAGAAGCGTAGAAAAGGTATAAAAACATAGAAAAGATCGAAACTTTACCAGTAAATTTTCTTTCGGTGAGAACAATGAGCGAATTCTACAAGACCCGAAAAAGAAGGGAATGGATGATTAAGCTCCATGGCTTGGCTTTGATAGTTTCCCTTTTTGATCATCACATCATAATTTTTTTTATTTCCAAAAAATGTTTATTTTTTGCTTGATAAATAAACTTAAATTAGCAGATCAATGATAAACCCTTTTAGTTATATATATATATATATAATGTCAGATTTATGATTTTGAATAAATATACAAAGTGTTCGAAAAATCCTAAATAATGTTGATACATGTGATTGACGAGATTATATGTAGGAGAAAGACGTTGATTGATTATGTAACATTAAATCAGTTGGTAGGGATATTGTATATTATATGCAAGGATAGAGTTCAAATATATTTAAAATGTGTAAGCTTCTGTCACTAGGCTATTTGACAAAAATAAATACATGTTAGATTGATATATTATATATTATTTGAATGGATGGAATCAATGTGAATCTCATACTTTGAAAGTGAATCCTAAATAAGTGGAGGGATTCACATTAATTTTATTCAATAAATGAGTGAATGTTAGAGAAAATGTTGAAAATAGAAGACTGAGTGTTAAAGAAAGTGTTGAAAAGAAAGTACCGGTAGCATTTCTCTTTCAGTGATATGTAAATGCGTATTTGCATATATTAAGATGACAATAATATGTTCATGCATCCATGGAGTGCGAATTTAGTATCAGCGAGAGAAGTGACCACATAGCAGTGCAATGTCGATTACAGAGAAGCATACCTCAATAGTTGAAAAGTATAGTACAACATCAATGAGAGAAGTGTTATATAGTGCAATATCAATGAGAAAAGCATGACCCTATGTGTAGTTGATTATATTTCAGAATCATTTACATTTGATAATCCAGATGGGTTGTATCACACAAGTAGAGTTTTCATTGTTAGGTTAATTGTTCATTATTTATCATGTGTGGAGTGTTTATTCTTCATGTCATATGACATGTCATGTATGTTTGGATAATGAATTTTTGTGTATATATATATATATATATATATATATATATATATATATATATATATATATATATGTTGTTTTAAGATGCGACCTTCTATTTTATATTTGTTGAAATATTTAGGTTTGCGGTTCAGGTTTTCTTTAAAGTCTTAATTTATGCAGGAATCGTAGTGATGTTGAGGACGCGACAAGAAGATGACTTGGTTGACAATCAGAAGCATTGGGGGTTTGATGCCGTTTGTGGATCTTCGTACCTTATCATCATCCGTTGAAGTTTAAAATCCGCTTAAAGTTGAGTTGTAGTCTCTTTTATTCCTTCTATCTTTTTTGAAATTTTATCACTCTGAATGATACATTTTATGAGAAATAAATTTTACTACATTATTTATTCCCTTGCAACGTGTATGGTTTGTGATCTCATTGTTGGAAAATGGTTTATACAAAGAGGCAATGATTGAGATTGTCATTTTTGAAAAATATTTTTGAAATGAAAGATTTTGTTTAATTGTTTTAAAAATAAAATAAAATGCAAACATCCGGTTAAAAATCGGGATGCTATAATAAATTTTATGGTCCTCCTCATCCTCAAACTCTTCTTCCTCATCTTCAAAAAGGTATATATAATCACATGTTTCATGACATCAAGTAGTGGATTCACAATAACATTTCAATTTACAACGATGAGGAAAAAGTGTTTTTTCTTAAAAATATTCTCTCAATTTTTTTTATTAAAATGTCAAAATATGTATGCCTGTGAGTTTTCGATGATAGAATTCCCTCCGATTTAACTCCTTTATAAAACACAACTATATAGAACTATTTATGAAAAATAAATGAAACAAAAAACATTTATTTTAGTATATACTAGAAATGAACTCCTATATGATTAGAGCTTGATCATAGAAAAGTTAAATCAAAAGATAAAGACCTCATAATCAAGTCTAGGCGATCCATAAAGCATTGGCTTTGACACATAGGTAAACATCTCCTAAGGCTTAGGAAGATTTACATATTGATCTTGCTCAAAAAGAGAATCTAGTATTTGTTGATCTACTACACATATCAAAGGAGTTGATTCCGTCGCAAAGCTTATGTTCTTACATAACACCATAGCCTTTTGCGACGACTCTAATCTTATATGGTGTGAATTGACGACAGTGAAACTCATCTTGCTCCAACTTATTGGTTGCAGGATCTGATGTATTTGCAGATTTATCCTTAAGGTGGTCATTTGAAAGTGATCCCAAGGGAGTGACTGGGTTTTGTACATTGTATCCTATTGCACAAATGAACTCATCCTGATGCCAATTCCCACAAATTTATTTCTCACTGCAACAGGTGCCTTCAGATAGAGCCTTTCTGGTATATAAACGAAACAAAGTATTTGCAGCCTCTAAGCATTGAGATTCTTCCAATTCATCTACATGAGGCTGGCTGGATATTTCTCCCATCTCAAGCAACTTATTTGCCTCATTTCTTTTCTTGAAATTAGCTTTAGCCCTTCTCCTGGTCCTATTTGATGCTTCTTCCAAACCTCTTTTAAATTTAGGATTAGGACGGGTAAGTCTGCCAGATTTAAGTCTGTGAGCATAATAACGAACTCCACTCTTTGCCAAGCGCCTGCAGGCTAGATCGCGCTCCATATGAGCAGCTTGATGATGGCGACCGAGATCAGGTAGTAAATCAAATTTCAAATCACAAAACCTGCAACTTAACTTCCACGAACCACTTCGATTCTCGGAATTATCATTCTCCAAAGAAGCTTCATTGCCCTGCTCAATCATTTTAGGAGAATCATCACCGGTAGACAATGTTAGCTGCTCATGGGTTATCGAAAGCTTAAATTCGGCAGGGTGAACTGACTTAACATGCAACCATAATTCCTCCATATTTCCAAAATGACAACCACAAGGAATACATATAAAAAGCAAGCAGTGTTCAGCAAACTGCACATAGTGTCTCTTCTGAAAATGTGATTCCAATAGTTTTTTGTTAGTGAAGGAATCAAAACAAAAGGCACATGCATAACCTCTGAACAACCACAGTGCTTCCTTTTCATGACTTTCCATCCAATGGTTGCAAAGTGTTTGGTTATCAGAAAATTCTTCAAAGCAGACCTTACACTTAACAGCATTCTCATTATCAATACAAGAGTCTTCATTATGATCATTACCATAGCTAGGAGAGCCTGTCCACTGATCATTACCGGAAAGCTTGAGCGTTTCGCCAAAGATGTTCTTTGCGAAGAAAGAATCATCATCATTGACCACCGACACTGGATTGATCTCCAATGGACTTTCCGGATGTACGTACACCAAATCTTTGCAAATCAGGCTCTGGGAACCACTGCAATTTTCTTCAGCTTTCCTCTTTAATGTACGAGATATTGAATTTGAGGTCTGGCCCATCTCAGCTTTGTGTAAATGTTTCTTACAAAAAGATAATCTGGGAAGGGAATGATTCTTACATCTAGTACCAGCAACAGTTGTACCTCCACAAATTGGAGTGGTTACTTTAGCACGCCTTTGTCTTTTACTTAAGAAATGCACGGAACAGTATATATTGTTACCAATTGCGGTTCTCACGCAATGCCTTCCCTTGTCTTCGATATATGCTTGACATTGTCGATCCTTAGTAGCAGCTTCTTGCAAGCTAAATGAATCCATTACAAATGAACTTTCACTGTGTTCACCATCAAGTTCCGATATATCATATTCACGATTTTCAACGCAGATATGTTCTTCATTATCTCTGTAAGCTGCTCCTTGATTTGTCTCAGAGCAATCAGGATATAGAATTGCCATGATGACTGCTCCAATCTAATCACTGTTCTATCAAAAGTCATTCCATGATAGAAGAAAAATAGTAAGCTAATTAGTTTTATTACATTGTAATTAATAAAAGAAGCTGAAAATAAAACACAGATGACATAAAGTTCCGGAATAAATAGCTTCATAAATCATAACTAGATTGCACAATGAAACTAGTCATTTTTAGATCAACATAGTATCTCATACTTCATAGGGCATTTATTACTAAATAACACAACAACCAAATCGATTATTTAAACATAGAATGAACAAGTTCAAATCAATTATGAAAATTAAATACATAGTCACTTTTTTTTTTTTGACAAAACATATACACAATGTTGTTGACTGAACGGAAAATAACAACCAGTTTTTTTAGATTTCGTTACGCCACAACACTATAGAACCGGTATAGCTGTTATTTGACAATATTTTGTACTGAGTATAAAATATTGTAAAGCAATAGTTGTTTGAACAAATTCTGCTATGTTATAATGCCTCTATAGCTGGTATTTAACAGCACTGTACAGTCAATGCAAAAAATTATGTATCCTCATGCAAAAAAGATAATATGTATGAACAGTAAGCAAAAACAACAAAACAATCTATAGGCATGACTGAATCTATGTTATCAAAAAGCATGACTGCACATTAAAAGTTATCCAACTGCAGAAACAAATATAGTTTTAGCTAGTTTAAAGTACTTAATATCCCGATCGTTGCAGTGATCTAATAACTGAGATCTCGTTAATCTTTACATAAAAAAAATTGAGATCTTGTTATTTGATAACTAAAACACTGGGCTGGGAAAGTACATCGCACTCCAAAATCCAAATCTAATCATCTGTACTTTTTCTTATATACCAGATCTCACAATCTTTGATTATTAGATTTGGTATATAAGAAAAAATACTCGTCATTTTATACCCGAAAAAAAAACTAATCATCCTTTTATGTTATATGTATATAAATATAACTAAATCAAATCATCCTTAGGAATCAAATGATCATAAAAAGAACCATGAAAAAGATTCAACCTTTAATCTATTGCACATTCAAAACGGCGCAAAACCCTTACAGATTGTACTCCAGCAGTAGAACAATGATAAACCCTAATCAAGGCCACGATCTGTAAAATTGAACAAAGATCTAATTAGGATTCAAGGTTAGAAAAATAAACTGGGTCATTAGAAAAATATCAAATTGGTATCAATCATATCATTGATTTTTTTTTGCAATCAATTATATCATTGATACATGAAAATTTGTAATAAAATATAATCATTATTCTTGTTTAATTTGACTATAAGATCATTTTATAAGGATAAAGTATACAATATATTGTAACAAAATGTAGATACACATTAACTAAGCAAAATTTTCAGAGAATATATGTAACATGAAGGGGAACAGTTGTAAATAATAGTATACTACCTTCAAAAAATAATAATGAGGGGGAAATTTTATGCAGAGAGAATTGAATTGGGGACAATGGAAGGGATGAAGTTGAGTGGATTGGAAATTTTATGTAAAATGAAAGAAAATTAAAAATGAAAAGTGCTGCTGCGGCTAATGAGAGTGAGTGAAAGTATATATATACAACAACAATTACCTAGGGTTTTTTTTTTTGTAATAATTACCTAGGGTTTCTTTTTGACTAACTTTTATTTTATTATTTATTTTTTAATTCTAGAGGAAGTTTGTTTTGGAAAGTTGAATGGAAATAAGATTTTTTTTTAGTATTAATTTAATTGTTATCTTTTAAAAGTTGAATGGATGTGCTCTATCAGTATTAATTTACACTGACATCTAATATGAATCAACTATTTCTCCACGTCATACCATTAATGTTTAGTGTAATTATTTTACACTGTCAATGTGTATTCTATTTCAATTTTATTTTTTTGAGAAACAAAAAACTTCAAGGGAGTTGAACTCCTAGAACTCACCAGGGTCAAGACAGTCCTTAAGGCTCAAAGAGCACTTGCATGATACTTGCAGATCACCCATTAAAGATGTTCTCACATTGGAAGCGAGAGTTGAACCCACTAGCTTACGGGTGAGTCAATTCCTTACCAACTGAGCCAACCTTCATTGGCTTTTATGTGCCAAAGCCAACTGAAAAGTGTGGTGTGTCAGAAGATAACGTTACGTTACTACCACTACTACTCCTGAGTCCTGAGTTGTGTTGGTAGCACCGGTTTTCAAATTGGTCAAAGACAAAAAAAAAAAAAAAAAAATTGGTCCAATAAGGAAATTTTTTTTAGTTAAGATGATAATATATAGCCGGTATTATGCCCGTATTTAATGATAAACTGCCATTTTCTCATATTATATTATTAATTTCAATATACTTTTACAAAAGTGATGTAGAATGGAAATAAAAGAAAAACTAAAGAACTATAGAGAGAGTACTACTCCCAATAGCTTCAAAATGAAGCAAAAACCTGAATTGAAGAGAGGGAGTATCTATGATACTAACTGAGAACAAGCCACCATGACCAAGATTTGAAAGGTGGCGCAACTATTAGCTTTTCAATAAATATGATGAACTGAAACGAACTAAGAGGGATCACAAAGAAGTTGAAAGATATCATTCATACAGGGTTGGCCCAAAGCCTGTCGAGGCTTGGCTACAGCACAAAATCTTAGGGGTCCGAAAATAAATAATTTTTTCAGGCACATCATTGAGTATAGTGGTTAAGTAATATTATCGAAAAGAAATTGACAAGAAAGTTGGCTTGGATAAAAGAACACCTTGGGTAGTGAGATCTCATTGGAGGAAGAATAAAAAAGTTTTCTCTCTTGATTCTCTTAGGATCTCTATGTAGGTTTGAGTGACTTGAAAAATGGGTAGAAATTAGGTATTGTGCTTTGAGGGCTTGTGAAGCCAATTTCTTTTAACCTCTTTGTATCACTCATTTCATAGTGGATTGAAGAGCTGCTCTCTCCCAAGACATAGGTCACATTGGACGAACTGGGTAAACAAATATTGGCTTGTTGATCCCTCTACTCTCTTATCTTTGATCTTTGATTATGCTTGTGGTTTTGCTTTGCTTAGTTACTAGGTCTGTTGTTGTTACTTGAGACTACTTTAGTTTTGGTTGCAACTTTTTTCTAGACTACTTTTGGTTGTTACTTGAGACTACTCTCCACACATCTACGTTTATTATTGTGATTTGATTTACGAATTCACAACATAAATCATTTTTTTCTGTTACAAAAATTGATTTCTATCAGTGAGAACAGGAAAACAATGTATGTACCACATTTTATGCAAAATTTGAATCCAAATTTAAATTTGAAACTCTATCATTTAGAAAATTGAAAACTTGAATTCAGATTCCTTCAACTGAATCAGTCATGAAAATCAGTGTTTTGATATCAGTTATCTCAAAAACCACAAAAGTGTCAATTCTCAATCATCTCCAATTCCGTTCGTTGTTGTCGATTACCCAACTCAGGGAGTGTCAATGTATTTTTACTTCTCATTAATCAGAATCATCCTTTGATCAGTAAGATTTATGTTTTGATTATAGTTTCGAAAATACACTTTTTCATATTCTTATCTTTGTTGTATTCTATCAAATTCTTAAGAGTCGAAACGTTGGGGTTAAATTCTGTCAACACAAATATGTGTGGAAAGTGAATCGTCGATTAAGGTAACAAATGGGTTTAATCAGGAATATAATCGGTGACGGTTTATGTATATTAAATAGGAATGTCCCATGATCCTCAGATTGAGCGACTGCAAAGTTGTGTTTAGACTGTTGTGGGAACAACAGATTAGGCTAATTTCTGATGACATGTCGTTAAATTGGTTATTGTGTTTAAATATGATGTTTATGTGCTATTGAGTGTTAATTGTTGGTGTTCTATTAAATGTGTTTAATGTGTGTAATTCGAATTAAATATGTTATGTTTGATGTCAAATGAGTTGCTATATTATATGTTCTGCGATGAGTGTTTTCTTGTTGTGTTACGTTTTGGGAGGTTTTTGGGGTTCATTTTAGGCTTAGCAAATCAATTTCTGAGGTAGAGATTAGAAAATCTGGAAAACGCACTAAAAAGAATCGGTTTTCAGGTTTTAGAAGTCAATTTTTACGATCAACTTAAGAAGAATCGATTTTGACCTTTAAAAAAAAATGTGATGCCATGATTATATCATGATACTCACTACAGCTTCAATACATGGAACATTAGTTTGGGTCAGTTGAGTCTCTAGAACTCACGTAGGCATGGAAAGCCCCAAAGCTCAAAAAGCGCTTATAAATGTTCTTACATATTATCACTCACGAGCAAGACCCTTATATGAGTGTGGAATTCTCACCAACTAGACCAACTTTCATTGTGCGCCAATCCAAGAAAATACTTTATGTGCTACGACATTACCCTTGTATATATCTCATCTCAATCTCTCACTCTTTCAAACACTTCTTTTCTCTCAATTTTTCAACAGAACAAACAAACGTACAAGGACAAAAAGAAAGAAAGACAGACGGAAAACAAAAAATGAGATATTTTAACAAGATTTCTTGGAGAAGGAAGAATAAAAAAAGCAATTAATTGTCTTGTAAAAAGTGTAATGCATGTATAATACACACATAAATAACATAGGCAAAACATAATTCTACAGAGAAGACAAACCTCTTCAAGAAAGAAAATGCCAGCCCTGAAATTATGATTCCATGACCTGAAAAGCAACTCTTCCACCAATGAAATAGCACTTGCCATTACAGTTCCTTGAACAATTAGCAGACCCATTAGTCCACACAGTTTTAGCCAAGCCATGACATCAAAAGTAGGTGGAATATGAGGCCAAGAGAAACTTGCACAACCAAGAAATGCATTCACAGCCATGGATTGAAAAAATGAACATGACTCCACCGACCAAGCCTTTCAAAAATTCAATTAACTGCAACAAGGATCCAAAATTAGCTTATCCAACTGGTAGAGAAATATGCACATCAAACTTCCAGCATGTTTTTCAAAACAAATAATTATGCTGCTAAATAAACCATGCCAACTTGACAACACACTTTTTTACCACTGTCAAATAAAAAACAATACAGCTTAATTGCCATCATGATCATGTAACAAAATTTGGGGCTTTCCTTGATTATATCATGATCTTCAATGCTAGTGTTGTACTGTGTCATATGTAGTGACATACAAGCAATACAAGCCAGTTATGTATATATTTTTTAAGAGTACACAAGTATTTACCCATTAACTATAGCTTATAAAAAAATCTCTAATTCAAATTGAGTATCGAATAAAATGTTTGTTTTATCACCATCTATATAAATGATATTTACATCACAAGTTTAATTTGTATGCAACTTTTGATAGAACGGAGACAGATCATGTAACACAAATAATTAAGGCCTCCAAAAAATGTGCATCCATAAATTGATTTTAAAGTAATTATTCTTGAAACAACTATAGCGCACCAGTTTTGATTTCACTGCAGAAGCTTCCATTTCATAAACATAATGTTTCTATACTCGATTACAGTAATAATATCACAAATAGTACAAAATCGTTCATATTTCCTTAACTCAAACTTGTATGTGCTCCATAACAAATGAATATGCAGTTGCTAGTGGCATTTGGATGTGAATGCAAATAAAACCAGATCATTAAAATTAAGGACAGTCCTACAAAAAATTACCTAGAGAATCCAAAGAATGCAAGAAACATTCTGTTTCATAAGCCACAGTTTCATTTCTTTGCAATACATAAAACCAACAGCTTCAACATATATTCCAACGTCCTCACGATCACTGATTTGAAGACAATACAAATCCGATTGCTCCGAAATCTTTTCAGAAAAGAAACCACTCTTCTCTATCAGAACATCCCTATGTACACTGAACTTGACAGAAAATCATTGCTCCCCAAATAAAACAACCTTCATACACTCAATAGCCGCCTTTCTCGGCATGGTTTCAATTTTCAGTCGAGAAGATACTCTCTCAGCATCTAAAGATGTTCAGCAAAAAACCATTCTGAACCAATACTACAGTGTCGATCATCAGAACCTCTTCTTTCACTCACTTGCACCGTATTTCTGAATACTAGTTTTCGGCTGAAGGACAGCTATTGGAACATTCTTAATGTTAGTTTGTCCCATATTTGTTGAAAAACCAGACAAAACCAAACAAGTTCCAAGTTTCAATGTAACAGACATTAATTGAAGTAACTATTAGCAAATTTTGTTCCTTTCTTTCGCCAAAATCTGTTTTCCCCCAAGTTGAATCACTGTAGTATTTTCATCAAAACATAAAAAAAAAAAAAAAAATTAATTTTTATACTATTTCCTCAAAAGGGTCAACATAGGAATCAAATATACATCAAAATAACAGAAAAATATGCAGAAATTAAACAATAAAGTAAAGAATTTTCAAAAGCATAGAGTTATGAAACAACCCTTTAGTAAACTATAGATAGATGAGAAGTATAAGAGAATAAGACTAGACAAAAAAGATGAAAACTTTACCATTAACTAGTGTGGTGTGAACAACCTCTATAACTCTTCCGAAACCTTGCAGTGTTGAAATTGATTGAAGGGAAACACAGAACAATGAGTGAATTTGGGTCTTGCTATATCGAGAACTCAACTATTATTTGAACTGTTTTTTTTATTTTTTTTAGAGGGTGTTTATGATTGTTGTTGACTCTTTTTTTTCCAAAGAAGGACTGTTGTTGTTGACTAAAAGCAAGAATTAAAAATGGTGATTTAAAATTTTTTAAGACTAAAAATTAAAGAAAAATTGTTGAGAGAATATGAAGAAAAAAAAATTAAAGGTAAAAATGATTGATGTTAAAAGTTATAATATTTCTATTGATTAAAAACACATTTAACTCTTAAAAATGTTTCAATGTAGTTTTGACCCTTAACTTTCACAATTGCATTATTTTTATCCCAACGTTTCAATTGTTTGGGGTTTGGTAACTCAATAGGTTTGAGCTAAGGGTTAAGGAGTTGAAGGTTCGGATTCAAGTATTGACAAAAAGAAAAAACTAACATAATAATGAATATATTAATGGTTGTCATTAAAAGAAATTGAACAAGTCAAAATAAAATATATTAAACGCCACGAAAAGTCATCTCCACACACAAAGTGTGCCGAGAAAAGGCTGAGAAAAAAATGAGAAAACAATAATCTAGCGCCATTTAAGGAATAGGGCACTAAAATAAAAGAAACAAAATAATACAAATAACCACTCGGACAAAAAATGGGGTGTTGCCACCAACCAGCAAACTCAAGAGAAACATTTGCGGTCTTCTACTTTAGCCACCACAAAGACAAATATTTAACCTTATCAAGCACCTGAGACATTGATTTCTCCTTATGATTAAAAATCTTGTTATTTCGCTCTTGCTAGATAAGCCACACACATGTAACACAAATCAAGTGCAAAAAAGAGCGCCTCGCTTTCGAACCCAGTGTCAATATAGCATAATGATTGAAATGGCCCAAAATTGAACGAAGGTCTACCGAAGAGAACCCCGACCAACCACGAACCAAATACCAAAGCAAGTCAAATAAATTACAATGAAGGAATAAATGAATAGACAATTTCATCTCACTAAAACCTGCTACGTAAAAGTAATCTTTAACCGAAATAACATCGCGCTTAACCAAATTATCTTTAGTGAGCAACTTGTTTTGAAGTAACCGCCACACAAACACTGAGACCTTCATAGGAACATCCTTGTGCCACAGCAGATTGGAAACTGCAACTGATCTTTGCACCTGATAACTCATGAGAAACCAATATACACCGCATACATAATAACTACCACTCATGTCTAACTGTCACTGCCATATATTAATTGTGTCAACCTACATATGCACATTAGAAAGCAGCGGCAAAACACTCCATAACCATCTCTTCCTCCCACGCCCACAAACGACGGTGCCACCTCTAACCCCTCCCCATCCTCGCCCCACCCCAACTCCCTCGTATTTGCCACTGAAATCCCTTTATCCTCTGCCAACTCAAACAACCTCATATAATGAACACAAAAAGAAACCTCCCTCAACCACCTATCAATCCAAAAACACGTATAAACTCCACTACCTACCTTTCGAAACATATTCTCCTCAAACCAACTCCCTCCCTTAAAACCAACATCATCCTGAATCCTCACCATATCCTTCCACCAACACGATCCTCGACTCCCCGCCTCCCTCACACACCCACCCTTCAAACCGTATCTAGCAACTAACACCCTATACCGCAAACCCTCCTTCTCCACCAACATCCTCCAACACTATTTGTCTAACAAAACAACATTAAACTCTCTCGACCTCCTAACCCCCAAACCATTGTGTTCCTACTATAACAAATAGAAACTCATGCAGTTCAAGATATTTTCCTAAAATCCTCACACCCCCGAACATAGACAAGAAGAGAGGACATGTCTGACTTCAAAAGAATTAGCTGGCCACTTAAAGATAAATTTCTACTCCTCCACGAGGACAATCTAGACTTATTCGATTAAGCACCGGTTCCTAGAGCAAAACACGCTCCGAATTACCCCCACCCATTAAGGAAAAACCAATTGCTCAATTTAGATGCTGAGTTTTAATTGCTCGATATAAACCGCTCAAATTTACCCCATTTTGTATCTGTTTGCTCCTCATTCATATTTGACTTTTTAACCTATAATAAAAAAGGCACTAATACTTTCACATATTCGGAGTTTAGAAAGGGATCCAACCATTTTTATATATTGTACGCAACTTTTTTTAGCCAAATATTTTATAAAAATATGTAAACATTGATTTAAATAAAAAAAAATAATGTTTCCAAAAAAAAATTAAATAGTGTCAATTGTAAAACTGGCCGGATATAAAAGAAAAAAGATACACGCGCAATGTTATTTTCCCCGTAAACTCTGAATCAATTAAAACCCATAACTCTCCATTGCGATTTTCTGATCTCTTCGTCGATTGTAAGCTTTTTCTGTCATTGCTACGTAGTTCTGTTTAATTGCATGTTTATTATAATGATGCCTTATTGCATGTTCAAAAAGTATTCTTCGCAGTCCAATTTAGTCCCTTGTGAATGGTCCGTTAGATAAATTGTGAGGACGGAACCGGATCTTCATTCTTTTAAAAAATTAAAACCGGTTTGAACGTGTTGTTAGGCAAAATATTTTGGAGTTTGGATAAATGATGGGATGGTTTGCTTTAGTGTTTGCCTTTTAATTTTGTCGAGGATGAAATAAGCGTAGCGGAGATGAGGATGTTGCACCGATGTATATATGATTATTGTTTAGAAATGAAAATATTAGAGAAAGAGTTGGGGTAACACTATAGTAGAAAAGATGATGGAAAATATTTCACGAGTTCTATGCTTTGAAAGATCTCGAGTTTCGTCCTGTCTGTGTTTGTGTGTTTTGAAAAGAGCAATTATTGTTGCTTTTTGTATCTATTAATCACTTTTTTTTTCAAGAATTCTATTGTCTTTTTTCTATCTATTATATTTATTTTTACCCTTTTCCTTGTTAATGATTCATGTTGTTCAATTTTACTTGTCATTCTAAGTGTATGTTTGGATGTGCAGCACATTTGTGAAAATCACGGCGAAAAACCACGACAATGCAAAAGCTCCGTTTTTTAACTTCTATAAATCACGGCAACTTTGCAATAAAAAATCATGAATAATTTTAATAAAACAATCATTAATATAATGGAGCATTTCTTGAGGCCTAGAACTTTATGGAGCATGAGAAAGAAACGTTGACCCTAGTTTAATCTTTATAGTTAATGCTCTTGTTTTGTACAATCTCTGACTTACCATTTTAAAAACTACTTGAGATCTAGAGTAGACCCTAGTTTGAACTTTGAAGTCTCATTCCAGAGGAGAGCAGAGAATGGCAACATCATCAAGATTATTCAATTTGTGTTCTTTACTAATGTCTACACTTTTTGCATACTCAGCCTCTGTTCAGTTAAATGACCCTGGTATTACTACTTTATATATTCACTAATTTGTACTATAATCTTTCTGATTTATGTCAATTTCTGAAGTATGCTTTTCTTTCTTCTTAATTTGCATAGATTGGTATTTTTGGTTTCCACTCTATTCATGTGCCTGCCTCATTAATCTCATTAGCTGCATCATAACAACCAAATTGAACAAACCAATTGCCACATTTACTCTATGGATTGGAATAATATTGGTTAGCAAAGTTGTGGTTGAAGATTATGTGTATGAAATAGCAGGGTTTTGGTCACTGGATCTAAGTGAGAGAGTTGTTAGGGAGAAAGTAGGAAGCATATTCGTTGTTATATCTATATTCTTGCAGATGGAAACTGCTTCTGATGTTCGACAGGATATTTCAACTGTAGTAAAATATGGTGAGATGTTTAAGAGATGGAAACTCTTTTTGTCAAATCTTAATTATGCTAATTAGTTGAATTAATTGACTACCTTGGATGTAGGGATGCTGGTCTTGGTGGTTTTCAGCTACTTGCTACCTTTTGTCTTTTTTGTGGTCCTAAAAGGTGAAATGAAGTTATAGTTCCAATCGAAAGATCTTTAACTTTTGTTTATTAACTTGGTGCATGTCTGGAACTCTGGATAGACGACGTGATTGACAAAATCATGATAGCACCATGCTTTTGTTGAAGGCCGAAAGTGTGATTTTTACTAAAATGGCAATGGTTCGCAATGATTCTGTAAGTATTATCGTTAAACAATGCACTGGTGTGCCTTACGAAACCGGCAACAGAAGTTGTCTTTGATAATTGAAACTATGGTAGGGTATGCTCACATTCTATGTTCCTTCAGATGTGTATTGAACAACGACTACATTTGGAAAGTGACTCCAAAATCATTGGATGTGAGCATACCCTACCATAATTTCAATTATCAATGACTGAATTTTATATACATCAGAAATCAGAAATAGATAAGAAGTTTCATTGGATGAATTTTATCCCAAAGATTCTGTTTCAGGTTTCAATATTTTTTTTATGTGTATAGTACACTTGGTTTACCAACACTAAAAATAGATAAGAAGTTTTAATTACCTTTTTAATCCCTTAACGTATTTTTAAGGTTCAAGTTGATCCTTTAACTTTACAAAGTATCAATTTGGTCCTTCAGCTTTACTCCCTTAATCCATATTGGTCGTCCAAACCTTTAAACCAACTCACTCTAATTCCATATGTGACTTTGACATGGTAAGTAAGCATTGAAGAATAAGAATGTATTGTAAATTTTATAGCACACAAACCAACTTTTTGAATGACCAAAGGGACACTTTATGATTAGAGGACACACTTAAACCTAAAAAAATAATTTAAGAAACAAAAAGGTAATTAAATCTAAAAACTTCTATAAATGAAAAGGAATAATCAACAATACTCATCAGAAAATTCTCAAGCAACCTAATTCTGTGATTTATTTAACCAAAAATATAGAAAGGCAAGATAAACAAGTCTTAACATTTCCTAGTTATTATAGAAAGACGTGCATTTAGTTTGAGAAAAATTTGAGAATAAAGTAATTAAAAAGAGCGCAAAGCACGGTAAGGTTTCCTAAATTATTTTATATTAAAATCATTTTTATTTGTAGTAGATAAGAAACAGATCATGCATCTGACCAAGTATACCAAAAACAACCGATAAACTATATTTGGATTCACAATGGTTTTCTTCCTCATTGAGATGTTCAACAATCAACATGTCTCAACTATTAGGACACATCAAGTTTAAAATAATACCATTCAATGTTACAGAACACATACATAATCTCCTTATTAGACACTTTAAATGTTAAGCAATTAACTTATTCCCTCAATTGAAATGCTAGTATTGAAATGAAGCAAGATGAGACTCAATCTATCATCAATTCAAAACATATAAGATTAGGATCGTCGCAGAATGCTCTGGTGTTGTGCAATGACATAAGCTCTGGGATGGAATCAACTCCCGTGATTTGTTTAATAGATAAACAAATACTGAACTCTCCTTTTGAGCCAGAGCAATATTTAAATCTTCCTAGACCATGGGAGAGCTTTACTTATGTAACAAAACCGATGTTTGGTCGATTGCCAAGTCTTGATTATGAGGTATTTAACTTTGACTTTATTTTTATTTGATCAAACTCTAATCATATACGAGTGAATTTCTAGAATATTTAACTAAATGTTTCTTATTTCACTTATAATTGTGTTTAATAAATAAGCTAAATTGGACCAAATTGTTCAAGAACACATAAATACACATTTTATCCTTAATAGTTTTTTTCCCGATAATATTTAACCAATTATTTTGTTAGCAGGGTCTGCAACTGAAATGCCATGGCTCATCTTCTACCTCTTGCCGTGAAACGTGTGATCATATATACCTTTTTTATAATGATTATGATACCGCAAAAGACATATTCGGGAAAAGACATACCTTTTTGATAAATAAGGGAAATAGGAGACATAACTAAATAAAATATCCTACACAATGAATATGTTAGGATTTTAGCATAATCTTGATTTATTGTTAGCAATCAATGCCTATACTATTTAGAACAACACAAATTTTGGATATAATGGCAGCTTACAATTAATGGAAATATTTTACCTCCAGTATGATTCGACCATTGTTGTCATATGGAAACTTGCCGCACATTGATTTCCCGAATATGTCTTTTGCAGTATCATAATCATTATCAAAAAGGTATACATGATCACACGTTTCACGGCAACAAGTAGAAGATGAGCAATGACATTTCAGTTGCAGACCCTGCTAACAAAATAATTGGTTAAATATTATCGGAAAAAAAATATAAGGATAAAGTGTGTTTATGTGTTTTTGAACAATTTGGTCCAATTTAGCTTATTTATTAAACACAATTACAAGTGAAATAAGAAACATTTAGTTTAATATTCTAGAAATACACTCGTATATGATTAGAGTTTGATCAAATAAAGTTAAATACCTCATAATCAAGACTTGGCAATCAACCAAACATTGGTTTTGTTACATAAGTAAAGCTCTCCATGGTCTAGGAAGATTTAAATATTGCTCTTGCTCGAAAAGAGAGTTCAGTATTTGTTGATCTATTAAACAAATCAAGGTAGTTGATTCCATCCCAGAGCTTATGTCATTGCACAACACCAGAGCATTCTGCGACGATCCTAATCTTATATGTTTTGAATTGATGAAGTCCTAAAGTGTGATTTTTACTAAAATCATAATGGTTCGCCATGATTCTGTAAGTATTATCATTTAATAATTCACTGGTGTGCCTTACAAAACTGGCAACAGAAGTTTTCTTTGATAATTGAAATTATGGTAGGGTATGCTCACATTCTATGTTCCATCAGACGCGTATGAAACAACGACTACATTTGGAAAGTGACTCCAAAATCAATGTTTGTATTCATTGGATGTGAGCATACCCTACCATAATTTCAATTATCAAGGACTGAATTTTATGCACATCAGAAATAGATAAGAAGTTTCATTGGAATTGGATGAATTATATCCCAAAGATTCTGTTTCAGGTTTCAATTTGTTTTTATTTGTATAGTGCACTTGGTTTACCAACACTAAAAATAGATAAGAAGTTTTAATTACCTTTTTTATCTCTTAACTTATTTTTAAGGTTCAAGTTGATCCTTTAACTTTACAAAGTATCAATTTGGTCCTTCAGCTTTACTCCCTTAATCTATATTGATCATTTTCGTCTAAACCTGTAAGCCAACTCACTTTAACTCCACATGTGACTTTGACATGGTAAGTAAGCATGCAGACCAAGAATATATTGTAAATGTTATATTTATAGCACACAAACCAACTTTTTGAACCTCAAATAACTTAAGAAACTAAAGGGTAATTAGACCTAAAAACTTCTATAAATGGAAAGGAACATTCAACAATACTCATCAGAAAATTCTCAAGCAACCTAATTCTGTGATTTATTTAACCAAAAAAGTAGAAAGGCAAGATAAACAACTCTCAACATTTCCTAGTTATTACAGAAAGACGTGCATTTAGTTTGAGAATAAAGTAATTAAAAAGAGCACAAAGCACGGTAAGGTTTCCTAAATTATTTAATATCAAAATCATTTTTATTTGTAATAGATAAGAAACAGATCATGCATCGGGACCAAGTATACCAAAAACAACCGATAAACTATATTTGGATTCACAAAGGTTTTCTTCCTCATTGAGATGTTCAACAATCAACATGTCTCATCTATTAGGACACAAAGTCTAAAATAATACCATTCAATGTTACAGAACACATCAAGTCTCCTTATTAGACACTTAAAATGTTAAGCAATTAACTTATTCCCTCCACAGGGCAATCCAGAAATACTATTACAACAACAGAAATCATTTTTAGCTTCTAGTACAAGCGGTTCCTGCACTTCGAAGATCCACACAGACAAGGAGATCCTTCTCCATCCACAAGCTCATAGTGATAATTGTAGGTTAATTCTTCACCCTTAGCAATCTGTTAACAAGAAACAAAGTTAAACCTAATGCATATTAATGTTGGTTATTCTAATGAGTGCATATAGAGATGTGTACTCACATCTTGACTTGCGTAAAGACCGATATGTGAACGTTTATAATCCATACTCTCTACAAGAACTTGGTAATTCACAAGATTAGGTGAACAGCTGCAATAACAAAAAGAGCACACCATCAATAATTTTGTTTTAAATAGCTTATATTTTGTAATTATGTGTCATAATTATATTTGGCCTATTAATAAGTCCCGTTAAATTTAGAGTAGTCTTTGTAAAGGTATTACAATTTCTACTTTTTCATCAACTTTGAAATACATTAGAAATGTTTTCTACACATTTAATAACTTATTGCAAATGAAATCTTATGCTTAGTCATATTCAGAATATTTCAAACCTATCATTTCTTGAAGGAAATAATAGCAAAGTTCTAATCATGTTGCAAAGTAAAAATGAACAAATTGCACCATTCTATTTTTTTTGTCTTTTCAAATCTATGCTCACCTGTTATTGATGAACCTCGACACATTTCCGTATCTAGTAGAATCAATGACATATCGAGCCTCTCTTTTGATCAATCGACTCATATCATTAACACGAGCATCAACATCATAGAAATAATTGCAATGTTCTTTTCCATATCTGATATTGACACAGACCATGTCAGTAAAAATTAAGAAACATCAACCAACTAAATGAAATTATATCTTGAAAGAAATGTAAACCTTTCACGTCTGTTGCGTGCCTCTTGCTCATCTAAAACCTCTCCGATGTACTCACACACAAATGTGCCGCGCGAAATAGCCTCACCAGCCCTTACACCCCATCCCTGGGACCAGATAGTTATAGTTATAACATAACGAGCCTTTAGAGTCATTTTTAATTTAGCAAAAGAAGAATAGTGCACACCTTTTTCTCTGTTTTAAAAACTTGCAACTTAACGCGAATTCCATTCTGCAATATTCTGTTTGGACAAGTTTTATCACATTTGCACTCTTCGTTGCACTCGTACACAAGGTAACCTTCCTGTAGTTTTGTAGAGAAATTTCCAGTATAGGAGAAAGATATTCATAAATTAGTAATACATATATAAAGAAGGGAAATATGCTACATAATTGAGTCTTGAAAACTAAATAAAATATCCTACACAATGAATATGTTAGGATTTTAGCATAATCATGATTTATTGTTACCAATGAATGCCTATAATATTCGGAATAACACAAATTTTGGATATAATGGCAACTTACGATTAATGGAATATTTTACCTCCAATATGATTCGACCATTGTTATCATAAGGAAACTTGTCGCACATTGATTTCCCGAATATGTCTTTTGCAGTATCATAATCATTATCAAAAAGGTATACATGATCACAAGTTTCACGACAGCAGGTAGAAGATGAGCAATGGCATTTCAACTGCAGACCCTGCTAACAAAACAATTGTTTAAATATTATTGGGAAAAAATTATAAGGATAAAGTGTATGTTAATGAGTTCTTGAAGAATTTGGTCCAATTTAGCTTATTTATTAAACACAATTATAAGTGAAATAAGAAACATTTAGTTTAGCATACTAGACATTTACTCCTATATGATTAGCGTTATCAAATAAAAATAAAGTCAAAATTAAATACCTCATACTCGAGACTTGGCAATTGACCAAACATCGGTTTTGTTACATATGTAAAGCTCTCCCAAGGTCTAGGAAGATTTAAATTTTGATCTTGCTCACAAAGAGAGTCCAGTATTTGTAGATCCATTACACAAATCACAGGAGTTGATTCCATCCCAGAGCTTATGTCATTGCACAAAATTATTGCCTTCTGCGACGATCCTAATCTTGTATGTTTTGAATTGATGATGGATTGAGACTCATCTTGCTTCATTTCGATACTTGCAGGAGCTGATGCATTTGCATATATTTCTTTTTGGTTTTGTTCCTTCAATGCATTACATCTTCTAGGACATATGAACCCATCTAGATGCCAATTCACAACAATTTCATTCTCACTGCAGAGTTTTGCTGCCTTCAAATAGATCTTTTCTGGCAAATATCCATATTTCTCCTTCAGTGAGGCTTCAAGATTGTATTTGCAGCATGCAGTGCAAGCGATTGATAAAATATCAAGATCGTTAGGTTGCGGTTGAGTTTGATGAATATCAGAAAACAAACTATTTGCAACTTCTAAGCATTGAGATTCTTCCAATTCAGCGATACATGTTGTCTCGTTTACACGTGGTTCTTGCATGGATGTTTCCCCCGTCTCATTTAACTTTCTTGCCTGATTTCTTCTCTTCAAATTAACTCTAGCACTTCTTTTGATCCTATTTGATGCTTCTTCAAAATCTCTTTTGGATTTCGGACGGCTAAGTGTGCCCGATTTTAGTCTGTGAGAATAATAACGAACTCCCCTCTTTGCCAAACGCCTCCTAGCTAGACCGCGTTCCATATGAGCAGCTTGATGATGACGGCCAAGATCAGGCAGTAAATCAAATTTCAAACCACAAAACTTGCAACTTAACTTCCGCGAACCACCTGGGTTCTCAAAATTATTAATGTCCAAAGAAGCTTCATTTCCCTGCTCAATAGTTATAGGAGGATCATCATTGGTAGGCAAAGTAAGTTCCTCAGAAGCTTTTGCAAGCTTAAATTCGGCAGGGTGAACTGACTTAACATGCAACCATAATTCCTCCATATTTCCAAAATGACTACCGCAAGGAATGCATAGTAAAAGCAGGCAATTTTCAATAAACGACACATGGTGTCTATTCTGGACGTGTGATTCCAGTAGTTTCTTGTAAGAGAAGGAATCAAAACAAATGGCACAAGCATAACCTCTGAATAACCAATGAGCTTCCTTTATATGATTTTCCATCCAATGATCGCCAAGTGTTTGGTCATTAGAAAATTCTTCAAAGCAAATCTTACACTTATTAGCATTCTCATTATCAAAACATGAGTATTTATTACGATCATTATCATTGTTAGGAGAATCTGTCCGGCGAAGAGTCTCTATTTCATTGTGACCATTACCAGAAAGCATGAGCGTTTCACCTAATATGTTCTTTGCAGAGAATGAATCATCATCACCGGTGTACGCCTTTGGATCAATCTCCAATGAACTTTCTAGATGCACCAACACCAGATCATTGCTGACATGGCTCTTTGAACCACTGCAACTTTCTTCAGCTTTCCTCTTCAATGCATGGCAGTTTGAGCTCTTGTTCGTCTCAACATTGCGCATATGTTTCTTGCAAAATGGAAAATTGGGGAAGGAATGGTGCTTGCACTTAGTACCAGCAATAGTTGTACCACAACAAGTTGGAGTAAGAACTTTAGCACATTTTTCTTTTGTCCTCCAGAAATGCGCACAACAGTATATATCGTTTCCAATTGCCATTCTAACACATTGCCTTCCCTTGGCTTCAATGTATGCTTGGCATCGTCGATACTCAGTATCAACCTTTGTATCAGGGTCTACAGATATTTGAATATCCATTTCATCCACACACCTTGATATTGTTCCATTATTTAACATCATCCCAGAATCTACAGGATGAACCGTGACTTTACTCGCTGGACTGATCAATTGACTAGGAAGCGCGGTTTCCACATGTACCTCCACAATTCCTTCATGTCTAGAATATGTATTTGCGCGGAGAACGTTAAGTGTAGGCCTTTTGATGCCATCTTGAAGGCTTACTTGGTGCAAACCATCATTAATGAAAGAATGTTGATGTGTGCTATTGCTGCTAGAAAAGGAAAGAAATGTGGAAAACCATTTCATTGCATCATGGTTCCATGTTTTCCACTCAGAATCTAATTTTTGTTGTGTTTGTGCATCACGGAGAGTGTGGACATCATTCCACAAAATAGAATCAAACAATTCCTAAATAAGAGGATAAGAAATGAGTCAACCAAACATATTGATTTTTTTTTTTGTTATTATATGTTTAAAAAAAGGCTCATGTATTCATTTATGAGTGCAAACAATGTATTTTTTTTTCCTTGTAAAAATCTTATAGAGTGATAATAGATATATCAAGTATACATCTTAGTAATGGAAGAATATTCAAAGCATATACACAAGGTGTTTAAACCATTTGTGAAGTTGATATTAGCTCAATGTGATGATCTCAATATTTTAGACACCCTTCGTGACGGCGTGACTAAACTAGATTGGAGGAGAACGACGGTGGTCGCCGGTGGAGAGTTGTGGAGGGGTGAGAATGTGTAACATCTGTGGTGTGAGCTATGAGAGAAAACAATGGAGGGGTGAGAGAAGACAGAGTAAGAGGGAAAGAGAAGAAAAAAAAGAAGGAAAAATACATGTATACTCATACGGTGTCTATATTGTGTTAGTTTTTCTGTGTCCAGAGTCCAGACATAATGTAGTTATGGTGTATAAAAAAAATGTGTGAAAGGGAAAGATTTTTTTTTTTGTGTAGGCAGTATATGACAAAACCAATACTCCTCTTTAATCTAATGGCTAAAACTGAATTTTCCAATGTGGGAAATTATTTTCCTCATCCACCCTAAATGCCAAAGACGTTACATGATTAGGATAAAAAGGAAATGCCCAAACATTCCATAACAAGACAGAAACAATTCATTTTAGCACAAATGAAACATAACGTTGGCTGACTAAATTAATCTTTTCTGATATCTTTGGGAGGTAATAATAAATTTAAAGATGGTCCCTAAAAAAAAAATTAAAGATGATAACTAATATAGTCAGGGGCAGATCCAGTGTAGCATGAGGGTGTGCAGGTATTTGGAAAATTACACCAGTATCTTAATTTTTTATGCATTCTGACCACCCTGAATTTTTTATTTATTTTTCTCTTAAGTTCAAATATTTGCATCCAAACCCTAAGGGTATGTTTGTTTCAAGGGAAAGAAAGTGACGAGGAGAGAAAGGTGAGGGAAAGAAAGTATTTTCATTGTTTGGAACTCCCAAAAAAGGTTAAGGAAAGAAAGAATTTCTGTGGGACCCATGTTAGAAACCTTTCCACCCACATGTGAACGGAATGCTTGAGGAAAACAAGTGTTTTGTTCAAAATGTCGAAAATGACCCTATTTGTATTATTTATTCTTTATTCATTTTACTTGTTGTCTTTTTTCGTTTATTCTTTCAATTCAACGGAGCTTCTTTTTTCTTTTTTGAAATAATTTACTGCCTAACGTTTTGTTAGCACATATGTTGTTTTATGCCGCATTTTATTTTTCCACTAAAACTATAGACAATTAGTTTATATATACTAACATATTATTTGTTTAAGGGTGTTAATGTCAATTACTAAATTTAGATCTTTCTTTCCTTCAATTTTCTATTCCACTTTCTCTTGTACCAAACAACCAAAACAATCATCTTACTTTCTACTCTTTTTTTTCCTTAGATAATCTCCTTTCACAATCTTTCCTTTCACTTTCTTTATGCATCCGAACAAAGCCTAAGCAAACAAAGCCTAAAAGATCTCTGACCGACACATACTAGCTTTTTTGTAAAGATAGTAATTCTTCTGACACAACAATGTGTGCTACATAGTTGTTTAATTGATTTTAATACAACGAAGGGACATAACTTTCCAACCATGTACGACATTTTTTGAGAGGATTTTACTACATAGTTATTGATTAATTTTTTATTTTTATTTTTGTATTATCTCTATGAAAATTCAACTAAAAACTTACAACCAAAACTAAGAGGACTCGAACCCCACGACCCAAATTTGGGCAAAACAACTTCACCACTAGGCCATATGGATGGTAGTGTCATTCCTTTGCAAGTTTAATAATATATATTGTTTTTAATTAGCATTCGAACAACACTCCATACCGTATGTTTGTTGTTTTAGTTGTGCTAATGCGTATAAATAAACATGACTTGTTATCAAATTTAGATTTTGATTAAAATTATAGGTATAAATATTTCTCACTTTATTTTAGCATAAATATTTCTCACTTGTAACAAACTATATCTATCTTTTTCAATGACAAATACAATATAACAAACATAACATTCTTATATGTAAATTTGTTTAAGATTATAATTGGAGGTAAAAAAAAAATCACAAAATCACGTTTGCCCTTTACTA
This sequence comes from Medicago lupulina, assembly GCA_958299785.1. Classification (NCBI taxonomy): domain Eukaryota; kingdom Viridiplantae; phylum Streptophyta; class Magnoliopsida; order Fabales; family Fabaceae; genus Medicago; species Medicago lupulina. The sequence goes on along the minus strand of OY283143.1, from coordinate 18,720,675 downwards.
AAACAACCCCCTTTGAGTTAGTGTAGTTTGAATTGAAAAAATTGAGTGTGAAGTCTCATATAGGATATAACTCACACATTAGTAGTGTTTATATTATGGTATTTATTTTTTGATACCCGTAATGAAAAATATAATATTAATTATTTTTTAAATGTATGCATGTATTTCCTATAATTTTAGCTCATTTTGTTCGTGATAAGATCGAGTCTGAAACGACATTCCTGTCTTTCTTTCGTTCCTATCCAAATGGTTTAATTCCTCCAAATAGTTTACTTTAAACTATGTACTTGTGGTAAGCACAATAGTGCAAAACCTCGTAGCGAAGACCTGGAGGAAAATGGAACTGCTTCTCGTCCACATCCCACGCTAGCTTACCCCCTTCTTCGGCCTCCTTCCATTAGTTATTGGCCGCGTGACAAAAGAGAGGGGAGACTTAGTTGAAGTATGATATGGGAATTGGGCACTTTGGCTATATGCTTTGAGGGTTTTCAAGATGTCCCCACATGTGTGACGTAGCTTTTCTGGGGTACTGGTAAGCTATGATTACCCCGCCCATATGGTGAGTCCGTCCTATCACACAGAGCGGCCACGTGGTTCCTATTTCTCACAGTGGCACAGAGTTTTCCAAGCATGATGCTTATAGGGGTGAAGTGATTGATTAAAGTTTCAACAAGAAATAGCTAACGTCAGATATGGCGGTACATAGCCCCCAAGTAAGAGGCCTGGAACTGGAGGGCGAAGTGATTGATTAAAGACATTATTGTCAAAGTATCGGGATTCTGCCATGGCCTTTCCAAAGGCATTATTATGGTAACACACAACCCCCTAAGTAAGAGGCGCTAATAGTCCATTGGCGATATGGTTCCACCCTTTAGCCGACGTCATAACTGCTTGCATGACGTTATGACACATTGTAGAAGATGTGTCTTTGTGTGTTTCAGGTGAATCCTTCTATGAAAACGGCGCTAAAGGATCACATTGTCTATGATCGATGACTTTTCGAATTAGAGATTCAACTGTTCTTATCTTATCCCTAAAGTTACTTCTTCCAATATGTTGTCAACAATTGATTCTCAAAGGTTAACTGGATCTGGACCCTTAGATGTCTGTAAAAAAAAAAAATCAGAAGCAAGGTTTCTTACGCATATCCATGCTATTTATACCCCTTGTCCGAGAGGTCCTTTTATCCCTTGATTATAGTGGAAGTAGACCTTAGCTCCCATCCAACAACTATAAGTGTGTAATCGTCGACGTCAAGTTCTCATTTTGTAAACGGCATGTAACCCCCTCTTTGTTTTACCTTTATTTTTGTCTCTGGTTTTTAGATTGATTTCGAGCATAGAATGTGATGACGAGGGAAATGTAGTTCAACCTACACATCGATTGTATCGTAAACTCCAGGAAGCCTGATGGGGGGTATCGATTGGAATGTCTTTGATTGAGTGTGGACGTCTCTCTCTCTCTCCCCCCCCCCCCCTCTCTCTCTCTCTCTCTCTCTCTCTCTCCCCCCCCCCTAATTAAACATACAAATTAAAAAGAGCTAACTCGGGTGGGTTCAGTTAGCGCTTGTTTGAATTTGGATCCGGACCCACCCACTACAACCCAGTCTAAACTGAATTTAAGACCTGTTGGCCCATGACCCGTTTACACCCACATGTTTCACTCATTTTTCCTTTTTTTTTTTTTTTTTGAATTCTTCTCTCCACCCTGCACATTTTGCTCGCGCCCTGCAGCCGTTCCAATTTTACCATTGCGCACATTAAGTAACGCTACGCATCTTAAGTAACGATGCACACCTTAACTCACGCAGCGCAAGTTAAGTGACGCAATGTTACTGTTTTCGTACAAAACTCATCACTCCAAACTCCAAGCACCATTTTCTTTCCCTCCACCTTCAAAAACCCAAAAATTGTGATTTTTTGGGTCAAAATCCACATCCCAAATCATTGCAAATCGTCAGGAAGCAAGTTTCTACGCTCATCAAGCACCAAATATCAGGTATTGTGTCATCATCGGGACGAATCCCCTCTAGGTGGGAGACCATTGATTCTCAAAATCCGGATAGTCAACCTTCACAACCAAAGAGGTCACTTCCAAAGAGGAAAGATGCACGCCTTGGTACTTACTCCCGCTCACAAGCTTCATCCTCTACTTCAAAACCGTTTTGGAATATCTCATACATTTCACAAATTCCAAATATCATGAGGCCTTTTGTTGAAGAAATTGTGAATGTTAAAGGGGATGGTCATTGTGGATTCCGGGTGATAGCTAGACACTTAGGGAAGGATGAGGAAGATCATGTTTTGGTTTGGTATGCACTTATTAATGAGTTGAAAAATCACAAGAGTGACTACATGCCGATATATGACACGGAGGAGCGTTATAACAAAATCTTGAATGGTGTATACCCTTCAAAACGTACAATTGGTGTTGCGTCGGTAGATAAGTGGACGACCACTCTGGATATGGGACACATTGTTGCTTCTTGCTACAAAAGACTCGTTGTTCTATTGACTTTGCCCGAAACGGGTGGTGTATGTGAGACATATTTCCCAATCCGAAGTGCTCCTCCACTTAATCCACATTCCAACATCATGTGTCTTTGCTTAATTCCCGACCACTATCTTCATGTGATTTTGAAGGAAGATTGTCTGTTACCACCGAGTTGTAAGGAGTGGATGAACAACAAGATTGGTGAGGCGGAGAATTGGCATTTTGCGTTTTTGGATAGACAAGACGCTTACAATGAACTCATGTCCAAGGAGCCGAAGCCACAAAAGAAACCAACAAATGAACACAATCCAATTGTTTGTGATGATACTCTCACCCCGCAAAAAAAGGAACAAGAATTTGAGTGGACGGAAGACATGGAAGAAGACGACAATTTAAGAATGTCACTAGACCTTTTAGATAGGTTACCCGCCATATTTTTTGGTGGCCGGTTATGTAATTTGGATATTTGTGGCCAATATTTGTTCCCGACCACTATCTCTCATATTTGTTTTTCATTATATTTTTGTGAAGTTTGTGAGGTGAAACATGTCTGAAGATGCAAGTTTGTGGTTAAACTTGAAGTCCGTTATATTTTTGCGCAAGTGTTAACACTATGCGTGAGTTAACTCACGTAGTGTTTTACACTATGTGAATATGCGTGAGTTAACTCACGCAGTGTTTTACACTTGCGCATCTTAATTGACGCAGCGTTACTTAACTAACGCAGATATTTACACTTGCGTTAGTTAACTTGCGCAAGGGTAAATTTGGAACGGCTGCAGGGCGCAAGCAAAATGTGCAGGGTAAAGAGCAAAATTCTTTTTTTTTTGGGTTGGATCGGGCCTCAAGTATTTGTCCAACCCTATCTGGGACTTCATAGCGGATTCATTAAAATCCTTTATGCTATTGCAATGGTTTCTATTTGCTAGTACAATATTAAATAGCAGTTATAACTACACTGTAGAGTAGCAGAATTTTAACAAAAACCACTATCATTTTGCAAGAAACTATTTAGGGCAAAATACTGTCAAATAGTGGCTATAACATTGTTGCATAGAAAAATTTAAACAAACGGTTGTTTTGATAAAGAAAAAAATAACGGTTGTTATATGTGAACCCGCAATTGATAGTACAACTTTCATACAAAATAATAACGAATTTAGATAGAGATAAAAAATCTTCTCTAAGAACGTTTTGTTTTGATGTTACATGGGTTATCTTCTATAATACATCTATTTTCAATAATATAATTGTTTCTTTTCTTTGAATTCGGTTTCATATCAGATGACCATTCAAACATGAATAAAATTCATTGTTTTCTCAATTCATAAATTAGATGCCAAAATTATAAATTACCTCCTGAAGCTGCTCTATTATTTCAGCACTGTTTGCACTTTGGCATCTTTCAGCCCAAGACTCAAAGAAATGCAATTTCCAATTGTCTTTTATATAATGTTGCATTATGCTCTGTAAAAGGAAAACAAATATGTTATACTACTTTAGCCTCCTAATAAGGAAGTTATAAAAATATTAATTGAAACCATGATAATTGTATTCAAACATTTATCCAATGAAAATTAAAAATACTAGTAGTTGTGAAATTTTCAAACTACTACTGCATATTCAACTACAAAAAAATGCACAAATTATGTGTTAACTTAATTAGTTGTCGTAAAAGTTGTCAAAATACAACAAAAATAAGAAATAAAAAATATAAGCTTATAGGAATTGAAATTTACATTTTGCAGCCTCTGAACCAGTCTTCCAAGATCTGAATAACGTCGACAACGAGAAGCTTCCATAGCAAATTGCTTCCAAACCACCACATTACGAGAATCTTCTATAAAAGCCTATATGTAATGTTAAAAAAAAAAAATCAAAAATATGTTGAGATTACAAAAAATAGGGTTATGGAGAAAAGGAAAATAGCACCACCAAAAGCATACATCTTTAAGATGAAGTTGATCAACAATGTAGAGCATTTCGACAGCGAGCTTTTGCATTATAAACCGTCGCACAACCCCCAAGTCTTGTACCATTTTCAATCCTTCTTGATAAGTTTTATATGCTATAGGTTCTGGAAACTCATCAATTGATTGAACAAGAACCATGTCAACCCATGAATAATTCCCTGATTCTGGAGAAAAAATTACTAAACATTTGTTCTGCTTATCATTAGTTGGTTTGGCTTTCACAATTGATAAGGGCCAATCAGCCTTTGCACATTTGATGCCTGCATGCCACTCCCCTCTCCACTACAAAGACAAAGATACAAAATTAACGTGCATCGCTTTTTTTTATTTTTATATAAGTTATTTCTATAACAAAAGATAAATAAAGTCAATTTTTTTACATAAGTTCTTTTCTTAAGTTATCTTAGAGAGGTTATGAAAATAATCTGAAAGCAATTCATGGACATACATACCATAAGTTGTTTTTGTAAACTCTCTCAAACAGTATCATCGATGCTTATTAACTCAAATAGCTAATCAAAACATAGTGTTGTCAATCCTAGACATGTCCAAAGATCTTTCTAACAGGGAGCAATCAAAAACAATATCACATTTTTTCTTGCAAGACTATAAACATAAAATAGTTATAAGTTTGTATAATAGTGTAAATATAAAATGCATGTAGGGGGTTGGAGACCCTGTTTTCCCCCATAGATTTGTCTCTTTTGTCGATTGTGGATCGCATAAATAATAGTTTGTTCAAATTCCGCTATACGGAAACAATATAATCATAGGCACCATTTGACAACATATTTCGTAAATAGTATATGAGAAACAATAATGACATGTTTAAATTCCGCTACGCTATTTTACCAACATTGTTCTTAATTCATGTACAATTTCTTGTGATTAACCTATAGAAGTGTAAAACATCAGTTTTGTAATAATGAATAAATAAATAAATAAATACAAAATTAAACAAGCTAGATAATACTCACTAGTAATATCTACTAGGAAATAGGATAAGAAACAAACATTACATAAAACCACACCAATTAACATAACGTAAACAACTAAATTTTTATAGTAAGACATAATATATATACCTTGAACCACACAGCCACAGGTTCATCCACCTCCAACCATTTAGAAAATGTTGGTTCTACTTCCTCTCTGTTGTTTTGTGATGTTTCGCCTTGAAACTTATCCGCGGTGATTTGTTCAAATTTTTTATGGTTAGACGGATTCATTTGTTCTTCACTAGATGAATCTTCACCAACAATGTCTTGTAACGAATCGTCACTCAGTATGTCTTCTTGACGATTTTCAACACAAAGGAGTTCTTCAAAATGTGTATTTTGAATACAAGGAAACATAACCACAATTAGTCCAATCTAATCACTTTTCCATCAAAGATCATTCCATAAAAAGAAAGAGTAAGATAATGTAGTGTTTATTATATAGTAATCAATAAAAGGCTACAAATACTTATAAAATTTCAATGAAAAAGAGGTTGAAAATAAAACACAAATTACATATATAACTTCAAATTTTAATGGATCACCACAATACAATTTTTTAGGTTAATCAATAAATGCAATTTCAAGTCATATTAGTTAGACCATTTTAATATCTAAGCTTGCACAATTTGATTAGTTATTTTTAGATCAAAATAGTTGTTCATAGGGCTTTTATTACCAAGTAACACAAAACAATCAAATTGATTATTTAACACACAAAATGAATAAGATCAAATCAATTATGAAAAATAAATACTGCTATAGGACGGGTATGACTGATGTCTGACAATATTTTGTACTGAATCATGTATGATGAAACATTAGTTGTTTATATAAATTTTGCTATGATTTACGACAATGCACAGTCAAAACAAAAATTAGATATCCTCGAGCACAAAAGTTTATATATCAGCAAAAAAAATTAACAAAACAATCTATATAGCAACATATAACTCATAAACTCAATGTGTTCTAACTTCTACAACAATTTATTTACTGATAAATGTCAATAATAATTTTGACATCATTTCCTAAAAAATGTTCTTATGCTTTCTGAAAAAACAAAATTTTATTACCATGGTTAAACATGATATCAAATAAACAAAAGAAAGTCATCAGTTGGCAGGGACAATGCATATTATATGCAAGGTTCAGGATTCAAACTTCGGACACCATCAAAAAATAAAATAAACAAAAGAAAGAGAGATTTATTTTTTATTTTTTTTCAATTATGGTAATGGATTTCTCATCTGCCAATTTTAATAGTTAACTTAGCGAGTTTTTGAAAAAAAAAATTACGGTATGGCCTCGCAACCAGACCGGATCAACATTAATAAAAGGGGGCGATCACATTAAAAGTTATACAATATAGTTTCAATCTTATAGCTTAGAATTGATTCAAAAAATAAATAAATCTTATGGCTTAGAATATTTAACCTCTTAATCACTACATTAATTCAATAATTGAGAATGTGGTAATTAACACTTTCCTCAAACAAACAAAAAAACACTAGACAAGGAGATTAGATTAATATTCAATTTATAACCGCAAATTAATATTCAATTTAATAACTAAAACACTGGATAAGTACATCACACTCGAAAACCCAAATCAAATCATCGATTAAATTTGGTATATAAAAAAAATAATCATCTATTGTTAAAAAAAATTATATATAAATCAAAGATAATCCTCCTTAAAAATCAAATGACCTTAAAAAGCATCATGAAAAAAGATTCAACCTTTAATCTTTTTGCATTCATCACGACATGATACCCGCCTGGAGTTGTACTCCATGAGTAGCATGATGATACAGATTAATATTCAATTTCATAACTAAAACACTGGATAAGTACATCACACTCGAAAACTCAGATCAAATCATCGATTAAATTTTGGTGTATAAAAAAATCATCTATTATAAAAAAAAAATATATATAAATAAATCAAAGCTAATCCTCCTTAAAAATCAAATGACCTTAAAAAGCATCATAAAAAAGGATTCAACCTTTAATCTTTTTGCATTCAACACGACACTAGGAGTTGTACTCCACAAGTAGCATGATGGTAAATCCTAATCAACGATCTGTAAAATTGAAACGAATCCCGCACGGAGTTGTACTCCACGAGTAGCACGATGAGAAACCCTAATCCACAATCTGCAAAATCGAACCAAGATCTAATATCAGAAAAGTTATTAATTTTTTTTAATGAAACAGTGTAATTCGATAAATATAAAATTGAGTATCAACATGGATCTTTCATGCAATCAATTATATCATCATTGATACATGAAAATTCCTAATAAAATATAAATTGTTCTTCTTCTAGCCAAGTTAAGACGTCTTTGTTAATTTGACTACAAGAATCAATTTTATGAAAATATCTCAAATTAAAATAGGTTCACCATCAAAATTGAACCAAAATTGACAACCAAAATATTGTAACGTAATTTAGATAGACATTGGCTAAGCAAAATTTTATGAAAAGGGAGCAGTTGTAAATGATAATATACCTTAACAATTTGAGGGGGAAAATTCATGCAGAGAGAAGTGAATTGGCGACCATGGGAGTGATGAGTGGTGTGGATGGATGGTTGTTAAATTTTATGTAGAATGAAAAATGTTTGTGTAGTTTTGAAATTGAAGGATGTGTTCTCTGCGGCTATTGAATAATAAAAGAAACATATATAGTGACCACAATTACCAAGGTATAATAAAGTGCTTCTGTGTTTGGGGAAAAAAGTAAGTGAAGACGAAATCATGTGACATGGCCTTAATTATTTTATCGGTTTTTCTATCATGTACAAGTTTGCACATATCAAAAAGTTTAAAGTAGTAATTTTGTTTTAAAAGTTATGTTTTTTATATTAAATATGTAACTTTCAATCAATAATTGTTGGTTTTCAATGAAATTTTACTACTTTTAGTTACTTTAACATGTGCAATGTTGCACATGTTAAACAAACCCTTATTTTATTTCTTTATGTTGTTTTTTTTTGTTTTGGTAAAATATTAGATTTCATTTTATAAAAAAAATTAATTAATTTTCGATTACACACGGTATTGAAAAATAAAAGATCAGAGAAAGGTGAATGATGTGGGAATGGATAGAGATGAGAATTTATATATATATATATATATATATATATATATATATATATATATATTTGAATAAAGAGATAAGAATTGATAATTAATTCTTCAAAAAAAAGTTGATAATTAATTCTTTAAAAAGAAATTGATAATAAACAGAAACATGAATATAGATATTAGTAATTTTGTTCAACAAAGATATATTATATTTAACGTAAAAAATTAATTATTATATTTTAATGAAAATAGAAAAGTACTTTTTTTTGTGAAAAAAATCGTCACTATTACTCCTCAATTGTGTTGGTAGCAACTAGGGTTGAGAATAGGCTAGGCCGAGTTAGGCTTTGTAAGGCCTGAATCTGGCCTACCAATTTTTTTGAAGGCCTGCGGCCTGTCATAGGCTTACTTTTTAGGCCTGAGCCTGATCTTATGAAAGCTTGATACGGCCTGCTAGCCTGTTTAAAAGCCTATTTCATATGAACATCTTTAAATCAGCAATGTGATATAAGTTTAAATACACTAGCGAACTAATATATCAATTAGATTAAACTATATTTTGATAATCAACATGAGTTTTTAGAGAATTTGACTATATATTGTATCATATTTCAATTATAGTTTATAATAATACATTTAAATATGCAAAAAATGAATGTATAATAATAAGCTTAAATTACTGAAAAAGTTAACACATTTTTATTTTAATTCAAGTACAAAATATAATATAGTAATAAATAATATTATTCATATTTATTTAAATAGGCCGGCTTAATAGGCCTAAGAGGCTTTTTCAATAGCCTGTGGCCTGACGTATTAAGCTAAATAGGCTTTTAAAAAAGCCTAGACCTTCTCTGTTTAAGAAAAAAGTCTGGCCTGATCTGGTCTGTTGTAGGCTAAGTCATAGGTCCCTATAAGCCGACCTGACCTATCCCCATCTCTAGTAGGAACCATTTTTAGGTGCCAGTAGGGGAGGTATCACCCATTTACACACTCTTTCTGTAGCCATATAAGTGAAAACAAAATGTCACTCAATTTTTTTTCCAACTAAAAAGATAATTAAAAAGACAAATACATATCATTATTTGTTTAATTAAGATGTTGGGTTCGAATTTAACATTGAACATGCAGCAATATTAAAATTTTTAAGGAGAGTTTGTCGCCCATTAAGATCCTACAATATTCAAAAAAATAGTTTTCGTAGTTGCGCGTGGATGATACCTGATTTAAAAATACCATAGAGATTTGGCAATTAATACATTTGACTACATTGAAACTTTTTTTCCTTTAGATTGACTAGGTTGGAACTTGGATATGTATATGTAACTGAAAATGACGTAACATGAATAGAGCAGTTTGGATGGACTAAGGTTTTGGTCATAGAGTTTATATCATAACAAAACAACGGCCATAATTCTGACCTTATATCGACTTTTGCAAATAAAATTAATTTGAAACGGTTGAGTCGTAGGTGGAGTGATTTATAGTTAATTTTGAACTAAAATAACCACTTTGAATTGTTTTTCTCTTTTTAGTTAAATACGTGATTTTCGTATATTTTCAGTTTTTTCGTTTGTCTTTGTACGACTATGTTTGTTTTGATTTCTCGTATTTGTGTGGTGTTTTTTATTTATTTCCTATCTCAGTGTGTTATTTATTTGATTCAGAATGAAATATTAGTTTTCAACAAGTGCAGATCCGATCAATAACGTTAGTGTCGTCAACGTTGCATATCTAGGCACATGAGTATTCCGAAGAATACTGAATATAGTCATATCTGTAGGCATAAATACTATGTTGTTTTATGTTATTAACATGAATGTTGCGACTTTGTGCACAGATTCATCCTTTTGTTTTTAACGACTTTGAATTTGTACTATATCAATTTGAATGAATAAATATAGTTTATTTTTGTAAAAAAAAAATATTGCGTATTACTCCCCCATCTCTTAATTATATGAAGGAGAAAATATCAAAAATAATGAACTTATTTATTGTTGTAATATTTTAAAAAATATATCATTATAAAACTTGCAAAATATTGAATACACTCATTAGTATATATTTTTTGAAGAACCAATCTCACCCAATGTAATTTATATAGAGTGAATCGAATTTGAGACTTTAAAAAGAGACAAGGTTTTAAGTCAATACTATCAAACCAACCTATTTAAAAGACATATACTTTTTAACAACTCAATTCCTTTTCAAATTTCTACGAAAAATTATAGGAAAAATGAATACTAATTATCTTTTAGATGAATAATTTTTTTTCTACAAATTTACCCTTAATAATATAATCTTATTTTCAAATATAATTTTAAAAATACATAATTGAATTAAACTTATGCAAAAATCTACAGCGATATGTAATAGGAATATGATAATTTTTACTGACTTTTTCATTATTCGAATTATATTTTTAAATGAATTTACCGGTAAAAATGCTATATTATTAGTGTCGTTGAAAAAGATAAGAATTTTGATATTTTGTTGATATTTTTGAAAAAGATAAACATGGTTTTTATGATTTGAAAACCACAAATTTCTATACTTATAATTTTAATAAAATTATGGTTTTTATGATTTGAAAATCACAAATTTCTATTATTATAATTTTAATAAAATTAAAATTTCATAAAAAGTATTGTTCACAATTTACACGAGTTAACACAATAAAAAGAGCATACAAGATCTTTCTTAGGGTGATAAAAAATTTATACAGAAAATAATAATAATATATAAAGGCGGAAAAAACGGGCACTTAGGGTCTTTCTTTCCTCTAGTAATCTATAATACTTCCTCCGTTTCATAATGAGTGTCACTTTAGCCAAAAAAATATTTCAAAATGAATGTCACTTTACATTTCCAATACAACTTTAATTTTTTCTCCCAACTTTACCCTCAATAAATACTTAAACTTTTCTCTCGCACAATTTTCAATGCAACTTTAAGTTTGTCTTTTTCTTGAGCAGTTTAGTAAAATTGTTATTTCTAATGATAATTTCATTTTATTCCTTAATTTGTGTACAATTGGCTAAAATGACACTCATTTTGAAACAGATGAAGTAATATATAAAGGAAATCAATAATTGACCCATTTGGGCTGGCCTATTTGTTTAAACTTGACACCTTGGAGTATGTACATCATAAGATCACGGGTTCAATTCTCACAGGTATCAATACCGTTGGTTAAGTTCATACAAATAGACAGTACTAATAGATCCCTCAGACTAGTCGGTCTTTAAGTCGGATACCTAGTTTTAAAAATAGAAAAAAGGGGTTGGTGGGTGGAAGAAAAAAAATCGAATTCAGTGAAATTACATATTGTTATAACTTTTCACGGTTTTTCTAAGTAAATCTTTATAGAAATATTTTTTTTATGGGTATTGCTAACTTGTGCCATAAGAGCACAAGATAAGAAACTAAATGTAGTAATTTAGTCTTGGAAATTGTGCATTCATAATCTTAAAAGTTTAAAAACTTATCTTTTCAATGCAACATTTATTTTTTAATTCTCTTTTTAGATCCTTATCCTGTATCCTAACTTAGGGCATAAGTTAGTATTTTCCGAGAGATAGGTTGTGTAACGCCCACTTTAGATTATTTTAATTATTTAATTATTTGAAGAGTCTAGATATATTTATATATATTATATGAGATGTGAAGAGCTAAGATTTATGTGATTTTAGTGATTTTTTATGTGATGTGGTGGCTTATTTTATTGTTTAATAAAATAAGATTTGAAAATAAAATAAATATAGAGATGTGGGGTAATTTTGAGATTTTAGAGAGTTATGTGGGAGAAAGAGTAAATAAGATAAGATTTGTTGGGAGTATAAATAGGGAATATTAGGTTAAGAATAACTCAGTACGTACGATTAGTTTTGGGAGAAAAAGGGAGAAAAACCAGAGAAGGAGAGAAGAGGCAAGAGGGCTGCGATTTCTGCATAAACAAGGTAAGGGTGAGTCTAGCAATTCAATTCTATTAAACTGTAACTCATCTAATTATAATTAACAAGTGTAGGGTTGATTTTAGAGAATTGGAGAATTAGGTTAATGTGATGAATTGATGGGTAGATGAGGTAAAAACTGTAGATTGGTTGTAGAAATTAACTACAGAACCTAGAATAAACATAATGCTAACGTTTCAGTCGAATTTGGGGCTTAACATGGTGAAATTGGGATTTTTGGTGAAAAAGTTCGTAATCCCGTACTCTGTTCTGACATCGTTCGCCAGGCGAGAGTCGTAGCTCGCCACGGCGAACATATCTTCATCGCTCGCCAGGCGAGAAACCCAGCTCGCCATGGCGAGAGACCTGTAACGCTTCGCCAGGCGAGAAATCCATTCGCCGTGGCGAGAGAGACCTGTAATCTCTCGCCAGGCGAGCAATAGAGCTCGCCACAACGAGCAGTGTTGTGACAGAATGTCACGTTTTCTTTGTTGTTGCGATCTGTTTTGCACGAGACTTTGGGAGTTGAGCTTTGGGTAGTACAGAAAGCTGTTTTTAATATAAATGATGATCTGTGATGATGCTTCGTGATAATTTGATGTCGTTGAGAATGATTTATGAATCATGTGTATTATGTGAACTATATGTGTAATATATGTGATGCTTAAGTGATGAATCCTTGATGTTGCTATATGCCATGATTGATGAGTTGCTGCCATGTAGTTGTTTATATATGATTAATGCTGCATGTGTCGTCCAAGATGTTTATGATGCTACATGTGTCGGTCCAAGATGTTTATGCAGGCTTATGCCCTGGAGCTTTTTCTCACTAGCGACGAGGGCTTATGCCCTGGGAGTATATTTATGCTCAAAGAGACGAGCGCTTATGCCCTTGATTGGTACCACATGCATTTAAGATGTTAGAGTTGCATTGTCGAGTCAAGTTGTCTAAGATGTTTGTGAAAATGATATACGATGATACTTGTGATGCTAAGTGATGTGTGTGGTGATGCGTTTATGAAGATGATTTATGATGATGCTTGTGATGTTAAATGCTATTTGTTGTGACGTGTTTATGTGATGATTTGTTGCTAACTATAATTAATGAATTATATGTTTAATATAATTGTTTTGTGAATCTCACCCCTTCTGCTTGAAAATGTTGCTCTTCATATGGGTAACTTGCAGGTAATCAAGAATAGGTGATGTCGTGTGAGGACCATTCCTCGGTTGAGTCTTAGGTGCTCTGATACGTAACGGGATGGAGAACTTTGCTTATGTTTCTATTCCTTGCGTATTATTTTTATGATTTTCATGATTATGATTAATATTGGGAATTTTATGAGACGTTAATGAGGCATGCGTGCCAGAGGCTTCTTATGATATTAAATGAATTCCGCTACAAATGTTCTTGAATATTTTAATGACTATTTTTATGAAGGAATAAATTGTTATTTATTCAATATTTGAGATGTTTTGTGAAATGTGACGCTCCGTTGTATGTGAAAACTCTGATTTATTGTTAAGAAATTTTTACGTTGAGAAAACGAGGTGTTACAGGTTGGGCATTAGAATGAATCAGAAACATCCCAACTATATGCCAAAATATTTTTTTTGTTTTAGTAATATCTTTATAGAAATTTTCTTTTAAGAAATCTTTATAGAAAATTGTGAAGTATTAAATATGAAAATTAATATTAAAAAGATAAATGTTCTAAATGAAGGTATAAATAAACTACATCCTCCGGTCACTATTATAATCAAAAAAAATTATATTTTAGATTCATTCATTAAATGATGTATGTGACCTTAATTATAGACTATATACATCATTCAATGAATGAATGTAAAATATGATTTTTTGCTTATAATAGTGACCGGAGGATATACATTTTTATGAAAGGGTCAATAAACTACTTTTTTTTAAAAAATAATAATAAATACACCTTAAACTTGTATTTTTTATATTTATAAATGACACCAAAACAATATCAAAAAAGTGTATTTCTTTTTTATAAATGTAACTCAGCACGTGGACGGTGGGATTTAAACTTTCAAAAACAAAAAGGGATCGTGAATTTTGAACTGTATTTTTCTTCTTTCAATTATACCCTTCATTTAAATTGTTGTAATTATAATTTTGTCTTTTTTATGGTATTATTTAAATCTGTAATCAAACAAAATTGCATTTCATGTATAATAATAATAGAGATGCAAGATGGAATCTTAATTTGAATACAGAAACCAGCGTGACATGAAGCCGTCCTTGCTAAACTATGAACAAATTTGTTGGCTTGTCTCCTAATAAATCTGACATCAGAGGTTGCTAAATAAGAAGCTACCAGACAACTACAATCATTAATCAGTGCACTCCAATTAAAAACACCATTTTTACTTCCATAGAGACTATCCACCAATTCAATCTCAAAGTCCACTAAACCCAGTTGAAGGTCCCGAATCCACTTGAGTGTTGATAACAAGCCTAAGACCTCCTGGAAGTCCACATCAAGGAGTAGATCCACCCATTTTGTTTTGGCCAACACAAATCGATCCTCTTGATCATGAATACATATCTCACCTTGACTGTTAAATCATCTATGAGCAGGTTGTTGGAACAAAATGCGTTTAACATTATCACCTTTAAGTTTTGATGATAACAACGTATTAAAATGTCAATTGGATATGCTAATACTTGTTCAAGTGTGCAGGACCATAGATAAAAATTTATATCAAGAATTTTGATTCTAAAAGAACAAATGAGAGCAATGACATTTTTCAAAGGAAGCTTGTGTTGCAAGATTGAAGACAACAAGAGTCTGAAGACCATCAAAAGCTGACTTGGTTTAAACAAAGAATCAGTTATAACAGAGTTTTGCTACGATTTACAAAGTCATAGCTTTCTATGATTTTTTAGAAACCTAGTGGCCGCTATAAGGTGTTTCACTCAACCTTCATGTTAAGCACATGAAGACGTCTGATAACCAGCAAAGTAATTGGTTATCACGTTGCACTTATTCCCCATAATGAACGAGAAATTGAGTGAATACATAGCCTAAAACATCTAATCAGTGCACATTTAGGATTTTATAGTTTTAATTAGTTTTTAGTGTTAATTAATCATTTTGAACTAGTAATACTTGTTGTGGATATTTAATGACACATGACGAGGATTGTCTTTGAAGATCTGGGAAGCTGTAGTGTGAATTAGGATGCTTCACTGAAGATATGAAAAGATGTAACACCCTAGATCGCTAGTCGGGTCGTACAACTAGTAGGACCCCATGTGACCACTTCTGGCGTGTGCTTAAGGGGTGAGAATTATGAGCTAGCGCCAATTATTGGAGTACGAGGAATATAAGGGAATATGCCTGGAGTAAATAGGATAAGATAAGGACAACTCATAGGGCAAATGACCAAAGAGTATAACTTGTAGTGGTTGACCTTGTACTATAAAAGGACAACCACATGTTGTCAAGGGTTCAAAAAGTTGATAGTAAATTGGAGAGACCAAGTTTCAGTTAGGGTTAGCAACTTTAGAATTCTCACTTCATCTCGATCTTCTCCATAGATGAACACTAAGGTTACTAAAATATCCGCTTACCATTATTTAAACCAGTTTTAAATGGGAGGGTAGTTTTGCACATTCCCATTATTTTATTTTAAAGCTTATGTTTTGTGCTCGTGATCATTGCCAAAAAGGAAACAAAAAAGCTGAAATAAAATCTACAAAGCACAAACTCAGAAGGTTCTTAATGATTTTTTGTCTATGTGGAAGTGTTTATATTAACTCAGATATCATAATTTATGATTTAAGGTGTACTACAGTGATGAAACATGTACAATATCTATAAAATCCGTTGGTAAATGTGAAGTCAAGAAAAAGATTGACTTCCTGAAGGCAGTTCCCCCGGAGAAGATAGTGTATTCTTGATTACCTTCCTCACCTTGTGGAGCTGCCACATCTCCTAAATGTCTATGTTGCTCACTAGGAACTTCAATAAAATAATTAAATCAATCAAAATGGATCTGCATATTATCAATTTGTATCCTCATGTTGGAGCAATAGTAGCATCTTGAATAATGTGGGACCATGACTCATCAAATGCGCTGGATGGTAAGGCGTTGGTGTATGGTCTAATGGCGGGCCGGTGAATGGAAAGGATCGTATATGGAGAAGGTTGTATCGTGTAAAAGTATATAGAGAAGCTGAGACAAAGTTGGATTATGTGACATTAACGCTTGTTTGGTACCTTAGTTGGAACACCTGCTGAAATTCGCAAAACATAGTATAGATACATTTTGATGATGACTAAGATAAGAAATAGTATATATTGCTCAAGTGTATTCCCGGCAAACTTCAACATTGCTCCAATACTTCCGAGGTCTCCGCATTGTTTCTAAGATCATTGTGTTCCAAATAGTTACAAAATATAAAAACCAACATAACGACATGGTACTTAACATGATTAAACTCAAAAGTTTAAACGAGTCTAATTTGAAACATGCTCAATTGCAGTAGTTGCAAAAATTATTTGACCAGTTAAATTTTGTGAATGTAAAGCTTTTGTCACTCGAATTGGAGCAGCTGTTGGTTCTTATCCATTGATTCGTGGTTGGTGGCGGTGCTCAACGAATTTTTTTAGAATTTTTCAGGGTCCTTGGCGCCTGTCTTTGAGCTGCTGAATTTTCTTAAAACATGCCCAAGTTAGCAATTTATATAGAATTAAATAAAAATAATAAAACCATGATATTGAGAAATGAAATTTGGAGTGATGGAGGAAGCTAATGGCATGAATTTTCGGTAGACATTTTTCTAGCCCACTACTCACTATAACTTCCTTTCCTCACCCCTCTATGTGTATTCATAAGTTTTTTTTTTCCTACATTTTATTAAATGCATTAACTAATATCTTCCTTTCTTTCTTTTCTCTATATAACTAATCTTTTTTTCTTTTCACTTCCTAAATCTCTTTCACACAAAATTTAACAGTGGTGTCAAACAATTAAAATATCTCACGAAGACAAACACTAAACATTCATCCTAACCTTTTAAAATACAGATTTTTTAATTGATTTTTTCATGTTCTAGTTTTTTCTTATTTATTAAATTATGTTGTCACTCTTAATTTCTCTTTGTAATTTTTAAATTTTGTGTGTGTAATTGACTGTTTTTAGTGTTTGATTATTGTCTAAGTTGTGTGTAGTTTCCATGTTTGCTCTTTGGTTGATACATGTGCAATAAATAACCTTTGTAGCTTCACCCATTCAATTCAATTCTGTTGTCATTCTTAATTTCTCTCTGTTATTTTAAATTTTTGTGTCTGTGCAATTGATTGTTTTTAGTGTTTAATTATTGTCCTAGTTGTGTTTAGTTTGCATGTTTCCTCGTTGGTTGATACAGGTGCAATAAATAACCTTTGCAGCTTCTCCCATTCTATGTCATCTCACGTGACAACAAGGATTTCATCTCTTATGTCCCAATAATTTTATGGTATGAAGTGTGACTATTTTTTAAAAATAGTTCTAAATTTCTCAGTTGTATGCCTTAATCACTTCAATCATGAAATTTCATGTAATTAAAATGTTTCATGCTTTGAGTTATCTTGATTTCTTTACATTCTTACTGATGTGATTCTTTTCCTTCCAACTACATCACTCCTACGATTGTGATTGGAAAAACTGCATAATTGTTTTAAAAAAAGAAGTTATGGAACAGTTTCCTTTTGAAATTTATGCACGAGTAGTGTAATCGTATGCCATCAGAACAAAAAAGAAATTGAGACAAATTTTAGAAGAAGAGATGCATCTAATTCCTATTATTTCCTTCCTCTTTTTAGTGTTGCAATTCGATATGATTTCTATTGAACTTCACTCTTTCAATTCTTCATTTCTTTTCAATTTTTCCGGTGGTTCCCTTATATTTAGATGGATGCCTCTATTAATTTTATAATCACGGCAACCTTTGTCTTTCACACGCTACATAAAATGATAGACAACTTTCCATCTATAAAGCAATTGCTAGGTTACACGTCCCTTGAATCAAAATGGGTAAAAATGACTATATGTTGTCACTCATTCCAATAGAAGAAAAAGTTTATCAAAGTTTCGATGATCCATACTTCGTAAATTCAGATATTTAAGTATTGTATGTTGTGTAAATCGTCGATAACACCTTTTGATCCTTAGACCGATTATAAAAGCAGTAAGTGTGTTATATAGTCAATTGCAAACAAATTTTCATTCTTAATCTAATTTGTACATTTCAGTTTTGATGTGGATATATTTTTCATGAAGTGCCCATCATAAAAGCATAAGTAACAAAACTACGTGTTCATTAATTGTCATAGTGCCATAATTTGACATGTTTGCTCCTCATTCTCTCTAAAGCTATGGTTCTTCTTTTCTTTATCCCATCTTATATCATCTAATTCCCTTCTATAAATTTATAACAATCCCCTAAAAAATTATAGTTACCAAGAATAATACAAAAAAAAAAATACATATTTGTTCATCACACACTTTTTAAATTGAACTCACAACTAATATCATAGACATTCCTACCAATATATTAAAAAACTCTACGTTTAAAGTATATCTATTATTAGAAATAGCTCTACAAATATTGTATGTGCGTCGCACGGGTAGAGGGTTGTATACCATAACTTTAGTACTCCCTCCGTTTCAAAATATATGTTTATTTTGGAGAAATTGCAGTAACCAAGAAACCAAATAAATTTTGTTATTTTTGATGAAATTATGTGTGTGTTTTCTATAATACCTTAACCATTTATTATTTCATTATATCTCTCTCTCTCTACAATAAATATGTAAGGGTATTATTGACAAGACAATAATTAATGTTGCATTGAAACTTGAAAGTGACAAGTATTGTGAAAGAAAATTATTCTTTAAAATGGACAATTATTATGAAACGGAGGAAATATTTCATACGTCCCACATCGGAAATGTAAAATAACTTAGAGAAATATTTTCTTATAAAATACTCCCTTCGTCCTAAATTATAAGAAAAAAAAAAATCACACTTATTAAGAAAACTAAAACATAAGAATTTGGAGTATAGTTTTTTGTGTTTTCTTTGAAAAAAGTTTTATAGGAAGATGTAAAAACAATTTTCATTAGCTATTGGTTATAGAAAAAATGAAAGAGAGGGAAAATTGAAAGTAATTTGCATTTAATTTTATGAGAATAAACAAAAAAAATCTTAGAAAAGATAAAAGTTTGTCGTTTTTGCTTATACCAAAAAAAATATGTTTTTTTGCTTATATTATGAGACAGAGGGAGTAGAAGTGTATATTTAACTTAACACACTCCGAAAAGGAAACCCACTTGATATGGTGAAGTTGTTCCCTTAATTTTATTGTTGATATAACTATTCATTGTTCGGGGGTAATTCCGATGGAAGTTACAAGTGATTGCATTCTTTAGTATGCTAATTTTATTGTCGCTTGGAACTTACCTCGGATTTTTAAACCGACTAATGATCGGTATATGTATATATTTTCACTTTAAAACTTTTTTTTTTTTTTTTAGTTTTCTTAACCCAGAAACCGGTTAACATGACCTCTCTTTTATAGAATAAAATTTATGATTACATTTTAGAAATGAATTCAATATAAAGTGGCAAGATCATCGAATATTTTTTTTTTATTCAATAGAAGAGTGAGTATTAGAGAGTGTTGAAAGAGTGTCTACCATTTTATACAACGCCTAGGAACAATATGCACTATACGAGTAATGATAGCAATATTCTCTTTTTAATACTCTCTTCGACGCTCACTTTTTTATTGGTTTAAATCATGGTGGGTCTCACACTTTGGAAATGGATATTACTTAAAATGGTGGGTCGTATATTGATTTCACCCAATAAGGGAATAAATGTTGAAGAGAGTGTTGAAAAGACAGTATCCTTAACATTCTTATGCACTATATAAACTCTCCTCTTGTTCTATCTATAATTGCGTCAATAAAAGTAACTAATCAGATTCAAAATGTAAATTAGATACATCAACGTTTCTTTTTTGTCTCGGTTAAAAATCTAATACTTTTAGGAGTTTATATTGTCTATTTAAAATTTGATTTTTTATTTATTTTTACAAAAATGAAATGATATTTTTTTTTTAAGAAAAAAATTGAAAGATATTTATTAGTATATCAAATGCAACATTGCTATGATGAATCTGTGTATAAACTCACAACTCACATCACTAAAAATTGATTGAATGCTTTTTAGTGCATTTATTTTATGAAAAGTTCTAAATTGAGAATTAAAATATGGGGTTAACTATTCAAATTGACCTTGTAATATACATAAAATTTTCAAAATGATCATGTAAAAATAAAAACATATTATAGCCTGTGATTTTAGATTCTTCTTGTTTTTGACCCTATAATATACATGAAGTCCATTGATGACATGTTGTCATTACATAATTTTTATGTAAATATTATTACATTTTTGAGTTCAAAAGGCGACTTAAGCAGCAAGAAAAGCAATAAAACTAAAGATAAATGCAAGACAAAATCGTGGCACGTTTGGTCAAAAACGTGACACGATTTGACAAGGCATATTGCATTGTTTTGACATTGAGGAAAACGTGTCACGATGGCTAAGACGTGACACGATTTGGTGAAACCCTAATTTAGTTTCTTGTTACACAAGTGAAAACGTGTCACGATTTACTAAAAACGTGACACGATTTGGGCGAAATTCTGAGCCTATTTAAGCTGAAGACTATTCAGAAAACAAGGGTTACGATCTGAGAAGAGACAAAGTGCGATTTTGACATCCGTTGACGGCTAAGAGGGCGATTTCTTCATCCTTTTATCAGTTCATGTATGTTTTAATTCCCATATTGATTATGCTATTTGTAAGTCTGATTATGAGTAGCTAAATCTCTTAGAGATTAGGTCTGAGATGATTTTATGTAACCCTAATTGAATCATGTTGCTGTGATGAAACTCTATTTATTGTGAATGACTATTTAGTTTTTATTCAATTCAATTGTTCTTAATTCTTTTATATCTTGATCACATATAAACTCTTGAGTATGAATGACTACTGACCCTAGCTTTCAACTTAGATCCATTGAATTGTTCTAATAAACATGGTTAGTATAGGAATGGATAATCGTTTGTTAGTGATATTAGGTTAACGTGCTTAAACATTCAAGGATTATTAGACCACCTAAGAAATTAGGGGCTGTAGTTTAAGAGGAGGGTCATAACTTAAGGGATTGATTAGGGCTAATTTGTTAACTATCGTGGAACTAAAGAACCATTCACAAGAATAGAGTACAATAACCAATTAGGGGAACATAGATGATTCGAAAGACCTTATCTCATCTCTCTCTTATTTCTTAAACACTTTTTACTTTCTATTAATTGATTTCTGAAAATCAAACCAAATCAACCGCCTAGTGGCAAAACAATAACAACTTTTATACATCCTATTGCTTAACGAGATTGAATTATTGAGATTAAAAACAGTCCCTATGAGATCAATATTTTACTACTTTGATAGGTTTTGGTACACTTGCCAAATTTCTATCATCCATAAAAGTGACTAAGATGATGATTTTTTTTATGATTTTTTGTGGCCATGTTTATGGTGTTAAAATATAGTTTTACAAATAAAATTAGTATTTTTCGACAAGAGACAAATTATGTATGAATTTTTTAAGAATCAAAAACTCAAAAAACAAAACAATTGAAATCTTGACTTAGAAATCGAATTTTGATATGATTGTTTGCATAGACATCTATAAAAACACATAAAAATGAAATAAAAAGTTTCAAAACATTTATAAGACGCCTCTATTTATTTTGATTTTTCAACCAAAATATGCAAAATTGTAATTTTGTCCCGAGTAAGGATATAGTCTCATGTCAAATTTTGTTCCCTAGTTTGTAGGCATGGTTAGAACATCATAACAATATTCACCATAAACGTTTTGAGTTTTAAAATGAAGGACGAATTAAATTTAAATTGTTTAAGAAATTTTTAATTATGGAGAACGAAAATTTATAATTAACCATTCCTTTGTTGAAAAATTCTAATTTTTTTTGTTAAAAGCCATATTTTAAAGTCATAAACATACTCGCGAAAAAGCATAAAGAAATCCAACATCTAGATCACTTTTCTTGACTTCGCGTATATTAGAGGACCAAAACTAAGATGAATCTCAAATTACATAATTATACTTTATGATTTTATTTTTACATAGTCATTTTTTAGACTTCATGTGTATTATAGGGTCAAAATTGATCAATTTAATTCACTACAAAAATGTTTTTAAACAAAATATGACAATTATTCACTTTATTCACCCATCTACAACACCAAAAAGTTAAAAAATGATGTTATCGAGTTTAGTGTCTTCAACCCCTTCATTGATTATCACTACTTGCCACATCTTTGATCCCCCACCCCCGTCCCCCCTAAAAATTTATGTTGGAACAGTTGTCTGACACATGTCGTACGAATATTGCCTTAGTGTTGGACATAGACGTGCATCGTATTGTATGACACAATTAATGTCAGAGGTGTTCATGCTTCATAGACACATAGTTATAAAATGAGAAATCTAACATATCGGATTTGTACTTAACACACTTACACTCGATACATTTAGACTCAACATATTTGAATCAGTCTATAGTTGTAGATTGTTTTTCCTCTTATGAAAATCAAGTGAGTTTTTAGTTACTGCTAGTGATAAACAATTGAAGATGGTGAGGGAGCATGTTAGTTCAGTAAAATCTGACTCAAAATGTAGTAGTAGTCAAAATTATTTGAGATGTTAGAGATTATAACTTTTTTTAAAGAAAAGGACTTAAATTATATCATTACTTTTTTTTTATAAAGAAAGGACTTAAATTATATCATTATTTAAAATGTGTTCTATTCAATTTTATATGTCAACAATGATTTGAAAACTAGCTGATAATGTAGCCACTTTAACTAATTTATTGGTTGTCTCTGAAACAAACTTGACATGAGCTTTTACAAAGATAACTAAAAAGAGGTCTACAATGATCAATGATAGCCCCGAATTCAGTTACAAAAAAAACTATCCAAGTTAGAGATCGTAGCCGTAAAGCTTTTAATTTGTCACTCAAAATGAATAAGTTGTTTAGTTATTATCAATTGTCTGCTTCCGTTAAAATATTGAAATGGTGGTCAAATGACCAGAGTCGTTAATTTTTTTATTTGTTGGATGGAATTGTTTAACACTAATTTTTCTTAGGTGAACTACCAGAATAATCTGCCAACTTATTAGCTAGAAAAATAATCTTTTGAACCTCCTCTTCCCTACCTCCAACCTTATGCAAATAAAAAAAAAAAAAGTTTATTTGTCTAAATCTGGAAACTAGTATAAGTCTATGATTATGTGCGACATTTTTATAGCATTGCACTGCGTTTTTAAATGTGTGTTGTGCCCAATACTAACTTTTTTTTTTTGTCTTAAATGGATTTGAGTGAAATTCTCATGTAATTTTCAAATTTTACCACTCGTTGATCATTTGTTCTTCTTCAAGTTATAACGAAGGACATACTTATTCGATTGTACTGAATCAACATGCGATGGAAATCTAAGGAAAAAAATACAACTTTTATGTTGAATCCGAAACCTAAACCCCAAGTTTTGGGTTATTTACTCTTTTAACTATTGTTATTGTGCTAACTCTTCCTTTTGTTGCTAAAAAAAACTCTTCCTTTTGACCCTCCTTTTTTTAAGAACATTCACTAGCCTAACCTAGGAAACATTTATGAATAGGGTTTTCAAGGGTCTTGAGACCTATATTTCGTTTTGTTGTTTTTGCTACCTCTCTTCTATATTGAATTTTGCATTTGAAAGCCTTCAATGGAATGGTAAAACCTAGATCAATCCACATAAGGATCTTGAGGTTTAAATTATGTTTAATTAATTTATGTGATTCAATTTATTTTCCTTTTAATCTTCTATTCTTTTTACCTCTGCAAAATTGTTTTATGTGTTAATGCTTAATCATATCAATTTCAATTTTTTTTAATGATTATGAATCAATATTCAAAATGGGTTAAACATTTGATTTAACATGTTAAAGGAGATGGACCAACTTAAGTGGTCGAACTCAGAACTTCAACTCGTACCATCTAAAATAACGGGTTAAACTAACTAGGCAAGCAGACTTTATTTGATTTTCACCCATAAAACTGCTCGACAAGATCTATATCCACTAGTACCCTAGCGAAATGCACAAAAAACGTGTTCTTCGTTGCATCATCCAAAGAGATGGTAGTTTAGATTGGCACTTGCTATTTCAAATAGTATTTTCATTCACCAATATTCTTGGAAAAGATCCATGATTGTAATTCATATTTGCTCATGTTTTTGCCTTTGATTGTTTGGATTAAAATCTTTAGTTCATCGAATGTACGTAGAATACATTACTTAAAATTTAAAGCTTGTACATACCATATTCTCCGAAAATCAACAACCGATGAAAAATTGAATTCAAATGAACCACTCACAAATACTATTGTTGCTTATTCAAGTTGAATTTAGTTTCGATTGTATCACACCTTTACCATCAAAGCGTACTACTCTAACACTTTTTCCAACACATTTACAAACACATTCGATTTAATTAGTTAAAAATCAAATGAGTCCCATTAAATTATGTTGGTGTCCTAATATAGTGAGATTCTAAATTTTAACCGGTTAGAGGGTGTATTGCAGGCATATTTGAACAAATATTGATATTAATTAGTGTACAACCACATTGTGAACAATTTATTTTTTAATTCTATAAAAAAAGATCTTTTTCCAACCACATTGTGAACAATTTATTTTTTTAATTCTATAATTAGTACTCTTTTAATGTTGTGTTTCTTCGTTATGAGTTTCCTCCAACGAACCTTGTGCATCTCTCCCAAAATGACACGGCTGGAATTTTTTATTTTAAAGAGTAGTTCTTTTTTTTTTCTTTCTCGTTTTCCTTTTAGCATTGTACACAAAAACAAACTTCTTTTTAAGTGAAAAGTGAGTCTCATTAACGTAATAATTAGTCCCTAAAAAACGTAATAATTAGATTATTTAATTTTTTAATGCCCACCAATTAGAAGAAAAAATAGATATTTCTAGAGATGATATAAATTCGGTATGATATTGTCTTTATATTTATGAATGAATAGAAGCATTGTATAAAAAAAAAAAACAATAAGTTGCATTGTGAGACATTTATTTTTTAAGAATACATCTCCTGAGTTTAGCTCAATTGGTAGGGACATTGCATAATTTATGCAGATGCAGAAGTTCGAACCACTGGCACCCCACTTCTTCATATTTAAAATGTATGAACTCTAGCCACTAGACTACTTGACAAAAAAAAAATTTAAAAAACAAAATCAATCATTATAAACACAAATCAATCATCATAAACACAAAGAAATCATATTTCTCGATAAAAATCAGTGTTCAACAAAGTTGAAGAATATTCTGCACCAATAAGGATTAAACAAAAACATGACAAATCCATATGAACACACACTAAAAAACAGTTACACACTGTACCCCCTCTCACGTACGTTAAGCTAACGGAGACAATCTGTGTATCTATGTGTTGCCTACTCGATCGAGACAGTACACTTGCATAATTGATGCTGTGTGCCAGCCAATATGTGGTTCACATTTTGGAACACAACTTTGATTCTGTCCCTTATTTCAAAACAAAAAAAAAAAAACTTTGATTCTGTCACTTATGCTCTAATGATTTGAACAAAAAGATGTACCCCTTTTTCTTTGAAATAAAGGGCACATGAATGAATATTGCATTCTTATCTCAAGCTCCAATTTTAATTTGCTTCACCATGTTATTTTAAAATTATGTTGTTTCTAAATTCTAATATAGTGTGTATGAATTTGGAATTTATACATCATTTTAACTATAATAGTGATTCATTCAATAAATGATATATTTGATCTATATTATGAACTAAGTACGTTATTTATTAAATGAATTTAAAAAATTAACTTTTTGTTATAAATAGGATCGGAGAGGGTACTTATACAAGCACCATTCTTCACTTTAGGTTATTGGAGTCCTTCCAATATTTATCTGAAGTTATACGTGTAGAAATAAATAGAACGAAGTCAGATTGCTTAAATAAGATATCAGGTTCGAGCCTCATGAATATGGTTGAAAGGAGAGACTCCATTAAAGATAGTCGATTAGATTCGTAATGGAGAATAGTTATAAACAAAGTCAACAAATAACTCACACAAATAACATGTTTTAAAAAAAATACAGAAATGTGTGAGTTTAGATTCCTGTCTTATGGATGCTAGTATTTTGTAATCCTCAATTGAAGAGTTTTATGAGACATTTTCGATGATTACATATATCTAGGAAGCATGTTTGTCAGATTGATTTGAAAATCGATACCCAAACTTGGTCTAAACCATATACTCCACATAATTTTCTTCGTATATATTGGTATTTTTTGGCTTTGAAAATCGTCCTTCTGAATTGCAATGGAATTTTGACTATAAGATAAAATAGAAGTTTCATTTGTTTATTTATTGGGACCACACAAATTTCGACTCTTCATGCAGTGAAGTTTAAATAACAGATGTGTCCAAAGAAAAAGCCCTGCATTTTTGTTCTTTTGTTTTACTCGGTGCATTGAGAAAATAACTACAATTATTTTGTTAAGATAATGTTCAGATGTTAGATTATATACTTTGTCATTTTGCCTACAAGCAATACATAATCTAATACATTAGGAAAATAGAAAATGTTGTTTAAGCGAATAATGTTCAATTTAAGCACAGTTAATCTTATCAAAGAAGGTTACTGGTCGTTGTCTATACCTCTCTTGGTTTTGTTTTTTATGGTATCTTTATGCTGTGGTTTGAACAAAGTGAAAACAAAATGAGAAGCTCATCTTTTATAAGAGGAAAATGTAAATTACAGGGGGCAAGGCAGCTCGACTGAACATCACTTCGAAGAAGCTCTAGGAGTTCAAACAACTTAAAAACTAACAAACAATAATTTCATAGCATTTGCCTATTAAAGAAAATGACTAATGGCGACAAGAGTTAATACACGTATAATTTATCAATAGTTGAATCGACATAATCCATTGTACGAGTGGATAGTCCAACCAAATATGTCAAGTTTATTTTTAAAAGATAAAACGGTAAAGTGTAGCTTTTACCAAAATTGTAATAAATTTTGGCAAAATAACCTGACACTTTGATTTCGAGTTTTTGACAATCGCACAATTAATCCAAACATGCATTAGGTGAATGTTAGTATTCACTTTTGGGACAAAAATAATTTTGAAGACTCAAATTTGATTTTTGTCCGTGATGAGGCTTTTTGGATTAGAATTGATTTTCTCAAATTAGATTTTTGTTATAGAATTGATTCTAAATTAAAGTTAAGTGTATGTTTGATTTCACTTTTAGATGGATCAAAATTAATTTTGAAGATGTAAAATTGATTCCGTCAAGTTTGGTTGCTTTCAAGTATTGTTTTTGTCTAGAATTTATTTTACTTGAATCTAAAAATTGAAATTTTTTATTCTAGAATTGATTTAACATTGAAATTTATTGTCCAATTCACTTTTACATGAATATATCAACGTAAATCACTTTATCTTTTGACATAAACCATTTTATGTTCAATTAACTTATAACCAAAATAGGTTTACTAAAAATCAATTTTTGTTACGCCTGAACCAAACATACACTAAGATTTATATCTTTTGCCTTCAAATATAATTTTTACATTTAAATTTATTGTTCAACTAACCTACATATATAATATACCCAAAACTTGAATTATTTTACCCTTAAAATCACATTAAACTAAAAATTAATTTAAACAGAAAAAAGTTAAATCAAAATTAATTTTCTACACATTTGAATCAAAGCCATCATGTGATAATATACATTGTCCATGTGAACATGAACAAAGCTCCGATCCCTTTGTTAAGCAGTTATCTTTCAGCTTTTCCCTAAGCTTTTTCCTTCCTTTTTGGTTCACTTTTTTTCAGTCTCAGCAATTGTACAGAGAAAAAAGGAACTTTCTTAGATCAGTAGTTTCACATAACGACAAAAAGGGATATAACTGGCCACCTTACCACACTCCCATCATTTTCTTTTTGTATTGGTTTTGGTAAAGATAAAGTTCCATTGATTAACATATTTTGTATATTTGTGGTAATATATGTGACAACCGTTACTCTTTGATATTGAAAGACAATATGCTCATCTCCTAATTCAACCAAAAACATTTAGACAAATAGAAACACCACAAAACCTATACTCCTTTATAAGTATACAACACCTTTATGCATTAGCTTTTCACCCCTTTTGAGATAAACACTTGCTTTACTTTCTTTGCAACCAGGTCTATTTTGTTACCTAGTCACTTGTTTCATCGTTATTGGTTAAACCTTAGTGGTCTAGTGGGACTCTATGCAAATTAAATGCCATTTTCATGATAAACATGGATGGATTAGGCATGATAAGTGCCACTCCAAATTAATGTGAAAGAAATCAAATAATTTTGGTAGCCTTCCATAATCCATATTATGTGTAGGGCAGTGTATAATTTGGACCACCAATTCTTTGGGTCTAACTTGGACCCCTTTAATATTGGTCATAGATTTATTACTAAAATATTGGAATGGACCAGATTTATTGTTGACAACCCTTCAAGGAGGTTAATGCAATTCCAAGATTACATGGATCATACTACATCAAATTATTATTTTTTTGTCATGGAATTTTTTAGCTCCCTTATTTATGGGTTGTTGCATGGGCTTTTGTAGTATTATTTTGAAAAGGAAAAAATAAACTACGTTGAAGCATGAAGCAAATAAATTATGTTCAAAAGAAACAAATAATTTATTTGTTTATTTTGAAAAGAAACAAATAAATTACGTTTTTTTTGTCTCTAATAAATTACATTCAAACAAATAAATTACTTTTGCATGGACATTCTATGTTCAACAAAAAAAAAAATCTTTCTTAGGCCTTTTAAATTACGTTGAACATAGAAACATTTTTTTGACAATGTAATTAATAAGCAAGAATAATTAAAAAAAATCAAATTAAGCAAGAATAATTAAAAAAAACTACTATTACTACAATTGTAATGGGTTAAATATGTTTTTTGCCAATGTAAAATTTTCAAATTTCAAGTTTTTAAATTAAAATTTTTGATCTAAAAACTTGAAAAATTTATTGGGGCCAAAAAGATATTTAACCTTTATTAATAGTATGATTACTATTATTACTGCAATTGTTATCATATCGAAGAAAGTTGTTACTAGTTATTATTGATGTTATTATTAATATTAAGGTAGGGTTTGAGTTAGATTGAATTTGATTAGTCTCAAATGTCCCAAGATTAGTCTTAAAATTAAGGTTTGAATTTGTTTGAACTTGTTTAGTCCCAAAATTAGTCTTAAACTAGGGTTTGAGTTTGTTTGAACTTGTTTAGTCCAAAGATTAGTCTTAAGCTAGGGTTTGAGTTTGTTTGAACTTTTTTAGTCCCAAATGTCTCAAGATTAGTCTTAAACTTAAGGTTTGAGCTTGTTTTAATCCAAAGATTAGTCTTAAGCTAGGATTTTAGTCCCTGTTGTTAACTTATACTAACGGATTTGACGTGGCACTGACACGTTATTATTATTATTATTATTATTATTATTATTATTATTATTATTATTATTATTATTGACAAAGACACATTGTTATTTTTTAAACACGTCACTACATAATTTTTTTATAATAGTTTTTCAAAAAAATAATTGTATATTATGAAATGACCCAAATACCCTTAATGTCTTAATTAAAAAAATCCATTTTTTCTTATTTCTCTTCTCCACCACCGAGATCTTCTTCTTCTCCCTCCATTTCTTCTTTCCATCAAACTAAACCCTAAATTTCATTCATTTTTTTTTCTTGTTTTCATAAACTATATCCTTGTTCTTCTTCTTTCCTCACACCATAACCCTGTTCAATTTCTTCTTCTTCTTTCCTCACACCATAATCTTGTTCAGGACCGATTTCAGTTCGTTCTCAGTATCTCGTGACCAATTTCCTTTTTCGATTTCATTTCAGTGTAAGCTTCAATTTTGGTTTTGTGGGTCTGGGTTTTGTTTCACACGATGGTGGTGGTTTTCTCGTTGCAAGTTATAATTATTAATGATGAAGTCTATGTTGAGGTAGTAAAATTGGGGGTATGCAGAGATGGATTATGTAATAGATGTTGATTACGTTTTATGCTTTGCAAAGAGGACCTTCTATATTTTCTGCTAAATATTGTCTAGAACTGATCTAGAACGAAGCCAACGTTGTTGATAAGGGAATTCCTCCCCATTATGACTAATGGACATTCATGTTGGAGTGATTTTCAAAATTGAGAAGAAAAAAAACCTCAAAAAGATTGAAAGTTTTTATTTTAAACTAGTGCATCAGATAATGAAAAGGGAGAGACAAAAATTTATGTGCTTTACATGAACTAGCGTCCAGACGGCCACCCGTGGCCGTCTGTCCGCTCCCGTGGCCGTTTGTCCGCTCTTTCTACTGTGCTAATTTATATATACTACAGTTAATTTTTTTTGGATGTAATAAATTAATATATAGGTTTTAATTCACAAATATATGAACAAAAACGAAGATGAATAGAGATTTATTGGTGGCCTTTTGTATTTTTTATTGATAATATCAAATGAATATGATAAATTAATTATGTCCACAATTCTCTTATTTTTGAAAGTTAAATACTTGCAAGAAAATTTTGTCTCGTATGAATTATTTTACTTTCATGATTATGAAATTTGATAGGTAAGACATTTTAGAGGAAAATATAAATTACTGCAACGTTGTTAGTGAGTTTTTTGTTTTTGTTTTAATAACCAAAATAATAAATCTACTTTGAGCTGATTAGTGGGCAGATTTTTTCGTTAATGCAAATTTTTTTTTATAATAAATATCATAAAGTAAGGGCAGATTTTTTATCTATACCTGTACATAATTTACTGAGTGTAATTAGTGGGCAGATTTTTTCGTTAATGGGTATAATGCAATTTGTTTTTTTAATAAATTTCATCAACTAAGGGCAGTTTGGGATTATTTTTTTTAAATGCTACACCAAAAAATTGTATTCCCTTTATCTATAGGTATAGATATAGTGATATTCATTAGAGACAACAACTCACTTCTGCAGGGGCCCATACTATAATTTAATCCGCCTTTTAAATTTTTCTTTTAAAACAGGTAAAGGGAATTGATAAAACGCATGTGCTTATGGTGTTGTGTGAGTCTTCTTAACCAGATCCACACCTGCTATTGTAAGTCATTTAGGTGGTCCAAGTTGGACCCAAAGAGTTGGTGGTCCAAATTAAATGGACCCTATGTTAGTGTATGTTTGAATTGGTAATGTGATCGGCAAAATTACGATGAAGTATTATGATTTACATAAAAATTATACTTTGAATCTTTAAAAGACACGATGTTATTGTAATTTTATCAAATTCATCATCAATCACGTGAACATAACTCAGTTGATAGGAATATTATGATTTGTAAGGATCAAGTTTGAACTTTAGACTATCTATTTATTTATCTTAAAGGGTAAATTTATAACCACTATAGTACTTGGAAAAAAAAAATCGTCAATACAAATATACACATAGATGATGCATTTAAGTGTGGATTAAATATGTTTATAATTCCAATAAAATTGTGTATCTTTTAAATTTAATCTCTACAATATTTTGTTATCATTGGTAGTCCCTAGATCTTATAAGAATGGATGTTTTTTTTACTCCACATAGGACCAAAAGCACTCATTTTTTATATAAAAGATATAGACTAAAATTGATAAAAAAAAAAGTATTTAAAATTAAATAAAAGATATAGGAATTAAACACATTTTCAACACTAACAATGGATTGATATAAATGATAAGAGATCTGAACTCCTTAAATAAGAGATTAGATGTTCGATTTTTGACTCTTTTGTTCAAAAAAATTAGACCTAAAGTTGAGAACTCACTTTTTTTTTGACAAAAACAAAATGATATTCATTCATTCAAATCGAGAGATTACATCATTCAACACCGCTAAAATCGTAAAGATGAATCTACGAACAAACTCACAACACCCAATTTAATAGCATATAACGACATAATGCCTACAAAAATATATGATAAAATTAAAGTGACCGGAATATCCATGTCTCAGGATCTGCAAAGTTGACGCCTAAATCTTTGATTGAATAATCAATCTTCAATATGAATCAAATGAACACCGCAAAAAGACGAGAAATCAAACAACGTCGCACAAGACGACAAACAACAAACCACCACACTTAGATGATGAAATCACAAAGAAAAAACCTAGATCTATGTGAAAATCACTTATTTAGATTGAAATAGAAAGAAAAATATAAAGACGGGTGATTTCAGGTCAAGAATTGACCCAAATCCACCCCTCAAAAGAGAAAACCTAGAGAGAAAAATTAGGGCCGGCTTGTTGGAAAGAGAGGAGAAGAGGGGCGATTAAAAAAAAAAAGGTACTCCACTTGCTGCTTCAATTTCGCTACGTTTTTTTTCTAGAGAACTCACTTTTATGTCCCACATTTTTGTTTTAAAAAGACCAACTAACATCGGTGTCAAAGCGTAGCAAAAACACCGGGCAAATAAAATAAGGGAACTTTTACGGTACACTTCACAAATTGAGACGCACAGGTACTTTTTCTTCATAAATTTATAAATTAACTATCATTTTATGAAATAAATAAATATTTGTCAATATTATATTTTAGAAAACATCATTTAATAAGAAAAAAAAAGTCATTTCATTGTTTATAAGAATCATATTAAATTTTTAACATTTTTTAATAAAAAAATTCAATATTCTTTGTTATGAGTAATACAAATTCAAAATAAATAAATTTTATTTCATCGACGCTTTTGGTAAATAAAATTCAATTAATTTAATTGTCAATGATAAAAAATAATTCTTTTTCTTTAAAAAACACAACTAATTTAATGATATGGTGTAACGGTACACTTAAAATTTTAGGCGTACCATAAAATTTACCATAAGATAATGGTAAAAAAAAAGGCATATTTCAACTGCACTTCATTTCCATTACAATTGCGTTTACATTTGTTTACAATTTTCTATAATATTAAAATTGTAGCCTTTAATTTATTTTATAATATATCAAACCGTTATTGAAAGTTGAACTACCATAGACAAAAAATATCATTTGAAGATAAAAAGGTCACCTGCTACACACTGTATAGAGACTAACCCAACTTACCTATAAAGATAAATGGCACAATCGTATTCAAAATGCACCTCTTCAACCAAAACCAAACTACTATGTAACTATCTCATATAATTTATTTCAATTTTGCGTCCTTTATTTGTTTGGTAAAATCAAATACCTTATGATTAAAGATTGATGCAAAATGAGATAAATGGTGGAGCACATTCACCAACTCTCACCGACGAGAGTCAATGTATATGTCTCTATCTCTAATCTAGTCATCTACAAAAATTTGTTGAGTTTTGGTGGTATATATTCTAACTCATAAATACTATTATGGATTCTGAGGAGCCAAGTTATAAACATTATTAGTTCTGCATTCTAATGAAAATTAATTAAACCTTCTAATTCTATAGGTTAAACTAAAAATGTATTGGATACACGTGATTTAAAACAGCATATGAGGTACACAATGAAACTAAAGGACAAGAAAATCAATTTTTTAAATGAGAAAATGTTAGGAGAGGCACTTGTGTTTACCCATGACTCGTCCTTTGTTTAAGCTAAAAGGGAAACAACTTCTCCATAGTGCATTTTTACACCTATTTGTTTACACTTCCTCGAGGAAAAATAAAATAAGATAGGTGCAAATAACATTGGTAGAAGATACTCTAACAATATTTTCTTCAAAGTACTATTTAATAAAATACTAATGAAATTTATATATGGCTCTCAAAAAATAAAATAAAAGTTAAACTTTCATGCATCGTTAACCTAAGAAGTTTTGTACCCAACACATAATAATCAATTATGTGTGAGACTTTTTTTTAAGGATTATAAACAAGTCTCACAAAGTCTCTTTTGAAGGCTACCATATGGCACAAAGTCTCTTTTTCGCAATCGTCTCACAACAAAAGATAATCTCTTAAGGCGAGACATTCTTCACCCGAATGCTAACAATTGTCTAGGAGACTACATATCACCTATTCATCACTATCGGTCATTTCAGCCAGCTATGGGTGCTTATTCGGAGTTGGCTCGATTTCTCTTTGGTTGATACTTTCAGTGTTTTCGATCATTTTGTGCAGTTCGGCCAGCTTGGTGGGTTTCCTCGTTCCTCTCATCATTTTTTGAAACTTATTTGGTTCTCTTGTGTCTAGACTATTTGAAAAGAAAGAAACAATCGAATTTTCAACATCCAAGCTTTGGTGTTACAATTGTTAGCAATTGAATGAATGAATGATTTCTTTTGTCAAATAGTCTATTAATTAAAAATTCATCTTTAAAAAATATCTCTTTTTAGTCAAAAGACAAAAGGTGAATCAAAATTCAATTATTAAAACTCCATATAGTTAATGAAATAATTTGGCAAGTTAAACTTAAAATGCAACAGACAAATGTATATTAATGGAAAAAAAAAATTCATTGTTATTCTAAAATCACAATTATTTGAGAAAAATATTATTACAAATGAGACATATATAAATGTACTAAAATAAAACATAGAGTGAGTAATAAATTAGTTGTACTTATACCACTAAGATTATTAGACTAAAAATAGTCTTCTTTGAAGATAGTGAAGTTGGCCACTTTAAAGCCCTTCTTCTTCTCTCTAGTCACCTTGGATCTCTAGAACCTTTTTGGTTTTTTTTTCTTTCCACTTTTGGTTGTTTTGACATTTTGCTTACTCTATCATTGTTACTACCCTCAACAAATCCCAAAAGGTAACCCTTTACAAAAGCCTAGGAACATAGCATAACACAATAATCATTGGAGTAGTAATAGTCAAAAAGAAAAGTCTCATTGGTCAAAAGCTTCATTCTTTACCTTAATGGGTTTGGTTTTTTTGCTGCACAGTGTCATTAATGGCTTTGTTTAAGTTCTAAGATGAAATGCAACAAGAGTACAAGACAAGTCAAGTTTAGTGTTTCTGAATAAACAAGAATAAAAGTTGTTATGTTCTTAGGTAATTAGTTTTATTCTGTTTTGCTTTAGTATTTTCTGCAATTGTTGTTGTTTGTTATGTTAAATGTAATTAGTTTTCTTTGAAATAACTTTGATTTTTCATGATGGGTTTTAGGAATGGGACTTGAAGGTTTGATTCCAAGGCATAATCGTTCAAAGAGGTGATCCTCTACTTAATCTTAATGTGTTTAAGTTCTCTTTTTTTTTTTTTTTTCTTTTTCTTCTTCTTCTTTTATGAAAACTCGGTATCCGACTCAAGAACCGATTAATTAGGGACTGATTCCACCGTCCATTAATAGGCCCAATTCAAGTCAGAGCAAAGCTCTACATATGAAGCACGAACACTCGAATTAGACGTGTCCCGGACACCGACACATGTAATGACACTGAATTATGTGATTTTCTCAAATTATTAGAAGTGTCCGTGTCGTGTTCGGTGTCCGTGTCCGTATCCGTGCTTCATAGACCGACTCAGTTTAGGTTGAAGTTGGGTCCATTGTGTCTCTTGATTGTGGAATTTATGCTTGAGGGATTGCTTATTTTTCTGGAAAATGGAAAATAAAGCTTTCACATTTATGTCAATATTGTTCTTTTTTTATACCCATTTGGATTTTGGGGAGAAGGGTGTACCTATTTGAAACTAAAAACTGAAGGTTCATTACTTTTGAAAGGGTATCTCAAAATTCAGTTTTCTTTTATTTTTTTGATAGAATACAGTTTTTATTATATGAATGGTTATTTATTATATGAATGAATGAATATTATAACTTGTCATATATTAATTGTGTTTTACTGTTTTTATATTATATGGCAGCTTCCCTGATAAGGAAACAGTGAAGAAGGATTGTTCAGATAGCGTTGAGACTTCAGATCAAACAAAGCTGGTATAATAAATCATTCCTCTATTTCATCTAAAAGTTGTCATAACTTTTTTCTAGTTTTTTTAAATTGGGAATTTGAAGGTACAATTCTTATAAATACATTGAATTTAATTTTGATATATTGTCTGTCTGTGTAAAACTCTTTATAGTCAAATAATCACAATTAATTGTGTATTTGGCTTTTAAAATAGTTTTAATTAAAGCATAGTGCTGAAATGCCATCATTTTTTCTGTTAAGTTGGTATTATGAACAAGGAGAGAAACCCAAAATTTTAATGAATATTTTTATATTTTGCAAAATTTAATATGGCATGGATGATTAGAGAAGTGATTTGTGGCATGTCCTACCATTTCACGTCGAAGGTGTAGTGTCCAGTGTCCGACACCACCGACACGTGATTACATAGAATTACTTTCATTTTTTCAAATTATTACCGGTATCTACGTGTCAGTGCTTCATAGAAAGCATGCATATTTGGTAATTAATCCCATCTCTTAATGTGGTCATATTGATAGTATTGTTTATTATCATTGGGGCAAAAATTTCATGCCTAAAGTATGAATTTGATCTGGTTCCAGGATCCAGGTTACCTCACAGAATGCAGTGAAACCAGGAAAAAACAAACCCCTATGGATAATGTTCGACATACGCTGAAGCAAGAGGTACTTTATCACAACTGTTAATTACAGTATGCTGGCAGCCATAGTTTTTGCAGTATTTCAATCAGTCGTTTTGTTTTAATAATGTTATAAAATTGTGTTTTTTAATTGTTTATGTCTATTTTGTTGCAGATTCTACAACTAGAGAAAAGACTAGAAGACCAATTTAAGGTCAGATGCACATTAGAAAAAGCACTTGGATACAGACCCATATCTCTTGTTAATCCAAATGACACGACTATACCCCAGGTTGGAATTTCTTCAATGAATTATAACAATTATCATTTTTCAGTTGTTAAACCACTTTCTCTTTCCAAGTTCACTACTAAAGATCAGTGAACAAATGCGTAATTTCTTCGATGTTGTCAGTTTTAACCAATTATCAACTGGTGTGTGACAAATCCAGAATTAATGTACTAAATTGTTTTTTGAAATAACATTGATTTTCCATGCATAGATGTAGTGTTGGTTTCTGCCATGCATGTGCCGGCAAACATAAAGTTATTGTGCAACCTTAAATGATCATTACACTTTGTTTAGGAGTCTATTATAAGTTTGACATATTTGGTATGACTTTCTTATTCATGTTCATGTATTGCTATTTGTCTGATAAGTTTTTTCTTTTACTCCAGCCAACCACAGAATTAATCAAAGACATTGCAGTTTTAGAGTTAGAAGTTGTATATTTAGAACAATATCTTCTCTCCTTGTACCGTAAAGCATTTGAACAACAACTGTCCCCTGCCGTGGCTGCATCTACTGTGGAAGAAAGCGAAAAGTCTCCACCTGTAACAACACCTAGAGCAAGATTCCTTCAAGTTTCTCCACCCGAGGTCTTAACCAAAAAAGGATGTTCAGATGTACAATGTATTGATCATGAGCTTCATACACTTCAAAAGGAATGTAATAGCTATAAACTTGAGACGCCAGATAAAGAATACATTGTACATCATCCAGAAGAAAAGCATTCAGACTCTAGCGTGCATCGATGTCACTCCTCGTTATCCCAATATTCAACATTTACAGCAAAAGTATCTTCTCAAGAAGAAGAATTGACTGATTCTCTACGCGCCTGTTATTCTCAACCCTTGTCCACAATGGAGGTAAATCATGTTTCATGGAAAATTCTTTTATGTGTTACGAACTATATCAGCATAAATAGCAGAGATTGATAGTACTTTTCTAGGCCTTAATTTGTATTTTGACTCAATTTGTTTTATACAGTATGCTGAAAGTGTTGATGCTTCAACCAAAATAGTCAGTCTAGCAGAACATCTCGGTACCAGAATATGTGATCATATTCCAGAAACAGCTAATAGGCTTTCTGAGGATATGGTTAAATGTATATCAGCTATATATTACAAACTTGCAGACCCACCTGTAACTAATCTGGGCCTTTCATCTCCCAGTACTTCGATAAGTGCCTTTTCTATTGGCGATCAAGGCGACACATGGAGTCCAGGGTTAAGAAATAACTCCTCTTTTGATGTACAGTTAGATAATCCTTTCAACATTGAAGGATTCAAGGAGTTTAGTGGGCCATATAGCACCATGGTTGAGGTACCGTGGATTTATAAAGAGAATCAGAAGTTGGCAGATACAGAACAGTTGCTCCAGAATTTCAGGTCACTTATTTGTCAATTAGAAGATGTAGATCCGGGGAAGTTGAAACACGAGGAGAAGTTAGCATTCTGGATCAACGTACACAATGCTTTAGTGATGCATGTAATTACCATTTCTCAAAACCATGTTACCCTTCAATACATTTCATTTCTCTCGATTAATTATTTAATTGGTTTTTTTTCTTTTTCTAATAGGCTTTTTTAGCTTATGGAATTCCAAGAAACAATGTGAAAAGAGTCTTTCTTCTGTTGAAGGTAAAAAGCAATACTAGCATTTTTAGTGAGTTTGAGTATGAAACTGAGCCTTTCTACTTACCTGACTTTTCAATGTATTGCTCTTTACAGGCTGCATATAATGTTGGGGGTCATACAGTCAGCGCAGACACAATACAAAATACTATACTAGGATGCCGAATGTCTCGTCCTGGACAGGTGGAACATACAATCCCATCTCTTTCCCTATAAGAATTAACCGCTTGTATCGTATTGCGTTTATCTTATAAGTCCTTATGTGTGAGTTATTTATATGGCATAAGATAAAATAAAGTCAAATTGTTTTCATGAGCTATCTTGAAGAGCTTATGGAAATAAGCTGAGAACAGCTTAGAAACATGCCATAAGTTGTTTCAATAAGCTCTCCCAAACAGCATTATGAGTGCTTATGTTGATAGATAAGCTTAAATAAGCTAATCCAAACAAGCCCTTAGTTAAAATTCTTATTGTGTAACTTATATGTGATCTTCTTCTAAGTAACTTGCTCCCTCTTGTAGTGGTTCCGCGTGTTCTTTTCTTCGAAGACAAAATTCAAACCTGGAGATGGACGACAAGCGTATGCAATCAGACACCCTGAGCCTCTTCTTCACTTTGCACTTTGTTCAGGAAACCACTCTGATCCAGCGGTACTTATCTCAGTTCTTGTATATATAATGTGATTTTTATTTGATTATGACATCTCCATTTTTAAAATACTTGATGCTATCTTCACAATCATTACTCAACATTTGTTTGGACAAATCCTTCTGCACTGTGGCTGATCAAGTTAACAAAACGAACAATAACCGTTTTTTACATGTTTAATGTTAGTGAGTTGTTCATGTAATTATGTTGTACTGAACTTTATGACAGGTACGTGTATATACACCGAAGAGAGTGTTTCAAGAACTAGAAGTTGCTAAGGAAGAGTACATTAGAGCCACATTTGGGGTACGCAAGGACCAGAAAATAGTTCTACCTAAGATTGTAGATACATTCTCCAAAGATTCAGGTTTGTCTCATGCTGGTCTTATAGAGATGATCCAACAATCTCTACCTGAATCCCTGAGAAAGAGTGTTAAGAAATGTCATGCAAAATCCGGGAAGAGCATAGAATGGATTCCGCACAACTTCACTTTTCGATATCTGATACCTAAGGAGCTAGTTAAATAATTACTTGGTAGCTTTATGTGAGACCATCTGCAAATGTTTGGTCAATTATTGTGTATTCTTTTGGGATTTGGATTTGGTGCAGTAATTGTGTCACGCAGTTTTCGATCTCAACTGTCCGATCTCAAATTAACAGTTGAGGTTGTTTTAATTTTAAACTGATTTTGTTATTGTGAAATCTGAACCATCTGGTCACATATTAACGGCCGAGATCGAAAACTGCGTGTAACTGTGTCTTTTGTCTACTGTAACAGATCCTGGTTTTGTACAAAATTGACAGGATAGCAGCAACAGATAGATCTACTATTTCAATATGTAGTAGCATTTTGCATCTCTAATATGTCCTGTATTGTTATTTATTGTAGTATCTGTAATTGTTTTAGTCAATCAAATGTCAACTGGATTTCTTAGACTTCAACACAGATATCAAATTGAGATTCAAATCGCGATTACATAAACCTATTATTTGATTCATGAATCAAATCTTATAAAATCAGCTTGTT
The DNA here is from genome assembly GCA_958299785.1 of Medicago lupulina. Taxonomy (NCBI): domain Eukaryota; kingdom Viridiplantae; phylum Streptophyta; class Magnoliopsida; order Fabales; family Fabaceae; genus Medicago; species Medicago lupulina. The sequence goes on along the minus strand of OY283143.1, from coordinate 18,679,810 downwards.
TTTTTGGAAAATCTTCATAATAGCTGTTTTAAATCATGGCACCAGTAGTTAACACTGGTTTCAATTATCTATCCTAGTGGAGCCATCTCCACGTGTAGATCAATGATAATGTCTTTTGTTTAGACATGTATATGAACAGAACATAACTTTTGCCCCATAGGTGTTGTTTGTACTGTCCAGTGTTGACCAATTCTAACATCTTGTGTATTATTAAATTTCAATTAAATTTAAAATGATGTTAATATTTATAGTCTACAAGTAGCTTTACTTGGTTGTGTTTTAGGTATTTAACGGTCTACATTGATAAATCAAGAAGAATATTACGGATTTGAATTATATACTACTGACGCACAATGCAACGAACTGTGGAACTCGTGAATATAACGATTAACAGTCCGCTGCACCATGCAACAGTGTTGAGAATGCAAAATGAGAGTGGAAGATTCTCTCATAAACTTTAGTAGTAGGAGTAGTAGACAAAAGAGATTTTGGATTTACATGAGACAAGGATTGGAAATGTGATCCACACCCTTGTTGTGTGCCCTGCATGCGCACGTGACCACCAGGTACTATACTACTATGGTTCATTGGAGTCATAAAGTTAGTGACCAGTGGGTGGAGAGAACCCCACAAGAACACAAATGCATGCCTAAGTTTGTACCTCTCCATGCAAACACAAGACTTTAATGACATTAATATCTTGCAGCTTGGTAAGTAAAACAACCATATACGGAATGACCACAAAAAACAGATTGGGAGATAGCCGATATTTTGCCTTAGCTAAACTATTCTTTTTACTTTTTAGTAAAAAGTTTTTTATTTTTGTTTTATCGCTCCAAATGAAATAGCTTTGTTAATGTAGAGTTCATAAGAAATGTAACTAAAAGTCTGATAAAAAAACTCTCAAAATTCAAACTTGATTGACGTTGGATTGTGAAAACTGATTTTTATCAAAGCAAAGGTTGGAAAGTAGTTGTTTTACTTGGTAGTGAAGTACATGTGATTGATTTTTGTGGATAAATTACTCACAATTGTTCAAAGGAAATCTCGGCTTCACCTAATTGCTATGTATTTATTTTTCGTAAATTCTTATTTATTCATCAACAAAATGTGAGTAAAGTAGTTGTTATCATTTTTTTTTGCTACCCTCCAATTCTCAAAGAAAATCTGGAGTTATGTCGAGAGGTAAGTAAAATCTAATCAACCGTCCTTTGATGTAACTAATTAATCACTTAAGCTCAATCATTTAGTTACATATACTTACTAAATCTAATCAATCGTCCTTTGATATAACGAATTAATCACTTAACTCATTTGGTTACTACGTATGATAATTTATTTTACTTTCTAAACATGAATTTGATAAAATCACTTTACATAAACTAGTTCAAGTAAAAATCATTCATACATAAATTACTTCATATCAAATTTAATTATAACAAAAATCAATTCCACAAAATGAAAATTGACTAGCCCTTGTCCAAACATACACACTAAAACATTACTAATAAATTAAATTTCCCCGATTTACTTTTTTAATAATTAATGATCTAAGATCTAGTTTGTTTAAGACAGATCAAGATCTGTAAACTAAAATTATTATTTATTACTAGAAATTATCAATCTGGAAAGTTACACTTGCATGAAAAATCACACCCAAATCAACACTAATAGAAACATAGCAACATTAGAATCACAAGAACAATTTTCAATAAGGACTCTCTCCCACATAATTCCCAGGTGGATAATAGAAACAAATACTCAAACTAGCATCATCCTTACCACACGTAGTTTGAGCACACCCAAGTTCAACACTCTTCCTCCAAACAACTTGAGTATAAACACCACACCTATGATTCACAACACACGAATTATCACTATGATTATAAAACTCCTTCTCCTTCACCCACTCTTCCACCACCATGCGCGGCGTCACGGCCGCGCCCCGTGCCATAAGCTGGTTGGCACCGTATTTTCCGGCTGTTAAGTTGGCAAACTGACACGACAGTTTGTCACGTTGATACCGGACTAGCTTGCTTGTTGTGTTGGCTAGCTGCTCACTCCATGTTAGTGGCTCTACACCTACTGATGCTCTTGCTTGGTTGTGTGTTTGTAGAAACTCCCTTGCGGTGGCTGGAAGCGGTGGTGCTGCGGTTGAGGTGGTTGAAACGTGGAAGATGGTTAGAGTTGCAAGCAAAAACGTTAATTGATGATAGTGAACCATTTTTAGTTTGGTTTCAATGTCTAGTTTTGTTGATCTATATATGAGTGTGAGCTTTCTCAAATAAGTCCCAATATTTATAGAGGAAACAAAGGCGAGGTTGATTACATGAATGAATCAAATGACGATTGTATTTTTCTATCAAAATCATGCTTTTATAGAGGAAGTCTTTTTTTAACAAAAAAATAAAATAAATAGGAGACAGAAATAATAACGAATTAGTCGCAATTGTTAAAGAAATTTATTTTAGATAAGAGATGGTATACCAATTTATTTATAAATGAAGTCAATCTTTACCTCACAAACTAATTTTATGAGATTGTGTAAGATTCAACCATTTTTTTTAAGAGTAATATAATTGTATGTTTTCGACTCTAACACTAAAGAGAGAGTCCCAAGTAATATGATAATATCCAAAAATATGTGTAAAATAGACATTTAAAATATATTTGTATATGCCATTCAAAAAAAATATGTTTGTATACATAAAATTAAATATGAACAAATTCTAATATGAATCAATATCATCACAAGTGGTACATCGTGGATCAACGGTTAAAAAAATGTTTACAACTCTAACCATGACACAATTTATTAAAACAAAAAATAAATATGTAGCTCCTCATTTGTAATAGCAACTTAATTGATACAATTTAGATTAAAACGACGAAAGTAAATAAGCAATTCGTATTTGAAGTTTTGAACTGAAATCAATCAAATTACTAAGTTAGCCATCGAGACAAAGAGAGTCATAAGTTATCATTTTTAAAAATTTGAACAAGTTCACTTTTTTTTTAAATTATTGTTGACCATCATTAGATTTTTTTTTATAATTTAAAGTATTGATCAACGATTAACACCTTTGATTATGATGTACCTTAGATCTCAACTAAATTTATGTAAAAGGTGTACTCTCTCCGTTTTAAAATGTAAGCAAAAAATGAGTCAACATAAGTTGATGTATTTGATACAAATTTTGAATCAATTAACCAATTTTTACTTGTGTTTTAGGACGGAAGGAGTGGATTACATGTTCTGTAAGTGAACTGAAAAGTCAACTCATTGATTTTGGAGCTAACTCATGTAAGTGCATTTATTACACCTGATTAGGAGATCATGCACATTGTTTATGGTGTGTGAGGTTGAGTATTTCAAGGCTTAACATTACTAGTAATTTTATTTTTTTTAAGAATTACTAGTTCATTCTTGTGATTTATTGACTAATTGACTTTGCATGTGTATAAATTAGTTATTCAATAAACTTAAAAATCATAAGTACATTTAAATGGTCCCTAAATTGTATCGAATATGCACTGATACACTCTAATGCGTCGTTGATACGTATTGAAGGTGCATCGGAATTGTTTTAATTAAAAAAATAAAAATAAAATTTTTGATGCTTCACTGACACGCTGCAATATGCCGTCGACATGCCTCATGTACGTCTCATGACTATTCAATTTTCGATTTTTCCTCCTTATAAATTACTATTCTCTAACATTAATTACCTTCTCTCTCCACTTTAACCATGGTCTGAGAGGCTTGTCCCGCTCAAACTATCCATCAACAATTACCTGGAAACTGTGAGTCATGATGTTTGACTATAGGCTTGCATTTGAAGTAACATGTCAATTAACAAGCCTTCGAGAATTTATCATGCACACAAAATATACTTACTTTTTCAAGTGTTATGAACATTTCTTTTTTAAGATTTTCTCTGACACTTACTTTTTTATTGAATGAAATTAATGTGACTCTTACACTTTAGAAATGAGTCTCATTTAAAGTGATAAAACTCACAAATTTCATTCAATGAAATCGTAAGTATTAGAAATATTGTTGAAAATATAATGTTATTGGTCAGGTAGCCTAGTGGCTAGAATTCACTAAGGTGAATAAGTGGGGTGTCCGGGGTTCGAACCCCGGACCCTGCATATAACAATGCATTGTCCTATCAATTGAGTTAGGCTCACGTGACTCACCTAATGTTCCCACTTATTCACTTTAAAAAAGGTGAATCAAGAAAAAAAAGTCCACAGGAGTTGTAAATAATCAAGAACATGAACCAGACTACAAAACTAGTAGTAAATACACAAGAACAAAATGCATAAACATAATCACATACAAAACCCGATGTTATCAGATGAATCAATAGGTTGAACAGATAACTAGTTAGACTCTTAATTGGTTCAACCACAGTTCGTTCTCTATAGCTCATCACCGGATCATCGATTTGGTTGACAAGTTTATTTTTTCATTGTTTTTTCAAAACAATTTTTTTTTTAATATTCTATTAGTCTTAGTTTCAATTGTGGTTTAACCAATTAAACCATGACATGAAGGTCTTTCAGTTTGATTTCCGGCTTGACTTTTAAAGATAGAATTAGAGTTATGGTGAAACTATACTCCTTGTTGAAAATTAAATCCTAGCTTGTACAAAAAAAAATAAAAAAAAATCCTAGCAATATAGGAAATTAGCGAAGAAAATGAACACACAAAATTAATCACGAAGTTTAACCCAACAATGACATATGTCTCAGGGAGAGAGCAACACCACTATCAATCAAAAAATTCGAATCAAGATTACAAACAAAGATCGTCTTAGTTCTTGCCCCTTTCAATGTTCTACATGTACATACTAAAGCTTTATTCACTCTATTTTCTCTCAAACCATCGATCCCTTACACTATAGTATTAAGACCTCACAACAACTATAGATAATATAGCTAAAGACCATAAAATAACATTGCAAATCCTTCCTTAATAGAAGTATTTATAAAATTGACAATGCAAACCAAAGATGTTATGCCTGCATGAACTGGTAAGCTGTTTGTCTAAAATGTCTGATCTGATTCATGTACTTCCTTCCTTAATTCTGGATTGTACACTAAAGCTTGAAAAATGGCCATTGTTGAAAAGGGACAAGTTTAAACTCTAATTTTTTATTTTATTGTTAAACACTAATTTAAAAATCCTAATATGAAACTCATGATCTCCAAATGAAACTATTATTTCTGTCATGTAATAAAAACCTTAATGTTGAGATTACAAGTCTGATAGCAGCTGAGTAAGGATAAGCCGAGTTTACAAAGTTAACCTTAAATCATGTTCAAAAGATAAACAAGTTATGCTTAAAATAAAATTTGCCATAGCTAATCAATTAACACGTTAATTTTGGAATAATTTAAAGAAACTAGTTACTAGGATAAACTAGTTCACTTGCATGTGCATTATACATTATTATGTTGTTCTACCTTAGTCAAACAATTAATTTTTTTTTTCTCAGGTATGATCTTGGAGCAAATTCCTCAAGGAGGGAATCAATGAATGAAGCAGAGAAAATTGTAAATGGTTCAATATTTGGCTAAGACGAGAAGAGCTGTATTCGTCTCTAATAGTTGCAGAAAAGGAAGAGGCATGTGTAAATAACAGACACAAAACTTTACCTATAAAAAGAGTCTAATTTGAAGCATGCCCAATTGCAGTAGTTGCAAAAATTATCTGACTAGTTAGATTTTGTGAATGTAAAGCTTTTGTCATTCAAATTGGAGCAGCTGTTGGTTCTTATCCATTGATTCGTTTTGCAATTTCTGTAAAAATTATTTGACTGATCAGAAGTCAGAACCATATTCTGTGAGTGGTCCTTAATTTATATAGAATTAAAACTAATAAAACCAAGATATGCATATTCAGAAATGAAATTTAGCTTAGCTTAATATAATAAAACTTATGCTTTGAACTTGTAATAGCTGAGGGATAGGGAGAGAAACTGAGACGGAAGAGGCGTGTAAACAAGTCCCACATCGGAAACGTGAAATAACTGAGAGGAATATTTTCTTATAAATAAGTAGGAGGGTAAATCTTACACAACTTACAACAACGAGGGCTCTATGTCATACGGTGAAGTTGTCCCTTTAACATGCGTCTTTATATAACTATTCATTGTACGGTGACCGGTATATATTAAGAATAATATACACTATATGGATCCAAAATAAAGTGATAAAATCCACATAACTTTTATAATAAAGTGTTAAAATAGTGTTTCTCATATTATACATAGGATTTGGGAACAATATACACACCCCTATTGTTCTATGTATAATTGCGTCAATAAAAGTAACTGTAAATTAGATATAACAATGTTTTTTGTCTTAGATTTAACAAAATATGACAATTATTCAGTTTATTCATCCATCTACAACACCGAAAAGTTAAAAATGAAGTTATTAAGTTTAATGTCTTCAAGTCCTTCATTGATTATCACTACTTTGACACATCTTTGACCCCCTAGTATAAATTTATTTTGAAATGGTTGTCTGACACATGTCGTAAGAATGTTGCCCTAGTGTTGGACATAGACGCGTATCATATTATAGGATACAATTATGGTAAAGGTGTATGTGCTTCAGAGACACATAGTTATAAAATGAGAAATCTAACATATTGGATTTGTACTTAACATTCTTACACTCGATACATTTAAACTCAAAATATTTAGATCAGTGTTGTAGATTGTTTTTCCTCTTATGAAAATCAAGTGAATTTTTAGTTGTTGCTAGTGATGAACAATTGAAGATGGTGAGGGAGTCTAATAGTTCAGTAAAATCTAATTCAAAGGGTAGCATTTGTCAAAATTAATTGAGAAGTTACAGATTATAACTTTTTTAAAGAAAAGGATTTAAATTATATCAGTACTTAAAAGTGTTTAATACAATTTGATTTGATATGTCAATTAAGATTTGAAAACTAGCTGATAATATTATGACCATTTAGCTAATTCATGAACATTCTCATTTACTTGTGTCAAAACAAACTTGTCATTAAAGTTTCCATATAGATGACTTAAAAGAACTCTACAAAGATGAATGATAGTCCCGAATTCAGTTACATCATGTTTGCGGGACAAAAAAACTATCTAAGTTAGAGAATGTAACTGCAAAGCTTTTAATTTGTCACTCAAATTGAAGCAGCTGTTTAGTTATTATCAAATATTAAAATGATGGACAAATGACCCGAGTCGTTAATTTTTCTATTTGTTGCATGGAATTGTTAACACTAAATTAGCTAGAAAAAGAATTCTCTGAACCTCCTCTTATCCACCTCCAACCTTATCCATATAAAAACCAAAGTTTATTTGTCTAAATCCGGAAACTATAAAATATAAGTTTGATTATGTGTAACAATTACTATAAAATATAAATTGGAGAACTCAACAAATCTCAATAACTTAAACATGAACACCACTGTGATATCATTTGTTGGAATTAGTTTAAATAAAAACTGATTTTATACAACATGTTCAACATAATACAATTATGAATCATTAGTGGAAAGCAAACAAAATATTAAACATAAATATGATCGGATCAACATGATTGATTTTTCAAGATATACAGCCCTCTCAATGATCTGATACAGAGAGAAGAGGTTATCTGAAGCTCACAACAAAATTAGCGGTGACTCATTTGATTCTTTTTCAACCAGAGAGAAGAGTTGCACTCGAACGAGTAAATAAATCTGGACAAAACATAGTTTTTTTTTCTTCTATCCAAATAGGTAAATTCAAACGGAAATGGTTTGTAAGAATCTTAGAGGTGGAAAAAGAAGCTCCTAAAATAAATGAACTCAAAGTATTGAGCCCATAAAAATAGAATAAAAGGTCCAACAAAATAAGGTCTCATAATACACCATAAACTACATGTATAATACAAATTTTCTATTGTAGTATATCGTAAATTTGTAATTTAATTTGAACAATTTTAAAATATAAATATGTATAGCAAACAACAAAAAGTTGACAATATGCACCATAAATTTGTATTTTTACTATGAAAATTTTACAATTAAAGTTGAGTTTTTTTTGTTTGTAAATCAGGTATCTTCCGCACGCAATTGCGGAGACTAATGGACGACAAACTCTACATAGTTTTAATACTGCTGCATTCTCAATGCTGGATTCAAACTTATACTTTGATTAAGCTAGAAAAGACATGTTTCATTTCATCTAAACGCTCTTAGGAAATTGAAGTTGAGTTGTTAAAATTTGATTAAATAGAATGAGATATAGTGAACGCTAACATAATGAATAGAAAAATCAGACCATCGTAGTAAAGAAAGAACCAAGACAATTTATTAATTTTTAGTTGTTAAAGCAATAGTGTTTTCCCACCTTTTAAGTTGTTGGTTCTTTTCTCTCAAAAAAAAAAAGAAGTTCTTGGTTCTTTGAAGATGGGTTGTTAAAGCATTATTCACTCTAATTTCTCAATTTGTTTCATAACTAGTAGTGAGTCGTCTTGTATGTAATCAAGGACAGATCGTCTTGTATGTAATCAAGGACAAAGTTAGAGGGGGCCTAGCCTCTAGGCTGCAATCTCCCCAATTTTTTTTATTTTTTTTATTTTTTTATACTAGTGCTTATTACATATTTTTTATTTTTATATTTTTTTTGGGTGAACTTCATATATTATTGTATAATAAGTTGTTTTTTTTACTCAATATATAGTAGGTTTTAAACAATTAAATTTTTAGATTTAATTGCACTAATTCTTAATTTGAATTCTTAAAATCAAAAAAGAAAGTGAGTTTTGTTTGTAATTTACAAAACAACTTTAATCGTTAACTATATCAATTTCAGATTCCTCCTTACAATTTTGTTTTGCAATTTGGATTCATTATGTGATTTTGTTTGCTCGTTCTCATCCACTACGAATGATTCACTTTTGTGATTTCATTATGAATTCATCTTTTTAAGTTTGCATTTTCTTTTTTTCGTTTTATTTTTCTCTGCTATCCAATAATCTTTCTTTGACGGTCATTCTCTGACAAACCTCAAGATACTCAATTTTTTTTTTTTTATAATTTCTTGTATTTGAAAATTTATTTTTCTTTAATAAACTATACTTAACTTATTGTCTTTAAACTTAATTACCCACTCCGTCCTTATATTTTTTTAAATTCACTCCGTCCTTATATGATATGTCATTGTTAAGTCATATATGTGGTCAACACGCTGCAAATACCTGCGAATTCGCTATGTGTATGCATGTCATTGTTATGTGGAATACTTGGAGATGAGATGTCAAGCAATCATGGACGTTGTTTGGATTGGATTGTTGGGGAAGTATATGTGTACGTATGTCTTCACATTTTTCATGCAGCTTGTCACTACGACTTCTACTTTCATCTTCAATAAAAATAAACGTGGTTTAATCTCTTTTCTTTAACCACCCAAAAGGCTCATTCATTGTGAGTGGTTATTAAAATTTTGATTTAATAAAGAAGTAGAAACAAAGCAGAAATGGGGCTGTTAGCCCCTTTTTGTATCAACAAAAAAAAAAAAAAAGCAGAAACATAACTCATATATATATATAGGGGATGTATCAAATAAAAAGTGATTTTAAAATGAGAAGTAAGAAGGTTAAATAGTAGCCGTTAGATTAAAATACACAGTTTAGATTAAAAGTTGGTTTTAGTGGACATCATGGGGTGGTTACATACAATTTAGGTTTTAGTGAAAATCATGGGGTGCTAGATCCACGAAAACTAAAAATATGAACAACCACCCCATGATTTCCACTAAAACCTAAATTGTATGTAACCACCCCATGATTTCCACTAAAACCAACTTTTAATCTAAACTGTGTATTTTAATCTAACGGCTGCTATTTAACCTTCTTACTTCTCATTTTAAAATCACTTCTTATTTGATACATCCTCATATATATATATATATATATATATATATATATATATATATACTTTTACGAAAAGGAAAAAAAACTTCATAGATACAAAAAGAAAAAAATAATCTGGAAGTGCTTAATAAATCGAAATTTTAATTTTTAATTTTTTTGACAAATTTTTTCTAAAATATTAACACGGTAGCTAATACTCTTAATTTTATGAAGTAACCTTTAATTTAAGATAAATAAAGATTTTAAATAGAACATGAAACTGAGTTTTAACTCACAAGAATACGCTAAATATATTTTCATGTAACAAAAATATATTTTCATTTAACTTTTGTTCCTTGCAAACTGAACGTTTTTTCTTCTTCTTTCTTTTCTACAAATACTAAAAACAAATATATAATGAATAGAATAATTGAACCTATTTTGGTTGATCTAGTGGTATTGACTTGAGATCTGAAAGTGTGCTCCTCCTTAATGTCTCAGGTTCAATTCTCTCTGGTATCAATTTGAGAGGGTTAGTTTAGCTTCTAAAAAAATGAATAGAATAATTTTAAAACAATATTTTTTTTTTTTGAGAAATTTAAAACAATATATTTAATAACTAGTAGTGTATGTCACCGATTTAATGCTCATTTGAGGATAAAATTAGAAGAAAAAAAAAAAAAAAAAGACAATTCAGTGTGAAGACCCATTCTGGTCTACGGAAATGTAGGATTTTGTTTGGTCTATGGAATAAGAAGAAGAAAAAAACTGTATTTTTGTTTCCTAGAATTATGCCACATTAGTCTTTTCTTTAACCTCATCCAGAGATGAATTTTTGTATGGTGTGTAACATTGTCCTCCGATATGTCTTGACTATTGTATCAGCATATTAAAACGTGCACGTCTTTGAATTTAAGGAAGAATATCATAAATTCATCTTTAAAAAATGAATAAGTAAGATTATTGAGATTCAAACCTGGCTACTGCATATATTATACAATGTCTCTGACAACAATGTTAAATTTACAGAAACATGATTTTTTTTTTTTAAAGAAAATGAGTTTTGGTAACGAGTGTCTTAACGACATTGCTTAAAGATTTTAGTAAAAAAAAATTTGTCTTGAAAATACAACTTATTTATTTGTCAATACAATAATTACACAAATTTTTATATAAACTTACTACTTTTAGTTCTCTAACCAATGTCATAACGACACTCATTAGCATTCCCAAAAATAAATTTAAGGGAGAATAGCATCCCTACAACAATTACAAAGGCTTTCTAGTCATAAAAAATAATAATTATAAAGGCTCTTTTTTAAGGAAGGAAAAATATAATAAATATAAAAGAAGTACACAAAGTTGAGGGAAAATGAAAAGAAAAAAGTGAGAGGAAAAATCGTAAAAGAAAAAAAAGAATATAAATTAAGATAATTTTGAAGTTGTTTTGTAGAGTTAAAAAGAAGATGAAAGAAAGAGTTTGAATCATATTAATACTTTTTTTTTAGCAAGTCAAAATAGTTTATATTAACAACCAAAAACGTTTCTCATAGCACAAATCTATTTTTGAAATAGGATTTCAAAGACCAAGCAAGTCAATACTGGTAATTCAAAAGTTTACTAGAGAGATAGAAGACAATACGAAGCTGGTGCATAAAAGTCTGCATCAAAAGGAAACTATATACATCGGTTGGATGCGACCTCCGATTAGTTGGGTTAAGCTTAATTGTGATGGTACTTGGAAGGGATCTGGTACTCTTGCATGGTGTGGAGGGCTTCTTCGAGACTCTGATGGCAGATGGATCAAAGGCCACTTCAAGAAGATTGGAATGTGTGATTTTTTCATTCTGAAATGTGGGGCATGTACCTAGGTTTGGACATGGCGTGGAGGGAGAATACCACTCATCTTATAGTGGAGAGTAACTCAAAGATCTTGGTCGACATGATTACTGAAAATTGCAATTTTAGTGGAACGACTCCTACTTTGGTCAGGCGTATTCGACAACTTTTGAGTTTGAGTTAGACTGTCAAAATTACCCATACTTGGCGTGAAGGCAATAGAAGTGCAGACTAGCTTGCTAATTCCAACATTTCGATGGATTTTCTAGATTTTCATATACTGGAGATTCCCCTAGTGAGTTTCAGAGTCTTTTGTTTGATGATATTTCTGGGACTTGCATGCCTAGGAACGTCCGTTTAGTTTTTTGGTTTTCTTTCTCTTTGGGTTTTGCCCTCTTTTGTACCAAAAAAAAAGAAAGAGAAACACTAAAGTCTTACAAAAGGAGCAAAATCAGCCTAAAAGATGAAGAAAAAAAAAAGAGAAAGGGTTTTCGGCCATTGTCCAAACAAGAGAAAGAGCTAAGCCACCAACCATGATAATCGCAAGCTAAACTAACATATTTTTCCTTCAACCATTGATATGATAGTAACTTAACTTTATCCAATAGACGATGAATAGATTCTTTCTTTTGGTCAAATACTCTATTATTCCACTCTTTCCAAATTACCCAAACACAAGAAAACCAAATAACATACATAAAAGATCGTCAAATTTTTGAACTGCCTGATACAAGACTAAACTTCATAAAATAGTCTGAAATATTTGAAGGATCAATCCAAGAAAAACCAATACAATGTCCAACATGCTGCCAAATGTTGCTGAAGAAATTACAATTCAAAAACAAGTGATTAGACGATTATGTAGCACCACACTCACTCACACAAAGCTGAGAGTCTTGATTAAGGATGTCTCACCTAAATAATTTTTTCTTGGTAGGAAATCGATTTCTAAGAAGACGCCAAGCAAACACCAATACCTTCAAAGGAATGTCCTTATGCCAAAGAAGATCTGAAATGAGTGAATGAAAATGGGGAACAAAATTACTAGAAAATGATAAGTTTCACTGACAGAGTAACCAACAATCGGATATAGTTTCCATTGCCAATGATCACCATTTCTAACCTATAAAGTAACATTGATAAGTAAAGCCCTACACTTCCTTACCAATTTTTCCTCCCACGCAAACGATTGACGCCTCTATTTCTAAGCATCTCCTCCCTCTTTCTACCCCAAAGAAAACATATCTGCCACCAACGACGCCCACTGGTTCATATAAAACTCAAACAACCTCCTAAACTAATCCTTGAGAAGAACACCCCTAACCAAGGATCAAATCAAAAGAAAGTATCAACATCATTATCGACCACCCTCCTTAAATTCTCTTCAAACTAACTTCCCTCCCCGAACCCAATATCATTACAGATCCGCACCAACTCTTTCCACCAAACAGAACCATCTCTACCCTCTCCTTTCAACACCTTATACCACAACCCCCTTTATTCACCAACATCCTCCAGCACCACTTCCCTAAAAGAGCAATATTAAATTTCCTCATTCTCCTAACCTCCAAACTCCTTATCCAAACAAATAGTATCCCAAAAAGAGCCCCCTGCAATAAAAAAAAAAAGATCAAATAAATATTCAAGAAAAAAAATGATATATGTGAGAGTCTTGAAGAAGGAGAGAAAGTAGATCAGAAGAGATGACAGGACAAACATTAAGAGAACCATCCACAGACAAGTTTATGCATTTTCAATTCGACAGTCTACTTTTAATACGAATTAACACCTTATACCACAACCTCTATTATTATCTTCTTCTTTTTAATGGCAAACATATATAGAAAAAGGAGAAAACCTGTACACAATACACCTAAGGAGCCGTCAAAAGACACTCACAAAAGGCCCCCAAGGACGGCCCCCAACACAAAGAGGGAAAAGACGCCCCTGGGCAGGCCCACACCAACAACAACAAACAAAGAAAAACGAAAAGAAACAACTCCTAAAAAAGCCAGAAAAACAGCAACCACCAATCCAACCAATCACCTGCAGAACCAGGAAAAGGAGAGAGACAAAGGAAAAACCAGAGGGCCGGTTAGAGGAGAGCAGGTAGAGAAACCCCACCCAACTCCCCACACATACCCAAGGAACACCCCCCAGAACGCCCTATCGCTGCCAACAAAGGACGGGTTGCACCTCCCACTCATGATACGTGCAAGAACTAGCAGGGCACTTAGCCAGAAACCACTTCCAAACTAAGAGTTTTGTTGTATCCACCACAGGCTCCTCACGAAGTACGCCACCAGAAAAAAATACTACGTATATATAACTTGAATTTATTTCATTTTGAGTGTTTTTCAATTTTAATTTGAAAAAAAATTAGTTCATTAAGGACAAATTTATAGAAGAAAAATATTCAATTAAAAAATGTTTGATTTTCAAAATTTTAGCAAGATTTAGATCTACGATTTTTTTTTAAACAACCAATATTATTAAGGCAAAGTCTGCACAAGAAGCGTGAGACTACGTTTAAATTTAAATTTGAAGAAAAATTGATTTAATATGGGCAATTTACACCTAAAAAGATAAAAAAAAAAAAAAACTCCTTCCGTCCTTAATTATAAGACTATTTATTTTAAAAAACTGTTCGTAAATATAAGACTATCTATAAATTTTTAGATGTTTTATTACTTTTTTCCAACTATACCCTTTTTAATATTACCAATTATCTTGGAATATGAAAAATCAACGTTGAATGCATTTATACAAAAAGGACAATTTAGTAATAGGAACACATTTCTCAAACAAATTAATCATTCCAACCGCTTTTTTTAATACATGTGATTTTTGCAAAGTAATCTTATAAAAAGAGACGGAAAGAGTAGTTAACCAATAGGATTCGAGGTTGGTATTTATAAATTTCATTATGACTTCTTAAAAAAAAAATTAATGTGCAAACTTGTAAATAAAGGTATTCTAACTACCAAACAAACCAGAGTGAGGGATGCTAAGAACACTCACTTTTGAACATTCTCTCTAACACTCATTTTTTTATTGAATAAAATCAATGTATATCCTACCACTTTATTCGAGTTCTATTTCTAAAGTGGAGATCCACAATCATTTAAACCGATAAGAAAATGAATATTAGAGAGCATTCAAAAGAAAGGATACTCACCTAAGTATGTATGCTTGCGCGTTGAGTGAGTCCTCCTAATTAACGCCCTCTCACTTTCATGCTCCCCGCTAGCTACTGCTTGCTTTCACAAATCACAACTATCAGCTCCTTCCTCCAATCTTCCCTCCCTCCAACTCCACTTTCTTCTTTGTTTGTCACCACATCAATTCCATCCACATCACACTCCCAACAAAATTTCTCATTTGAAAATTTTACACCTAAACTCATCTTTAATTAAAAGACTCTTTTCACTTTTTGTGATCACCTACAAACAGTACTATCAATCAACTAACCTTTGACATATTTTGAATATTAAAGAAAATTCCAAAACAAGGAAAGAGCCTCCTCTTTGCAGATTTCCTTTTCACAACTCAATATCATTTGTTTCTAAATTTGATAAATGCAAGAGGACCTATACTTTGGGGGAAAAAATTAAAAAAAATGGAAAGGGATAAGCTTCTAGTTTTTACACTTATTATTAGTCATTAACCTATTCTACTTAGACTTGTAGGTTTCTCTTTGTTTAATTACCTCTTACGTGTAGTTGATCAGATTATAATCTCTTCCACCTTTTCTTGAGATATTAATTTGGACTCAATGATTATAATATTATTGGTTTCTGTTTTTGATGTTTGTTTTGTACTACATTCTACGTGTGAAGTTTATCCATCGTTATGCTTAAGGCATGTTAAAGGTTTGGTGAAGCTTATTATTCTGTTCATGGGAGCTTGTAAACAGGGCTGAATATCAATTATCAACTGATTGTTGTTTTATTTGAAATTTGAAACAAATAACAATTGTATTAGCTAAATATGTTGTTCATTGCATATGGATTGAAGAGACCCCACCCGTATTTCTATAATCTTTTATCTTTAATTTATTGTAAGACTTTTGTTAATAAAATTATCTTTAAAGTAAAAAAAAAAAAAAAATTTAGAAATACTTATGCACAAAATGTATTATATACTCTATCAATATATCTTAATATATGTAAAAAGTGTTAAATGTGTTTATAAAGGACGGAGGAGATACTTATCTAACATCAAGATATTACGAGAGATAATGTATGTAGTTCAAAATTTAGATATTAAATTGGTTTGTGTATGTATACATAAAGCTAACGGAGAGTTCACATGGATTAATTGTCGCACCTCACCTCTGTTTAACGTTGTACGTCATCATGTGACAAGTATAACTTCTAAACTTAATTAACGGGTGATATTGATTGGTGTGAAAGAAATTGAGAGCTATTGTGTTAATTCCTACAAGTTAAGGATTAAATTGATTCATAGTTATAAAATCAAGAAGAAAGTAATCTAGTGGTTGAACCCAATCGCATGAAATAATCATTCGCTATGATACGCACGGAAATGAAAACTTGGTGTAATTATAATTTTGAGCAACTTACGAATTATTATGTAAGGATTGTTGTAAATTTAGTGTAACGTTTGGTTTTAATTTTTTAAGAATTAAACTTGATTCCATTAAGTGTAAACATATGATTTTGATCTCTTGAGCCAAGTAGAATAGGTTTCACTTTTAAAATTTGATTCTACCAAAATGTAATTTTTTTGCCGTGCATTTAAATTTTAGTCTCAAATTGTTTATTCAACTCATTCTTACACAGCTTGTCAAAAAAAAACTCATTCTTACACAAATTAATTTTCATTAATGTTGCTTTTAATCATAATCATTTTTGCTGAATCAATTCGTTTAACCAAACACAAATTTGATAAGCGTATTGCGAAGTACTAACAAGTTGAAATAAAAGTATGAGAAGAGAGGATCTGATTGAGCTAATCTAATTTCTTCTATAGTTAAACAAAAATCTCTACAATGTTCAAAACTTAATAGTAATTTTTTTTCTTTTTTTTTCTTCAATAAATATATACAAGTTGATTAAATAATCAAGGAACATATTTTCTTCCAAAACTACCCCTACTCCGGAATAGAACTCAACGCCGCCATAAACTTCCCTCTACCACCATCACCACCACCATAATTTCTCCTCCTCCTCCCACTCATCGACCTAACAACACCACCACCAACACCAACATCCCCACAACCACTTTCCGGCGCAACTCTCCGGCAAGGCTTTCCATTCCCATCACCAGAAAACATCACAATCTGCTTCCTACCAATCCCACATTTCTCACCACCACCACTTTTTGTTAGAGCCGAGCTAGCTTTCACGGCCAACGCCGCCATTTCCACCACCGGCAACGGCTTCTTCAACCGTGTCAACGGCAAAGCAAAATAAAGCTGACCAAGTCTCAAAACCTCATCTTCATGCATGGCTAAAACAACATCATCAAATCCCATCTCATCAGAATCACATATGAAGCAATCAGGGTATAATTGTAATAAATACGAAACCTTAACCTCGTACGTGAATTCTCTCATCGTACCATCATGTACGACAACCTTAGATGTTTCAACCTGGGATGAATCAAACGAGGTACAATTACCCATGATGATGTCTTTGCAAAATTGAAAATTGTTTGAAATGAAAGTAAACTCTAAGAAGATGAATTTTTTGTTCTAGTTTGCGGATTTGGTGTGTGAGGAAGCTATATGTAGGTTTTATTAGTTGGAAAAACAGCGAAACCGTGTGTGATGTGTATTTATAGAAGAACATTGGAAAATGACAACGATTTTGTTGACACGTAGGATAGACCATTTGCTTTATGTTTATTTTTAATTTAAGGAAAAATAGAAGATTCTATGATTATGTTTTGTTTGTGTTTTGAAGGAGCGTGGAAATAAGCCGCGGAATGGTTTTCCAGGCTGGTGACAGGTTGTGGTGTTTCTACACACAAACATGAACAGTAGTATTTGTTGTCATGTTTCATGTTTTTTTGCCTGAATTTGTTGTCCTGTTGTTTTAGTTGTGGTTTTTACTATCATTGTTTTCGAAATATTAGGATTGCTTGTTATTTGGTTCAATTTGGAAGACTACTTTGTGTCCGTTTGATTTAGAGTTTACAACATAAATGCACGTTTAGTAGGATTTCCAAAACAAAATTGTCGTGATTTTAGTAAGTTAGCATTTGAAACTTTTGCATCAATGTGACTAGTCGCCGCGGTTTTCCTTAAAACGTGGATTGACAAACGGGCTATTAAATAAATATCTCATTCAACTAAATATAATTTTAGATTGAAAAACTTTTAACTTTTGCTTTGTTAAAAAAAATAAAAAATTGAGACAGTTTTTTTTTTAATGTGACAATTTTTATAAAATAGAGAAAGTAGCATTTTTACTAAACTAAACTCATTAATTACCGATCGATTCTCATTATTATAAAAGTAAAGTACAAAATAATAATTTGACAGTGATGCCTGTAATATTGATTAGATAATATAATTGATTCATAAAATAATCAATGTTACATTGAACATTAAAATAATGACAATTATTTCAAGATAATTTTTATTGTAAATCTTTTAGTTATTGTGATACATAAGTAGTTTAATAAAGTTGGTAAAAAAAAAGGACTAGTATAGTAAAACTACGGTGAAGCACTATGTTTAAGGTGAAATACAACATACAATATATAAAAAATTAACATTATAAAATAACAATTATAAATTATATTTTTTTTATGGAACAATTATAAATTATATGTTTCCTCTTTTTGAAAAATATTAAATAATAAATTTTTTAATTAAAATAAAAAGTATTATTAACACAATTAGAAAACAACAAATGGTATTTTTTTTGTGTGTGTGGTTGAAATGATTTATGTTACATTTCATACTAGTAAATAAATAGATGCTAAATATTTTTGTGCAATTTGGTTAAATTATGTTCAACTTTTAAAATAAATACAATATTTGATATAAATAATCTTCGAAGGAAATCAATTTTGTTTAGAGTAATGATATTCGAACTATCAAAACTTAATTGTTTATAAGACAACCGTATAAAATACGATTAAAAGTAAATGTTTATTTAATTAAAAAAAATTAAACTATTTAACAAAAAAATATTACCAAAATAACAATCATATCAAAAATACGGTGGTTTTTTTAGAGGATATAAATAATTTTTCTCTTTTTTTATCATGAGTTGGTTTATGTTTTTTTCTATTTTGTCTTGGATATTTTGAGTGGATTTACTATTTCTGTTCACTGTGTAGAAATGGGTGTTTCTTTTACTGAATTTGGATTAATCAAATGGTCTGGAATCCGATTGCGTACTGCTGTTGCTTTACTGTGACCCAGAAGAGATTCTCTGATTGCGTAAGCGCTAACTTCGAAAACACATGTGAGTCAAAGAAAAATTGGATTTGATCACTTAAGGGAAGAAAAAAAATTAAATTTAAAAATAAATTTGAGTTTTTTTTTAAAGAAAAAATAAATTCGAGTTAAATATAAAATAAGTAATACAATAATTTCTTAGGTACAAAATGTTTACTAATTTAATTTAAATTTGATCATAAGCAGGTGCTTGATTGTACTGATATTCGTGGTAAAAACAAATTCTGCTGTTGACAGTTACGTACTGAGCTTGACTAATTTTACTGAAGTGGTGAACGAAATATTATAATTAAATGGTTTCAATTTTAAATATAAATAAATCATATATTGATGTTGTGCCGAGTGGATCCAAATATTTTTGTGAAATGTATCTACAAAAATATAAAATTTTGTGGAATCAAGTTTTAGAATGGAACAGTCATGATAACTTCTAGACTAGATAATACGTGAAACATACAAAAACACCAGTCTTGGAACAGTCATGGTCGTTCCCTCGACTAGAAACCAACCCTTGGTATTCATGTAACATGAACTAAGTTCAGGCATTAGATAAGGTGAGGTTTAGTATAGAAAAAGGAACTTATTTTTCACTATGGGAAATTATTTTTTAATCATTAGATTAATTGAAGAACATAATCTAATAATAGACTATCAATATTAGATTTTTTCACACTATCTTTCACCACCATTCTCTTTCTTCCATCCCCACTCATCCACCACAAGCAAAACAGCATCAAACCCACCACCGTCCAAAGTCCAAACAGCTTCCCCATTCCCGTTGAGGCCAAGGCCAATAAACATAAGTTGATCTTTCTTCTTCCATTGTACATTAACTGGCATCGTTTATTTTTAATTAATACACATTATTATTCATTGCAGATTTTGCTCATAGATCCAAAACAAAACAAAAAATCATGTTCATAGATCCAAAACAAACAAACAACAAAAAAAGAAAAACGAATTGAAAGGCTTTTACATTTAGCCATGGTGGAAAATCGGAAGGTGGGGTTAAGTGGACAAATCGCAGTTTTGAATCTACCCTTTATATAAGATATAATATTGAGATTTCAAATATTGTTAGATTACACTAGATCTTTCAATTTTTCATAGGAGGTCTGAAATTTCCCAAAAAAATAGAACTTCAACTTATGTTAAATTACAGTGAAAATTTGTATCACAGTATCAACCTAAGTAGAGGTGAAAGACAATGACAAAAACAATACTTTTCAGAAATTTCAAATATAACAATATATATATATATATATATATATATATATATATATATATATTGATGAGATAGGAAAAAAATAATGATAGTCAACTAATCAAAAGTATAAACTTTTTACAAACTAATCACAAGTAGTAGCAACATTGTGTTACAAATTAATTAACAATTTGTATTCAATATGACCCATATTTTTGTCCATGTTTTTCTTTTGATCAGATCAGACCCAACCCATTGTGCTCGGAACGGGACTTTTGTAAGACATGACCGTGTTTTGTACACCCGTGTCAACTTGTGTGCATGTTTATGTGAGAGAAAATGATATAGAGGAGAAACTCGTGATAACTTTTCCTCTACAAAGTCACTCAATCTTATTCCCTTGTGCATTAATTAAAGGATATAGGCAAAGGTTACAATGGAGCAAAGAACGGAAAATCCTAGTGATGGTTCCCGACGATTCATTTGTTGAATTTTGGAATTTATTTTAAATATTAAAAAAGTTACTCCTTCCAATCATTAATATAAAAAATAAAACACAATTTTTTAGATTCATTAAATAGTTGATATAATTTATATTTTAAGAATCATACATGCACTTAGCTTGGATCAAACCTAGACAAATAGAAGCGCAGTGCACAAAAGAGCTAAATATTGCATCATGCTCTATGCTCTTTCCTTCTTCAAAACTCTGTCAGGTATAATCTCTTCCATTGAATCTATTTTTAAAACTTTTTTTTGGGGGGGGGGGGGGGGGGGAGTGAGGTTAATAGAAAATTATCTTAGATTGGATGGAACAATGTTAGTTTACGAAAGGAGTTTGGCGGGTTGGGGGTTAGGAGGTTGATGGAGTTTAATGTGTCTTTGTTGGGTAAGTGGTGCTGGAGGATGTTGGAAGATAGGGAAGATTTTTGGTTTAAAGTTTTGGCTGCTAGGTATGGTGTGGAGGCAGGGAGGTTGGGGGTCGGAGTGTTTCTTCTTGGTGAAGGGAGATAGTAAAAATTAGAGATGGTATTAGGGAGGTCGGTGAAGGTGAGAAAAACACAAGAAGGGGATGGATGAATTGTGTTTTCTTTTTCTACTTTTTCTCTTACTGAAGTCACTGGTCAGAAGCAGTTAGAGTACAGCTTCTGAAGTGATGTTCAGATACTAAATGCAGCGGATAAAAACAGAGAGAGAGAGAGAGTGAGAGAGAGAGAGAGAGAGAGAAGAGAGACACAAAGCAATTATACAAGTTCCTTCCACAAACTGAAAGTAGTCATGTCCCCCTTGCACTTCCAAGGAGAGTTCACTAAAATGTAATATCTGATTACAAATGCTCACTGCTAAAACTAGCAAGAGACTTCAAATGCTCAAGCACAACTGCAAGAGACTTCCTATGCTCCTGAACACAATCAAGAGACTTCTATGCTCAAGCACAACTGCAAGAGACTTCTAATCAAATAGAATTACAAAGAAAAATGTTTAACGTTGAACACTTGATATACAATCAGTGGTGTTCAAAATACAAATCAGATACATACTCTTAAGACTCTAGAATTTCTAAGATATTAACTTTGATAAGAAATTCTAAGTGAACTTTTTGATGCAGAACAATTTCAGTAGAGGTTTGGCGCTTTTAAATTGTTGTGAGTCTCTTACAATTCTCCAAGTCTTCACTCCTTTATATAGAGGTGCAAAAGAGACGTTGTGAATTGCCAGCGCATCAAAATAAGAGTCGTTTGAAGCCTTGATCAATCACCAATGATCTTTTGCCTGATATGGTTATTGTCTTATGAAGGATCAATTAAAAATCCATTCCAAGTCTGTAGGAACATTGTTGCAGGCGCAACTGTTATTCTTGTCTTGTAGCAGAGACAAAAACTGAGTAGTGGAGATAGTGGATGTACACTTCGTACAATTGTACTTTGTCAACGCTCTTCAAAGAACAAGCATCCAATGCCTTCAAATCCATTTGAATTAGCCGTTGCTTCACTCTTCTGGTCTTCTGCAATGCTTAGACGAGATTAAATCCATTGAACAACCTTTAAAGCTTTAAGTCTTGCATCTTCTGATGAACTACAACTTCTGGTGATCTTCAGCTTCTGATGAGATGCTTCTGATGAACTTGCTTCTGATGACGTCATCACTTCAGGAGCACTTTGTCTTCAGGAGCACTTTGACTTCAGGAGCAGTTCTCTTCAGACGCTTTAAGCTTCCTTTTTGTTGATTCTTTTTCTCTCTTTTGTTCTTCCAAAACCTAATAATGATCATAAACCTTTGTATATGGTCCTATACACTTGAACAAATATTAGCATATCCAATTGACAATTTTTAATACCTTGTTATCATCAAAACTCTCGCAGAGGGTGTTTCGTGTCAGGTAGGGAATGGAGTAAATACTTTCTTTTGGTATGACCGGTGGTTAGGTGAGACTTATTTATGTGTGCGGTTCAGCCGCTTATTTGAGTTATCCTTAAATAAGTCATGCTCAGTCGCCACTATGTCTCACTTGGGTTGGGAGGCTGGTGGAGATGCTTGGAGGTGGAAGAGGAGGTTGGGGTGTGGGAGGAAGATTTGGTAGTAGAGTGTAGGACTTTACTTCATAGTGTTGTTTTGCAGACTAATATTTCAGATTAGTGGCACTGGCTTCCAGACATTGCCGGGGGTTATAAAGTGTGCTCCGGTTATCAACTTCTAACTTCTCAGGATTCAGCGACGGTGGGTACTTCGGACGACCTTATTTGGCATAAAAAGGTGCCTTTGAAGGTTTCTATTCTTGCTTGGAGACTTCTTCATGACAGGTTGCCTACAAAGTCTAATTTATTGAATCACGGCATATTATCTCACGAGGCAGCCATCTGTTCAGACGTTTGTGGTCAGGCCGAGACGGCCTCTCACCTCTTTTTACAGTGTGACACTTATGCATCGATGTGGCAGCTGGTCCGATCCTGGTTAGGTGTTTCAGGCGTGGATCCCCCAAGTCTTCATGACCATTTTTTTTCTTCAGTTTACTCATTATCTAGGTGGCATGAAGGCTTGTCGATCTTTCCTCCAGTTGGTGTGGCTTGTGTTCGTGTGGTTAATATGGATTGATAGAAATAACAGGTTATTTAATAATTCCCAAAGCTCCCTGCCTGAGCTTTTGGAAAAAGTTAAGTATCATTCTTATTGGTGGTTGAAGGCTAATAACACCATTTTTGTGCACGGTAGTCAGAGATGGTGGTCGGACCCTTTAACATGTTTGGGTATCGGCTAGTCATGCTTTGGTTTTTGGTTGTAACTGATTGACTCTTTGTTCTTTTTGAGTGGTCTCTTTAGCACACCTTGTGCTAAGGAACGACTTAGTGTTTATTAATATAATCCATTTTTTATTCTTCAAAATAAAAGTTTGACTGTTTAAATTTTACAATTGCTTGATTTGGACGGCTTAAATTTCAATTGTTTGATTTTAGCTCCTCAAGTTTAATAATTGCTCAATTTTGATCGTTCAATTGCTTAATTTTAGTCTCCAAAAAAGTATATTTATTTTAAATTATGATAAAGTATTTTTTAATTTAATGAAACAAATGATGTTAAAATTAATTTAGACATTAATTAATTCTACATAAAATAAGATTATATTTTACACGTTTTTCAGTCTTTGGTTAAGATCAAGAGTAATATTTGTTCTTATTAATTTAATCAGTTTAATATATTTGGTCTATTGGATCATACGATATTAAATTACTTTTTTAAGAAGATTCTCAAGTGTTGTATACGTGTTGCACTATTGCATAGGCTATGTGCACCCAACCTCAAAAAATATACATAAAATAATTACGAATTAATATAATAAATGAATAAATTATTATTTTAATCTCTCGCTTTTTTTAATTTTTATAAAATATTTTTTTAAAAGTTAAAATATCAATGGGGGACTAACAAATCTAAAAGGGGATAAACTTAGGGGCTAATATCGAGCAGTTGAAATCTGAGGAACAAAGTCAAGCAATTGAAGCTTCGAAGGTTAAAATCAAACAATTATGAAACATGGGGTCCAAAACTAAATTTAAACCTAAATTTAAGCATTAAATGGGATATACAAAATTTTATTGATCTACTGGTCAAAATAAAACACATGGATGATGCAAACACTATTTTACGTGTTCTTGTTAAACAAAATCTTGATTAAAAATGTACTGTATATTTTAATTTTGCTAAAGCGTGCATTCAATTACAAGTTTACCAAAATGAATCAGCACCTTGTGCATACAAACCGACAAAAGTGGACATCAATCAACACCAAAATTCTCATAAATTTGTTTGTTTAAAGGTTGTTCTTCTTAAGGTTTCTATTTTTGTTTGGAGGCTTTTGCGTAATAGAGTGTCAACAAGAGATAATTAATTGCATTGGAGCATCATTTTAGCCAGTGAGCAAGGAT
This sequence comes from Medicago lupulina, assembly GCA_958299785.1. Classification (NCBI taxonomy): domain Eukaryota; kingdom Viridiplantae; phylum Streptophyta; class Magnoliopsida; order Fabales; family Fabaceae; genus Medicago; species Medicago lupulina. Next base: position 18,655,011 of record OY283143.1, on the reverse strand, counting down.
GCACGACGAATTGTGGTGTGAATGAGGATATTGACCATTTTTTGTTAAATGTGATTTTTATGGCAGATTTTGATGTTTTATTTTCAGCTGACTTGGTTTCTTTACTGTTTACAATGGCAGGTTCTAAAACATATTTATCAATTTGGTAGTTTAGGGGGTTTTTTCGCATAAGGTTCAAAACTTCCTAAATGTTATTTGGCTTTATGTTATTTGGATTATTTGGAAGGAACGTAGCAAACATATTTTTCAGAGGGATGGGAAAAATTTGCAGGCTCTTTGTGAAAGGGTAAAGCTTCAGTCGTATTGGTGGTTTAAGTCGAAATATATTTTATTCGACTTTTGACTACCAATTATGGAGGCTAAATCCTATTTTCTATTTAACCGCGGTTACCTAGCTTAGTTTGTTTGTTCTTCCTTTCCTCTAGGTATTGTGTTCTACTTTGTTCTTTGTCAGGCTTATTTCGGTGCACCTTGTTCTGAGATGACTTGATTTGGTAATTATAATATATCGGTTTATTTTTTGCCTTTTAAAAAAAATACTAGTTTACCACCAATGTGTGTTTTGTTCATTGCAAAAATTAAAAATAAAATTAAAACATTACTTATAAAAAATTATTTTTATTTTAAAGTCACTTGAATTTGAAGTGATTTATCAAAACCATACGTCGTCATAGTGTATAACGTCTTTTGTACCTCTATAGCTTTCCTATATATTTGATTTCTAAGATCCCCATTGTCACGCTCTTAGCCACTCTGCGCCACATGAAAACCAAGGAAGACAGCCTCACCGCAAATACGTGAGCATGGTGTTCCGGCAAAACTAGATGTTGACTCAACCTCTCCTCAGGTCTCCGCCCTCGACGTCTTAACATCGACGATTGAAAGAGAGTAGGAGTGCATTCTCTCCATCTCAGTTGAAAATTCTATCGCTATGAGCATCAATTCCTTGGTGATACCCTTAATGATGATTTGTAGTCCTTCCTGATTTAGTTATCGCCCTCTATTGATAGATTGAGAGTTTCGCCATCATTATGACACTAAATTTGCCATGGAGTTATGTAGTTGCATATTCTTTGTCTACTTAGGTCATCTACAATGTTGTTGTTCACTATGAATTGAAGTTTTTGAGGAAATATAGCAATGAGGATTGAAACAATAGATAACACATTACATGACATATTACCGTTGCAAAAATAAATTCAAACAAAGTACATTTTATGTGAGAAGTTGGACATGTGACCTCAACTGGCAAAAATGCCGAAATTGTTAGGCCGGACGTCATGATCGGGGTTCGAATTCCGGTACCTCTACTTTGTGTGTGTGAGTTTATGATGACTTTGTCATCTCGTCTATCTACCCAAAAAAAAAACACGATGAAAATTAATTTCCGTCGTCCCATAACCAAACACACACTAAGTTGCCTTCTTAGAGCTCCAGAGTACAACAAGTTTTGAGCTTATTCAAAGACACGAGATACTCGTTGTTTAAAACTTTTTGTGAAATAGAATTTTAAATGAAGTTCAATCAACTTTTAAATATCAAGTTAAACTTTAAAAAAGTGAAGTTCATGACAAAATATGAAACACAAGATGGTCTTATGTATTGAAATACTCACCCAGCCCAATTTCTTTCAACTGTGTAGATGTTGAAAACAGTTGGAGAACCCGCGTTGTTTTTTTGATAAAAATCCAGGAACTGTTTGGTGGGTGAATATCATGTGATAGAAAACATGTTTGCCATTTTCGCATTCTTTAAAGTTTTCTCATTTGGTTTAGTAGCTAGACGTTATTTCTAAAGTCATATTTCTTCCAACACATTTAGTGGCCGGTTTTTTTCCACATGTCTTAAGGGTCCATACAAGAGTGTTAGGATGAGGAGACAAGAGTTTTTTCTAACTTAATTAATGATTTCGACATCCCTTTTTTGGTTGGATTTTAAATGTGAATGGATAATATGTTTGATATATACGAGATGTGATATGTATGTTTAATGTCTTAAGTTTTTATGGGTATATGATATCTCCTTTTTTTATAGTCCTAAAGCATTGATATGTTGTTCCTCCGGTCTTCCCAACAAGTAATATTAGAGCTCTAACCTGTTGTTGTTAGCGACCTCTCATGGTCTCTTCAACAAGTGGTATCAAAGTCCTACTTCGACCTGGTGGGGGAGTGGGAGCTGAATCTTATGTTAGATCATGTTATAGTAGATGATAACTCACATTTGTGGGGAAGCTTTGTGGTCCCGAAGCATTCACCGCTTTATTTCTCCCGCACCATGTAAACTCTCCAATAGTGTGAGCCGGTTATCTCTACAACACAATTGCAGAAACTATCCCCTCAAGTTGAGATATCAAAACTAAAAATTCAGTCTTTTGATTGGATAATGAAAATGAAAATGAAAGTTATAAATACTATATTTTAATTGAATATTATAATTAGAAGAAAAATTGACTATCCATAAACTTAGTATCCCTTTTTTTTAGTAGCATGTGTGGTATGGTATGCCCTCCTTTTTCAATAAAAATAATTTATGTTACAATTTTGATGTAATAATTTAAATAAAAAATATTTAACTGAATAAGGAAGGATAAGATTTTAAATATAATATTTTAAATGAAAGATAAAATTGAATGGAAAAAAAAAAAAGACAACACCAACACTTGCATTCAACTTTATAGATATATATTTTAAAGAATAAGTTCTTTCATTGGATAAAAGAAAATAAAATAGTTTAAATAAATAGTAGAAGTAAATGAAGAAAATATTATTATAACAAGTTTGATATTTTCTTTGTACATAGTTGGATTCTTAGATAAAGATGCCAATTGTGTAAATGAACATGCCGGCTTCAGTTTTCATACCAATACCATAGGTCAAATGTTCAATAACCATAAAGTTTCCGAAGCACATTATTTATTATTATTCACATGATTGCTATTTGCTAACTTTTTCTGGGTCTTGTCTATCTCACGTGAAGTTCACTATATATGTATACGTTCTTTGAATCTAAATAGGAGAATGAAGTTTCGCAGTAATGACAATGCCCAGCTTTATAATCAGTATTCGATATGGTCAAAGATATCCTAAGTAGAATACATTGTTTTTGTGTCGAAAATATCACAAAGAGTTGAAATATAATAAGTACGGCATAACATAGATTAGGGTTGTTATTTGTGTGAATGTCTTTCGTATAAAAAACATTATATATTATTATGTTCAATGTGTTATTGCCTGTTGGTGGGGATAACTTCAACAAAACTTGTGATTCATAAATCATAATCCAATTCATTTAGCCTAGATACATTAATAATACAAGATTATAATCTCCATTATAGAGCAGGATTAACATTTGGAGGGACCCTCTTCAGCATGTATACTTAAATTAATGTTAAAAGTATAGACAGAATAATCATGGATCTATGAAAGATTATACAATGATTGCATACATAATACCTGGAGAATAAATTTTTGAAGCTTTTATTAGAGCTGGTGGGACAATTTTCATCTTATTGAAGAGGTTGACTTGAGATTCTACTTTGAAGCGGTCTGGACCAGGAGGGCCAACCTAGACATAAGGCCCAAATTGAAAGATGATATACACACCTCATATTCTTATCAAAGAGAAGCTCACAAAACTGTTGAAGAGAATCATACTGTTGAAAAGAAAAGTTAAGTGTAATTCACAACCATACTTTGTGCCGTAACTCCCGCCACAATATGTGCGAAAAACAGTTAACAAACTAACTCACTTTCACGCCAAAACGCCAAACAGAATTGCATTATAAAGGAATGCAAGTCCACTTAGAGATTAGCTACTCTTTCATTTTGTATCTTTTCTCTTATTTGTATCTTCGCTTACTTCAGTGTTAGAGTTCTTGCGGTATTGTGCTTGATTTTCCTCACTCGGCATTCCACTCCGGCTACTTCAAGTTCCTTACGGTTTAGAAGCTAATTCATACATAGAAAGGAAGACGTTTGTTTAATTTCACTTGTAATCTCTAGTATCCCATTGCGATTTTAGTCCATACTTTTTAACAACGCGAATTAAGTCTGATGTTTATTTTCCATTTTGCAATTGATGAATGCTCTTAATTTCCTCCCAATTTTATGCAGACATATTCGTTTGAATCCCACTTGGCAGTCACAAATGCCAATAGAAATTGAAAATCAAGCAAAGTCTGTAGACTGGTTGAGGAAATATTATTCAAAGTGAAGAAAACTATTTGGACTAGATATGATTTACTCTGTTGTATTAGTTGTTGATGTTCTTTAGTTATTGGCTGCAATCTAGACCTTGTTTATTTGGATCCCTGCAATGGAAAAGAATTTCCCAACCCATCCCCAGAAACCATTGTTAAAAAATTATCATTTTCCACGTATTTTTTTTATAGGTAAATGTTAGTGATTAATTTATCTTCAAAATTCAACTTAATAATATACAACCCTTCCTATACTATACAAGTATACAATTTTGTCAAGAACATCAAACATACAGAAGATACAGTATAAAAAATCCATTCCCCTCTTCTTTTGTCAATCATTGGAAAATCTTTTATCAATCACACCATCATGACTGCTCTAAATTCCAGATCATTGGAAACTGGTTGAGAACCAATAAATGGAATTTTCATATTTCTTTTGAATTAGAAAAGTAATTATTACATGTTGGCTATAGTACTTACAATCTTATTCTAATGAAAAACAAAAAATATCAGCACTGTAGTACTACAATCTTATTCTAATGAAAAGAAAAAAAATATCAGCACAGGAACAAATGACTTTGCCATTTGCAATCTTATATCATATCATATAATTGCTATACATATCAATAGTGAGCAAGATATTTCACAGAGAGGGAAAAAGCCAAAAGTTAATTAGACAAGAAGCCGATGAAAGAAACCAAGCCAAGATGGCCATAGCTGCAGATATTTGGTATCTACTACATAAATTTTCTGGACAATAGGATTTATCAGCACTCCGCAACAGATCTGTGACACTAGCAGTAGAACATGCTGCAGCTAATAAGAGATATGACAAAACCTGATACAACAACTTCGATATTATTTGGTGCATTACAGCAAAACAATGAGACCATTTAAATCTTTTTCAGCTGTAAATTGTACATACCATGTCTCCGAAGGTAATCGTGAAAATGAATCTTCGTTGCTTCGGTACACTTTTGATAAAGATAGAATATGCATCTACCACCAAGAGTGTTGTGCTCCAGGAAATTACCAAACCCATCACCATTACCAAAAAACTGTGGAATAACAGAAAAGATAATCAAGACAAGATAAACTCTGTGACATTGCCATTGCAGCATCTTCTGAAGTAGGAAAAACATGTTTATACCAAAACCTTTTACCAATTCTGACATTTTTAGATTAAGGCTCTGTTTAGTAAAAAATAGCCGATAACTGATAGCTTAGAGCGGATAAGCTAGTTGATCAAATTTTTAGTGTTTGGTAAAATTAACAGTTGAACTAGCTTATAAACTTGCAATACAAACATTCTTTTCAGAAGAAAAACAACATTCACTCTTATCATAATCGCCATGTTGAAGTGCCCTTGGTAGTGAGATTGCACTAAAGGACTAATGAAAAAGAAACAGTGAAGTGAAGATTGCAAAAACAGTGCTGGCAATTTAATATGAAAGTCAATTATACAAAAAGATTTCAGTTCAACTAACAAACAGCTTGAAATCATTTCCTCTACTTTAATGCCAAAATGTTTTTAACGTTCTCGTGTTTATGGCCGGCCACTTGGCGACAAACCAATCCCCTAGCCACTAATTCAACGCAATTCTCTTCATTAATAAATGAATATGATTTAGTAACATAATTTCCTCGACCAAAAATCAAAACCTTATGACATTGCTAATCAATGTTTAGAACTACCCTTCATAAAATGACAGAAGCAAATTCAATAACAAAGCAAGCATAACTGCATTATTTAGTCTATAATTCGATCAGTGTACATCAATGTAGGTCTGACACTTCACTTCATATTAAAGTTGTGTTCGGTGTCTGAAATGTGTCAATGTTGGACACCGACACGACATCGGTATATGTAATTACATTCAATTACTTTCATCTCTCAATTTATTATTAGTGTCGACAGTGTTGGTGTCCGTATATGTGTCAGTGCTTCATCATCAGCAGAGTGTATTATACTTGCCCTTGAAGAAAGTTTGAAACAAAATAAATTAGAGGTACATATGCAAAATGATATCCACTAAACATCCAATATGTCCTACTTTCTTCCTCAAATCCACCTCATTCTAGAAATTCTTCACTTCTTTGATTTCTAAATTATTTCTCATTGATCAATTCTACCAAACATATTCAGAACTTATTAAAACACTGGACCCACCATCCAAACACAAGCAAGAAAAAACAGGGACAAAAGTAAAATTGATAAAGTTACAAACTTTACATAAGCAACATCAAAATAAGACAAACCCAGAAGAAAAAAACATGATTTTTTGATATGAAACTGAAAAACAGAAAATTAAGAATGCTAACTAACCAGAAAGCAGAGTAACCATAGAAATCAACATCCAAACACATGAAGAAAAGAGAAGCAGAGGAAAAGACGGTTTGGCCCAATCGAAGAGCAAAGCTGGAGCTTGTTCCTAACACCCCTGGCAATTCCTCCATTCCACCATGTGAATTTTTCTCATCATAATTCAATCATAATACATAACATAACATTAATCAAGGAAAAGAAAAAATGAAACTACTTAATTGAATTTAATGGTAAGTTAATTAATGTTGTTGACTTTGTTTGTGAGCGGTGATGTTATTATATTATGATAAGATTAATTAAAAGAAAGTATTATAGTAAGTAAGAGGTATTGTCAAAAGAAAAGTAAGAGGAATTGTGGTCCTCTCATTATATTTGAGTGATGAATAGGATGAGTTTTTGTCGGCGGTGTTCTTAATCATTCTCTATAAAGTGTCTATATAATAATAATAATTGAATTAATTATTAAAAAATTGAGTAATTATCCAACTTCGTTCTTGAATTTTCACAAATCAGTCAAATTTGTCTCCGAATTTTTTGAAATATTTATTTAGTTCCTGAATTTTACAGACGTCCATCAAAATTGTCCCTCCGTCCAAAAGGTCCGTTAGTGAGGATGATGTGTCAACAAGGCAGCCACGTGTACAAGGACTAATTTGATGGAAATTGTTAAAATTGCAGGTTTAACTTTTCAGTTTCATTTTTTTGTGTTTTCAATTATACCCCTATATGTAAGGATCGATTTGATACTTATTGTGATAATTTAGGGATTGATTTGATGGATAATGTTATAATTTAATGTCTGATTTGATTGATTTTATTTCAGGGAATGAATACAAGGAGATATGACATAAGAGGACCTATGATTTCAAATGACAGACATAAACAAACACCAATGAGGGGTCCTACTCCACAAAATCCAACTGCTCTTGGAGTTATTAGAGTTTCATATCCAAATTACGGGTCATCCGCTTCTACTCAACCCCAATACATGGAGTTTATCCCAACCCCAAGATTTCCAAAGTAGTGATGCATGTTCAAATTATGCTTTTGGACTAGTTTTATTAATGTTTTTTTGGATATGTAATGACTTAAGAACATCAAATGACTTGATAACTTGATGGCCATGTATTGTTCTTTTTTTGGCTATGTAATGACTTATGAACATTCAATGTATGACTTTTGATGGTATTTTCAACAATATTAGTGTATGTCTTTTTACCTTTTACATTGTTCAGCAAATGTATGCACCAAGGATCACAATGATCTCTGTTGTGAAAATTCAAGGACTTTCTGATGGTATTTTTACTAATTTGGGGATTGATATGATGGATAAACAAATAATAGAATGACCAATTTGATGAAAATATTTTGACAGAAAGAATGATTTCATTCATTGACAATCTCTTTTCATTACAACATTACACATACTTGACATAATACAATAACATTTTAAACAACTCAATCAAACACATTACTCCTATCATTATCTTAATTAACCTAAGTTCACTTCCTACACAATCAACTTTATGCATCCACCTTGCCATCCACAGCTATTCTCTGCCACTATCCTTAGGCTTCTCCATCAACCTTGCATTTTTTCCATGACCAGCACTTCTGAACAACAAAGCTTGAACAATAACCACTGATTTTCGGATTTCGAATTCAATCAAAAAAATTAGGGTTTGAATTGGGGAAGAACTTTGTCATCAATTCATGAAAGAAATTTTGGGGATTTTGAACTCTAGATGACAAATTATAACATTAGGGTTCCAAATTTATATATTTGGGGAAGAAAGAGCAGTTCATGAGAAAGAGACGTTGGAGAAAAAGATACGTTGGACATTTTGCAATTTTCTGAAAATCCATCAATTTGGTCCTTGGTAATTTCATCATTTTCGGTCAAATTAGTCCTTGCTTGCGTGGCATCTGACGTGGTATGTCTCGTAAGAGGTTAATTGTACACGTCACCTCCGTTAACATGCCAACTTAACGGAGAGACCATTTTGATTGACATATTGAAAATTCAGGGACTAAATAGATATTTCGAAAAATTCGGGGATGAATTTGACTGATTTGTGAAAAGTTAAGGACGAAGTTGGGTAATTACTCTTAAAAAATTTGAGAAAATTTTGTGTATACTATTTTATTTGACTAGTGTGACCCCACACACCATAGACTATACTGATAGAGCACAAATAATTTGAAATTAGTAACAAAATGTTACATTGTTCATATTTATTTTTAATTTTTTTAAGTTCGATATTTGATCCAATGATTAATTCTAGAAATTTGTAACAAAATGTTACATTGTTCATATTTAATTTATTTTTTAGAGCTCAATATTGGATCCAATGATTAATTTTGAAAGATCAATCTTATCGTTCAACTTAATGAAATTCGTACCGAAATGATTTGATTTTGAAATTTTGACCAAAACACATTTCAAATCTCCAACCTACATAACAACCAAAATGTTTTGAATGTAAAGAGTCCAAGGTAAGTGTCCAAAATCAAGATGAATGATTTGTAAACAACAAATGTGTACAATGGACAACTTATTTGTTGTTTTTATTTTTTAAATTGATTTTGATTTGTGCACTCGTAAATAAAATACTACTACATACATCCCTAAAGAATACACAATCAAAAATCAAATTAAGGGAGTATTTAATGAGACCGCATCCATTTAAACATTGTGGGAAATCAAAACTAATAATATCATGGTTAACCAAATTATCCACAGCAGAAAGCTTATTATTCAACATATGTCATGCAAATAAAGACACCTTCGAAAAAATCATCTTGTTTCAAACAATATCATTTAGAACAAAAGGTTGAACCTACATGTGTGGGATAACAATTGGTAAACTCATTATAAGAACCTTGGAAAAAAAGATCCCATTACACTGCAAATTTCATGGTGCTGGAGTTGGGCAAAGTTATGGTGCATAAGTCATTTCCTTATGCACTATGCATAAACACTTCACACCATTAGATTTCCTTCACACTCTCACAATCTGATCGCACACACGCCTCTGAAGCCTTGCTCGCTCGCTCCGACCTGATTTTCACCTTTGTTCGCCGCTCCGACGTGATTTATCCGGCGAGGTTGCACGGATTTCTCCAGCGACATTCCTTTCCTCCTCCAAAACTGTTGGAAACCATTAAGTACATTTAATGGTTTTGGAGTACAACTCACATAAACCATTTCTTTCCTCCTCCTCCAATTGTGTCAGTCCAAAACTGAATGATGGCAATGACTCTAGGTCCTTAGTTTTTTTCACCTGCTGGAAACCATTAAGTACATCTAATGGGTTTGGAGTACAACTCACAGAAACCATTTCTGGATTTATGCAGGGTGCATAAGAATTTCCTTATGCACCATAACCGCACCCGCTAGAGTTGTAACATTTTCAAAAACTGCTTTTCTCCCAATCACTTTTGCTCATTCCTACCTCAAACTACAAAAAATAACCTTAACATGACTTAACTCACATTGCTGCAACGTGACTTAAATCACGTTCCGAACACCAACATGAGTTAACTCACGTTGGTAACAATCCCATTCCTTTTTTTTTTAATTTTTTGCAGTATGTGCTTGTGTGTGCGGGTGGCAGTTGAAAAGTTTGAACTAGCTGGAGCATCTACAACTGACATTGGTGTCATGATAAAGAACCATTGTTCTAATGAGACAGCAATGGGAGAAGAGCTAGTTACCAACGTGAGTTACTCACGTTGGTTATACCGAATGTGAGTTTTATTTTTGATAGTTTGAGGTGGGAATGAGCAAAAGTGTTTGGGAGAATAGCAGTTTTCACATTTCATGTCTGCGTACCGCTCTTTTCACAACATTTTTTGCTCATTCCCAACACAAAATACTCCTGCATGAGTTAACTCACGTTAGGCTATTTTGTTAGGAAAGAGCAAAAAATGTTGTGAGAAGAGCGGTACTCTTTCTGTTTTGGTATGGTGGGCCCAATACAACTTCTAAAACTCGCAAGATACTTGCTTGTAAACCACAATGCACCTAGTAATCCCGTGCTCCATTTAGCCGCATTGTGTTAGTACCTAAACAATTAGAATTAGTTGCAGAAGAACAAGGTAGAGTAGAACACCAGATCCCTTACATAGAAGAAAACAAAGCAACAAACTTGTTGAGTGTAAAGGAAGTAATGTTCGGACATTTCTCACTTGTGAGTTATCATCAAACACAAATCTTAGGCAGTGGTTAATATGAACCACCATTTTAAGTGATCCATGATATGTAACATAAAACTGAGGATAAATGCAATATTAATTGTAATTGCAATGCGAGAGTCCTCAAAACCATATTTGCAAAGCAATCGCGACTGCAACCCCCAATTTAAAACCTCGGCAATACCATGGAATTTTAATCAACCTCGACATTAAAAACACGTTGTAATTGAACGTTGATATAATATACAAACATGATAGTCCTCTCAGCTTTTGAAAGTTGTTGAGTCAAAGGATAAAGCATCAACACTCTTGAAGTTTACAACAAAATAAAGCATAAGAAAGAAGCTAGCTATCTATGACTCAAGCTGAGCATACCAAACACCTTGGATCTTAACATCCTTTGGTGCTTTAGCACCCAAATCAGTGTCAGATGGCTGAATACTCTCAAACACACCAATAACCTCACCAGTCTCAGGCTTAGTTTGAGTAACACTCAATGTGATTTTCCCCTTAGATGATGCAGCACTCTTGTTGTTTTCCTTACCAAGTTCTTCTTCATCTCCTCTTCCACCCGCTGGCAATGCAACTGCATTGTCATAACCGGTAGATGCACCTCTTCCCTTTGGGTCCAAGAAAGAGCTTCCTCTGTATGATGGTACCAAATACTCACCACTGAAGCTCTCTGGCTTCCCTGATGCTACCAATTGTTTGATGGTGAAAAGGAATGGCACACGCTCGCCACCGGGAAGCTGGACGGTCACAGCTGCATAGTCAATGCCGTCTTTCTCCTCGAATTTGACAGATCCGTCTGATGAAACCTCGAAGGGTCCTTCAATCTCGTCGAGTGTGTAGGTTAAACGTGTCATGAGTTTGGTGTTTTGGAATGCAAGTGGGGTGTTCTTGGTTACACCTTCTGCTTTAACTGTGAACGAAGTTGGTTCGAGGCAGAATTTCTTGGCATTGTATTTTCCTGGTTTGAAGGAGAATGAGTCTACTCCTCCGTCAATGGTTGGACATTGGTTTGCTGTTCCGGTTCCTTTGACTTCCAAGTATGTTTTGCTTTGAATTTCGTCGAAGGTCAGCCTCTTTGGAGCTCCTTCTGCACTTGCTCCCTGAAATTAATTTATATTCTTATTCTTAGTCATGTTATGTAGAATAAAAATCAGATAGAATCGAACAATAAGTCCAACTAGTAAACACTTTGCAAATTAATTAGTATCCCATTCAAGTGGATTTGGATCATTCCCTGTCTCTACAATCAGAGGTCAGCAGATGGATCTCAACCTTTGAAATCCAACAGGTGACCTCTGGCCGCTGAAACATGAGAAGATCCAAGGTGAATTCAAGTTAGGTTGGGAATTGGGAATTAACATCATAAACCCCTTGTATTAATTATGTAATGTGATGGTTAAATATGATTTTAGTCTTTACAAAATGACGATCTTTCGAGTTTAGTCCTTGTTTTGCTTTATATTTGCCATTACTTAGTCTCTAGGGGAACTAAAATCATCCATTTATTTGGAAAGATTTTAAAATACGGACTAAAATTGAATAAAACCTTAGTATGAACTAAACTTGAAAGACCATGATATTAAAGGGACTATAAACATATTTCACCTACTATGTTACAAGATAAAATTAAATTTTTTGGGTGTCTATGATATTCCATTGCAACTTGTTATTGTCTAACAGACCTCCTTAATCAAAATGATCTATAACTAATTTAAACCAGTAGACCATTCATTACAACTAATCCAATAATAACAACAAGAAAAGTATAATTAAACAGATTAACTATAAATAAATGACAGTAAATTCTGCAGTATCCATGTAACACCAAATGTTTGATAATATCAACTTAGCATAAAAAAAAAAAATGAAGATAAAGAATAGAGAGACAAAGCAACATACAGAGACAACAAGAGCAGAGGTAGCAAGAGCAAATCCAGCAATCTTAGAAGCATCAACAAACTTCTGAGTCAACTCCTTGAAATCAGACTGAAGTGAACAAGTAACCTTAGCTCCATAGTGTTCCAAACCAAAAGCCTTAGAAACAGATTGAGTAGACTTGAGCTGCAAACTATTGCTACGTAACTTGGTTGGTTGCATGAGAGTAGCAGCTGCTTGTAGTGAGGCTGCCATTGCTCCTCTGTTAACTATTTGCTGTTCTACACAAACAAACTAGTTTTCAATAGGTTTTGTGTTGTTGAGAATTTGAAGGTTGCAATTATTTGGTGGCTATGGTATGAGTAAGATTTTGGATAGGATAAGGTGGTCTCTCATTGGATGGTTCAAGGTAATGTTATTTGTTTTGTTGGATGACACGTGGCAAGGTTCTTGAATAGGATAGAGATACTGTCTGTCAGATTTTTGGTGACTGGAATCTGACCACAAATTTCTTACATTTATAAATTAAGTGGAACATGGAATCAGTAACATATTAAGCAGAGAGGAAAAACATTATTTAAAATAAATGATAATTCTATAGTCACAAATTTTTATATTTAACTACGAGATTTATTGATTTAAGGTGAAAACAAAAGTGTAAGTGTTAAAACATCTATCTCGCTTGCGAACTAACCTGGACTACATATTAATCTTATGGGAGTCGATAAAAGAAAATGTTGTTTGTCCTCGAAGTGCATATTAGTAGTTTAACAGATATTGTTTGCAGTTCCAATTTCAAATTCTCTATTTTTTGTATTTATAGTGTATGAATTTATTCATCAAGTTATTTGACTAAAAAAATTGTTTTAAAATATTGATTAAACATTGAGAATATAATAAGGGTCGTGTTAATCAGTGTCCTAGAGCACTGATAAAAGAATTTGAAAGAGAAAGTTTTAAATTAAAAATGATACTTTTTACTTCCTCCGTTCCTTAATATAACCCCCCCTTTTGTTTATTTTTTTGTCCCTAAATATAACCCCATTTTCAAATTACAACACACATTAATTATTTTTTTTCTATATATACCCTTATTTAATACTACTACTAATTCTAAAATTACAATAAATTGACTTTTCACATTATCTCTTTAATGAGGGTAATTTTGTAAAATTGTACTATAAAACAGACACATTAACTACATCAACAACATTTCTTAATAAATGTGAAAAAAGCAATAGGTGACTATATTAAGGGACGGAGGGAGTATATTTTAAGACATTGAATGCACAACTTCCAATGTAATATATAAACAATATTTGATTTTTTTAACCAATGTCCTAAAGATACTTGTTAGCCTTTCAATACTTTATTGTTCTTGTATTGTACTCTCTCCGGTCCTATTTACAAGAAACAATTTAATTTTTAGATACATTAAATAATTTATGTATTTAGTTTAGGTTCTTGACTAGATACATACATTATTCAATATATTTAAAAAGTCAATTTTCTTTTGTAAATAGGACCGGAGGGAGTATCATACAATAAGCAAAAATAATGACTTTCACAATAATTAAGAAAAGTAGTTACATGGTAACTGGTTCAATTGAAATAAAAGATTATTGAAAATGTTTAATTTTTACACTTGCATTTAATAATGTGTTGACACATAAACTAATAAATCTTACAACTAATATGTTTTCATATTTATTAATTGGAGAAATGTTATTGACAAACTCTATGATACACTCTTTTAAACACACTCTTTATTATTGGTCCACATCATCATTAATTTGAAAATGTTTACAGGGTGACCGGGTATGCAGGTACTCCAACGATGCGTTGTCATCACTCAAATTTTTTCGAGTGATGATCCATCTTTTATGACAGTTACTTCAATTTTTTATAATTCCAACTACCATTTCTGGGCTCGTTTCATGCACAGAACTCTCATTGATGGAACAATTCCTTCAATTACTGATTCGTTTGATCCTATGTCTTCAATTGTTCAATCCATTGTGAAAGGCAACATGAAAGGCATGGAAATTTTGCACCAATTTTTTTAATGATTCTTCACCATTGATCAATGTTGTGAATTCTTGGAAGTTTAAAGATGGTTATCCTAGTAACAATAGCAAGAATATCACTCAAGGTTAATAAGCCTAGAGTTTGTACCTATTATGGTAAAAATGGTCACACCGTTGAAGTGTGTTATAGGAAACATGGCTATCATCCACATCTTTAGGGGAACTTTAATCAATTTTATGCAAAAAATGACAGTGAAAATGTGGATTCTACTTTTCATATTGATACAGACAAATGTGTTTCTCCTTCAATCGATACTGACTAGCATGACAAGTCAATTCATTTACTTCAACATTTAGGATTTTGCCCATTACGAAAAATTCAACACTGCTGCCTCCCGTAGGAGTCTGGGCCTGGTCTCAGTCTCAGTCCCAGTATGGCTGATCATCCTCTCGGATGAGCTACTGATCATGTTTTAATCAAGATTCACTTACTAGACATGCTTCTTCTAATCATGTTATCTCTTCCATATCGATTGGTCACACATCAACTAATAGGCAAGGTATTTGTTTCATTCTAGTGATCACATATGTGCAATTTTAAAGTGGTTTCATTCTTACAATTGAATTCCTCACATGGTTATTATGCAATAGATAAACACGTTAGAACCATAAAATTTACCTCTAATTTTGTAATTTTCCATGTTTTATATGTGCTAGAGTTTCATTTTAATATGTGTTAAAATTGTGAATCACAATCGCAATTAATGGTTACCAGTGTTAAATTCAGGAAAAGAACACATTCAAAATGATTGGTTTTAGTGATAAAAGAGAGAGTTATATTATGTAGTCATTCCATGTAAGATTGTTTGTGCTTCAAGCAAAGGATACCCTTCATTTGTTTCCCACTTATCCTCTTCTAGAATGACCTCTATACATTCAATTTGTTATCTTTTTTCAAGTTGTATTACAGCTGACAAGCCTTTTGAGCTAATGCGTGTGTGAATTGATATCTGGACTCCTATTGATGTCAAATCTTTAGAGTCATATGCTCAAATGCGCGTTTGGCCTCTCAAGTTTGAAAATCACAATTTTGTACCCTCCAGGTTTTTTTGCAAAGCAGTGATATTTAAAGGGACAAAAGTGCAAATTTTAAACTTTACAGTTTCGACGGCCAAAATAAAGATTGATACTTTTTTTACCAATACTCTTTCAGCCGTGTTATGATCGAACAAGAGTTGTTTCTGATTCTCCTCATCAAAATCAATATTACAATTGTTACAAAGTTTTAAGCTGAAGCTCATTCCCTTTATAAATTTTTTAGCTGTACATTTTTACGTAACATTATTGATGCCATATTGACAAATATTCAATTAATTTTAAAGAGCTCGTTTAATAATATTTGTTACTTTTATTTGCTGGCTTCGGTCTAAATTCAGATTAAATTTATGCATTCAATTTCACAAAACCTGATATATTCTTTAGTTCTATGATTTTCTTTGAAGTAGCAACAAGAAAACAAAAGATACAAATTCCTCAGCAACATGTACATTTTACATTAACTCTCTAAGTGGAATAATTCAACAAAAAACACATTCAGATTATTAAAACACATCACAATCTAAAAAATCAGACAATGTAGGCAAATAGAAATACAAGAGTTGACTCAGTGGTGGCTAGATTTGTTTAGGTTCGATTCTGCCTGCAATTGTCCTCACCTGAAAATCAGAAGAGGGAGCTTTGTATCCTCATCGTCATCCCCAAAATAAAATAAAATAAAATAAAATTAAAAAGGGAGATCACTCAGTTCAGCGGGGTTATCGACACGCAAAGCAATCTCTCAAAAGAGAAGAAAGCACTGCACTGCGGTCTGTTGAGCTTGAATTTTATGGAGTCATCACCGTGATCTCAAAATCATACTAAAACAAACTAAATTATATTTTGAATGGCACTCAGAATGAGTAGGAGGATTGCTTTAATCATATAAAAACTCATATGACAATAAAATCAATCATCATAGTGCCAGATATATATATATATATATATATATATATATATATATATATATATATATATAACTACAAAAATTAAAAACAAAATAGATAAAAAGAAAATAAAAAATGGAAGTGTGGAATTCTCTCAGACAAATGCCTCGTTTCGTCCTCACGATTGTTTTGAATGGAATTTCATCAGACTCGTCATCGTTTTAATCATCACTGAGAATACCACATCTGAGTTCCTATTACTTCAGCAAAATCGATTTATTCATTCATAAAAAAACAACAATAAAAAGCAACAAAAGAATCAAAGAAAATAAAACAGAGTAAACGGCGAAAGAAAAGAAACTATTGTGATGCTGAAGAGTGAAACAACTGATTCGTTTTTATAGGCGGAGCGATTTAGGGTTTCAATGGGCCCCGTTTCTTGGGCTTAAACAGTAAAACATAACCTTACTAACTGGAGAGATTTATATCTATACCCCCATAATACTCAAAACACCCTTCATTTTAATTTCTGGCTAAATTTTATTTTATTTTTTCAGATGGTTGAGGGAAGTAAGGTTGATTATGATTTGGATAAGTTTTAGGCAAAAAATACGTTTCCTACTCCAATCAAACTTAGATGCATCCTATTTTTTTCTCGAAAATACTCTTTGTTCAGAGTATGAAATCTGAATCATTTTTTAGGGATATTCGAATTTTAAAAGTTGGAACCTAATAAAACCAAGAAAATATATTGTGGTTGATATCAAAGGTCTTTTTTTATCGTCGTATGATACCTGCCAAAAATACAAAGCAATTTTAGGGGTTGTATGAGCAGTCGACGGTGACCATGATATCATAAAACACCCCTAACTAAAAAAAATGCGAAGTAAAATGAGAAGTGAAGAAGGTATGAATATGTTGAAGCGTGCAAGACTATTTATAGCTCTATAAACTTATCCTAGATTGTAACTACACTCAAATGAAATGTTTACACCGCCTAAATCGACCAAAAAGCATTAAACACACTACAAATCACCAAAACCTTTGGTGTAACGTCACTGTCCACAGTCTGGGATGGTTCATATTATATATGTCAAAAATATCAGCAACATTTCAGATTATATAATTTGAATTGTCCCAAATTGTGTTTAACCTTGAACTTTTGTTGGATTTTATGGTAAATAACATAGGAAAAAGTAAACGAATTCAACAACGTAAAGCAACATAATATGATGAGAAGTGATGATGAAAGGGAAGATGTTCCAATAGATTGTTTTAAAGCTAGATCATGCTGTCTTGCCAACTAACATATTTCTATTGGCAAGACTACAGGATCTAACTCATCGTATTCATATCTGCCGTATAATTTTTCAAAGTTCTTTGTTGAGTTTTTAAGATGAGTGCCGACGAAAGGCAATGTGTTCATAACAACAATGCTAAAACACCTTCCCTCCTTAGCACTATTCTTATAACCAACATGTTCATAACAACATCCGGCAAGGTGTTCACAGTTTGTGTTTTACAACAAATGAACCAAACAAACTTTATACAAGTTTTTGTGTGTCATGGATCACAAAAACTATCGGTACAATGTGCAACACATAAAAATCATGCCTTTGACAGGTTCGAATTATATAATCTAAAATGTTTTTTATCTTGCAAATTATGAGATTTAACTCATTTAATTTAATTTTATTGACGTACATTAAATATAATAATTTCAAATACATCAAACGACATAATTCAAAAATGTAAAATATATAATAAAATAAAACAAAACAAATCACGAATCAGTCAAACTAACTTTTTCGTCTAGTTTTTCGAAGAGCCTTGATTTCTTCTTAGTAGGTCGAATCAAACTCTTCGAATATATTTGAAAGATTTGACTAAAAAAATGTCTAACTCAATTGGTCTTTAATATTGTTCTGACCAAATATCAAAAACATGGTTCTCACATCGTTATTGTTCATGAGCTTCATTCGTTAATATTTTCTCTCTACTCTAGATATTATTTTTTTATTACAAAAAAAACACAAAAGGATAAAAATATCATGAGGTATCAAATGATTATGAAGATACAAAATTGTGATTTTGCGTGTGTGAATTGATATCCTTGATATGCAGCTGTAAATACTAATCTCAAGTAGAACCGTAGTGGATGGTAAAATTCTTCTTCAAGAGTATTTAACAATCTTGTATTCTCTCAATTGAATTCTCTCCATTGAATTCATATATTTAAACCACTCTAGACCCCAACTTTTTACAGCCACACTAATGGATTCCTGCAACAAGTTTTTCATAATTAAACTTGGCTGCAGATAACGGAAGAGTTATTCTTTATATACCTTTGAAGACAAATTTTAAAATTCTTACGAGTTTTACACATGGTACATTAAAAAGAAAATACATGGTTGACATATATAGAAGAGCAAGTCTATAGTTGTTGCATTGTGTTTGTTATCTACTGTCATTCAGTATTGTCAAAATTCCGCCATGATGCTTTAGCATGGCAGATTAGTGACAGCCACCATAAGCTGTAATATCAATTATTTACGTCATGCTTCTGCCACAGGTCACAACACCATGTTTATATGGCTGGCCACCATAATCCGCCCTTGAAAACACTGCTGTCATTCATTGCTATGTGTACAAACATCTAAGCAGGATTAGGAACCATGTCTAAATGAGTAAGGATGTGCAAACAAAAATCTGTTATTTGGATAAAGTATTGGTAGGGAGAGACCAAGCTCTCGAATTCTTGAAAGGGTCTCGAATTTCTTGAGGAATCAACTTAACCGTGTCCTCGTTTGTCTTTTGTTTATATCAGTTTCTGAATAAATATTTTATATGTATTTGTATCTCTGATTGAGAGTTCCTTCTCCAGAGATTATATCAATAATATCCAGTCATGATTCACTACACTTGTACCAGTTTCTTTCAAAATTGCTGAATTTGGAAGTGGGTGTGTGTGGTAAGTAAATGGCCTAACTGTTTTTAACTTTTAAGTATGGCTTAAAACTGAAGTAACAAAATGCTACCGTGAAAAGGACGAACCTATATGGAATAATCATTAGCACAGTACAAACAATCAGTTCATTAAACTAAACTCACCAAGATCTTTTCATTGAGTGTGCCCCTTTCCTCAAAGAACTTGTCGATAATCTTACCGAGTCCAATACGCATTGTGGTTTGAGCCAGCTGAATGACAGCATGAAGGACATTCTCAACCCCATAAGAAGCAAGTTTAGGATTCACAATCTGCACTCCAAAAAAAAAAGAAGTTAAAAACCCACAATTAAATTAGATTGATTATAAAAACAGTTTTTCAATTTTCATTGTTTCCTTATCAACAAGTAAAATTAATACAAATTTTAGCAAATGAAAATAAAAATATTTTCGCAAAGAAAACCGAGCCTAAAGTGGCACCACTCGTCTTAGTTGTAGGTGTGTTCCATGTACATGTATGGTTGAAGCTACATATGTGATTATATAGTTTCTTAGATTACTACAGGTGTCAACGTGTCAGTGTGGATGCTTTATTATTATAGACAAAAAAATGGACACACCTTTACATAAAGTAAACCTTCAATAAGTAGGGTTGACATTATTCTTAGTGATAGCAGGCTGAGCAGGAATCCTGATAAATTCTTCCTTTAGCGAATGAACGTAAGCAATTCTATCAACAAAAGGGACCAAATAATGGATCCCGGCTGAAAGAGTTTTAAAGTATTTTCCGGATCGCTCAATAATAAACACGTTATACTTTCGCACAATCTGAACCCCCAATTCAACTAAGGAGTAATTTCATAATTCCTAATAAAAAATTCAATCCAATTAAAATCAATACAAACAAAATAATGAATTCAATTTCGTAATTCTTGATCAGTGAGAATGAAAATGACCTATCTCGACCACCCAACGATTGGGTGATAGAACTAAGTGCGATTCTCGCTGAATTGGATTTCAAAATGTTCACCATTTTCGTGTTTGAAATTTGCAACTGCAACAAACCTCTTTTGTTTTGTTGAATGATATAATTGAAATTAATAATGAAAAGGCAGTCAAAAATCACTTTCCGCTCTTTTTGTTATCTTAACCAAACCACTTTGAATTTGAACGAATTAGTTGGGATCGGACCTCAACTTAAACCGATTAGGGTAAAATGTGGGCTGCGTTGGTTTAAATAACTAGTGGGAGTTAGAGGTCTTCATGGGAGTATAAAGAATTGCATTACCAATACATTCTTACAATCACATATTCGGAAAACAACTCAACTCCATGTCCATGTTCAAAAATTTGATAATCTCAGTGTCAACTTAAGATTACTACATTAGTAAGGTTAAAAAGTTTCGTTCATCTTTAATTCTTGCTTCAAACAAGATGGATGTATATATTCTATCGAAAAAGAATTATATGTAATTTTTCTTTTCAATGCTTATACACTTACATCTTCACTGTTTTGGATGTAGAAAATATACAAGCCATTACCTCTTATCACTATTATATGATCTCAAATCTCAAAGTATAAAGTTATTTTCCTTGAGTTTCAAGCAAGGACAATATCAGTGGAAATTATGAAAATTTTAAATTGCTTAGGTGATTAGCTTTTTCAGTCTAGCATTCCAAACAAGTATTTAAGTAAAAAAATTGCATCCAAGAACAATATTTTGTTCACCTAATGTTAAACTTACAAGATTGCTATATGACAAATGTACTCTAGTATATATAACTTTGAAGATGAATTACAATAAACTCTGCATTAACATATTGTCTACAAAAACAGTGAAGTTCAGTTCCATTCTGACTCCACTTTCCATAAAATTTATTTTCCAAAAAAATTTCACATTACTACCAGCTAGTATTATACTATATGGTATAATGTTTTTATAATCATCGGATAACCATTGCCCAAATAGGATAGACTATGAGAAAGATGATGCCAAGAGTGTTTGAAATTCCATGTCTTTGTGTGAAAGAATTTCTGAATCCACCAGTAGCTCTAATATGTTCTTGTAGTAGGTAACAACCAATGAAAAGATCAATTGCTACTCCAATCCAATTGTTCCTAAACTTTATAGCAAGCAAGTCAGGGGTTACTGTCAAAAGAAGGATCATTGATCCTGGCAACTCCAACCAATCTGCATGGATTAATATAATTCAAGTCAGTTTTAGAAAAACTAGGCACCAATGTTGTTATACATATGTAGCTGCTTGAAATTAATTAAAACATATACCAGGGAAATGTTTATTGAAGAAAAGCCTCAACACGACTGCAATGAAAGCAAACCATTTTCCAACTCCTCCTCTGAAAATAATAAAAATGAAATTTCGACAAATTTTCAATGTAGAACTCAAATGTGAAAGAAGAGGAGTTCAAATGGAATAGTAAAAGAGAAAAGAGTAGGAAGATGAAAAGTTACTATTAAACATTACCTGAAAAAATTATACAAGGACTCCGGAAAGCTGAAGAAAATGTAAGGCACTAGTAATGCAGTCAGCATATTGGTTCTCCAATTTGTTCGATCCAATATCAATAAATAACTGAAATGAACATTTTATTATATAGCCAATTTAATCTAAAAGATATGCTTGTTAAGCAATTGTGCCTATATAGACAGGATCGGTCGAACGCATATTGAGACTTAAAGCGAACAAAATTATATAATTGATCTTACATGGCAGCAAAGGAAGCGATCCATCTAAGGAGAGACATGCCAACACCTTTGCCTCCCAACATAGTTGCATGATTGAAGAGCTTCTTAGCTGCAAACTTGAGCTCATTCCAATCTGAATCAATTAAACTAGCTACAACGGGGTCCGTTTTCGTAGCCAAATAGTTCATTAGCATTCTACCCATTGTGCTAAGGATTATTAAAAACTAACAAATACGTTGTATATATGCAATATATTTTTTGAATAAAATATATATGCAATATATAAATATAGATATAGATATAACCAGATAAACAATCAAAATATGTGCGGCATGCAGTAAAAAAATTATGTTTTAAGACAGGAACGAGAATGTTTTAAAACTAGTGTTGAGGTTGTCTTTATAGAACTAGCAAGTTATGAATTGTGGGGGTTTTAAAGCTAGTGATTTAGAAATTATGTGAGAGGTCCTAATTCAATGTTTCATCACCCAATGGTCGGGGAATAATACAATGCGAAGTTTGAGATCCTTTGGTCTTCTATTTCCACATGTTTTCTGAACTTTGACCATTTCATTGCTTTCCTAGTTCCATGGTTGAGTGGAGTGGCAGTGCACCCATGCACCACAGAGACATTTTTTCTTTTGGCAAAGCTACATTGAGCTTTTCTAACACGTGGCTATATGCTATAGGAGCACCACGACCACGACCACCACCAATAATAATAATAATAATAATAATAATAATAATAATAATAATAATATTAAATTATACGTATCTCATTTGAAACGTTAAAATATACTCCATTTGTTTCAAAATAAGTGTCGTTTTAGCCAATTGCACACGGATTAAGAAGTCGAATGAAATAATCATTAGACATAACACTTTTACTAAAATACTCAAGAAAAAGACAAAAATAAAGTTGCATTGAGAATTGTGCGAGAGAAAAGTTAAAGCATTCATTGAGGATAAAGTTGGGAGAAAAAAATTAAAGTTGTATTGAAAATGTAAAGTGACATTCATTTTGAAACAATTTTTTTTTGCTAAAGCGACACTCATTTTGAAACGGAGTGAGTACACTCTTCTCTGTAGAGAAGTAATTATACGGGTTCGACTCATATCATGTGCATGGTGGGCTAAAGTGTCGAACCTTACAATTTTAAGGGTCTCAATAGGAACGTCTTGAAGGGGTGCAAACAACTCTACGAGCTGGACCATTAATTTATGAAGGCCTCCAAATATTTTCTTTTATATGAGGCCCAAATTATGGAATATATGTTTGCAACGTCAAATGTCATTCATATATCTTTAATTAGCATGTTGTCAAGCTGAATGTCTCTAGCTCAACTTATAAGTTTTTTTTTCTTCTTTTGAACAAAACATTGATATACAACACAACTTTACATTGGGCTATAGACATTAACGTGTTTTGTGGTAAATATATATATATATATATATATATATATATATATATATATATATATATATATATATATATATATATATATATATATATATAATGCAAAGTAAAGCAAACATAATCCATAAGATGTTATGATCAAATACAGGTAAATCATCTAAAAATAAGTCTAATTCAGTTGTTAAGTAAAATATAATTTGAAAAGTTAATATAGCAAAGAAGAAGTTATGACAAAACATTTTATTTCATAAAATTTACTTACAATAGTAGAAGTAGGCAAGATTCTTCAGTGTTTTGATTCTGAAAAATTTTTTGCATGCTTCTTACAAACACAAAGGATCCTTTTATAAACCAAGGATCAGAACCGGACTCTAAAAAATAAAAACTTAAGACTATAAATCTTACAAGTCCGAGCTATTATTACAACAAGCCAAAACTTAACAAGACATAAAGAAAAGCAATAAAGTAAAAGTTACAAAAGATAACATGACATAAAGTAATGATAACATTATTTTCAAATAATTCCAAAATATAGGTCCACCACGAACAGTAATCTAGAGGTCTTGGATTCCATAGCAGTCATCTTCATTGTCTGCTGCGCTGGTAATACTAGTACTTTCATTATCAGATAGGACTGACATAGCATCTTTTACTTTATCTAAAAATTCTTGAGGGTCGGTAATCTTCTGAAGTGACTCTAATAGCTTAGGATGAAGAGTTGAGAAATTATTAATATCAGATGAAGGTAAAGCCTTGGATGATTGGCAAAGATTTGGATTTGCCTTGAACCAAGCATTTAATCTTTCTGTAGAGAGTAATTGCGGATTAAACTTACTCCACCATTTGACAGAGTATCTCTTTACTAACTGTACTGGAGTTGCCTCTTCCCATAAAGGTTCAGAAGAGAAAGTCCAAGAGGTAATCCAAGTGATTCCAAATATTGCACAAAAACTAAGTAAGGCTTTATGCTGAGGACATGAAGTAGTTTCATTGAATACTTTAAAGGCGTCAAAGGCATAATCTGGTAATGTGTCCAAAATTGGTCCAATGGTGTAGAACCATTCAATGAACCAGGATGGAAAATTAATTGAAATATTCTTATTAAACCAAATAAACCATGTGTGATTATAAGGTTCAATATCTAAAAAATGGTACCATGCTTTTATATAATCAAAATAATTATAACATTGGGGAACGAAGGTTCTGCTGAGAGACTTTACTTTAAAAGGGGGTTGACCCCAATCTGATGGAGTTAAGACCTTGTTAATCTTAAATTTTGAAAAAGTAATTCTTGATGGATCTTTAGTATCATAATTATGCGTAAGGGTTATTGAATCTGTATCAACTAAAATAAATTCATAGAATCTTCTTGTTTTTTGAAGATTTGAATCTTCTGGTAGGAAGAAAAACCCAGGAGGTAGTATTTTTGATACTGTTTGAATTAATGAGGCATTTGGTTGGCAATAAAGACTTTCTAATGGTATAATGGGTACAATTTGATTTTTAGTAATGAAAGTGGATTTTGGGGTAGTCTCCGGAGGAGAGTAATAGGCTAATTTTGTAGGACGAGACTTTAATGTAGAGGGACTTGCTAGTTGTGAGGTAAACTGCAAAGGTGTAACCAGAGCAGGTCTAATTCCAGATAAAGGTCTAAATTTTGAAGATGTAATAGTTTGGGGACTAGTCACCAGCTTATTCAGGTAATTGGAAGATCCTAATGTTTTTTCTGTGGAACTTGATGAATTTAATGCTAGTGTTTTATCTGTGACTTTCTTTGGACCATAATTATCTCGAGGATCAGGAGCGTCACTCATTTTTGCCCTGTAGAAATTCCCTTGTCAAAAAGTCTGGTAAGGAATTTTTAATTCCTGATATATGCTCAATTTCAAAATCGAAACATGAGAGTAATGCTTGCCATCTTGCGAATATATGTTTAGAAACTAAGTTTTTAACATCTTTTTGTAAAACACTGGTTGCAGCTTTACAATCAGTTTTTAATAAAAATGGTTTTAAAAACAAATCATCTTGAAATTTAGTAATACATAAAACAATGGCTAAAATTTCTTTTTTAATAGTACTATAATTTAATTGGGCCGGGTTCCAAGTTCCAGAGTAAAATCTGACAACTTGTTCCTTATTCGATCCCGGAAGTAATTGTTTTAAAATTCCTCCAAACCCAATATCAGAGGCATCAGTTTCCACTATTAAGTTGGCTGCAGGATCTGGTATTCCTAAGCAGGGTAATCTCTTAACTATCTCTTTTAGTTTTAAAATACTCTGAGTCATAGTAATGTCCCAAGGAGGTGGATTTTTCCTAAGTCGTTTAAACAAAGGAATACATATTGTTCTAAGGTTAGGAATAAAGTCGGAAACATAATTGATACATCCCAAAAATCTTTGTAATTGAGTTTTATCTTTTAACTCGTTTGGAAACTTGCTAACAAACTCTAAAGACCTACTAATTGGGGTATACATCCCTTGGGTTATATCAAAGCCTAAAAATCTAATCTTTGATTGATAAATTTTTAATTTCTTTTCAGATAAAACCAACCCATTATTCTTAATAATTTGATAAAACAATTCCATATGGTGAAAGTGTTGATTAATAGAGTCTGAGAAGACTAATATGTCGTCTAAATAGACAATAGTAAAATCTGTATAATCATTAAATATTGTATTCATAATATTTTGAAATTCTGAAGGAGCATTTTTTAATCCTAACGGCATAACATTCCATTCGTAATGGCCAAAAGGCACAACAAAGGCCGTTTTGTATTTATCTTTTTCTTCTAACTGAATTTGATAGTATCCGGATTTTAAATCGAATTTAGAATAAATACTTTTGTTGTGTAATCTGTTAATTAAATCTTTTTTATTGGGTATAGGATATCTAATCCATTTTAATGCTTTGTTTAAGGGTTTGTAGTTTATCACTAATCGAGGACTTCCTCTTTCTAATTCCGAAGCATTAATGACATAAAAAGCTGAACAGCTCCAAGAAGATTTACTAGGTCTAATTAGTCCTTTATTTAAATATTCTTGTATTTCTTTTTTGCAATAGTCTAAATGTTCTTTATTCATTTGTATTGGCCGAGCTTTGGTTGGTATATTTATTTCTCTAAAATCTGGTTCATAAGGTAAAGACACCGTGTGCACTTTTCTTTTCCAGAACGCATTGGGCTGTTCTGAACAAAGATCTGATTTAAATTTTTCTAACATATGGCTAATTTTTTCCTTAATGATAGGACTCTCTAATTGTTCTTCTATTCTTTTAAAATGTATTTCTTTATTTATAAAATTAATTTGTTTTTTCTTTTTATTTATTAAATTAATTCGAGATATAGCTCTTTCTTGTATAGAGTTTAAATCTCTAATTTTTGGTTTGTCTAAAAATTCAAAATTAATTTCTCTTTCTAATACTGTGGTAGTTATACCATTTTCACTGACATTAAAAGGGTAAAGTAATGTTAAGAAAGGTGTTCCTAAAATAATTTCTTCAGTAATATTTTTTACTAATAAAAAGGAGGTTACATAACATATCCTATCTTTACAAACTTTAGCGTTAGATAATTTATATGAAACTTGTAATCTATTACCATTAGCTCCTCGTAATGATTCTTTAGTCTTTTCATAAAATTGGGTAGGTATTAATCCTTCTTGTATACAATTTAAATCTGCCCCAGAATCTACTAGAGCCGTAAACTCGTAAGTTGAATCTTTAATTATTAATTTAATTCTTGTATACCATTTATGTGATATCAATTTTTCTATTTTATTAATATATGTATCTTCTTCTTTTTCTTTACTAGTAGAAGGTAGAGAAATAGCCTTTTTCAACCTATTTTGTTCTTGAATAATCATAGTTCCTTGTAATTCTAGCATTTTAACTTCTATCTCATCATCTTTAGTTTTTAAAGATTGAATTTCTCTTTTAAGGATCTTAATTTCTTCTTGCAAATCTTTTAAGGTTATAGGATTTTGAGCGGGTTTTTTAAAAAGTTCCATAACATCCTTAAATTCTACTTTATGTAGTTCTCTTTTTTCTATTTCATTATCGTCTATAATGTTTTTAATCTGCCTCATGAAAGCTTGTTTACTTTCCGATTCTTCCATCTTATCTAATATTCCTATTAATGTATTAGCTTGATGATTAGTTAAAACATTAATGCTTTTAATACAATTATTACAATTACAAAACTCTAACCCTAAACACTCATCTAACTCTTCT
The DNA here is from genome assembly GCA_958299785.1 of Medicago lupulina. Classification (NCBI taxonomy): domain Eukaryota; kingdom Viridiplantae; phylum Streptophyta; class Magnoliopsida; order Fabales; family Fabaceae; genus Medicago; species Medicago lupulina. The sequence continues at coordinate 18,627,092 of OY283143.1, read as the reverse complement.
TCACTAGATTCACTTGATTCGACTAAGTGATTAATATCTTCTACCTCTGATTCACTAGATGACGAATATTCATCTTCTGATATTAGCATTATGTTTTCTAAGGTATGAATTAAATTTCGTTTTAATTCTTCTGATATATTTAAATCACTAATTTGTTGTATTTTTTCTCTAACTTTGCAGTCATTTGCATAATGACCAAATCTACCGCACTTGTAGCATTTAATGTCTTTATTTTTATTACTATGTTTTTGGTAGGGTTTTTTAGTATTCTTTTTTCTTGGATTCTTATAATATTTTTTACTTTCTTGAGGGTTTTCTTTCTGGTAATTCTTTTTCTTATAATATTTGCTAGAACTCCTATTATGCTTACTAAAAGTTTTCTTCTTACTCTTAGGGTTACTAGGAGCTCGTATGGGGGTAGCACCATATTGCTCACAGAAAGATCCCATCTCCCTTTTATTGTTTAATTTTTCATTCTTTATTTTATTCTGTAATTTGTAATCGGTACAAATTTGTAATCCTGTTTCAATAATATAATTAGATATTTCTCCCATGGTTAACGAATTAAAAGGTATTTCTCCATTGTAGTTTTGCCTAATATTACTCTTGACTTTGTCCGCAAATAATCTAGGTAAACCACTAATAAACCTTTCTTTCCAATAAATTGCTGCCCCATCTGGACGCAGACATAATTTTGATAAAAACATATCTTTATACCAACGGTAATCTGACATGGTAGGGCAATATAAGTTTAGTAATTGTTCTGACGCCCTTTGTTGTAATTTCAAAGGTTCTCCTATGAAGAATTTAGTTATTGCGTATAATAAAGTTGTAACGCAGATTTCTTCATTAGTTTCAGTTTTAATAGCAGAATCAATCCTTAACTTATCTTCGTCACTAAGGATATTATCCCACCAACCTTTTAATTGACCTGTAAATCCCATTACTAGCATATCTTTTGTTTTTCTATCTGAATTCTTTTTGATTTTAAAGGCAGTTGCTGCCATTGTCATATTTTGAATAATATTTAATATATGCTGCTCTGACGCACCATCTATGTTCCATTCTATAATACAGTCTCCTGAGTAACTATCTCCTATAAAACTATTCCTTTCTTCAAACTGAACATCAGCAAAAGAAGGCCTAGGATAATAGTTTCTAGTCTTAGGTCGCGGAGGCTTATCAATTCGAGAAATAATATTTTCTTCTTCTTCAAAAGATAATGTATTAATTTTTACTTCTGATGTGGATCCTATACTTAAAACTTTTAATCTGTCAGCCAATTCATCTAATTTTTGTTGTGGATTATATCCTAAAGTTAAATCTTTAATTTCTTTATCTGTGGGAATATTATAATGATAAATTGGTCTTGTAGGATCGGATATTTTTACCTTTAGCGTGTCAGGTAATAGTTGTTCAACTCTATCTAATTGTTGAGACATAGTATGTAAGATTTGATTAGTGTAATTTAATTGACTATGAATATTATTAGAATCTTTTCTTTGTTCAGACGGGTTGCTTATGGCCTTAAAAGGCGAGGCTTCTATTTCTATATTTTCTCTAGAGGGTATAATTTTTATAGCTTCCAAAGGAGGGTGAATAGATTCAATTATTTCCTTTCTAGAAGTTTTCCATTTAATGCTCATCCTAGTTTTAGTATTTAAAAATAATTCTTTGGCATAGGGATTCAATATGTTATTATCTAAACAATATAATTCGAACCAGGTAAAAAAGTAAATATTAATCTCCTGATGTTCTAAAAATTCATAAAATAACTTTAAGTATAAGTCTCTTTCTGATTTAGAAAAGTTATCAAAGTACCATCTACGTTTTTCTTTATTATATTCTGATAAGAATTCTTCTTTAATCCAAGTTTTATCAATTTCAAAAGGTTCTTCCTTATTAATCATATTTAATACTTGTGATTCAGTTGGCGAAGGAGACCTACTAATTCTCTCTTGATAAATAGGTCTTGGTATCGTTGGAGTAAAATTAACTCCTGCTAGGTTTAATCTGATTGTAGAATCTACTGAATGTCTAGCAGAGGAAGGTCCTATGCTAGGACTCTGATTGTACCTATAAGATTGACTCCTATTCATTCTTATTCTAATATTTCCATCTTGGTCAGCAATAATATCTCTTATAGATCTTGCTTCTAGTTTCTCTGGTTGAGTAGCATTTTCTATTATCCATTCTTCTGGAATCTTTTCTTTTAATTCAGAGATGGTTAATATCTTAGGGGTAATTATATTAGATTTCTTAAGATTAGCTTCTATAACACATGTTTCATTTCTAGGTGTAGATCTCAACGATTTATAATTATAATTAACATTTGTAACTTTATAGGTTATTCTAGTAATGATGTCTACATTAGATATTCCTTCAGTAAAATTATCATTTTGATGTTGAACGCAAATGACTAAAGACGAACTAGTAACTTCATCTCCTAAACTCATCGAATAATTAGGATAACAATTGAAATAAACGAGACCATCATTAAGATTAGATTCTAACATGGCTATCACAGAGTCATGAAAGTCTCTAATTCTAGAATCTCTTAGAATTAGTAATATTGGTGAGTTTAAACCTAATTTATGTAATGGTTTTACAGCCACTTGGACTAAGCCTAAGTGAATGTATCTAAATCCATTTTTATAATGTTGATCTAATAGTTTTTTATCTAATAGCGTAAACGTTTCTTGCTTATTTTTAACATTTCTAGCTTGTTCTAATGTATGAATGATTTTTTGACTTTTAAAATCAAAAGTACTCATTTTATATATTTCATTTAACTTAATTTCTGGCATGTTCCAGTTTATTAATTTATTTTCTATTTCTTGTACTTCTAATTCTTGATTTTGAAAAGTATCTTGATTTAAAGTTGTTTCAGATTCGGAGGAAGTAGGTGGAACTAAAGCTCTATTAGATCTACTACTTCTACTGCTAAAACTGCTCCAAGCCCTATTCAGTAACCGAGACATCTTTGATCTAAGTTTACTTTTAAAGTTTAGATTGAATGACTCTAAACTTACTTTACTATGTGACTCTCTTCTCCCCCTTATTTTTGTTTGAGTTCTAAAGAAAAATACAACTAGGCTAAACCAACGGTTTCACTGCCCTATCTGCGGGTCTTACTACCTGGACCACCCAGCTATTCAGCATTCTTCTTACAAAACTGGTCAACACTCAGGGTTGCGGGTTGAATCAAAAGTAAAATAATTTAAAGTGTGAACAATTAAAACTTTAAAAGCACTTAATTCAAAGGGGTCTCAGAACCAACAGGTAAGTAAATTTTATGAAATAAAATGTTTTGTCATAACTTCTTCTTTGCTATATTAACTTTTCAAATTATATTTTACTTAACAACTGAATTAGACTTATTTTTAGATGATTTACCTGTATTTGATCATAACATCTTATGGATTATGTTTGCTTTTACTGCTTTGATTTTGCATACTGGTATCAGAGCCTGTTGGTTCTGAGACCCCTTTGAATTAAGTGCTTTTAAAGTTTTAATTGTTCACACTTTAAATTATTTTACTTTTGATTCAACCCGCAACCCTGAGTGTTGACCAGTTTTGTAAGAAGAATGCTGAATAGCTGGGTGGTCCAGGTAGTAAGACCCGCAGATAGGGCAGTGAAACCGTTGGTTTAGCCTAGTTGTATTTTTCTTTAGAACTCAAACAAAAATAAGGGGGAGAAGAGAGTCACATAGTAAAGTAAGTTTAGAGTCATTCAATCTAAACTTTAAAAGTAAACTTAGATCAAAGATGTCTCGGTTACTGAATAGGGCTTGGAGCAGTTTTAGCAGTAGAAGTAGTAGATCTAATAGAGCTTTAGTTCCACCTACTTCCTCCGAATCTGAAACAACTTTAAATCAAGATACTTTTCAAAATCAAGAATTAGAAGTACAAGAAATAGAATATAAATTAATAAACTGGAACATGCCAGAAATTAAGTTAAATGAAATATATAAAATGAGTACTTTTGATTTTAAAAGTCAAAAAATCATTCATACATTAGAACAAGCTAGAAATGTTAAAAATAAGCAAGAAACGTTTACGCTATTAGATAAAAAACTATTAGATCAACATTATAAAAATGGATTTAGATACATTCACTTAGGCTTAGTCCAAGTGGCTGTAAAACCATTACATAAATTAGGTTTAAACTCACCAATATTACTAATTCTAAGAGATTCTAGAATTAGAGACTTTCATGACTCTGTGATAGCCATGTTAGAATCTAATCTTAATGATGGTCCCGTTTATTTCAATTGTTATCCTAATTATTCGATGAGTTTAGGAGATGAAGTTACTAGTTCGTCTTTAGTCATTTGCGTTCAACATCAAAATGATAATTTTACTGAAGGAATATCTAATGTAGACATCATTACTAGAATAACCTATAAAGTTACAAATGTTAATTATAATTATAAATCGTTGAGATCTACACCTAGAAATGAAACATGTGTTATAGAAGCTAATCTTAAGAAATCTAATATAATTACCCCTAAGATATTAACCATCTCTGAATTAAAAGAAAAGATTCCAGAAGAATGGATAATAGAAAATGCTACTCAACCAGAGAAACTAGAAGCAAGATCTATAAGAGATATTATTGCTGACCAAGATGGAAATATTAGAATAAGAATGAATAGGAGTCAATCTTATAGGTACAATCAGAGTCCTAGCATAGGACCTTCCTCTGCTAGACATTCAGTAGATTCTACAATCAGATTAAACCTAGCAGGAGTTAATTTTACTCCAACGATACCAAGACCTATTTATCAAGAGAGAATTAGTAGGTCTCCTTCGCCAACTGAATCACAAGTATTAAATATGATTAATAAGGAAGAACCTTTTGAAATTGATAAAACTTGGATTAAAGAAGAATTCTTATCAGAATATAATAAAGAAAAACGTAGATGGTACTTTGATAACTTTTCTAAATCAGAAAGAGACTTATACTTAAAGTTATTTTATGAATTTTTAGAACATCAGGAGATTAATATTTACTTTTTTACCTGGTTCGAATTATATTGTTTAGATAATAACATATTGAATCCCTATGCCAAAGAATTATTTTTAAATACTAAAACTAGGATGAGCATTAAATGGAAAACTTCTAGAAAGGAAATAATTGAATCTATTCACCCTCCTTTGGAAGCTATAAAAATTATACCCTCTAGAGAAAATATAGAAATAGAAGCCTCGCCTTTTAAGGCCATAAGCAACCCGTCTGAACAAAGAAAAGATTCTAATAATATTCATAGTCAATTAAATTACACTAATCAAATCTTACATACTATGTCTCAACAATTAGATAGAGTTGAACAACTATTACCTGACACGCTAAAGGTAAAAATATCCGATCCTACAAGACCAATTTATCATTATAATATTCCCACAGATAAAGAAATTAAAGATTTAACTTTAGGATATAATCCACAACAAAAATTAGATGAATTGGCTGACAGATTAAAAGTTTTAAGTATAGGATCCACATCAGAAGTAAAAATTAATACATTATCTTTTGAAGAAGAAGAAAATATTATTTCTCGAATTGATAAGCCTCCGCGACCTAAGACTAGAAACTATTATCCTAGGCCTTCTTTTGCTGATGTTCAGTTTGAAGAAAGGAATAGTTTTATAGGAGATAGTTACTCAGGAGACTGTATTATAGAATGGAACATAGATGGTGCGTCAGAGCAGCATATATTAAATATTATTCAAAATATGACAATGGCAGCAACTGCCTTTAAAATCAAAAAGAATTCAGATAGAAAAACAAAAGATATGCTAGTAATGGGATTTACAGGTCAATTAAAAGGTTGGTGGGATAATATCCTTAGTGACGAAGATAAGTTAAGGATTGATTCTGCTATTAAAACTGAAACTAATGAAGAAATCTGCGTTACAACTTTATTATACGCAATAACTAAATTCTTCATAGGAGAACCTTTGAAATTACAACAAAGGGCGTCAGAACAATTACTAAACTTATATTGCCCTACCATGTCAGATTACCGTTGGTATAAAGATATGTTTTTATCAAAATTATGTCTGCGTCCAGATGGGGCAGCAATTTATTGGAAAGAAAGGTTTATTAGTGGTTTACCTAGATTATTTGCGGACAAAGTCAAGAGTAATATTAGGCAAAACTACAATGGAGAAATACCTTTTAATTCGTTAACCATGGGAGAAATATCTAATTATATTATTGAAACAGGATTACAAATTTGTACCGATTACAAATTACAGAATAAAATAAAGAATGAAAAATTAAACAATAAAAGGGAGATGGGATCTTTCTGTGAGCAATATGGTGCTACCCCCATACGAGCTCCTAGTAACCCTAAGAGTAAGAAGAAAACTTTTAGTAAGCATAATAGGAGTTCTAGCAAATATTATAAGAAAAAGAATTACCAGAAAGAAAACCCTCAAGAAAGTAAAAAATATTATAAGAATCCAAGAAAAAAGAATACTAAAAAACCCTACCAAAAACATAGTAATAAAAATAAAGACATTAAATGCTACAAGTGCGGTAGATTTGGTCATTATGCAAATGACTGCAAAGTTAGAGAAAAAATACAACAAATTAGTGATTTAAATATATCAGAAGAATTAAAACGAAATTTAATTCATACCTTAGAAAACATAATGCTAATATCAGAAGATGAATATTCGTCATCTAGTGAATCAGAGGTAGAAGATATTAATCACTTAGTCGAATCAAGTGAATCTAGTGAAGAAGAGTTAGATGAGTGTTTAGGGTTAGAGTTTTGTAATTGTAATAATTGTATTAAAAGCATTAATGTTTTAACTAATCATCAAGCTAATACATTAATAGGAATATTAGATAAGATGGAAGAATCGGAAAGTAAACAAGCTTTCATGAGGCAGATTAAAAACATTATAGACGATAATGAAATAGAAAAAAGAGAACTACATAAAGTAGAATTTAAGGATGTTATGGAACTTTTTAAAAAACCCGCTCAAAATCCTATAACCTTAAAAGATTTGCAAGAAGAAATTAAGATCCTTAAAAGAGAAATTCAATCTTTAAAAACTAAAGATGATGAGATAGAAGTTAAAATGCTAGAATTACAAGGAACTATGATTATTCAAGAACAAAATAGGTTGAAAAAGGCTATTTCTCTACCTTCTACTAGTAAAGAAAAAGAAGAAGATACATATATTAATAAAATAGAAAAATTGATATCACATAAATGGTATACAAGAATTAAATTAATAATTAAAGATTCAACTTACGAGTTTACGGCTCTAGTAGATTCTGGGGCAGATTTAAATTGTATACAAGAAGGATTAATACCTACCCAATTTTATGAAAAGACTAAAGAATCATTACGAGGAGCTAATGGTAATAGATTACAAGTTTCATATAAATTATCTAACGCTAAAGTTTGTAAAGATAGGATATGTTATGTAACCTCCTTTTTATTAGTAAAAAATATTACTGAAGAAATTATTTTAGGAACACCTTTCTTAACATTACTTTACCCTTTTAATGTCAGTGAAAATGGTATAACTACCACAGTATTAGAAAGAGAAATTAATTTTGAATTTTTAGACAAACCAAAAATTAGAGATTTAAACTCTATACAAGAAAGAGCTATATCTCGAATTAATTTAATAAATAAAAAGAAAAAACAAATTAATTTTATAAATAAAGAAATACATTTTAAAAGAATAGAAGAACAATTAGAGAGTCCTATCATTAAGGAAAAAATTAGCCATATGTTAGAAAAATTTAAATCAGATCTTTGTTCAGAACAGCCCAATGCGTTCTGGAAAAGAAAAGTGCACACGGTGTCTTTACCTTATGAACCAGATTTTAGAGAAATAAATATACCAACCAAAGCTCGGCCAATACAAATGAATAAAGAACATTTAGACTATTGCAAAAAAGAAATACAAGAATATTTAAATAAAGGACTAATTAGACCTAGTAAATCTTCTTGGAGCTGTTCAGCTTTTTATGTCATTAATGCTTCGGAATTAGAAAGAGGAAGTCCTCGATTAGTGATAAACTACAAACCCTTAAACAAAGCATTAAAATGGATTAGATATCCTATACCCAATAAAAAAGATTTAATTAACAGATTACACAACAAAAGTATTTATTCTAAATTCGATTTAAAATCCGGATACTATCAAATTCAGTTAGAAGAAAAAGATAAATACAAAACGGCCTTTGTTGTGCCTTTTGGCCATTACGAATGGAATGTTATGCCGTTAGGATTAAAAAATGCTCCTTCAGAATTTCAAAATATTATGAATACAATATTTAATGATTATACAGATTTTACTATTGTCTATTTAGACGACATATTAGTCTTCTCAGACTCTATTAATCAACACTTTCACCATATGGAATTGTTTTATCAAATTATTAAGAATAATGGGTTGGTTTTATCTGAAAAGAAATTAAAAATTTATCAATCAAAGATTAGATTTTTAGGCTTTGATATAACCCAAGGGATGTATACCCCAATTAGTAGGTCTTTAGAGTTTGTTAGCAAGTTTCCAAACGAGTTAAAAGATAAAACTCAATTACAAAGATTTTTGGGATGTATCAATTATGTTTCCGACTTTATTCCTAACCTTAGAACAATATGTATTCCTTTGTTTAAACGACTTAGGAAAAATCCACCTCCTTGGGACATTACTATGACTCAGAGTATTTTAAAACTAAAAGAGATAGTTAAGAGATTACCCTGCTTAGGAATACCAGATCCTGCAGCCAACTTAATAGTGGAAACTGATGCCTCTGATATTGGGTTTGGAGGAATTTTAAAACAATTACTTCCGGGATCGAATAAGGAACAAGTTGTCAGATTTTACTCTGGAACTTGGAACCCGGCCCAATTAAATTATAGTACTATTAAAAAAGAAATTTTAGCCATTGTTTTATGTATTACTAAATTTCAAGATGATTTGTTTTTAAAACCATTTTTATTAAAAACTGATTGTAAAGCTGCAACCAGTGTTTTACAAAAAGATGTTAAAAACTTAGTTTCTAAACATATATTCGCAAGATGGCAAGCATTACTCTCATGTTTCGATTTTGAAATTGAGCATATATCAGGAATTAAAAATTCCTTACCAGACTTTTTGACAAGGGAATTTCTACAGGGCAAAAATGAGTGACGCTCCTGATCCTCGAGATAATTATGGTCCAAAGAAGGTCACAGATAAAACACTAGCATTAAATTCATCAAGTTCCACAGAAAAAACATTAGGATCTTCCAATTACCTGAATAAGCTGGTGACTAGTCCCCAAACTATTACATCTTCAAAATTTAGACCTTTATCTGGAATTAGACCTGCTCTGGTTACACCTTTGCAGTTTACCTCACAACTAGCAAGTCCCTCTACATTAAAGTCTCGTCCTACAAAATTAGCCTATTACTCTCCTCCGGAGACTACCCCAAAATCCACTTTCATTACTAAAAATCAAATTGTACCCATTATACCATTAGAAAGTCTTTATTGCCAACCAAATGCCTCATTAATTCAAACAGTATCAAAAATACTACCTCCTGGGTTTTTCTTCCTACCAGAAGATTCAAATCTTCAAAAAACAAGAAGATTCTATGAATTTATTTTAGTTGATACAGATTCAATAACCCTTACGCATAATTATGATACTAAAGATCCATCAAGAATTACTTTTTCAAAATTTAAGATTAACAAGGTCTTAACTCCATCAGATTGGGGTCAACCCCCTTTTAAAGTAAAGTCTCTCAGCAGAACCTTCGTTCCCCAATGTTATAATTATTTTGATTATATAAAAGCATGGTACCATTTTTTAGATATTGAACCTTATAATCACACATGGTTTATTTGGTTTAATAAGAATATTTCAATTAATTTTCCATCCTGGTTCATTGAATGGTTCTACACCATTGGACCAATTTTGGACACATTACCAGATTATGCCTTTGACGCCTTTAAAGTATTCAATGAAACTACTTCATGTCCTCAACATAAAGCCTTACTTAGTTTTTGTGCAATATTTGGAATCACTTGGATTACCTCTTGGACTTTCTCTTCTGAACCTTTATGGGAAGAGGCAACTCCATTACAGTTAGTAAAAAGATACTCTGTCAAATGGTGGAGTAAGTTTAATCCGCAATTACTCTCTACGGAAAGATTAAATGCTTGGTTCAAGGCAAATCCAAATCTTTGCCAATCATCCAAGGCTTTACCTTCATCTGATATTAATAATTTCTCAACTCTTCATCCTAAGCTATTAGAGTCATTTCAGAAGATTACCGACCCTCAAGAGTTTTTAGAAAAAGTGAAGGATGCTATGTCAGTTCTATCTGATAATGAAAGTACTAGCATTACCAGCGCAGCAGAAAATGAAGATGACTGTTATGGAATCCAAGACCTCTAGATTACTGTTCATGGTGGACCTATATTTTGGAATTATTTGAAAATAATGTTATCATTACTTTATGTCATGTTATCTTTATGTCATGTTATCTTTTGTAACTTTTACTTTATGTCTTTTTAGTTTTGGCCTGTTGTAATAATAGCTCGGATTTGTAAAATTTATAGTCTTAAGTTTTTATTTTTAGAATCCGGTTGAGATCCTTGGTCTATAAAAGGATCTTTTGTGTTTGTAATAGGCATGCAAAAAATTTTTCAGAATCAAAACACTGAAGAATCTTGCCTACTGCTACTATTGTAAGTAAATTTTATGAAATAAAATGTTTTGTCATAACTTCTTCTTTGCTATATTAACTTTTCAAATTATATTTTACTTAACAACTGAATTAGACTTATTTTTAGATGATTTACCTGTATTTGATCATAACATCTTATGGATTATGTTTGCTTTTACTGCTTTGATTTTGCATACTGGTATCAGAGCCTGTTGGTTCTGAGACCCCTTTGAATTAAGTGCTTTTAAAGTTTTAATTGTTCACACTTTAAATTATTTTACTTTTGATTCAACCCGCAACCCTGAGTGTTGACCAGTTTTGTAAGAAGAATGCTGAATAGCTGGGTGGTCCAGGTAGTAAGACCCGCAGATAGGGCAGTGAAACCGTTGGTTTAGCCTAGTTGTATTTTTCTTTAGAACTCAAACAAAAATAAGGGGGAGAAGAGAGTCACATAGTAAAGTAAGTTTAGAGTCATTCAATCTAAACTTTAAAAGTAAACTTAGATCAAAGATGTCTCGGTTACTGAATAGGGCTTGGAGCAGTTTTAGCAGTAGAAGTAGTAGATCTAATAGAGCTTTAGTTCCACCTACTTCCTCCGAATCTGAAACAACTTTAAATCAAGATACTTTTCAAAATCAAGAATTAGAAGTACAAGAAATAGAAAATAAATTAATAAACTGGAACATGCCAGAAATTAAGTTAAATGAAATATATAAAATGAGTACTTTTGATTTTAAAAGTCAAAAAATCATTCATACATTAGAACAAGCTAGAAATGTTAAAAATAAGCAAGAAACGTTTACGCTATTAGATAAAAAACTATTAGATCAACATTATAAAAATGGATTTAGATACATTCACTTAGGCTTAGTCCAAGTGGCTGTAAAACCATTACATAAATTAGGTTTAAACTCACCAATATTACTAATTCTAAGAGATTCTAGAATTAGAGACTTTCATGACTCTGTGATAGCCATGTTAGAATCTAATCTTAATGATGGTCCCGTTTATTTCAATTGTTATCCTAATTATTCGATGAGTTTAGGAGATGAAGTTACTAGTTCGTCTTTAGTCATTTGCGTTCAACATCAAAATGATAATTTTACTGAAGGAATATCTAATGTAGACATCATTACTAGAATAACCTATAAAGTTACAAATGTTAATTATAATTATAAATCGTTGAGATCTACACCTAGAAATGAAACATGTGTTATAGAAGCTAATCTTAAGAAATCTAATATAATTACCCCTAAGATATTAACCATCTCTGAATTAAAAGAAAAGATTCCAGAAGAATGGATAATAGAAAATGCTACTCAACCAGAGAAACTAGAAGCAAGATCTATAAGAGATATTATTGCTGACCAAGATGGAAATATTAGAATAAGAATGAATAGGAGTCAATCTTATAGGTACAATCAGAGTCCTAGCATAGGACCTTCCTCTGCTAGACATTCAGTAGATTCTACAATCAGATTAAACCTAGCAGGAGTTAATTTTACTCCAACGATACCAAGACCTATTTATCAAGAGAGAATTAGTAGGTCTCCTTCGCCAACTGAATCACAAGTATTAAATATGATTAATAAGGAAGAACCTTTTGAAATTGATAAAACTTGGATTAAAGAAGAATTCTTATCAGAATATAATAAAGAAAAACGTAGATGGTACTTTGATAACTTTTCTAAATCAGAAAGAGACTTATACTTAAAGTTATTTTATGAATTTTTAGAACATCAGGAGATTAATATTTACTTTTTTACCTGGTTCGAATTATATTGTTTAGATAATAACATATTGAATCCCTATGCCAAAGAATTATTTTTAAATACTAAAACTAGGATGAGCATTAAATGGAAAACTTCTAGAAAGGAAATAATTGAATCTATTCACCCTCCTTTGGAAGCTATAAAAATTATACCCTCTAGAGAAAATATAGAAATAGAAGCCTCGCCTTTTAAGGCCATAAGCAACCCGTCTGAACAAAGAAAAGATTCTAATAATATTCATAGTCAATTAAATTACACTAATCAAATCTTACATACTATGTCTCAACAATTAGATAGAGTTGAACAACTATTACCTGACACGCTAAAGGTAAAAATATCCGATCCTACAAGACCAATTTATCATTATAATATTCCCACAGATAAAGAAATTAAAGATTTAACTTTAGGATATAATCCACAACAAAAATTAGATGAATTGGCTGACAGATTAAAAGTTTTAAGTATAGGATCCACATCAGAAGTAAAAATTAATACATTATCTTTTGAAGAAGAAGAAAATATTATTTCTCGAATTGATAAGCCTCCGCGACCTAAGACTAGAAACTATTATCCTAGGCCTTCTTTTGCTGATGTTCAGTTTGAAGAAAGGAATAGTTTTATAGGAGATAGTTACTCAGGAGACTGTATTATAGAATGGAACATAGATGGTGCGTCAGAGCAGCATATATTAAATATTATTCAAAATATGACAATGGCAGCAACTGCCTTTAAAATCAAAAAGAATTCAGATAGAAAAACAAAAGATATGCTAGTAATGGGATTTACAGGTCAATTAAAAGGTTGGTGGGATAATATCCTTAGTGACGAAGATAAGTTAAGGATTGATTCTGCTATTAAAACTAAAACTAATGAAGAAATCTGCGTTACAACTTTATTATACGCAATAACTAAATTCTTCATAGGAGAACCTTTGAAATTACAACAAAGGGCGTCAGAACAATTACTAAACTTATATTGCCCTACCATGTCAGATTACCGTTGGTATAAAGATATGTTTTTATCAAAATTATGTCTGCGTCCAGATGGGGCAGCAATTTATTGGAAAGAAAGGTTTATTAGTGGTTTACCTAGATTATTTGCGGACAAAGTCAAGAGTAATATTAGGCAAAACTACAATGGAGAAATACCTTTTAATTCGTTAACCATGGGAGAAATATCTAATTATATTATTGAAACAGGATTACAAATTTGTACCGATTACAAATTACAGAATAAAATAAAGAATGAAAAATTAAACAATAAAAGGGAGATGGGATCTTTCTGTGAGCAATATGGTGCTACCCCCATACGAGCTCCTAGTAACCCTAAGAGTAAGAAGAAAACTTTTAGTAAGCATAATAGGAGTTCTAGCAAATATTATAAGAAAAAGAATTACCAGAAAGAAAACCCTCAAGAAAGTAAAAAATATTATAAGAATCCAAGAAAAAAGAATACTAAAAAACCCTACCAAAAACATAGTAATAAAAATAAAGACATTAAATGCTACAAGTGCGGTAGATTTGGTCATTATGCAAATGACTGCAAAGTTAGAGAAAAAATACAACAAATTAGTGATTTAAATATATCAGAAGAATTAAAACGAAATTTAATTCATACCTTAGAAAACATAATGCTAATATCAGAAGATGAATATTCGTCATCTAGTGAATCAGAGGTAGAAGATATTAATCACTTAGTCGAATCAAGTGAATCTAGTGAAGAAGAGTTAGATGAGTGTTTAGGGTTAGAGTTTTGTAATTGTAATAATTGTATTAAAAGCATTAATGTTTTAACTAATCATCAAGCTAATACATTAATAGGAATATTAGATAAGATGGAAGAATCGGAAAGTAAACAAGCTTTCATGAGGCAGATTAAAAACATTATAGACGATAATGAAATAGAAAAAAGAGAACTACATAAAGTAGAATTTAAGGATGTTATGGAACTTTTTAAAAAACCCGCTCAAAATCCTATAACCTTAAAAGATTTGCAAGAAGAAATTAAGATCCTTAAAAGAGAAATTCAATCTTTAAAAACTAAAGATGATGAGATAGAAGTTAAAATGCTAGAATTACAAGGAACTATGATTATTCAAGAACAAAATAGGTTGAAAAAGGCTATTTCTCTACCTTCTACTAGTAAAGAAAAAGAAGAAGATACATATATTAATAAAATAGAAAAATTGATATCACATAAATGGTATACAAGAATTAAATTAATAATTAAAGATTCAACTTACGAGTTTACGGCTCTAGTAGATTCTGGGGCAGATTTAAATTGTATACAAGAAGGATTAATACCTACCCAATTTTATGAAAAGACTAAAGAATCATTACGAGGAGCTAATGGTAATAGATTACAAGTTTCATATAAATTATCTAACGCTAAAGTTTGTAAAGATAGGATATGTTATGTAACCTCCTTTTTATTAGTAAAAAATATTACTGAAGAAATTATTTTAGGAACACCTTTCTTAACATTACTTTACCCTTTTAATGTCAGTGAAAATGGTATAACTACCACAGTATTAGAAAGAGAAATTAATTTTGAATTTTTAGACAAACCAAAAATTAGAGATTTAAACTCTATACAAGAAAGAGCTATATCTCGAATTAATTTAATAAATAAAAAGAAAAAACAAATTAATTTTATAAATAAAGAAATACATTTTAAAAGAATAGAAGAACAATTAGAGAGTCCTATCATTAAGGAAAAAATTAGCCATATGTTAGAAAAATTTAAATCAGATCTTTGTTCAGAACAGCCCAATGCGTTCTGGAAAAGAAAAGTGCACACGGTGTCTTTACCTTATGAACCAGATTTTAGAGAAATAAATATACCAACCAAAGCTCGGCCAATACAAATGAATAAAGAACATTTAGACTATTGCAAAAAAGAAATACAAGAATATTTAAATAAAGGACTAATTAGACCTAGTAAATCTTCTTGGAGCTGTTCAGCTTTTTATGTCATTAATGCTTCGGAATTAGAAAGAGGAAGTCCTCGATTAGTGATAAACTACAAACCCTTAAACAAAGCATTAAAATGGATTAGATATCCTATACCCAATAAAAAAGATTTAATTAACAGATTACACAACAAAAGTATTTATTCTAAATTCGATTTAAAATCCGGATACTATCAAATTCAGTTAGAAGAAAAAGATAAATACAAAACGGCCTTTGTTGTGCCTTTTGGCCATTACGAATGGAATGTTATGCCGTTAGGATTAAAAAATGCTCCTTCAGAATTTCAAAATATTATGAATACAATATTTAATGATTATACAGATTTTACTATTGTCTATTTAGACGACATATTAGTCTTCTCAGACTCTATTAATCAACACTTTCACCATATGGAATTGTTTTATCAAATTATTAAGAATAATGGGTTGGTTTTATCTGAAAAGAAATTAAAAATTTATCAATCAAAGATTAGATTTTTAGGCTTTGATATAACCCAAGGGATGTATACCCCAATTAGTAGGTCTTTAGAGTTTGTTAGCAAGTTTCCAAACGAGTTAAAAGATAAAACTCAATTACAAAGATTTTTGGGATGTATCAATTATGTTTCCGACTTTATTCCTAACCTTAGAACAATATGTATTCCTTTGTTTAAACGACTTAGGAAAAATCCACCTCCTTGGGACATTACTATGACTCAGAGTATTTTAAAACTAAAAGAGATAGTTAAGAGATTACCCTGCTTAGGAATACCAGATCCTGCAGCCAACTTAATAGTGGAAACTGATGCCTCTGATATTGGGTTTGGAGGAATTTTAAAACAATTACTTCCGGGATCGAATAAGGAACAAGTTGTCAGATTTTACTCTGGAACTTGGAACCCGGCCCAATTAAATTATAGTACTATTAAAAAAGAAATTTTAGCCATTGTTTTATGTATTACTAAATTTCAAGATGATTTGTTTTTAAAACCATTTTTATTAAAAACTGATTGTAAAGCTGCAACCAGTGTTTTACAAAAAGATGTTAAAAACTTAGTTTCTAAACATATATTCGCAAGATGGCAAGCATTACTCTCATGTTTCGATTTTGAAATTGAGCATATATCAGGAATTAAAAATTCCTTACCAGACTTTTTGACAAGGGAATTTCTACAGGGCAAAAATGAGTGACGCTCCTGATCCTCGAGATAATTATGGTCCAAAGAAGGTCACAGATAAAACACTAGCATTAAATTCATCAAGTTCCACAGAAAAAACATTAGGATCTTCCAATTACCTGAATAAGCTGGTGACTAGTCCCCAAACTATTACATCTTCAAAATTTAGACCTTTATCTGGAATTAGACCTGCTCTGGTTACACCTTTGCAGTTTACCTCACAACTAGCAAGTCCCTCTACATTAAAGTCTCGTCCTACAAAATTAGCCTATTACTCTCCTCCGGAGACTACCCCAAAATCCACTTTCATTACTAAAAATCAAATTGTACCCATTATACCATTAGAAAGTCTTTATTGCCAACCAAATGCCTCATTAATTCAAACAGTATCAAAAATACTACCTCCTGGGTTTTTCTTCCTACCAGAAGATTCAAATCTTCAAAAAACAAGAAGATTCTATGAATTTATTTTAGTTGATACAGATTCAATAACCCTTACGCATAATTATGATACTAAAGATCCATCAAGAATTACTTTTTCAAAATTTAAGATTAACAAGGTCTTAACTCCATCAGATTGGGGTCAACCCCCTTTTAAAGTAAAGTCTCTCAGCAGAACCTTCGTTCCCCAATGTTATAATTATTTTGATTATATAAAAGCATGGTACCATTTTTTAGATATTGAACCTTATAATCACACATGGTTTATTTGGTTTAATAAGAATATTTCAATTAATTTTCCATCCTGGTTCATTGAATGGTTCTACACCATTGGACCAATTTTGGACACATTACCAGATTATGCCTTTGACGCCTTTAAAGTATTCAATGAAACTACTTCATGTCCTCAACATAAAGCCTTACTTAGTTTTTGTGCAATATTTGGAATCACTTGGATTACCTCTTGGACTTTCTCTTCTGAACCTTTATGGGAAGAGGCAACTCCATTACAGTTAGTAAAAAGATACTCTGTCAAATGGTGGAGTAAGTTTAATCCGCAATTACTCTCTACGGAAAGATTAAATGCTTGGTTCAAGGCAAATCCAAATCTTTGCCAATCATCCAAGGCTTTACCTTCATCTGATATTAATAATTTCTCAACTCTTCATCCTAAGCTATTAGAGTCACTTCAGAAGATTACCGACCCTCAAGAGTTTTTAGAAAAAGTGAAGGATGCTATGTCAGTTCTATCTGATAATGAAAGTACTAGCATTACCAGCGCAGCAGAAAATGAAGATGACTGTTATGGAATCCAAGACCTCTAGATTACTGTTCATGGTGGACCTATATTTTGGAATTATTTGAAAATAATGTTATCATTACTTTATGTCATGTTATCTTTATGTCATGTTATCTTTTGTAACTTTTACTTTATGTCTTTTTAGTTTTGGCCTGTTGTAATAATAGCTCGGATTTGTAAAATTTATAGTCTTAAGTTTTTATTTTTAGAATCCGGTTGAGATCCTTGGTCTATAAAAGGATCTTTTGTGTTTGTAATAGGCATGCAAAAAATTTTTCAGAATCAAAACACTGAAGAATCTTGCCTACTGCTACTATTGTAAGTAAATTTTATGAAATAAAATGTTTTGTCATAACTTCTTCTTTGCTATATTAACTTTTCAAATTATATTTTACTTAACAACTGAATTAGACTTATTTTTAGATGATTTACCTGTATTTGATCATAACATCTTAGTAAAAGCAAACATAATCCATAAGATGTTATGATCAAATACAGGTAAATCATCTAAAAATAAGTCTAATTCAGTTGTTAAGTAAAATATAATTTGAAAAGTTAATATAGCAAAGAAGAAGTTATGACAAAACATTTTATTTCATAAAATTTACTTACAATAGTAGCAGTAGGCAAGATTCTTCAGTGTTTTGATTCTGAAAAATTTTTTGCATGCCTATTACAAACACAAAAGATCCTTTTATAGACCAAGGATCTCAACCGGATTCTAAAAATAAAAACTTAAGACTATAAATTTTACAAATCCGAGCTATTATTACAACAGGCCAAAACTAAAAAGACATAAAGTAAAAGTTACAAAAGATAACATGACATAAAGATAACATGACATAAAGTAATGATAACATTATTTTCAAATAATTCCAAAATATAGGTCCACCATGAACAGTAATCTAGAGGTCTTGGATTCCATAACAGTCATCTTCATTTTCTGCTGCGCTGGTAATGCTAGTACTTTCATTATCAGATAGAACTGACATAGCATCCTTCACTTTTTCTAAAAACTCTTGAGGGTCGGTAATCTTCTGAAGTGACTCTAATAGCTTAGGATGAAGAGTTGAGAAATTATTAATATCAGATGAAGGTAAAGCCTTGGATGATTGGCAAAGATTTGGATTTGCCTTGAACCAAGCATTTAATCTTTCCGTAGAGAGTAATTGCGGATTAAACTTACTCCACCATTTGACAGAGTATCTTTTTACTAACTGTAATGGAGTTGCCTCTTCCCATAAAGGTTCAGAAGAGAAAGTCCAAGAGGTAATCCAAGTGATTCCAAATATTGCACAAAAACTAAGTAAGGCTTTATGTTGAGGACATGAAGTAGTTTCATTGAATACTTTAAAGGCGTCAAAGGCATAATCTGGTAATGTGTCCAAAATTGGTCCAATGGTGTAGAACCATTCAATGAACCAGGATGGAAAATTAATTGAAATATTCTTATTAAACCAAATAAACCATGTGTGATTATAAGGTTCAATATCTAAAAAATGGTACCATGCTTTTATATAATCAAAATAATTATAACATTGGGGAACGAAGGTTCTGCTGAGAGACTTTACTTTAAAAGGGGGTTGACCCCAATCTGATGGAGTTAAGACCTTGTTAATCTTAAATTTTGAAAAAGTAATTCTTGATGGATCTTTAGTATCATAATTATGCGTAAGGGTTATTGAATCTGTATCAACTAAAATAAATTCATAGAATCTTCTTGTTTTTTGAAGATTTGAATCTTCTGGTAGGAAGAAAAACCCAGGAGGTAGTATTTTTGATACTGTTTGAATTAATGAGGCATTTGGTTGGCAATAAAGACTTTCTAATGGTATAATGGGTACAATTTGATTTTTAGTAATGAAAGTGGATTTTGGGGTAGTCTCCGGAGGAGAGTAATAGGCTAATTTTGTAGGACGAGACTTTAATGTAGAGGGACTTGCTAGTTGTGAGGTAAACTGCAAAGGTGTAACCAGAGCAGGTCTAATTCCAGATAAAGGTCTAAATTTTGAAGATGTAATAGTTTGGGGACTAGTCACCAGCTTATTCAGGTAATTGGAAGATCCTAATGTTTTTTCTGTGGAACTTGATGAATTTAATGCTAGTGTTTTATCTGTGACCTTCTTTGGACCATAATTATCTCGAGGATCAGGAGCGTCACTCATTTTTGCCCTGTAGAAATTCCCTTGTCAAAAAGTCTGGTAAGGAATTTTTAATTCCTGATATATGCTCAATTTCAAAATCGAAACATGAGAGTAATGCTTGCCATCTTGCGAATATATGTTTAGAAACTAAGTTTTTAACATCTTTTTGTAAAACACTGGTTGCAGCTTTACAATCAGTTTTTAATAAAAATGGTTTTAAAAACAAATCATCTTGAAATTTAGTAATACATAAAACAATGGCTAAAATTTCTTTTTTAATAGTACTATAATTTAATTGGGCCGGGTTCCAAGTTCCAGAGTAAAATCTGACAACTTGTTCCTTATTCGATCCCGGAAGTAATTGTTTTAAAATTCCTCCAAACCCAATATCAGAGGCATCAGTTTCCACTATTAAGTTGGCTGCAGGATCTGGTATTCCTAAGCAGGGTAATCTCTTAACTATCTCTTTTAGTTTTAAAATACTCTGAGTCATAGTAATGTCCCAAGGAGGTGGATTTTTCCTAAGTCGTTTAAACAAAGGAATACATATTGTTCTAAGGTTAGGAATAAAGTCGGAAACATAATTGATACATCCCAAAAATCTTTGTAATTGAGTTTTATCTTTTAACTCGTTTGGAAACTTGCTAACAAACTCTAAAGACCTACTAATTGGGGTATACATCCCTTGGGTTATATCAAAGCCTAAAAATCTAATCTTTGATTGATAAATTTTTAATTTCTTTTCAGATAAAACCAACCCATTATTCTTAATAATTTGATAAAACAATTCCATATGGTGAAAGTGTTGATTAATAGAGTCTGAGAAGACTAATATGTCGTCTAAATAGACAATAGTAAAATCTGTATAATCATTAAATATTGTATTCATAATATTTTGAAATTCTGAAGGAGCATTTTTTAATCCTAACGGCATAACATTCCATTCGTAATGGCCAAAAGGCACAACAAAGGCCGTTTTGTATTTATCTTTTTCTTCTAACTGAATTTGATAGTATCCGGATTTTAAATCGAATTTAGAATAAATACTTTTGTTGTGTAATCTGTTAATTAAATCTTTTTTATTGGGTATAGGATATCTAATCCATTTTAATGCTTTGTTTAAGGGTTTGTAGTTTATCACTAATCGAGGACTTCCTCTTTCTAATTCCGAAGCATTAATGACATAAAAAGCTGAACAGCTCCAAGAAGATTTACTAGGTCTAATTAGTCCTTTATTTAAATATTCTTGTATTTCTTTTTTGCAATAGTCTAAATGTTCTTTATTCATTTGTATTGGCCGAGCTTTGGTTGGTATATTTATTTCTCTAAAATCTGGTTCATAAGGTAAAGACACCGTGTGCACTTTTCTTTTCCAGAACGCATTGGGCTGTTCTGAACAAAGATCTGATTTAAATTTTTCTAACATATGGCTAATTTTTTCCTTAATGATAGGACTCTCTAATTGTTCTTCTATTCTTTTAAAATGTATTTCTTTATTTATAAAATTAATTTGTTTTTTCTTTTTATTTATTAAATTAATTCGAGATATAGCTCTTTCTTGTATAGAGTTTAAATCTCTAATTTTTGGTTTGTCTAAAAATTCAAAATTAATTTCTCTTTCTAATACTGTGGTAGTTATACCATTTTCACTGACATTAAAAGGGTAAAGTAATGTTAAGAAAGGTGTTCCTAAAATAATTTCTTCAGTAATATTTTTTACTAATAAAAAGGAGGTTACATAACATATCCTATCTTTACAAACTTTAGCGTTAGATAATTTATATGAAACTTGTAATCTATTACCATTAGCTCCTCGTAATGATTCTTTAGTCTTTTCATAAAATTGGGTAGGTATTAATCCTTCTTGTATACAATTTAAATCTGCCCCAGAATCTACTAGAGCCGTAAACTCGTAAGTTGAATCTTTAATTATTAATTTAATTCTTGTATACCATTTATGTGATATCAATTTTTCTATTTTATTAATATATGTATCTTCTTCTTTTTCTTTACTAGTAGAAGGTAGAGAAATAGCCTTTTTCAACCTATTTTGTTCTTGAATAATCATAGTTCCTTGTAATTCTAGCATTTTAACTTCTATCTCATCATCTTTAGTTTTTAAAGATTGAATTTCTCTTTTAAGGATCTTAATTTCTTCTTGCAAATCTTTTAAGGTTATAGGATTTTGAGCGGGTTTTTTAAAAAGTTCCATAACATCCTTAAATTCTACTTTATGTAGTTCTCTTTTTTCTATTTCATTATCGTCTATAATGTTTTTAATCTGCCTCATGAAAGCTTGTTTACTTTCCGATTCTTCCATCTTATCTAATATTCCTATTAATGTATTAGCTTGATGATTAGTTAAAACATTAATGCTTTTAATACAATTATTACAATTACAAAACTCTAACCCTAAACACTCATCTAACTCTTCTTCACTAGATTCACTTGATTCGACTAAGTGATTAATATCTTCTACCTCTGATTCACTAGATGACGAATATTCATCTTCTGATATTAGCATTATGTTTTCTAAGGTATGAATTAAATTTCGTTTTAATTCTTCTGATATATTTAAATCACTAATTTGTTGTATTTTTTCTCTAACTTTGCAGTCATTTGCATAATGACCAAATCTACCGCACTTGTAGCATTTAATGTCTTTATTTTTATTACTATGTTTTTGGTAGGGTTTTTTAGTATTCTTTTTTCTTGGATTCTTATAATATTTTTTACTTTCTTGAGGGTTTTCTTTCTGGTAATTCTTTTTCTTATAATATTTGCTAGAACTCCTATTATGCTTACTAAAAGTTTTCTTCTTACTCTTAGGGTTACTAGGAGCTCGTATGGGGGTAGCACCATATTGCTCACAGAAAGATCCCATCTCCCTTTTATTGTTTAATTTTTCATTCTTTATTTTATTCTGTAATTTGTAATCGGTACAAATTTGTAATCCTGTTTCAATAATATAATTAGATATTTCTCCCATGGTTAACGAATTAAAAGGTATTTCTCCATTGTAGTTTTGCCTAATATTACTCTTGACTTTGTCCGCAAATAATCTAGGTAAACCACTAATAAACCTTTCTTTCCAATAAATTGCTGCCCCATCTGGACGCAGACATAATTTTGATAAAAACATATCTTTATACCAACGGTAATCTGACATGGTAGGGCAATATAAGTTTAGTAATTGTTCTGACGCCCTTTGTTGTAATTTCAAAGGTTCTCCTATGAAGAATTTAGTTATTGCGTATAATAAAGTTGTAACGCAGATTTCTTCATTAGTTTCAGTTTTAATAGCAGAATCAATCCTTAACTTATCTTCGTCACTAAGGATATTATCCCACCAACCTTTTAATTGACCTGTAAATCCCATTACTAGCATATCTTTTGTTTTTCTATCTGAATTCTTTTTGATTTTAAAGGCAGTTGCTGCCATTGTCATATTTTGAATAATATTTAATATATGCTGCTCTGACGCACCATCTATGTTCCATTCTATAATACAGTCTCCTGAGTAACTATCTCCTATAAAACTATTCCTTTCTTCAAACTGAACATCAGCAAAAGAAGGCCTAGGATAATAGTTTCTAGTCTTAGGTCGCGGAGGCTTATCAATTCGAGAAATAATATTTTCTTCTTCTTCAAAAGATAATGTATTAATTTTTACTTCTGATGTGGATCCTATACTTAAAACTTTTAATCTGTCAGCCAATTCATCTAATTTTTGTTGTGGATTATATCCTAAAGTTAAATCTTTAATTTCTTTATCTGTGGGAATATTATAATGATAAATTGGTCTTGTAGGATCGGATATTTTTACCTTTAGCGTGTCAGGTAATAGTTGTTCAACTCTATCTAATTGTTGAGACATAGTATGTAAGATTTGATTAGTGTAATTTAATTGACTATGAATATTATTAGAATCTTTTCTTTGTTCAGACGGGTTGCTTATGGCCTTAAAAGGCGAGGCTTCTATTTCTATATTTTCTCTAGAGGGTATAATTTTTATAGCTTCCAAAGGAGGGTGAATAGATTCAATTATTTCCTTTCTAGAAGTTTTCCATTTAATGCTCATCCTAGTTTTAGTATTTAAAAATAATTCTTTGGCATAGGGATTCAATATGTTATTATCTAAACAATATAATTCGAACCAGGTAAAAAAGTAAATATTAATCTCCTGATGTTCTAAAAATTCATAAAATAACTTTAAGTATAAGTCTCTTTCTGATTTAGAAAAGTTATCAAAGTACCATCTACGTTTTTCTTTATTATATTCTGATAAGAATTCTTCTTTAATCCAAGTTTTATCAATTTCAAAAGGTTCTTCCTTATTAATCATATTTAATACTTGTGATTCAGTTGGCGAAGGAGACCTACTAATTCTCTCTTGATAAATAGGTCTTGGTATCGTTGGAGTAAAATTAACTCCTGCTAGGTTTAATCTGATTGTAGAATCTACTGAATGTCTAGCAGAGGAAGGTCCTATGCTAGGACTCTGATTGTACCTATAAGATTGACTCCTATTCATTCTTATTCTAATATTTCCATCTTGGTCAGCAATAATATCTCTTATAGATCTTGCTTCTAGTTTCTCTGGTTGAGTAGCATTTTCTATTATCCATTCTTCTGGAATCTTTTCTTTTAATTCAGAGATGGTTAATATCTTAGGGGTAATTATATTAGATTTCTTAAGATTAGCTTCTATAACACATGTTTCATTTCTAGGTGTAGATCTCAACGATTTATAATTATAATTAATATTTGTAACTTTATAGGTTATTCTAGTAATGATGTCTACATTAGATATTCCTTCAGTAAAATTATCATTTTGATGTTGAACGCAAATGACTAAAGACGAACTAGTAACTTCATCTCCTAAACTCATCGAATAATTAGGATAACAATTGAAATAAACGGGACCATCATTAAGATTAGATTCTAACATGGCTATCACAGAGTCATGAAAGTCTCTAATTCTAGAATCTCTTAGAATTAGTAATATTGGTGAGTTTAAACCTAATTTATGTAATGGTTTTACAGCCACTTGGACTAAGCCTAAGTGAATGTATCTAAATCCATTTTTATAATGTTGATCTAATAGTTTTTTATCTAATAGCGTAAACGTTTCTTGCTTATTTTTAACATTTCTAGCTTGTTCTAATGTATGAATGATTTTTTGACTTTTAAAATCAAAAGTACTCATTTTATATATTTCATTTAACTTAATTTCTGGCATGTTCCAGTTTATTAATTTATTTTCTATTTCTTGTACTTCTAATTCTTGATTTTGAAAAGTATCTTGATTTAAAGTTGTTTCAGATTCGGAGGAAGTAGGTGGAACTAAAGCTCTATTAGATCTACTACTTCTACTGCTAAAACTGCTCCAAGCCCTATTCAGTAACCGAGACATCTTTGATCTAAGTTTACTTTTAAAGTTTAGATTGAATGACTCTAAACTTACTTTACTATGTGACTCTCTTCTCCCCCTTATTTTTGTTTGAGTTCTAAAGAAAAATACAACTAGGCTAAACCAACGGTTTCACTGCCCTATCTGCGGGTCTTACTACCTGGACCACCCAGCTATTCAGCATTCTTCTTACAAAACTGGTCAACACTCAGGGTTGCGGGTTGAATCAAAAGTAAAATAATTTAAAGTGTGAACAATTAAAACTTTAAAAGCACTTAATTCAAAGGGGTCTCAGAACCAACAGGCTCTGATACCAGTTATATATATATATATATATATATATATATAGTTTTTAATAACCCTATATATACTTTTTTTGAATCAGCAAATTTATCGACTCTTCCACCTAAACAAGGTCTACCAACCAAAACACAATTGAAAAAACACTAACTAGCATAAAGAAAATAAGGTTATGTGCCTATACTCCTACCACCAAGCAACAAATTCCAATTGTGACACAAGTAAATACACGCGTGGTAGAACGAAAAACCGCCCAGGACTCCAACACAAAACCAACAACGATAGCACTATCAGGATTTCATCACAAAACCAACCGCACGCCACATCAGAGGCAATATAGTACCAATAGCTAGCACTACATTTCTCTCAATATGATTTCCCTCAGATTTCAACATCATTCATATTATAAATAAGTAGGGATTTTGAGCCTAGCCAAACTCCAACGCCAAGCCAACACCTTGATATCATCCACTATCTCATCTACATCCTTAACCTCATTTCGAAAAATTAAGTGATTTCTAATATTTCAAATCACTCAAATTAGCCTAAAACCCTTCCTCAACCTCTTCCTCCCTGCCTCCATACTCTAACACTCCGAATGAATGAGCAAATCCGGTGGCATAATAAAACTCACCACCAACCATCTCATCAATTTAGAACAAATATACATTGTCTCTCTACAATGTAAGGAAAGATGATTCACCTATTCTTCCACCCTCTCAATATATACACACAACACCGACCCCTCCGGAGGGAGGATATTCCTTCTAAGAATATTTGTTCTAGTTGGTATACGATCCAATAGAACTTTCCAACTTAACGCTGCCGCTTTTATAGGCATCAAACTTTTTCAAATGTTTTCAAAAACTCCTCTTGTGAAACCCCTTCTACCCCCTTCAAGGACCAACTCCTTTTCTAGTTTCTTGTATGTTGACTTCACCGTGAAGAAACCCCCCCTCCTCCAATTTCTAAACCCACCTATCATCCTCCATTGACCTTGTAAACCCCTCCAACTTCTCCAACAAATTATTAACAAGGTTTTCCTCCTAAACAAACAATCTTCAACGCCAATTGAAACCCCATCTTCTGTCTCCACCATTTCCTCCACTCATATCTGCAACTGTCACTTCCATGTTGTCGGTGATCGAAAAAATCATTGGGATACTTTTCGCTATACATCATTTCTCCCCTCCATTAAGCATCCAAGAATTTGTTTCGCTCTCGTTGTCAACTTTTCTAACTACTTCAGAATTAAACCAAGATGAACCCACTGACCTCTCTAAAGTTATAATATCCTTCCACCACCTAGAGGAGTACCTCAGCCATATTCCATTTAAGAAATCAATTTTTCTTTCTTTATAACCTTCAATATCAATGATAACTAAATTCAAAAAAATTATAATTAATTATTGATTTTAGATTATAAAATTAAATTTGAAATAGCTTCTTTTCATCGGCTTAAGTATTTTGCAAATGATTTTTATTTTATCCACTATTGGTTCATAGTTATGACAATTTTAAAACTATATGTTATTGATGTTAAAATAAAGGAAAGTAAATATCCATTAGAATTTTGATTATATTAAAATGGAGTAAAATGTGTATTTAGGGAGAAAATTGTAGATTTTAACACATGATAGGAAGAGAGTGTAATTTAAACTTCTCTCATAGAAGATAATGTAATTTTTTTTCTAATGTATTTTGAATACGAGAGGTAGAAAGTGTATATTTTAAGGGGATAGATATTAGTAGGATGTTTAAGCTTCTCTCAAAAGAATGAGGTGCAATCTACTTTAATAATAATCCCTTTGAAATGTTTCACATCATTTATTCAGAAATGAGAGCCCCTGTTACAGAAAAATTATGATTTTTTTTTTAAGGAAGAAAGATTATGATTTAAAAATAAGAATTTATGTTATAGAAATATTTTGTTGTTTTATTTTTTTGAGTGGAATTATAATTTTTTTTTCTCTAATATGGAATATATATTAGGCTTCCTACAGTCAATGGCTTTGTTACAAATTATTTTTTGCATGATAGAATTGACATCTCTAACTACTCCCTCCGTCCTATACCAGATGATCCATTTGAAAAATGTGCAATTTTGACTTAACTTACTTTGACCATATTTTTCTACTAATATACAAAGATAAATAATATCATATAAGATGTCGTTAGATTCGTCTCGATGAGTATTTTCAAAATATCAAATTTTCATAATTTTTTCTAACATATTATTCCAGATATTTAACCTTAAAATTATGCATTGACATGCGTAATAAGGTCAACTGTGTCCAGTATTATGGGACAGATGGAGTACAATTTTAAATAATCTTTTACTCGATTGTTTTTCTTTTTTTACCGAGTCTTTTACTTGGTTGTTGTTCTATCATATTTCCTTCGGTCATAAACATAAAAATATTGACAAAAATTGATATATTTAATGTAATTGAAAAACAAATAATTGATATTATTATTATTTTATTTTTTTAAAAAAAATCAATATTCGATTCAAAAATCATCTTTATAGATTAATTCACCGACATTGACATCGAAAGAAATTGAAACTAAAACTTATTAGTAATTGTTATGATATGTTGTAATAAGTAGGATATAGTGTTGGCATTACACACCATATCTTTTGCCTTAAAAACATGATAAAAGAATACCACTAAGCTTGAGATGAAAGCTCGAACAAGACATAATGATGATGGTTTAAGAACTTGGAACACACATGAAACAATCCTAGTCTTCCATGCTCCCTAAACCCAATCATCATAGAAAGGCTAATGTTGCTAAGATAAGGAAGCATTGCAATAATGAGTTCGGCATCAAACTTATAAAGTGTATAAACTTTGTTGTCGTTTCACCGCATGATTATTACGAGTACTTTCAGTTTAGAAAAAGCACTTTGACGTAATCCCATCTTTTTATTAGAAGAAAATGTGAGTGTGATTGAGTTGAATACTGTGACATAAACTTGAAAGAAAAAGTATCTGAACCTCCATTACCTATTAGCTGTCTCCACCATGCCACCCACTATCTCGTTTTCTATAATTTCATGTCTTGTGTTTCTCACCACATCACCATCACTTTAAAAGCTGAGTCATTTCATCATTTTAAACCCAGTCTTCCCAATAATTGCCGCACAGGAGTCAAACAATCCCTTGAAAATTTAACAACTTTTTTGTGTGTTGCTTTTAGTAGATTTAACAATGTAATTTGACATGTTGAACAATTTTGCAACTGAGATGAGTGGAAACAAAATGACACCGTAATTTTGCTTAACAACCTAGTATATCAAACAAACACACATCACGTAACAAATTCAATGTAATATCAAACAGACAGATAGTGAGACCCTATTCAATCTAATTCATTATACAACAAGAGCTTTATTTGTATCTTAGTATCGAACATGTTTCGTGTCCGACACCAACACATATATTTACGTTAAGTTTTGTGATTTTCTTGTTAACGGTGTTAACGTGTCGGTGTCCGTATATCGTGCCTGGTATCCATATCCATGTTCATATATATGTTTCATAGATATTCTCTAAGATCATTTCATCAAAGTGATATTGATCTTTTCAATTTGATTTTGATAAAGTAAAATTGTTATGGAGATAAAAGTAAAAAATGAACGATTACAAATGGGACCCGTATCAACTTTACTCTACCAACTACAATGATCCTCACCATGTGATGGAAAAATCAAGCATGATGTCTATTCATGATGAGCATGATGCTGCTGCAAGCTACGATGCTTTCCCTTGCGAGTATCAACAACCGCTGATTGATGTGAATCACAAACCTGAGTTTTAAATTTACAACCTAGCTTCTTCCCCAACGATGTCCTCCATCCACCGCCGTTCGCGGTGGCAGGTTTTTCAATCCTCTCAATCACTCTCTTCATTGAAGAACATTCCCGTTCCAATTGATGCACCCGCGTCCTCATGCTATCCATATCCAAGCGTAACACCTGATTCTCCCTCACCGCCACACGCCACGTGCTGTTCCCTTCCTGCACGTGCTCTGACTCTAATCCTAACCCTAACCTTAACACTTCTCCGTTACCTTCCTCTACACCTTCAAGTTCTAGTGTAGCCGAATGACGACTTATCTCCGCACCTGTCTCCGCTGAGATCAGTGTCTCAGCGATGGCATGGCGGAGTTGAAGCTGTTCAAAGAAAAGTACTTGAACCACAGCGCGTAATGGAAGCCTCTCATTTTGTGCCGCGTGTGTGCACGCTTCTAGTGTTAGCTTCTGACAATCCAATAATCCACATATCTTCTCTCTATCTGCTTCTGAAACCCATGGATGTGCCTGTGTATCAAATCAACAATTTCACTATCAAATCGCAAATCGATCTCTGAAACTTAAAAATTAATAAGTAAAAATTATTTATACCTTGAGATAGACATCGACGGCGCGGTATAAACCGTCGTCGAAGAGTCTAGCTTGATCCGGAAGAGAGATTGCAAAATTGTAGAATCTCTCCGGCTTCAGATTCGCATCTGAAGCTATTTCGGAGAGATAACCGTCGATGAGTTTTCCGACGAGCATCATCGCCGGAGATCTCGATTCAGAGGCATCTCCTTCTTCAATTGCTTCTGCAACCGTCACTACACCGGCTGTGGAGTTTCTTGCTTCAAAGCTATTAAGAAAATGAGATAAAATCCTCTCTACACAATCAACATCATAAAGTGTTTCGTTGAGATACGAATAGCTAGGTACAAGAAGATCATCGAGTGTTGCTTCTTCAAGTTGTAACCCTATTTTCTTCTCCAAAGCGTTTCTACATGATTCAGAAGCGTTTAGTATATTCGCAGTTCGTAATAATCCGAATAGAAACCTTGTTGCTGTTGAAGAATTTAGATTCTTTTCCGGTGGAAGATTCATAACTACTGTTTCTAGAATCTCTTTCTGTTCTGCTTCTGATGAAACGGAGGAAGACGATGGTAACGGTTTTCGACTAGATCTCGAAACGCCGGGAATGTACTTCTTAGCATAATACATTACACAAGTTTCAATGATTTCAGGATTCAGCTCTGCTTCTTTCATAGCTTGAATCAATCGTTTGAACAAAGGTAAACGGAGAAGCGCTAGATCTTCAAACCAAGAGTCTCCGACACCGGCGCCGGCGTTGTTTCTTCTTCCGGCAGCATCAATTCCATTCCAAAGAATCTGTTTAGATGCAGATGCGGCAGCTTCACTCACCGGCCAACCGAACAACGCAGGATCCGCCGATGAAGCTCTGGAGATCACAGACTCAATGCATCTCTCCGTTATTCCCAAATCCTCCGCCATAGGAAACAACCTTTCACATGATTTTAGCGTTTTGATTGAATTTCCAAGGTTTTTGAGAACGTTTTGAGAGAGAAACTTGTCTGTTTTAGAAATGAGATTATCCTCAGAATACTCTTCAGTCATCTCAAGAAACTCACCGGCGCAACGGAGTGAAGCTACATTGGAAGGTGATAGTTCCATTTTAACACCGTAGCAGAATTTAGCCGCCATCTCGAACGCCTCAGAGCCACCGGGGAAATCGGTGAATGTAACATGACATTGTTCTTCAACGATTTCGTCTTCGTCTTCTTGTGGGTTTGTGGAATGTGTTATTGCTTCTGCTTCTTCTTGTTGGGTTATGAGGTTGTGAAGTTTTCTACTTTTTGACATAAGTGGAAACTGAAAAAATAAAGGGTATTGAAAACAAATTTCAATAACAGTTTGTAGTTACTATAATTGGAAATAAACTCAAGTTTGAAATTGTATGAGAAAAATGAATGAATACTTTACCTTATGAAGATGAAAGGTCATATCATCTACTTCAACCACAATGTCACTTGGTAATCCAGTTGTACAAAACCTGCATATTGGAATTATGATTGTTAATCTGTGAAGTAAGAAACAATAATTGTTGATGTATGATAATAGACATAGCATAAAGTTTAAAGAGAAGAAGGTTTTTATCTAACCATGCTTGCCCTTTAGAGCTGGGTTTTTCTGAAGATGACATTTTGATATGCAAACTATATAGAATAGAATATAGGATATGATATGATTCTTTGTTTAGGAATATCAAATTAGGTTACTGGAAAGTCAGATCCATGAGTATCACTAAGATGGTAAAAAATTCAGTTAGAACTGGAGACACTGAAAATATTGTGGCTGTGAGAGAGATATGGGTGGGGTGGGGGGTACCCAGAATTGTGATAGTCTTGAAGGGAGGTGAAATAGACTTGACTTGTTCTAGTTAGTGGAATACAAATTGGAAAATGGAGATAAAAGAGAGGAATGAAAAAAATTGTCTGTTTGTGCTTTATGTTGAGGTTTTATGGAAGAAAACAAAGGAAGAAATGATACTTTAAGAAAAAGTAAAGTAAATATTGTTATTAAAAAATGGGGTGAAACAGAAAGGAATCCACAAACTCAAACAGGACAAATGGACCTTGATCAAAATTCTTAAAAATGGGGTCAAATTGGAACGTTTTTTCTTACTTTACCAAACCTTATTTCCTTTTTCTTTTCTATGAATCAAAATATCATAATCTCATTCCCACCTAATACTATTACTCTAAAGAGAAGAAATATATTTCAAGTTGCCTTAGATGATTTTTTTTTCCTTCTTTAAACACTTGAAAAGCCAATAATCATCTCCTTAGCCCATATGTTATTGCTTGCCAACTAGTTTCTTTCACTTGCGTAAATTATGGAGTATTTTAAAAATGGAATTCTCATTTTCTGGCCTATTGACTTGCTTCACTTAATAATTTATTATTACATTAATTAGCGTTATATTACACTGAATGGGTGAGGCACAATCTTACTTAAATTTGTTAACTAATTAATGATAATTGGCTTCCCTAGAGCATGAAATTCATAAGCAGTAAATAAATATTAATCATGTGATTAGCAATGTACTACTAGTACATTATTAGTACATGTGGCTGTCATTGACAGAGAATAAATCACATTAGGACCGTTTGAAAATGAAATATATATGGGGGAGCCTGAAAGAGCAAGATCACAAAGTAGTGGTGGTTAGATGTAGCCAAATGGATTGAAAGTTTACTACTCTTTATAGAGGGTTTTGTTTATCTAAATAGTCATAAGTAGCATTAGGTATATTAAAGAAAGTTGCTTGAAGTTGCAATCAATCACTAAATCAATTCTGTTTTGATTTTTCGTAAGTTTTCAAACTTTTGAAGTTTTCAGCTCTGGTCCCCTTTAGTCCTTATTTTTGAAATGTACTACTCTTAGAATAAAAAAGATTCATTTTGGAAATAAAATATACTCCACAAGGAAAAGTTACCTTCATTTATATTGGTATATCTACCCTCATTACTCTTCCCTTAGAATTTATGGCTGCCTTTAATGAATAGACAGCTATTGTAAGGTACATTATTCCAATCACAAGTTCAAAGTGAATGGAGGGTGTTTTTCAAGTTTTCAAATTGAGACAGTTGAAAATAAATTATAATATGTACAAAAAAATCAAACCGTTTGGGGAAGATAGTCCAAGAAGAAGGACTCAAGCGTGGAGAGAAAACTAGAAAGAAAAGGTCAAAAATAGACCCACTTACTCCATATAGTTTATAGTATGGTTTTAGATGCCTTCGAATGGAGTACTACGATAGCTGGAAGATAGACCAATTATTTGAGAATGTAGATTAATAGGCAATAGGTATGTTTTTGTTGTTGCTAATCACGTGTTTGGTGGCTCACTATCATTCCATTTACACGATAATTTTCATACTTTCAATAATATAGGAGTACTAGTAGTAGCTTGTTAGCCTCGCTATTGCGCATTCTTGTTTCTTAAATGAAAATGAAAAGGACAAATTAAAGAAATAAAGACAAATCACCAAGACTAAAACTACTCAAAAGTCATAACTGAACTCATTCGATCATTTGAGGGTGAATTCTTATTTTGGTGTATCATAATTTTGGTGCGGATCAATTTAGTCTCTTATTAAAAAAAAAATCCGAGAGAGAAACAACGGGTCTAACAAAAAAAAAAATATCAAAGAGAGAAACAACGGTCTAATTTTACACTTTGTTCCTAGTATAAAAATGTCAAAGACTACTTTGGACTTGTTGATGACGTGAGAGAAAGAACGGGTCAAACGCTCCAAGACTATAAGAGAGGGAGACAAAACATCTACATCCAAAGCCTTAAGACATAGGTTAATGGGCAACAAAGGGTATAATGCTTTAGGACCACAAGAGAGGGAGACACCACTTCTTCACCCAAAATCTTAAGACATTAGGTACATGTGTCATCTTTCTTATATATCCACTATTTTATCCATTCATATGTGATGTGGGATTTAAACACTCACATTTGAAACCCAATAATCTCTTGCACAAGTGTGAGTTCTCACCTCATATATCATGATCCAACACATGATCAAATTCTCACTCCCCCACCAAGCCGAAATTTGGGTTATGGCACCACGTTTGGGGAGTCTAAGGGCACAAGAACAACAACATGTTTAATGCTTCAAGACTGATAGAAGTTTGGCAAGTGTACCAAAAACTATCGAAGTAGTAAAATATCGTTCCCACAAGGATTGTTTTTAACCTCAATAATTCAAGTTCGTTAATCAATAAGACGTATAAAAGTTATTATGGTTTTGCCACTAGGCAGTTGATTGAGTTTGATTTTATGAAATCAATTAACATAAAGTAAAAGTTGTTAAGAAAATAAGAGAGAGATGAGATCAAGTCTTTCGAATCATCTATGTTCTCCTAATTGGTATATTGCACTCTATTCTTGTGAATGGTTCTTTAGTTCCACGATAGTTAGCAAATTAGCCTCAATCAATCCCTTGAGTTAGGACCCTCCTCTTAAACTACAACCCCTAATTCCTTAGGTGGTCTAATAATACCTGAAGGTTTAAGCACGTTAACCTAATATCACTAACAAACGATTATCCATTCCTAGACTAACCATGTTGAACAATTCAATGAGTCTAAGTTGAAAGTTAGGGTCAGTAGTCATTCATACTCACGATGTTTATATGTGATCGAGATATAAAAGAATTAAAACAATTGAATTGAATAAAAACTAAATTGTCATTCACAAATAATAGAGTTTCACAGCAACGTAGATCAATTAGGGTTACATAAAATCATCTCAGACCTAATCTCTAAGAGATTTATCTACTCATAATGAGATTTACAAATAGCATAATCAATAGTGGAATCAAAACATACATGAACTGAAAGAAGGTTGAAGAAATCGCCCTCCTAGCCGTCTTTAGGTCTCAAAATCGCACTTTCCTCTTCTCAAATCGTAACCCTTGTTTTCTGAATAGTCTTCAGCTTAAATAGGCACAGAAATTCGCCCAAAATCGTGTCACGTTTTAAGTAAATCGTGACACGTTTTCACCTTGTGTAACAAGAAACTGAATTAGGGTTTCACCAAATCGTGTCACATTTTTGCCATCGTGACACGTTTTCCTTAATGTCGAAACAATGCATTCTGCCTTGTCAAATCGTGTCACGTTTTTGACCAAACGTGCCACGATTTTGTCTTTGCCTTTTTCTTCAATTTTCTTGCTGCTTAAGTTGCCTTGTGAACTCCAAAATGTGATAATATTTACATAAAAATTACGTAATGACAGCATGTCATCAAAGACCATAACAACACTAGCCTTAAATTTTTGTGTGATGTGGTGTCTCCCTCTCTTGTGGTCTTGGAGCATTAGACCAAAAAAGTTGTTCCCGTGCCACCGAACTCCCCAACAAGTGGTATCAAAGCCCTTGTTTGGCTTGGTATAAGAGGTGGGAACTCACATTTGAGGAGGAGGTTGTTGTGTTTCATGTGTGAGTGGTTGAGTCCCACATTGCCTATGAATAAAGAAAATATTGGATATATAAGAGAGATGATCCATTAATCTAATGTCTTACAGTTTTGGGTAAAGATGTGGCGTCTCCCTCTTTTGGGGTCTTGGAGCCTTTGTTCATGTCGTTTCTCCTGTTCCCCGAACTTCCCAACATGATTTTATTTTTGTTAGGAACTAAATTTGTCCACACCGAAGTTGTGAATGATCAAAAATGGTTCTTCTCTCTTCATTTGAATAATTACAAGATTCAAAATTTTAAATCGATTCACTAAATAACAAAGTATAAATAAAATTATCAACAATGCATGATTGATTAAAGTGGCAACGTATTGAAACTCTTAAACAAGTGTTCAAGAGTTCAATCTCTGATTTTTGCATATAGAAAAATTTGTGTTACAACAAGTTCTTCAATGAAGATTAATCGCCGCTAAGTCACAGTAAAGTTAATGCATATAAGATAGTAACCAATAAAATATAAGTAAAATTAATCACTTACACAATTACTATTATTTATTCATTTGAATTATTTAATAATGTTAATATCATTTAAAAGTCCAATTCCATCACTTAAATTACCCCTCATTTTATTTAATCACATACAAAAGTGTCATTAATTATGAATGAAGTTTTTGGTATACCATCTTTAAATACGATAGAAACAATATCAAATTTTGTTATTGTTCGTCATGAAGTGAATAGCTATCTTGTTATGGAACAGACAAAGCTATTATCTTTTTTAGTACAAAATACGACAAAACCCAAAAGAAAGAAAAATACTACGTGATTAAACAGACAATTTTAGATATACAAGAAAGAGAATCACTCTCTCAAAAAAAAAAAAAAAAAAAAGAGAATCAAAACATGCATGTGTAAATGATACATAAAAATGCAATAATTTACAAGTCAATCAATGCTCATATTCCCTTTTATGTTATAATGGTTAATTTGCACATATCACTTTATAGATTATAGCATTTTTATGGATCATATCTTTGAGTCATTTTCTATTATAAGATGAGACAGATGATCCTTTCAAGTTACATCAAAACCGAAATACAAACCCCAAAACTTAGCATGTAAACACATCACAAACTCCGATCTTCTTAGTGAAACTTTTAATCCATCTACCATTTGAATCAATGATAGAGCCCTCTACAACCAACAATATCTCCATTGTCCTTGCATGCAACGACATTGTTAAGCTTTATTTGAGGTATCCTATGAATAGTTTGTGAATTGTATTCTTCAATGTCGCTGGCTAACTCAATCAATGAGGTCAGGTTATCTGGGATTTGGAAATTTGCTTCAAAGATGATTTAATTGCTCCATTTCCACAAACACGATGTGCTTTTCCCCACCCCATCTCCTATTAAGGTGGTTGAAAAATCGACCAATTCAATCAAAATAAAATAAAGTAGTTATAAAACCAGAAGGAATGAGACAAATCCATATCTGATGTTCATTGTCACTAGAAGAGCAATCAAGAGAAATTCCAACACCTTTTCTACTCCATCGAATATTAGTAAGAATATGTTCACATGTTGCAAACCAAATAGAAGTTTGAATGTAATGTGGGTCATTCAACATTAATTAATTAATTAAATTAAAACTTCTATCATACATGAAATGTGGATAGACAGGTCGGTAGTTCTCTACTATATAATAATAGTTTTATTAAATTTAATTTTTCAAAATTAAGTGCATGTTTTTTTAAGGATATTTTTTATCAAAGAAAAAGGTCAGTCCAAATTGATCTATCCCTTTTGTTATAAATATTTTATGGAACATGGATTAAAAAAGTTATAGCACAGAACCATGATAAAAATAAAATAGTAACAACACATTTAAATTTTAAAAAAATCTCTTTGCTTTTTGTTTTTCATATTTTCTCTTTAAATTGTATTAAAATAAAACTTAAGGCTTCAAGTTGAAGCATAATAGTTCCTCAAAAAAGAAAAGTTGAAGCATAATAGTAACACTAAACACAAGAATAGTGGAGTTTATTCTTTATTCTTTAATTATTGAACCATAAAAAAACATTTCAGTACGAGGGAATCCAAATCTCTCTCTGTGTCTCTCTAACTTACAACCCCATCAAAATTAATTAATTATTTATCACACACCACATACCACATCTTCGTCTGCTTCAAGAACTTGAGCATTTCAATGTTTCACTGCCCGCATAAAACAACATATAGAAAAAGTAAGTTTCATCTTTATAAGCAGCTACTTTAGCATTTGTTGGTCGAGGCTCTCTTTGCTATAGCTCAAACATTATACTCCTTCCGTCCCTTAATATAGCCACATATTGCTTTTTTCACATTTCTTAAGAAATGTTGTTGGTGTAGTTAATGTGTCTGTTTTATAGTACAATTTTAAAAAATTACCCTCATTAAAGAGATAATGTGAAAAGTCAATTTATTGTAATTTTAGAATTAGTAGTAGTATTAAATAAGGGTATATATGGAAAAAAATAATTAATGTGTGTTGTAATTTGAAAAGGGGGTTATATTTAGGGACAAACAAAAAAACAAAAGGGGGGTTATATTAAGGGACGGAGGGAGTATATACTAGCGGTTGACAGATACAAACTGTCCGTTCATATTCTTTTGATTGCATTAATACGTAATAAAATTTAGATTTAGATTTAAATTATATGTATAGATGTTTGTGACTTATTGTAACAAATCATGCTTTTTTTTTCTTCCAAAATTATAAATAATTTCTTATAAAATTTAGATTTAGATTTAAATTATACGTGTGACTTATTGTAACCAATCATGCTTATCTTTTTCAATTTCAAAACAATATTGCAAATATAATATAAAATTATTTAATTTTCAATGAATCACGAACGGTAGTTTTTATGAAATTTTGATTAAAATTAATTTTATTTTGATTAAAATTATAGGTATAGACAATAGAAATTTTGCACTTTCATATTGTAGCAAATTGTATACTATCATAATTTCTGACTTAGTTGTTTTCATATCACATTTATAATTTAGTTAGAATGTTAGCATTGAACAATCAATTACTATATGAGGTTCATTTTATGGAATTGATTCGAGTGGAATAACCCCAAATACATTCTCTCTTATAATCAACTAATTTTCTTATCCGAAGGCTAGAACCGGACTCCCTGTTTTTGTCGTAGGCTCCCTAACGGGCTGGACCTACCAAGAATAATCTAGAACTTTTCTGAGCCACATCTTATCTGATTATATAATTTCTGTAAGATAAGTCTGATATGCTTTTCTTATTATACGTATATCTAAATACATTATGTTAAGTATATATTTCCTTATAATACTTAACTTATCTAATTAGGCTCTAGACATATTGCTATCATATGTCATTACTTAAGGTTTGATAACCATTACCATATCATAAACAATTAATGTTCTTCCCGGAAATAGGCATATATGACATATTCTTATCACTCTTGTAATATATTACGTATCAATTGCATGCTCATGCTTGATTCACCATTAAAAGAATTCATATGATGTTAAGGATAAGTTTGAGGGAGGTTTGGAACGGTTAGAGAAGCAAAAACGGTGATTTGCAATGCAATTTTTTTTTAAAATTTTGGAAGCTGGTGGTGGTAATCGATTACCACATGCCTATAATCAGATTTCAACACTGCATAATCACTTATTCCTCAATCAAACTCATCAAAACGTTTAACCAAACACCATTGAATCAAAAACCATTTTTTTTTTCACATACTCAATTAATACGCTACATTATGTAACGTTCTATTTCTATTAAAGCGATAAATCGCGCAATTATAATAAATAATTATGAAATAGACGTCATGTCTTCAAATAATCCATAATAGACATGCATAAAAGTTTCAACAATTAGAAACATCACAACAGAATATCACATAATACACCTCGAGTAGCCATGTAATCAACTCATAAATATATCCACATAGTATAATAATCAAATCCCGACATATGAGCAAATCTCAACCATAAAGATAAATTCAAGCAACATAAAAGAAATCACCGTCCTAGATCAGAGCCTATCTAAAACACGAAAGCGAAATAAACGGAGGAAGCTCCCGCTATCCTCAAGCAACTCACCAAGCAATGCAAATCAACTAATCCTGCACGCCGTCTACCCATTCATACAAATAAGTAGGCGGTCCACCACAGACCACTGGGGGTTAGCTTCACATCAATCATAATCAAACTATATAAACATGAATAATCAATCATCAAGATATTTCAAGGTTCATAAACACCAATCATATGCACATTCTCAAATATTCACCAAATTGTCACCAACAATTTTCAATAAGCATAAGATTCACCGATCACTAATAATCACCAAGCACATAAACAATTATGACTCTTCCTAAACATGCAATGTGCCTAGACCGACTATAGACACATATGGTACCAAATCACCTTCGAGGTCGTCACCCCTGATGCCAACTGAACATCATTGTCAACGGCTATAATTTCAACGGCTATATGGATACAAGTATTCGGTCAACGACAATATGGATGTAAACATCCGACTCAACATGTGATGCATGAACATATGACTCAACCAACTATGCATATATTCACCACAATTTCAACGGCTATAAAAGTACATGCATTCACCAATAATTTCGTCAACACTTGTATGTAAGAAAATTCACCAACAACATATATGCACACATACAGATATAATTCACCAACATCATCATCATAATAATCCAACAACTTCATGAAATTCTCACAATTCAAGTAAGAGAGAAAATGCACCTCATCATGATAAACATCATATTCAACACCCATCAATCATTCATACATCTTCATTTATTCATAACAAACTATTCATAAAAGATTTTCAAGGTAATCGGATCCAATGAATATTTTCAACCAAGTTCGTATAATATATTTCACAACTTTAAACAATTAAGGCTATTGAACCAAAACTAAGAAAAACAACTCAATTGCCTCAACTATGTATGCACACTAATCACATATGAATGTAGGTGTACGTACATGAGCGTTTCACCAGCCAATTACTATGAAATCTCACAAATCACAAAGTTCGTCTCATAATGCCACTTTTCCAAAATGAATCCATTTTTAAAGCAAACAAGTTAACTCTCAATGAAATTAATCAAAACCATTTTTAGTAATCACATAAACAACATACATACTTAACCCTACATCATTCACTTGAGAAAAACAAGTTTCGGAAAAATCGGCGTTCTTGGACATTTTCCTAAAGTTAAGTTCAATTCACAAAACCAAGTCTAATTCGATTCAAATGATGTTCCAGTAGGTTGAAGTATATAAACAGAGATTAAACAAGTCAAAAGAATCATTTTAGAAAGCCCGGATTGGTCCCCAAGTGTACGAAACGAAAAACGGAGAAATGCTGAACTGGGTGCTACTCGCTTAAGTGAAGGGTTTCTCGCTTAAGCGACCAGCTTCCAGTAGCTTCTGGGCTCGCTCACTTGGGGCTCGCTCAAGCGACCTGTGTCCAGAACCTACTGGGCTTGCTCGCTTAGAGCTCGCTCAAGCGAGCGCTCATCAGTTCTGTCAAAAAGTTTCGGGTTTCAACCCCTTTTCACCCAAAATCCCAAATTTTGATATTTCAAATGCCCAAAACTTGTCCCAAAAGATGTTTACAGGTCTTATACATAAAAAGACACTCAAAGATACACAAAACTTGAAATTAAAACATCATTTCATCATAATTCAACCAACTTCACCAAACTTTCAACAACAACAACAATTCTCATCATCAATTCACATTTATGAATACCCAATGCATTAATTCATCAACAACACATCCCAAAACAACAACAAATAATCATGAAACCATCCACAATTCAACAACTACAACCTCATTCTTCATCAATTTCACATAAACACAAAACATACCCACACATATACATTTAGGCATGCAAATTCAACATCAACAACATAATTATCATTCAATTCACATACATGAACATATCATCAAACCTAAGCATAAATTTCTACAATTAAAACTCAAATAATCACTTATTCACATAAGCACTTTTGGACATGGGTAGAAAAGAGATGAAAATTAAAAGATTATGCTTGGAGACTATCCCCCTTACCTCAATCTCCAAGAATCCTAGCCTTGACCTCACTTTAGCTCCTAGAATCCTCAACCATCTTGCTCTTCAAGCCTCTTTCTCTTCTAACCCTTTTCCCTCCTTTCTCTAGCTTTTCACTCTCTACCTCTTTCTAATGTTATGAAATGAATTGCTCTAACCCTAGTTTTCTCTTACGACATGGGTTATATAGTCACACCACTAATGGGCCTAGCTCTCAAAATGTTTTATGGGTTCAAACTCTAATTAATCCAATCCACTAGTTTCTATTTCACTAACGGTAAAAATAACGAGTAAACACCGACTCTTAATTAATTACCACAACTCACTAACAATCTTAATAAAATAAATGGTTCTCACTCAAAATGCTAAAAATAACCCTTAATCGAAATTACTAAATTACTCTTGCTCACGAAAAGATCAAAATACCCTTCTAACACGAAAAACCCAAGAAATTACCCCCAAAGATAAATAATCATACATAAACACATATAAACACATATAAAACACACATTAAACAAATAAAAATAAAATAACGAAAAATCAGGCTGTTACACATTACATGAGGGCAATCTAACTTATCATGCTTATAGTCGTATAAAAGATTTTTTCACAATACACACAGGATCAAACCCCAAGGTGGGAGCTAAGATATAAGGAACTCACCATAAGTGCTTTTGGTCACATTCAATCAGCTTACACGCCTACTAAAGCTTCTCACAACTCCATAATCACTTTTCTCGAAACAACTTATTTTAGCTTAATTTTATTCTGCTTCTCACTTTTGCATTTAAACTTCAAACAAAACTCTTGCTCATCCAATTAAGCATACATATTCAGTTATGGAACCATTCATAACCAACTCAAACTTACATTTTAGCATAGAAATTTGTATTGAAGAAATATTTGAGCAATGGTGCGAGTGATTTGGGTACTTGTTGGGAGAAAATACATGATATGTTGATGATCTAATTAACTGACATGCAAACATCATTTGGGAGGAGTTGTACTGTATTGGAACATATATTCAAAGACGTCATTTTGTACTCTGGGTTGGGAGATTATGTGTCTAGATATGTTTTGGGCAACATTGTTGTGGAAGAACAAAGTACCAAGGAAACATTGTGCATGGACACGAAAAGTTGTGGTTGTGTGATAAGGACATCATATGGGATACCTTGCGCATGCATCATTGCTATGAAAATCCGTGACAACAAGCCTATTCGATTGGATGAGATACATCGTCATTGGTAAATGTTATGTATGGGTGAAGAAAGTAACGAAGATGGTTTTTCTATCGTGGATGAGTGGAATGATATTCAAGAATGTCACAAGAAAGTACCTTATCAAATGAAGCTAGTAGTCAAAGAGGTTTTGCGGCAGTTCGCATTTCCAGAAGCCATAATGTTGTCTCCACCTCCAAGAAAAGTACCAACCAAGGGAGTCAATAAAAAAGTGGAAAAAGCGAGGTATAAAGCAAATGTGGCATCGACTAGTCGAATCCTTTTTCGTGGGAGTGTGTTGATTCCCAATTTTCAAATAGTCAACCGTCACTAACTACGTCATCATTTCCTAAAAGGAAAGGTGCTCGTATTGGCAAATCATAATGTTCCCCACTTCCACCACCTATTCGGTTTTCAAAGCATATTCTTGTTCCAACGCCTAATAATGTTTTGAGCCCTATTGATTATATGCCAAAAATCATGGTTCCATTTATTGATAATACAGTGGATGTTAAAGGCGATGGAAATTATGGTTTTCGGGCTATAGTCGAGTTCTTGGGTTTGACCAAAGAAAGTCATATCATGGTTCGTAGACATCTTATTCAAGAGGTAAAAGATTATAAAAGTGATTATGTGCGGGTATTTGCGAGTGAGTGTCATTATAACTACAACACACCTCCCCCTCCGTTCCCAACATCCACAACCACCCCCGTTTTCTCCACACCTCCCAATCAAACCACCTCCTGCCCAAAATTTTCACTCCCTCGTCATCTCTATTCCGAGTCTTAACGCCCTCATCACCCTTCCCATCCACATTCGTCATCCCCACAATACTTACTCCCACACCATCCAGTATAATCCCATCTCTCACACTTTTTTCTCCATCAAGAACCTACATATCATCACCTTTCCCTTTAACCTCCAAAGAATTCGCAAACCGATCAAACCGAACAACCTTTGCTAAGACCTGATAAGTACTAAAACTAACATCATTCAATGCCTTTGTTTATTTTTCAACATTACTATAACGTACAAAGGCATAAACTTCCCCCTGTGCATTATAATTCTTAGCCAAATACAAGTCTTCAAACATCCCACATACTTCAAAACCTTGACATAAATAGAAATAGGGAATAAGTTCAGGTACATTAGTGAAGTAAAAAGATACAAACCGTTTCAAATCAGTCCCTGCAGTGACATGTATATCATTTTGCCCGCTGTTCGAAACTTGCTTGTGGTGCAATCGCGGAAATTCTCGATCAAACAAAACATATGATCGTTCCAACCTTCTTGCAGAACAGTCACGCATAACAGCTCTTGCACCTGACTTTAAATTAATATCCCGTTCCACATACCGATCCAACACAACACGTGAGTGCCCTCTATAGTAAGTAAACGATGAACTTGATCTTCCATAATACTCACACGAGAACCTCCTTATATGAAACTGTGACCATGACATCTGCCTTGCTGGAGATGGAGCTTCCCTAACCCTAACATATCCTTGCCGCTGCACTCTTGAACCTCCTTCCAGTCTTGCAC
The DNA here is from genome assembly GCA_958299785.1 of Medicago lupulina. NCBI lineage: Eukaryota > Viridiplantae > Streptophyta > Magnoliopsida > Fabales > Fabaceae > Medicago > Medicago lupulina. The sequence continues at coordinate 18,582,679 of OY283143.1, read as the reverse complement.
CCTGTTGTCTGTCTTGTACAAAATAACCTTGTCCAAACGCTTTCCGACGTCTATGACTCAACTCGTACCATATTCCCCTATCCCCCCCTCCCCCCCAACATCTGGCACCCTGCTTGGACACCCCCCCCCCCAAGTTTCTCACATCCGACGATGTAGAGTACCGACCCAGTGACCCACGACAGAGCTTAGGGTTGCCGCCTTTATAATATTTCATTGTTATCTGGTGTGCTATTAATCATCTTGAATATATTTTGGTTATAATTTTTTAAAAAAACAAAAAAAATTATATGATGTAGTTGATTATTATTATTATTATTATCATCATTTGTTCAAATGCATTTTATTAATTGAATGGTCAAGAGAATGAAATTAATAGTGAAATGAAATTGAATTTTGTATTATTTGAAAATTACAAAAGAGATAACCATGCATTTTCTTTGCCGATATATTGAAGTCACAAAGTCAAACATAATTATTTATTTTAATTTATATGTTTAGTTATTTTATTTGTGTTGACTTGTTTTGAATAATATATTATAAATAAACGAAATACACTGACTTTCCCCCTAATTTTGGAGTTTAAGTATAAAAAAAAAATTAATATTTATTTTATTATTAATTGATTCTATCAAAAAGAAATCATCTTGTAGAAGATCGTTAATTTTTTAAACTAAAAATATAGTACTTGTAAAAAAAACATCCATACATGATGCATTTTGCATAGAAATGACCTTTCAATCTACACCAATCATTCTTTTTTAAAACTTTTAGTTTTGAGAATGGTGCTACAATACACGATAGGAAAGACTTTTGAAAATAAATAGTAAAATTTAAACACATTCATTTTATTTTATTTTTTGAAAGAAAATTTAATTATGACATTGACCGTTGATTTTCAATGAATAATAAGAATTTTATAGTAGATAGTTGAATTCAAAAATAATATTAGCATCCAACCTAAATTTATAACTTGATTTTCGGCTCCAGAATACAATCTATTAGCATATTTATACCTACTAAATTATAAAATATATTTATAGTACTAAAAAAATTAATTACAAATAAAAATCATAGATAAGAAATAAATTTGGTTTTAAATTGTGTTTTCACATTTGAGACCACCATTATAAATACTAGATCATATTGTTGCTATCTTTCTCACAAAAAACATATCCTCAAGAAACAAGAGAGAAAATATTAACACACATGGAACCAGTTCTCATTAAGATCGCTGCTGGGAATGATGTTGTGGAAACACTCATCAACTTGGCTCGGCGTCGTGAAGCTGGAATCGTTATTTTGAGTGGTTCCGGTCTTGTTACTAATGTCACCGTTCACAAACTCGAGTCTGATTCCCTTGAAGTCATCGAAGGATTGTCCAATATGACATCGCTCTCTGGATACTTCATTGTCGATGGTGGCATCATTCCTCCCCCGACCATGAACACTGTCTCGCCATTTTCCTCTTTCTCCATTTGCCTCTCCGACAGTCGTGGACAGGTGTTTGGAGGGAAAATTGGGGGAGAGGTTAAGGCTGCTGGTGCTGTTTCGGTTACAGCCGCTTTTATCAAGAACCCAACGTTTCATAGGTTTGGTGTCGTCAATGGAAGGATACAAGAAATGGGAAATGAAGACGCAGAAGATGTTGGCGATGTTGTCATCAATGATGATGGTCATGCACCATAATCATTGTACTTACATTGAAAATTACTAGCTATCCAAAGAGTTCTATGTGTTCTCTTGTTGTTTTTCCAAATCTTTTCAACATTTGAATAAAATCAGTTTAATTTCCGTTTTTATAAGTTTTTCGTGTTACATTTTCAATAATATCCATAATATAATATTATCCTTTAGGCAAAAAAATTCAAGATTATATTTGAAATGATGAAAAATCCAACCAAAAATCTCATACTCCCTTTAAATATCCACATTAGATTGACTCACTTAAATATGGATTCTATTTAAAACAATTAAATATTTTATAGGATCAATCCGACTCTATTTTTGGCTACATCAATCCGATTCTTCTAAAGGGAGGATTCAGATCCCAATTTTGTAATGAGACAATTGTTTGGCCATTCAACTTCCAAGTGGTGTGACTATGGATGATGCATGCTTTTTTTTAGGCCAAATAGAAATTAAGTTGAAATGAAAAGAGAGTACAATACTGGGGGCAAAGTACCTGACACAAAAGGGGTACAAAAGCAAATCAAAGAGAAACAACCCTACACAATCAATCCACCAAACTCATGAATGGGTGCGAAACCAAATTGAAGAAGAAAAAACTAAGTGATTGTTCGGGGCATAACAGAAACGACCCAAGTTTCCACAATTTCCTTCAAATCATCATCAATAAACAACCTTTTAGACTAAACCAACATCTACGTGTAGTCCTAATCGAGCAACATAAGACGAATCAAGTCTTGCTCCAAATCGTGAGATGCATCCAACAAACCAACACATGAATCTAGATCGTGGGATGGTGCATGCATTTAAATAATAATAATAATAATAATAATAATAATAATAATAATAATAATAATACTGTTTCTCAATCTTCCGTTGACCAACTTGAATATTTTATTTTATTCTGATCGGACCATCTTGAATATCTAGTTGTTATGTTTTTTTTTTGAAAATAAAATAATTTTAATTTTAATTTTAATATTTCGCTTCATATTATTATTTATTTTTTTGAAAGAATTATTCATATTATTATTATTATTTGTTCAAATGTAAATTGTATTAGTTGAATGAAGGGAATAAGTAAAGAATGATGTCCACAAGTTGTATCTTAACCGTTAAAATATCGAAATTGTTAGACAAGACGTCATGACTAGGGTTACTTGTGCGTTTGAGTTTATAATGACTTTATTATTTTGTCTATCTACCAAAAAAAAAAAGGAATGATAGAAAAGAGAGAAGAAAATGAAATTGAATTTTGTATTTTTTTTAATAAAATACTCCCTCCGATCCTTATTATAAGAAACAATTTAGGTTCATAGAGTATCTTGTTGTAAATATAGACTAAATACATCTCTTGCACAATGAACCTAAAAAGTCAATCATTTCTTATAATAAGTACCGAAAGGAGTACTATATTTTTAGTTTAAAAAATTAATCATTTTTTTCTTTGCGCATGTATAAAAGTCAAACAAAATTTTGTTTGACAAAGTCAAACATAATTATTTATTTTTAATTGTGTTTTAATTTTTTTTGAAGAATGCTAACAAAATCCTTCAGTTTGGGTGTTCAAAACCAAACCAACAAGAAATCACAAACTCAATAAATCCAAACCAACAATTATAAAAAAATCACATTTAGTTCGGATGTATTTGCGCTAATTTTTGGGAGAGGCTTCAGTGCCATTGTGGCGGGAAAGGCACATGCCTTTGCACCACTAAAAATCTGCCATGTGGCACTGCTTGTTCTAAAAAAACAAAAAAAAGGAAAATAATAAAAAAAGGGAACAAAAAAAAGCGACAAAGTGAAAAAGAAAAACGCGTATCACACAAAGCGTTCAACTGCTTATCAGCAATGCTTCTCCTTTCTCCTCATATCACCTAAACCTCCATCGCCGTCGTCCAGAACCTCCATCGCCGCCATCACCTCCATCGACAAAGGTATGTGTTTATTTTTCTTCTGTCTCTATGCCTCATCTTTATTCTTTTGTAATGGTTATGGTAATGTGAACAAACCCTAATCAAGATTAAAATAAAGAATCATTACACTTCAATAGGAATAGAAAGCAAATCACGTCAATTAATTTCAATTCATTAGCATCAGATTTTTGGAAATTTAGGGTTTTCTTTTTAATGAAATCATGATTATAACCTATGATTATAACAACGTATTTTCTCAATGGTTGGCAGACACTTATGCATGACACATTTCTGCAACACTTTCTACCATAAGTCCACAACGTTAGATTGGGTTAGATTCAAATAATATTCAATCTACAGGACCCTGGCTTCCATTGGATTTTCTGGAACACTTTCTGCAACTGTTCTACCATAACGTTAGAACAGCAAGAAAAACTTATAATCTTCAACCAAACGGTGCCGGAGAGAGCCGACGGAGGTGCAGCGCGGAGGACGGTGCCGGAGAGAGTCGACGGTGGTACATCTGAGGACGGCGTCGGAGATTGGCATCTGTTTTCTTCCTTTTCTGTGATAAAAAACCAATTTTTTTTCTTGAGAACAAGCAGTGCCACCTTCCTTTACTTCCTTTACTGTGATAAAAAAAACCAGTTTTTTGTTTTTGAGAACAAGCAGTGCCACGTGGTGGATTTTTAGTGGTGCAAAGGCATGTGTCTTTTCGGCCACAATGGCACCGAAGCCTCTCCCCTAATTTTTATTCAATTGTAGGTACAGTTCAATTTGCGACTTTTTGTTCTAACTTAACTTAACTGAATTCATACCGCTCATCCCAAACTCACTCAATAATACTCACTTAGGGTACCTTCCCTCAAAAAAAAAAAAAAATACTCACTTAGGGTACCTCAATTTTTTTCTTTACTCACTTAGGGTATTAAGCTAGGTCCAATGACCAAGCCAACATATAAGTTAATTGAGTCTATTTCTTTTATCATTTTCTTTTTAATTTTTTCTATTGTTTGTTAATTAGAGTTTTTACTTCTTTGTTTTTTTTTTTTGGACAAAATTAGAGTTTTTACTTGTACCCCAAATTTATTCATTTTTTTTCGGCAAATCCTCTACCCCATTAAAGTTAAAATAAATAAATAAGAGAATAGTTAATCCTCTATCTCAATTGCGCATTTTCGGAAGTCTGAAAAATGACTACATAGTAAAAAAAGCACAAATCCTACCTTTTGTAATTTGAGATTCTTCCCTATAGACATAGAGTCAATAAAAATGATCTAAAGATTTAAATTTTTATAAGGTTCGAACCTCAGATACCCTACTTATTCGCCTTTTAAAGGTGAATAAACATGTTAATTTTATATACTTTGGGCTATTTGAAATATAATCTTGAGAAAGCGATACAAATTGGTTTTATCCTCCATTTTTTAATTAGCTATAACAAAATAAATGCACCAAAAAAATAAAACTATAAGAAATAATTTTTTTTAAAAAAAAACTAGAACAAGATCAAATGAAATATTATTTTAGGAATATTGTTTTTTTTAAGGATATTTTAGGAATATTGTTATTGTTCTTCCAAGTTCCTATGAAATACTTTTTTTAAGATGAAAATAAAATGGAATACTTATTAGCTCCGCTATCATTCTCAATTAGATTCTCTTAAAAAAAAATTGGTTACTTGTTTTTTTTAAGCAACATAGTGGCAAAAATTGACATTTAAGGTGAATAAGCGGGAAATTCAATGTTCAAACTCCGATTATAATATATTGTTCCTATCAACTGAACTATGTTTATGAGGAAAAAATTGGTTACTCTTTAAAGGTGAAATATACTTGAAAAATAATAATAAAGGACAACAGAGTCCATTCAATTTTTTTAACAGACAGTAATAAAAATATTCATATCCCTAGAATGAAGAATGCATTTTAGAATCTAAAACAGAGTTGAAAGGTGAGTTTGAAATCCAAAAACAACATGCATGCCTTCCATCCCAAGTGGACCAAGGTGTTTTGTAGGTTTGCCTTCTTAAGTTGGCACAATGATTAGGACTATGGAAAATACTAGGACAACTTTTAGTGGTATGGACTTAAGTTCAATCACCCAAAATTTAGCACAATGATTTTTTGTCCATTTTCAATTATTGAAAAGATATGTAGATGTTTCATAGCAATTAGCAAGCTTAAATTGCAGGATACTTCCAAGAAACCTTCAATGCACGTATATTTTGACAATGTTGTATATTTGGTAGCTTAAAGAGGACACTTTTGAGAATGCACATATATTTTTAGAAGATTAATTGAACTTAGTATACAAGAAACCTTCCTTCACTAACCAAATTACAAACAAGATAATTATAGGTTCAAATGTTAGTTATTACTTTCCAGCTTATTTTTGAAACAGTAACTACTCAAGTGTATACTTCCTTTACAAGTCTAATGCCATTCACACACTAAAATAGCTATACCTTATAACTGCAGAAGAGAAGATAAAACTATTAAAGGCCTTTGTGATTTACAAGTACGTCATGTTTATCCACCAAAAATAATAAGCATATGTTTGGTATCACGGTGATTCTAATTCTGACATATTCACTGTCATACCAAACATACGCTAGGTACATGTCACTGAACAACGTTTCCCAACAAGCTGTTTGTTGAAGGTGAGCTAGGTCTACTTGACCAAGTACCATGAACAGATACTGGGGAACTATCCTTCACCTCCTCTATTGATTGTAAAAAACTATTAGTCTTTTGTGGAACAACCAATATCTCATTCTGTGTGACTAAATTCTCATTTCTATTACTACGAGGCGATGAGCACCCGGATCCAACCGATGATCCCATGCATATAGTTTCCTCCATCGTCGCCCATCCGCTACGTCTGATATGATCTAGCTCCTCAGCCACCTCAATCATACTTGGCCTCACGTCGCTATGAAAAGCAAGGCATCTAAATGCAAGCTCAGCTACCTTTTGAACAGAATAGAGTGTCCAAGCATCCCTATTTAGATCAAGGAAAGGATCTATGATGTCGTCGATACGACCTTTTCTAATCTTTTCAACAGCAAGTGCTGCCAAATTAATCTCACTCTGAGGTCTACCAAAATCAACCACTTTCATTGCTGTTATTATCTCTACCAAAACTACTCCGAAACTATAGACATCACTTTTATCAGAAAGATGAAAGTTTTGGTGATATTGTGGATCAACATAACCTGGAGTCCCTTGAGGCGCGGTTGAGATATGTGATGTTTCTGTCATGCCAAGTCTGGAAAGTCCAAAATCTGCTACTTTCGAATGAAAGCTAAAGTCCAAAAGTATGTTACTAGATTTTATGTCTCTATGATAAATTGGAGGATTTGAAGAATGGAGAAATGCTATAGCATTAGCAGTTTCAGAGGCAATGGTGAGTCTTATTGTCCAAGGAAGTACTCCCCCTCTTTCTCTTTGTAAATGTTGAGATAGTGTTCCATTTGGCATATACTCATAAACAAGTATATGCTCTCCTTTTTCTATGCAACAACCTAAAAGGCGTACTAAATTCGGGTGACTAACTGAAGAAAGGAGCTTGATTTCATTCATGACTTGGTCAACACTGTTGGTGTCTCTATACCTGATCTTTTTTATAGCAACCAATTCATCATTGTGAAGGTTTCCAGCGTAAACCGTGCCATAAGCACCGGTTCCTAACCTGTGTTTTTCTGAGAAAAAATTTGTGGCTTTCTCGATTTCTTTGTAGGGATAGAGTGGAACAATGTAGTTTCCTGCAGCTTCTCTTAATAGACGCTTTACCGTCAATTGTTTTGTCAGCCATGATGAACGACGTTTGGCGAAGTAGCATAGTAAAGACAGTACAGCTGTTATGGAGGCTCCAACTGTGATCACTGCAAACAATCATATAGCATTGATCAAAATTCTACATGAACAAAGAAAATCATAAAAATAAATGAGTCCTAAGGTTGGAAAATATTGAGACTGTACCTCCAATAAGTACACCAATTCTGAGTGCTTTTCTACATTTGCTAGACCCAAGTGTTGAAGGACTGCAACGTGAAACTGATGATAAGGCAAACACATAAAAAATTGATTAGAAAGTTTCAACTTTCAAATATTTAGTACATGCTTCTCCAAGTAAAAATCAAATAGTTAATAGTACTGCAGTTACTATATGATGCAGATGATTCTTTACACCTTGAATAATTTAAGTCTTGCCACAAAAATATTATCATCATTAAACTATTCATATCTGAACAACAAAGTCAGTGAACTTAGATCCCATATCTACAGATTAATTTTCAGCTGGACCTGCAATATCTAGTAATATTCCTTGTTACTTCTCAAACCAAATATTTACTTAATTTTTTTGCCTTTTATGAACTTGTATCACACTCAATTTCTATTGTCCGAAGAAAAACATAAAATGATAAGCGAACATGTGTCACTAATAATGGGATTTGGATTCCATGCAGTAAACATACGACACATATATTAATTTTGGCTGTCAATCTCAAATCAACGGTAAATATTATTTAAAGATGGTTTGATAACGATCAATGTATAAGCTTACTAATCTCAAATCAATGACCGAGATCAACTAAAGTTTTACGGTTCAATGTTACATCTCAACATCAAATATAAGGTATTCTGGTTCATTTCCTAATCCCTCACATGGTGAATATATCTATCACCAATCTCTCTCCTATGACCACTTATAATAAAAAATCCATTAGACCAGCCATGTGCTTTACCTAATATTGATCTATAAATAATCCAAATAGGCACCAAAACATGTTGACTTTTGAAGGATTCTTTCTTCAACAAGTTACCATTCCAATTTTAAAACAAGATTATACCAAATAATATGTTTCTATATTATCTGCAAAATAGAGAAGGTTATGTTGAAATAATGAATATACCACCATGCCCCTAACGACTCAAATATGATCATTATGGACTTTGATAAAGCAAACACTGATGTATAAAAGATTCTCCCACTTAAAATTCTCTAATCCTTAAATTCTGATACGTACACTACTATAGTATTATCATCATTATTTTTGTTAAAAAAAAAAGTATTATCATCATTATTCTAATCAACCTGGTTGGCCAAAGAATAAAGCAACAAGCCACAAGTCAAACATCAATTGGTCATTGTTCTACTATTACTGATTAGTACCATCCATCATAGCCGCCATCATTGTCATTATAATTATCGTTATCTTTTACTGGTGGTCTAGTTTGGAGGCACTAACGTGATTGTGTGATTTTTTTTTTCTACACATAAAAATAATGAAAGTTATAAAATTTTAAGTGATTATATAATTGAGTAAAGAAGCACAAAGTTTTTTTTTTTCTTTTTAAAAGAAGCACAAAGCTGTAACTAAATAGTTTAATTTTTAAGGATGGAAACATTATGTTTTATTTTCTAGACTCTTTATTATTTTTAAGAGACTAAAAAAAAATTTAACTCTTAGGTTTGTGACATTTATGAAAAACTTTTTTTTTCTTTTCTCTCTTTAGTTTATACATTGTTTCTTAATATATATGAAATGTCTAAAAAATTCGATTATTACGAGACCGATGTAGTATTATTATTCCATAAAGGGTTAATAGTGTTTTATCCCCTTGTAAAATATTTTTTTGGGATTTCGTCCTTGTAATTTAAAATTTATTTGGTTTTGGACCTTCATGAAAAATTTCACCCCTTGTAATTTGTGAAAATTTCGGTTTACCCCCTGTAATTTGGGCAAATTTCGGTTTACTCCTCTGTTAATTTGATCAATTTTGGTTTACCCCATGTCATATCATCGATTTTGTATAGTCAAAATTCATGAAAGTCCAAAACCAAAAAACTTTAAATTACAAGGACGAAATCAAAAAAGAAAATTTTACAGAGGAAAAATCGAAAATGACTTATATTACAAGGGTGTAAAACACTGTTAAACCTTCCATAAATAAACAAGGATGAAAGTGTAATTAAGCAAAAATAATATAGATATCTTAAAAACAAAAAAAAAAGAGTGGACTAACCTCTCCGGCAACCTGCAGAACCGTTGACAAATGCATCTCCGACGAAACCTTCACGGCAACGACACCGGAAACCTTTTTTTCCTCCGTCATGACTAACCACCGTGCAATCAGCATCATCAGAACATCGACAAGAACCTTCAAGCCACCATCCTAACTCAACAACCTGAAACTGAAGTGGAGCCTCTTCGACTTTACTCTTATCAAAAGCAATAGCCGAAAACAAAAAATTGCATCTAATTCCCTTCCAATCATCAACCGTAAGAACATCTTCATCGTCATGCGTTCTTCGACGCTGCAACTGCGTGAAACAAGTGATATTATCACTTCTTCTTGAATCATCACAACCTTCTATCTGTTTTCCAATAAAACTCGAAGTTGGAATAACACAACCACTAAGGTTGGAAACCGAAACACTACAATCTTGTACGAGGAACGTGTTGTTCCATGTTGGAGCATAGTTTTTGTCGAAAAGTGGGAGTATGAAACTCATGCTACGGTTACATTTTGCTGGTAAAGATATGAATATACTATCGGAATTCACTTCTTGAACTTTTAGTTCACCAATCTTGAGTTCTTTGTTGATGCTGCAGTTTAGTTTGATTTCGCAACCATCGGAGAATCCAAATGGATACTTAACAGATTGTTTTCCACATCTTCGAATACAGTTAGTTTTGTTTTGATCAGCAGATGCTACTGTTATGAAGAAGATTGTGATGAGAATAGAAAGAAGCTTTGACTTGTGAAGAAGATGATGATGATGATGGAACATTTCCTGGTACAAAAATATTGAAATAGGTTAAAACAAAAACAAAAAGAATAAGAGAGTTTTGTTATTGAGGAATAGGAAAAAGAAATTTAATGTAATTGTTGTTGACTATGAAGAGTTGTTAGAGTTAGTGAGAAATTAAGGCTGTGATTGATGCAGTTGGGGAGCTATGTATTAAATCTTTCAATAAATGCTCAACAGAGTCAATATGTTATTATGATAAAATTTCATGGCACGGTTATGTAAAATATGTTGCATACCTTTTAATTCAAGTTCCAGGCTCTGCCTGCAACAACGTTGAAAATTTATGGTGTGTGACAGTGGAAGGAGTAAATAGCAAGACAACAAGAAGATCGATGAAATTGAGTAAGGCAAAAAGAAGAACTAGTTATTACTAGCATCATAGAGTAGTAGTAGTAGTACTTGTAGTAAGAAAGAAAAGTGAGTAACGTTTTTTTGTTTGTTTACTTGAAAACAAAGTACTAAATAGTAAGAGTATAGTGAGGATTTGAAGGATTTTTCTATGAAGTTACTTCTGTTGTTGTTGGGACTAGTTGTCTTGCAACTGGAACATAAAGTAAGCGTTCTTCTTTTACATCTTGAATCCATTCACAACTTTAGTCTAAGTGATTGGACCAAAGCGGTGAATGAGTTCATCAAATCATTCGAGAAAAGCTGAATTTGATTTTTGGATGAAATAATTCTTGATCAGAAATTTAGTTACTTTCAGACAAAAATTTAGATTACTATGACTCATTTTTCATAAGAATAAGATTGTTAAACAAATTATTTTATTCCATTTTCCGTAGTGCCCTCTAAAGGAAGTAATCTTCTTCGATGTCTGAAAGTAAATATGTAACTTAATACGTACGTTATAGGAGACCAACCTCGCCCGTTAGACTCATCTATAAATGATTGATATGTTTTTATTCCTTTATCATTATATTAGATTTAAAGTTATAAATCATTATTTTTTTTAAAAATTATCTATGTAATTTGTATTCAATCTTACCTATTTAATAATTTAAGTTTAAGTATACTAGCATACATACATTTCTGACATAATCAATGTATTATTGTAAAGTAGAATTTAAATATGGTATCATAAAAGTCATATTCTAAAAAATCTCACTTTTAGACTCAAAATATAACTTAATTTCTTTGGTCTATTACTCGTTAGTATGTTAGATTATTTGTTTGAAAATATAAAAATAGGTCTTTAAGTAGAATACCATGTCGGACCAAACTTTCGAAAAAATTAGCTCAAACCAAAAGTTATCCTATAACATGTAACATGTTAGACTTGTGATTTAAATATTTTGAACATACCATATCGATTTTGTTGGGGAGTCTGGTGAAGCGTCGGGACTAACAAGAAACCATTGCTTCAAGACTAGAAGAGAGGGAGATATCAAATCTCCATCCAACATTTTAAGGCATTAGCATGGGTTACTCTCTTATATATCCAATATTTTTCCCATTCATATTTGATGTGAGACTTAACCATTCACACTTGAACCCACAATATCTTCCTCAAGTGTAAATCTCTCACATTATATACTTGATATACCCCCGTTATCCCACCAACCAGAGCTTTGATACGATTCGATGGGGAGTCCCAATGAGCATCGTGTGTAGCAAATGGCCGGTTTTTTTAGGACCACACCACCCTTATGACAGTCAAATCACTCTACCCCTCTACTCCATCACGACCCATCACCCTTGTGACAGTCAAATCCTTCCACTAAATCGACGCTTTCTACAAAAAAAACCCTTTCACCAATACTAAAATTGCTTCAAGCTAAATCATCATAACAACAAAAAGATAGGAAGTCATACCATAACATCCTTATCCCCCATACATATCAATTTCCATTTACATAAAGGGAAATATTAAACCATTTCATATCCTTAACTCTAAACCCCCTTTTGGGAAAACCCACTTTATCCCAAGTTACCCAAGAAATACTTGCATAGTTTATTCCTCGATGCCAAATTTGTAATCAGAATGGTAGCTCTGTAAACACTATGTATTTTCAAGAGTCTTACTAGTGTAAGTATACACTGTCTTAAATAATAGTATAAAAATATCGAACCCACATGGACTGAGGCGATGTAGCTTTCTACAACTTTTCAATTTGTAAACTTGTTTGTGCAAGAATAAAATAAATCATTCAATGTCACAACAAGAAAGATAAAGCTAAAAACAATAAAAGTTGGAAAAAAGTGGCAAATTCACTTAGAAGACCTCAAATGATAAAGTGTGGTTAAGAACAATCAATCAATTATGAAATGGGTTTGCAAAGATATAAAGATATTCAACTTTATACAACTTCCTGGAGACCAAGTGACCTTAGGGGTTTTCAAACTCAACCATCATTGTAAATGTGTGGCGACCGTCCCTTATGGGGTACACTATTTGCACAACGCTTACCATGCACATACTATATAAGAGATTTGATATCTAAGAGATTTGATTTCTTGTCAACGATTCCTTATCTTTCTCATACTTGCAACCATGGGTGACAACTCATCAAACTTTATTTTCAAACTTTTCCCGTGTTAAAGTTCCAGACTCCTTCCCAGTGTTGCGTCTTCTCACAACTTCATAACAAATACTCAACATGTTTTACAAAGAGTAGTGATATATGTACAACCATTATGGACAACTTTGATGACAACTTTCATTTTCTCTCTTCGCATTGGTCCAAAACAATAGAGAGAGAGAGAGAGAGAGAGAGAAATGAAGAAAGAGAATAAGAATATAATGTGGGGTAGCACTTGGGTGACATTGTGGTTGGTGAATGATGATATTGTGACATTGACCAACCACAATGTCACAAGTGTACAAAATGACAAAAAAAAATCTTGTAAAAGAGAGAGAGAAAATTGTCAAAAAGTTGTAATAAAGTGGTTATACAAATATCATTTCTCTTTTACAAAACCAACCATAACATACATGACTGGTTTAAAATGACTAAATAACAATTAAAACTTAATAAATTCCTAAAATTATAAATAGATACATACTATATGATTTAAGACATGCATTCATTCAAGACATCATAAAATTAGGAGGATGAATACAAAATAATAACAAACATTTTCTTGGTTCTCACAACACGATATATGATGCCCTTTCCTACTAGATAAACATATGTTTTATAAATTCCACCACCCACATCTCATTGGGGTAGAACCAACCATAACACTCTAACTTTTAAAAGAAATAGGGATGCAAACAAAGAAAAAAGCTAGAGCATTATCCATATATTCCTCCCCAACATCCACCATATAAATACCACTCTTTTTGAAATAGAACTTCAATCTAGACACTTACTCAAAGCCTCTTAAAAAAAAGTCACTTAGATTTTCATTCGATGCTCGCATAATAATATATATTGTGTCGTCTGCAAATTGCAAAATTGAGAACAAAACAATATAAATGCCACAAACCCTAAGACACAATTGAACAAAAATGACGCCAAAGGGTCACCTTGTTTGAGCCATTTCTCAATCATGATCTTTTCAACTTACGGTATCACAAGCACATACAAAATCAACATGCACAATGAAACACATTTTTACTCCCTTTCGTTAGATCCAACACTTTATTAATCACGATCACCATCGAATGTTTTTCTTTTAGGAAGAAAAACAATCTAACATGATGAAATGACCTTCATGTATACTTTTTCCAACCTATCAACTAAAAACTTAAAAATGATTTTATACAAACTACTCGCTCTTATCTCCAATATAAACAAAAATTGTCAGACAAAATTAATACATCTTTTTAAAAAATTGAACCACATACATCTATTTTGTTTGACTAATTTTTTAGCTATATTTGATATTGGAATAATGTGAATCAACGAAGACAAATGCTACATATCACGATAATACTCCACCAAAGCCAAAAAAAAAAATCGGTGCCTTTGGTAATTTTGCAGTAGCATGGAATTCGTTAACATACCTCACAATATTACATTCCAAATGATCTCAATTTGCCTTTTGCCTTGATGAAATTAAAATTAAATCCATGCAGCTCTAAACTTCCATTTATATACGGATTAGGATACTTCAATTGTAAAATTAAAATTAAAATTAACAGGATTATGTATGTGGACCATTAAAATGCCTTGAATTTCCCTTATATAATTTTATAAGTTATAGGGCATAATTCATTTTAATGGTGAGATGATTTACATAACTCTCTTAAGTTTTTTATTTTATTTTTTATAATTGAGAGGATTTAAATCCATTTATATACATATATCCAAGGACATAATTCATAGATGATAATATACGAAAACTTTTTCTTTTTTTTTCCAGCGCAAGCTAGTGTAGGAATAAGGGACTAGTTTGATGCTAAATTCTAAGCATCGGGAAGTTTGTTCTCTAAAGGGAAGGTGTTGAAGAAAAACCTTGTATACAAACTTCTGGGAAAGGATATGAACGTTTCTTCAATACATATATCCGAGCACATAATTTATGGACGATAGTCGATAAAAGTCAAATAGGAATTATCACGAAAAGGTACTGTACAACGAAAAATTCCAAGCCAAATTATTTCAACTAAAAATATTGTGGGAACATGATGGTGATGTGTGTTTTTTTTAACCTTTTGTTGGTGATGGTGATGTTACTAAGCCAATAACATCAGTATGTCTGTTACTAACATAAACCCCTTTTGTTAAACAAATTGTATTTTTAATATAAGCTTTCTTTTAAATAACTAAATATATATTATTTGTTTTAAAAAATATGATTAATACTATTTATTTGTTTTCAAATATTGTAACAGAAAAAAATATCTTCAAATATGAAAAGCCAATACGTTATTTTGATCATTGATATATTTAATTATTTATCAGCAAAAATTATGTATATATATATAGAAAAAAATTATAAAAAAATTGATATTTTAAAAATATATGTTGAGATAAATAGAACATCATTTTATATTTAATAACATTTGTCTTATATATTTGAAAATAAATATGTTATGTTATGTGAATAATGTAATCAAACCGTGACATTTGACAGAAGAGATGGATTTCTTTTTGGTACAATTGAAGAGGTAAATTTATACACAGTAATTTAACATGAGGTATAGTACAAAATATACACACAAAAAATTTGAAAAAAAAAAATAGACACAGTAGTTATACTATAATTATTTTTAATATATATGTGAAATATAGGATAAATGTTTATAAAAAGGAACTAGTATGAGTAAATAATAAAAAAAATGTATCACAAGAACACTAGATGATGAATGGAGTTGGATATGTGGTGTACGTGGCTAGCAACTAACCACCATTGTTTTTGCCTCCCCATTAGGTCACAGAGTACGTATAAAATAAAGAAAACGCTAGAAAATGCTCGTAAGACAATTTTAAGTAATTTTTTTTTTTGAAGAATACATTTTTAAGTAATTAAAAGTAATAATTTTTACATATAAAAAATTATGTAATTATAATTTAAATAAATTTAACTTTTCTTTTTAAACTAATTTTTTTTTTCTGAATTTTCTAAATAATGTCGGTAGGACACTTGTTATCAACAAAAACAATACTCTAATTTAAGATAGGTTGGTGTAGGGCATCCATCATCTTCATTGCCATAGTGTTGTGGGACGCAACTTGGAGAGAACAACAGCAACAAAAATCCCTAACCAAAAAGGAGATGAGAGTATTTGAGAAAAATAAACAAAAAGGAGAAAGGAGATGTATGAGTAAAATATGGTGTTAACAGTAATTTCCTTTCTTAATTAAAAATCAACGTTGCAAAACCATAGGCCTATGGTGGAGTAGTTTATTCATAGGCTGATGCTAAATGCCACCCCAATTTTCATGTCATTTTCTTGCTTTATTTGTCCACACATAAAATCGTTTACTCAGTCTTCTGCCATATATTCAAACATCCACACAAAAATGTTTACGTGGAATTGTAGTATCTTATCCATTTAATCTCTATATTATCATTGCATTGACATAGTTTCTATACTGTTCCAGCGTCAAACATTAGAGACCTCGCCAACAATGTGTTGCGATTATGTTCGAGTGTTTGTGTTTTCTAAAATATAAATAAAAGAAACTCAATTTCTTTTTGTCAAAAAATGTAAGGAAAAAAAAAAAATTATCCTATTTAATTTTGTTCTTTTTAAACCATATTTTTCAAGAAAAACTTTTATTTATTCTCATGAAATTAAAATGCAAATTACATTCAATTTTTTTTCTCTCTTTTATTTTTTCCATAATTTAGTCAATGAAAATTGTTCATTTCTCGATATCTTTTCATGAATAAGACATTCAATGATTTCACTCATTCAAAATGTTTTTAAATTGTTTCCTAACTCTAGAATCTAACCCGAGAATCAACTCTTAACATTTAATTTCTTAAAGATCTTCTCTTTTGGTCTTCTAAAATTCATCCAAATTATCCAGAGAGACTTTCCTTTGATGTGTTTCCAAACCCATGCACTTCTCTCCAAAAGGCAGCCTTCTCCAAGACTCCGTTCGTTTGGTTTTCCAAAATTCATATTTAGAATCTCACCTAAAGATCTTCAACTGTTAACCTCTAATTCTCTCCTTTAGTTCAGTAATTATACACTCCAATCCAACCTTAAGTATGACGGACAAAGATGTTTATTCGTAGTTTTCTTCGCAAAAAGAAATCACAACCATGACGTTAAACAGTGGTTGCCGTTACATATTGTTGCAACCTTGCTATGCATAAATTTATTTTTTATTAGCATCACATATTGCAATTTACAACTTATCACTTGTCTTATTCTTCCTCTCAGAAAAAAATACCTATATTACTTATTTCATTAGTCACGTATATCTCTTATTTTCTCTCTAAAATCTTCCATATATATCTCATTATTAACTCTCCTCACTTTGAAATATCTTTATTCCTTTAAAAATAGTCATAAAATATATAATGGAAAGACAAAAAAGATAGAAAAATAAGTTGTGATGTGATTCATGCAAATGTTGCATATGTTGAAGCATTGCGTCATTGTGATGCAACTTTGAAGAAAGTCTTTTAGCGACACATATCCGGATCAATATTATTTGGACACACATCAACTGATATTATTTATTTTTATTCTTTTTTAATTTTGTTAATTTCATATGATTGTGCCAAAATGCATGTCCGTATAAAGTTTTCTCGCAACGTTGTAGTGATTTATAATCACACTGGAATTGCAACTTGATACGGTCCATAATTTGATACCCTTGGTTAAAAAGGCATAAACAAAAGCTAGCTACATTTATTACAATATTAACAACACTGATTTAACGTTACAAATGAGATAATGCAGTCATGTTATTGTTAACTAGTTCATGGAACACACGTTAACACAAGCAAAAATAAATCAATTTTATATCAAAAATACATTTTTTTTTATATTTTTAAGAGATTGAAGATGCCCCTTAAAAAACATTGATTACGCAAAATTTAAGATAAGTTTTCTTTTAAAAAATTAAGATAATTTTACTATATTTGATTTCTTAATATAAATATTTATGTCTTATCATTTTTCTAAGATTTAACTTTAGTTTGAGCATAAATTTTTCGTGGCAGAGAACAAATTTAAAACTTGATCAAACTGAAGCACGTTGTATTCAAGTCAAGGTCAGTACATAATTAAACACACTATTTACAGTTTGCATAATAACAGGAAGAAAAAAAAACAGAAGAGAAATGTTATTTATACGGTTATTTTATGACAACTTTTGAAAAATCTTCTTTCTTATATTTACATTGTGTTTTTATTCGCTCACTTATTTTTTTTCTCTTTATTGTTTTGATCAATAAGAAGAGAAAAAAAATGAAGATTGTCTCAAAAATTGTCATAAAATACTTGTCCAAATATTACTCGAATATTACTCGTAATGAAAACAAGTACTTAAGGAGCCATGCATCAAATCATGGTGGGTCATACCCATATCATAATGCATTATGTATGCATGAGCATGATATATGTTAAGGAGAAGAGAAAGTGTCATCATGTTGGAGCCACTTCTGTTCTTGTGCATTGTTTGGGTTGGTTTTCAATGCTCCTAGAAGAGCTTCAAAAGCATTTTTGGCTTTGTTATAGGACTTGCGTTGCTTGATACGTCGAAGAACAACATGTTTATCCAATGTTTGAGAAGGGGATTTCAAGTGGAGCTCGCTTGAGATGCCATCACCAACTGTTGTAGAGTCCTTAATATTGTCCCTTATATCTATGTGTTGTTGATCAATATTCTCCTTCTGATCCCTCTCTGAAGTCAAAGCTGATTCAGATCTAGAAATCCTAAAAGCCATTTTACTTGTTGATAATAAGAATTTGTTGTTATTGTTAGAGACTATAGTAGCCTATATTATAGGTGCTAGAGCTAGGACAAACATGAAAAGGAGGATCACTTATGTTATATGGTGACACAAATAGAGACGGTGCTATGCATGATGAAACATTTTTTTATTGTTTGTGTCCTGCTAAGCCAAACACATATAGGGCAAGGGACAAAAAACACGTGGCAAATGATGAGACCATGAAGCCAACAGAAATGGATTCTATGGGCTCTGCTAAGATGTGTAGTGTCAAACTTGCACGATGCCACATTTCATTTTTTTCTACGTGGCTGGATAATAATACTGATTTGCTGAATCTTTTTTCATTTGCTATAGTACTCATGCATTAGGCTCAACTGCTCGAAGAGGTTTGGTTGCAAATATATTTCTTGAAGTATGTTTTTCGGTATCACTTTTTGAAATAGATCCGGTTTTTAAAACATATAGTAAACTGATCATGTATAATTAATCGGCATATAAAACTTTTTTCATTGTCATGCTATTAATCAATCTCATTTAACCTTTCAGAAGTGACATTAGCTTCCAGATTCAAAAACTCTCTTTGCACTCCAAAAGTTAACATTTAGACCGTTTATACATTGGAACTTGGAAGTTAACTTCCAAACACATTAAACGTCGTCATATTACCTTCAAATGTAAAACATTCAGAAAATATTTAAATTTTGAAAGGCATACATAGTCTAGAAGACAACTTAGGTAGATATACAGAATACAAAAGTTTACTTTTCGTGAGATAACATGACATCAAAAATTATATCTTCCAAAAGTTAAATTTCAAATAGTAAGAGTTAAAAAGACAAGAATTATCTCAGAGGTGTACTCGAATAAATTACTGCAAATAGGAACGGCGTATTTGGGGACAGTGTCGATTGCATAAGTTTAGGGACATCCTCTAAAAAAAGTGATATATTTACCAATGCAACAGCTTGAACATAAGTACAAGATAATCCAAAATAAGGGAAGGGTTAAAATGTATTACCCTAAGCAGCAACTAGTAAGATCTCAATGATATATACAACAGACAAATATATTTGAACATGACAGAACGTTAGCAAAAAATAAAATAAAAATCTGCAAGTAAATCATCGATATTCTCATCCGCAAGACGAGCTTGTTTCGGCATGTCAAGGCACAAACAGGAACTTCTCCATCACATTTTACTGCTTTTTGCGAACATAGCTTGAACAGCTACGACTGTAGGATTTATTTTTCATCATGTTGGTCAATATAACTTAACATAAAACCACTAACCACTCTCCGCACTACAGGATTGGGAATACTACGGCATAAACGGCCATCAATATATGCCAACAAACCAGACATGACAAATCTGGCGATGCCCCATTTCTGAATGATGTTCACTTTCTGCACTTTTTGAATAATAGAGTTTGCAGGCACATCTGCATGATCACCAACCTCCGACTGCTTTTCCTGTTTAATGCTCGAAACAAACTTGTTAGCCTGCCTTCGCAGTATGCGTATTGCAAAGCTAACAAAAAGATGCTCGCACAATGTCAATAAAGTTGGTCCTATTCTCCATTCCTGCAACAAAGAGTTCCTGAATCAATGTTTTCGTACATGACTGGGAAGATTACTTAAGGATAATGCCATTGCTGATTGCATACAGCAAGAAGAACACAAATTACCCTTTTCAGAAACAAGTCAATCACACAATTTGGATTAAACTTTAACGGTAAAATCACATGTAACATTTTGAAGCATCTCCAAACTAAATTAATGCATTCCAAGAATGCAAAGTATTAGTTTGGGAAGATCGAGCACGATATCTTAAATATATAAAAAAGTAAAACGAGAACTTGATGCTTTTAATTGGAAATAGAGAACATAGGTCCGCCATCCTTATTCATAATCATGAAATGTCAGAAAAGTGATAAAAGATGATAAGTAGGAAAACACACATACTAAAAAGAGAAGAAAAAGATAGAACATAGTGGTAACAGAATCATGCTCAATAGAACAGAACTTACAGTTTCTCCACGAAGACGACGTAAAGGGTTGGAAATAGTTGAGGGATCTCCTTTTAGTAATGCCTTACTGACAAGGAACTCCTTAACACGATCCATGATGTCATTGATAAGAGAATGATTTGGTGGTAGGTTCTTCAGGATAACCTAAACATTGCAAAACTCCATCACAACCATACAGTATATGGATTACTTCTTTTTTTTCTTAAATAGGAAAAGAAATCCATTAAGAATGCAAAAAATTACCAAAGAAAACGGATGTGTCCTCTACGAGAAAACAAATAAAAGAAAAAACTACAAAGAATCTGCACCAAATCTCAAGAATAACAATGCAAAACAGGCATCCCAATCTCAATGCAGATAAGAACCCCCCCCCCAAAACAATATGTTCTCTTCATTAAAAGATTCAGAGTAGAAGAAACACATAACAAGAGTGATGCTCCCCTTAGGAAAAATTCTTGCGCAGCTTATAAGCCCCAAAACACAAAAAAAAAGTAATCAAAACTACCTTCTCTATCCTCACTACCCCGTACAAAATTCCTCCAGTTACATCTCACCTCCTCACATTGCCTACCTCAGTGTCTTGCTCTTGCTAACGTAGCTTTTTAAATTTTGTGGGGTACCTCTTTCAAACCAAAGGCCCATGAGCCAACCGTTGAAAGTCTATTTGGTTCAAAAAACACTTCTTTTCATTGACTGTTTTCACTTGTGTCCAAAATATTGAAAGCAGATAATAAAGTGGAAACAATATATTTTTGTAATTAAAATTGATAATAATAATAATAAAAAAAACAAAAATCAGACAGATTGTTAGCCTTTTCCCTTCCCCCAACAGACTAGTGCCTAGCATCCTTCATCAATAATTTAATATATATTGTTCAATGATTTTCCAATTTCTATGCTTTCCCATGTTAAAATCAAATAATTATATCATGCACATTTATACGAACATCATTCTCAAAACAAAATTTTGTACTTCGACTTCCATTCCAAATAATGTGCTAGTGTTCTCCCAAGCCATGAAAACGCAAATTTTCCACATAAATGTCGAGCTTAAAAAATCTCCTATGCATACTTCACCATCTATGTGTACACATAGCTCAACTCTTACCTGATTGTCAATAACTCTGACTCTAAGATATTCTTGTCTATAAACTGTATCCAGCATGGCTTGGATATATCCTTCAATGTATAGCTGCAGCAGGCCAAACATCTAATTAGTTATTGTGGACCTCGTCAAAAAATCATATGAAAAAACTTAATAGATTTCTTTTGTTATACACCGATTAACAGAAGCTAATTACAAAAGTTTGTTGAAAAATATATTAGGATATTTGCATTTATTGCATACGCATGTGGTATTGTATTTATATCAGAGGGCCCTATTTTGAGTTGAAATCGAGAGCCCTTGTCTCTAATCTATTTTCTAATTCCTTTTCCTTTGACTTTGAGCCTTTCCCTCCTGCAACCAAACCACTTTGCCTCTTTCCGTCTCGCAACCACAAAACAGCAACAGCATCGACCTACACTCTGCTACCATCCACTGCAGTTCTTCTCCGCAAAGAGACCGAAACTCCCACAGCCGTGCTCTGCCATGAGCAGAGGTCTACGCCCATAGTGCTCCCCCGAGAGTACTCTTCCTCCTTACTCTTGAATCTCAATCTCTCTGCCTCATTTTATTCTAAGTAGATCTATCTGTGCAGTAAACATGACAAACCCAAGCTTTGTCGCTGCTTTTGCCAGCTCTAGTGCTGACTCCTCTGGAACTGCAGTGTGACTTCTAACTACACCCTTTCTTCAAATAGACTTTTGATTAATATCCAAATTTTATAAAGGTTAATTATATGTTGCAAGTGAACAAAGCTTTCTAATTTCCTCATCTTTTGCTCTATTTGTATGTCTAATAGAAGCATACACTCCTTACACCCTGAAAACAAGTCTGAAATATTATTTTTGAAAGAAAAAAAAAAACGATCTAGAGATACTCTTCAGTAAAAACACAATGGAAAGTTAGAGATTTTCAACATAATTTATTTCAATCTTAAATACAGTAAATGCAACAATATTATCCAATACCTCATCAACCCCTGGACTTCGATCAAGCAATATCTTTCTATCAGGACCACCTTCCATCAAAGCAGTTCCTAGAACTGATGGCTCCATAGCCAATTTCAGAATGCCTTGGTGAAATCCACTCATCTTGAAGTTAAATTTGTCAAACGCAAACATCAAACACATAACCAATGCAACAGAGAATAAGTCCCGTTTTAAGTGAACGTAATCAAATTTATAAAATCAAAACAAAAAGTGCTGATTCTGTACCAATCCGTCAAAACCATTTGCTTCTGCCCCTCTCAGAATAGAGTCTGATATCTCTGCTACAGCTGCAAAAGCTATATTGGAACCTGCTGATTTCAACTGGGAAGCCATCATAAATTGATCAATATCCTGATGCTCCATAATCAAATATTTAATTCAAAGGAATGTTATAGACAACAAAGAACAAAGAACCTACAGTTTTCCCTAGATCACCAAAGTAGCGTTTTGTCCCTGAAAAACCTTCCCCTTTGATACATTTACTTATCAATTTGAAAGTACCTGAGCAACAACAAAGTAGACAAAAATAATGCATAAAATTAGAACAAAAAAATTATGAATTATTTCCTAACATTGTATCCTAACAGTCAAAGTAGTAACTATCTGTCTGCTGCATATAATAAGACAGAAATTAGTCGAGAAATAAGTGAATAACCATCCCAGTCATCTATCTATTCAGTCCAGTCTACAGACACCCTGTTCAAGGAAATATCATTACAAAGAAAATGAAGAATTGAGAGAAAAAAATAGGATTCTGTTTCAAAAGTGAATAGAGTACAGATACTTATATGCTTAAATAGACAGAATTAGAGAATATACACTATTTACAACATTCCTTCGCAAACTGGTGAATGAATATATATCATTCCCAGCTTGCAAGTACGTCAACTGAATCGTTCTGTTATAAACCCCTTTGTTAAACATCTGTTAGTTGATGCTCAAAAGGAATGTAAGTTGTAGCTATCAAACCACTATCCAACTTTTTCTTAATGAAGTGAGAGTCTATTACTAAGTGTTTTGGCTTGTCATGCTGAACATGCTTATAACAATTCTCATAGTCAATTTTTGTCCCAAAATCATTTCATAGGGCCATCACATTGTACAGTCAGAGTATTCAGTGCAATCTTCATCTACAGTAGCTCACAAATTCCTTGCGTCATAGTTGACAAGGTTTCACAATTTTAGCCTAAATTTTTACTCATTCAACAAAAACATTACAAAGGTATTTTTTTTTTCCCTTCTCTGTTTTAATTATCTCTCCCCAAAATTATGAATCCATTTCTGGGTTCCAAACACAAAGTGTAATAGAAAATAAAAGTGGACGCAAACAGGAAACTAACAAAGCGCATCATATACCTAAAGTTAATCCTGGAAGATTTGCCAACCCATGTGACGGATCAAAGAAGACATCAAGAGATGATGAAGCCAGGTCATCAAAAATAGAAACAAAATCCGGCGGAAGTAAGGGACTTCCTTTAGCAATATATATGGCTCTCATAGCATACCTGGAAGAGCACTTCAAATTCAGCCATAACTCTGATACAAAATTCAAAAGAAAATATACTGTAGGTTACCATGAATAGTGCTGTGCACATTTAATAAATAATTCACGCATTGTAATCAGAGCATGGGTTATCAGAACCCCATTCAGTTCTACTACCATATTTTTTATGGAAGGCACCTGCAAAGAGAAAGATGGGAATTTAACATGAATAAATAAATAAGTACACATGTACACGCCATGGTTATTTATGAGGAAAAGAGTCAATGCGGTATGCAAAACAAACCTTAACCACACTATGAATTAATGATCTTAGAGCCTCCTGCGTTGAGCTGTAAGTTGATTGTGATTCCCCAGGAATAAAATTAGCAATGATCTACAAAGTTCAGGAAAAATTATGAATTAGTTATCGGATATTATTGAATATTCTTAGAATTTAAACTTAGGATCTAACTCCACTCCACAATACCAGCCTGTAAGGTGAGAACTGTCCAAGCCTTATAAGCATAACAAAGGTCATATCTCTAGGTGATGTTGAACTAAACCCAACCACTCAACCCAGCACCATAAAAGTGCAGTGCCACTGCAACGAAGGAAGATAAAATGGTCCAATAACAGACCGTGGGTGTGGCCGCAATTAAAGCAGATTTTTCAATGCACCCTCTCATGCACAAGCCTGATGTGCCTAGAGTGCGGACGATACAAATTGTCTAACAAAAGATTTAGGATAAGCTCCAATACAATTTCAGAATATGAACGCAGATTCTCACTTAACTCCACAAAACCGACTTGTAAGGTGAGAACTGTACAAACATTATAGATACTACAAAGTTGCTGTACCACTGTAATGAAGGCAGCTGAAGTGGCCTAATGACAGACTGCAGAGTGGATTCAATTAAGGCAGACTTTCCAACAAATATCATTAGCTTCCAAATGTTACTTGTTGAGAGCCCCACATTTGATGAGCTATGGCTTGAAAATGTGACACCCGTTATCAAACCACCCTGGTCACACTCTAGATGTCCGGTCTTGGGTGTGAAGAGGGGTGTATTGAGAGACCCGCATTGCATGTGATATGTAAAGAAGTTTTTATAAAGGGAGACATCCCTGCCTTTACAAGCTAGTCTTAAGGGGATGAGTTAAACCCAACCCAAATTGTAAGAGACTAAGAGATATCATTATCTTATTAAAGTTAGACACTACAGTATTTAGATAACTGGCTTTTCATTCAATTTAGGAAATTAATCCCTACAACCACAGAGTACTATGCTATAAGACTGTACTTGATCGTGTACATAAATATACATATGGTTCGAATCGTCTCTTAAGAAATTAAACTACAAACAATTTCTCTATAATTTTCAAGTATAGTATTAGTAACTAATAGGAAGTACTCAAAATAGAGGAAAAACAAATAATGAAGGAAACCTTTATTGGATAGATTTCAAAATGATCAAAGTAAATCCGTTGACTCTCTGAGTCACTAAGGGATGTTCTCCAAAATGAAGCAAGTTTCATCAATGTCTCCTCATCAAGGTTCAAATCAATTGGCTACACAAAACAAAATGTCAGATCATATAAGAGTACAACCAATTCATACAGGAGCTGTCAAATCTATTCCTTAAAATAATAATTTTTGAAAAACAAACGTCCAACTTTACCTGAAGAAAAATTGATGAGTATCTAAATTGCTTCACATTTGAACTGGACGTGAGTATAACAAAAACAACCTTCAGTACACAATCATTTGGGTCACTGAAACCCAATTGATGTCTGCGAAGCATTGATGCAAAAGGAGCTCCATTCCACTTAAGCTCCAAGTTCATGTGCTAGATCAATAACAAATAGGATGTGATCAATAGAGTCCTTAAATGGATTATTTTCCTCAGACTTCGTATAAGACAAAAGGTGAAATAAATAGTATTAGTCAGTCGTGCAGTTAAATTAAACATGTTACCTGTATACTGAACTGGTTATATTTCTGATGATTATTAGAAACAGTAATCATGTGAAGATTCCCCAACTTCACGGCTACAATTGGTGTAAAATCTTTGCGCTCATTTTCATCTTCCTGCTTCAAATAGAACACAAAACTGGAGCTTAAAAATTGGAGAAAATAATTTATCATACCTTCAATGCTTCACTGAGAAATGAACATAGTAAAATATCATGTAGACCAGGAAAAGTCACTCCCATTTTCCCAGAGCAACACATTTTATGACACTATAACTTCAAAGTTGAAAATCTATCCACTTCTGAAAGTGTTTGAAATTGAGCCACTGGTACAATATCATATTTGATTACAGATATATGTGAAATTCACCAATTAGTTTTTATTACTAAAAACTGAGAAATGCCCAGTAAGATCTGATGAAGCAGGGAACGCCTTTTGTTCCAAAATTAATTTTATTTAAGTACACACATTAGCCAGTGTAAGTTATAAACATGAAAAGTCCAACTTCAGGAAAAATAAACAGGATACTAGACTTTGGTGATCGAGTACTTAACAAAAGCTAGAATACCTGTGTTACATGTTCAAGTATGTGAACTGCAAGCTGAGAAACTCTCAGTTGAAATTTTGCACGCAAATCAATAACTGTATCTCTCTTGAAACTATCAGAGATCTCACAAATTCTCAAAACTCGGGTTGGTCCCTCTGCATATATTTCATATCCCACTTTTGTCATCTCAAGGCCATCACGCTCACTGAAACTCGCATTCTGATCTCTTGATCTTTTGTCTGAAACCAAACGTGTGGCCAAAACTCGTTGTTGCCCAAGTTTATAAAAAGGTGTCCATGCTCTCACCTTATCCAACTTAATCTCTCGTAATTGAAGACTATCTACAACAGAAATCAACAGCGCTATTAGTTTTTTTCTTAACTTATATGATGAGATTATTATTTTTCCAAATAATAAAACTCTACTAGATTGATAGTGTAAGAAAATGACAAACCAGAGAGAGAAATATATAGTTTTTATATATAGATTGCCTTAAGAAGCTCAAGATAACTGAATCATAACCAACATAACTACATTTATTAGGGTGGAGTGAGGCCCAACCCAAATTTTATAGTTACAATAGAACATTTTATTCTTTCATTTCTTTCCTTTTTTTCTTCTGTACATACAACCATGATAGCATGTAATTAACAGCCCAATATTTTATTTTCATTTTTCTTGATTATCATCACTTATGACGATTACTTAATAATAATTTTTGGAGTTTGTACATTCATATTATCAAACAATATTCAATTTTTTTTATATTATTCTCTTTCAACTTGGTATCAGATCTCCCAATCTGAGAGGCTATGCATTTGCATCAAAAGCCTATCAAGCTTCATTGACGTCACCTTGGACTGCTTTAATTATAGCCTAAAGCACCTTCTTGGTGCCTCTATCTCGCTGTGTTGTTGCTCAACACCTCCAACAGACTTTTTTTTTTGCCTTATTATTGATCAGCTAACCGTATTTTACCCTCTTCATGCATGTTCAGTTCACGTTCACACGTTGGCATCCCAGTGTTAGACACTCCACCACTTGCACTGTTGTGCCCACCAACCTTCCCTGCCTCTATTTTCATCTTCCTATACGACCTTTCTATTTCTCACCAACAACAACCAAGTCTTATCCCACTAAGTAGGGTTGACTACATGAATCAAACGAAGCCATAATATTTTGTAATATATCTTATCTCTATCAAACTCATTAAACTCTAGGTCTTTCTTAATAGTTTGTCATATATCATATCTCTATCCAACTCATATCTCTGCCCAAACCATCTAAGTCGAGTTTCTACCATCTTTTCTACGATAGGTGCTACCCCAACTCTCTCTCTTATGTCATTCTTAACCCTATCTCATCTAGCCTTACCCACACATCCAACAACTCATCTCTGTTGCACTTATTTTATTCTCATGTTGGTTTTTTACCCCCCAACACTGACATACAACATTGTCGGTCTTACAGTTTGTAAGAGAAATATTTCTCCTCAACCACCCACCATGAATTCAATGATTTACATCTCCTATTTCTCCGTCGTTTTATACTATGGACCCGAGATATTTAAACAATGTGACTTGAGTTTCTTTTCTTAATCTCCGCTCAATCACTCTTTTCCACAACTTCACGGTATGGCTTACAAATTTAATCCCCTATAATTTGTGAAATCTTGTATATCTCCCTTATTCTTATAAATCATAATTAAAGTGATTCTTCTTCTCTCACTCAACATTTTCTTTGACCTCATAATCTTGTTAAAAAGATGTGAGCCAACCAATGCCTCTATCTCCAAAACTTCTCCATACCTCAATAGGTATGCTGTCTGGCTCAACTGCCTTAACGTTATCCATCTTTTTTTGTGTTTCTTCTGCCTCACGTTCTTGAATCCTACAATAGAAGGTATAATTTTGGTCTTTCTCTCTCTAATGTCTAGCCTATTAGAATGCGGTAGGATCTCATATCCTTCATTTAATATGTGCGGACATGATTCTTCCATCTATCTTTAATATCTTTTTTCTAAACGAAACTTCACCTTCTTCATCCTTGATACACTTGGTCCAAATCTCTTGTTTTTTTTTAATGTCCATTAGTAAGCTTATATATAGATTTTTCTCACCGTAATGTAAAAAATTACTTGTGGTGGGCTTGGTATATTTGTAAACCTCTCAAGGGGAGTAGATAATTTGATCATATTGAAAGGAAATGCTCTGGAGAAGACCAACCGACAAGTTGCAAGTTAGGATGACCAAGACTCATTTTTTATGACCTAGCTTCGGAACTCACTGACTTGTGAAGTGAGAAAAAAACTGTATGTTCCTTCTTTGAGAAATTTGAGATAACCTTTGGCAGATTTCATCTATCAAATAGGATGATGCTATCTGTTGGAAACCTTCACTGTGCTCCGCCTCTGGTCCACCTTCACTGCGGTCCGCCCCTGGCCGCCTAACTGCAGTATCTGGGTTGCCTTCATTGCAGCCTCCAGCACCTTCAGTCTGTTGGCTGTGAAGGGGTAGGTTTAGTCCCACATTGCCTAGAGATATGGCATGCGTAAGGTTTAGTGCCTCACCTTTCAAGCTGGTTTTATAAGGTTGAGTTAGGTCCAACTCAAATTCTAAGACTACCTATGAGTTGAAAACAAAAATCTTCACCTCGAAACAATGCAACAGGTATATGTCAAGAGTATTATGGGACAAATAATAACCTTTGGACTAAGTTGGACCCATACCTTAACTTCAGGGTGGAATGCAACAAGCACACTTCCACCCTGGCTATGTTTGTGGAGAAAAACGAGATTTTTGAATATTTGTCAAGATTAATCCTATACAAATTCAGGGCGAGGAGAGGCTTTCCATCAAATTGATGTAAACAATGCCTTTCTAAATGACTATCAAGCAAAGGTGGATATGACTCAGCCTCCTGGCTCTGTGTTCTCTTTGTTAATTTATGTTAATGATATCGTACAGTGCTATCCCTGGCAACTACACATTCTAAAGTGGTTAATAATGTTTGTACAGTGCTCAATTCTTAAAATTTGGGCTTAGGACCTGGCTCGTTAGGATGTCCCAAGCCATATAAGCACTACAATAACCATATCTCCCTAAACCCACACCCTCAATCCAGCATGATAAATATGTTAGACCGTTGCAGTGAAGGCAGACGAAGTGGCCCAATAACAGACCATAGGGGTGGGCCTCAATTATGGCAAATTTTCAAACATTAATGTCTTAACCTCATGCAGACTTAACCAATTAAGTGGTCAATATATATAAATAAATTACAAGGATTTCATAAATCAACTTTTTCAAACAGAATAAATAAATCTACGACAAGATTCAAATGCGCACCATTGATGCGGACAACCAGTCTATGAGGAAGAGTTAAATCATCCCAGACATAATCAGCGCTTCCTGCAGGTCCAAGAACCTCCGGCTCTAATGAACCCTGGAAATTTCACAAATGATGTGAGGGGCAGAGAAGAAAAATAAAACGACTGAATAAAAATCCAAAACAAAGAATTGTTGTATACCTTTTGATAGTAAGTTATTGATAAGCTGTGCAAACAATTTTGAATTCGATAAGGCAGACTTATATTTGGTGGCTTGTAGAAACTCAAAACAAGAGTAGAACCTTCTTCTGCCACATGAACAGCTGCAAATTGTGTCATTTTGCTGTCTGACGTTGTACCTTCTTTTCTGAATTTCAGGAAAAAATGTCCTAGTGAAGCTAGACACACTGGCCCAGACCATCCCAATCCAGGCTCATTTGTTTGAATCTGAACATATAACAATGAATGGTCACTGTCAATTCTGTGTTTTCTGATTAACCGCTCAAATACACTGAACTCTCTTTTCTTGGTAAGTCCTTCCTTCAGCGGTAGTGACATTCTCTGTTTGCTGTTAATGGAGATAACACCTTCCACCTCATCCTTCACAGACAGCTAAATTAAGTACATGATAACAAAAAAAATAAAAAAAATACACACACGCTCTCTTAAACTATTATGTACTTAATGCATACCTGAAAATAGTATTGGCGAACAGTAATACTTTGTTCTGATTTATTACAAATAACATATCGTGGAACCAAAGTCACCATCTGTGATGGCACAACAATCTCTCCTAAAGAAGGACCAATAGACACTCCAAGCTTTGTTACAGATTTAATCCCAGATCCTTCTTCTTTTTTAAAGCTTATTTCTATAAGGCCTGATAATGAACCCAAGTCTACAGGTGCCTCAGATGTATGGTCCTCCAGTAATCTCAGTTGCACTCTTTCAGATCTGGAAACATGGAAGAAGATACAAAACTGTAGAATAATGCATAACATGATGACTAAAGTAAATTTAGGTAGCATTACAAGAAACCACAAATTTGACACATTAAACAAATAAGTTATTCACAATAACTAATCTTACTTCAAGAACCATGATCTGGTTGACTTTGGAAGCAAACATAATCCTAGCTCTGAAGGAATGTTCGACTTTAAATTTTCTAATTCAATCCTGCATATGGAGAGGTAACCAATGTCAAAAATGGGCAAAAACAACATTAATGTGCCCACTAAATGACTAGAAATGTAGGAATCACCTGGATAGAGGCCATCTTTTAGTTGCAAGAACATAAACCGGAAGGTCTGTCTCATTCTTCACGGAATAGGATGTAAAAACAACAACCTGCAAGCAGTTCCACAGATTCACATGATATTAGAGTAACTAAACAAAAGCATGATATAGAACTTCACAACTAGATGTCAGCTCTACTCAGTCAAAACAAAGGCGGAAATAATAACCTCCAGCATGCCCCTGTTTCCCCGGTACAATCTCAAGGTTGCAGAAAATTTTCCTCCATCAAAGTCCAAATTTATATCAAGATGTCGGACTTCAGTGTTCTGCTTCAGTAACTTTTTCACGCAATCCCTACTATTTACTGGCTTGGAACTTGAATTAGAAGAAGTTAAAGTAACAGTGAAGTATATAACCGCTGGATTGGCATAAAAATCAGCTGTTGAACCACATGATATTGTTGCCTGCTTCCCAATTTTCTCATATCCAACCAGATTCAGCTGATCTTAACCGAAATCAAAAGTAAAAGTTAATGTAGTGTAAGAATAAATATGTTCGCCAAAAACATGCATTTCTTTACCTGTTTCACTTAAAAGGACGTCTATCTCAGAATGTAATAAGTTTGTCATCCGTACGGTAGGAAGAAGATATATTTCTTTCTGCTCTAGCAATGAAACTTTTGAACTCCCATTTTTTAACACAGCAGCAGACTTTTCAGGTTGTGCAACAGGGACATCTTTAGCGATTGTCTGAATGAGAAAATGCATACCGGCAACACATAAACCCTCAGACATGAGCTTGCAGTGTACTGTGCTAAAGGAACATTTAACTGATTTTACAAATAATGCCTTGCGAACTTTGTAGTTCAATTTGTCAAATATTCCAGACAGGCGGACAGCTTTACCGCCTTTAATATAATCCGACCATTCCAGTGAAAGAGAAGTCTCGGAGTTACTAAATTCCTCAGTCATTTTAGGTCTAAGTGCAAATAAGAAGTTACCTGAAAATTAACCATTAAACAAATCAACTCGGGATAAAGGTCAATTGATTCAACAAAGTCTCTGAAAAACAAAACAGAATGAAATACATTGATACAGAAAAGAAAAAAAAAATAGGCGGCGGATTTGTTTAAAATTGGGGTTGTGATTTGGTTTATTATTTAAAATTGAGATTAATTGAGTTTTGGTTTCTGGGGTTCAGATGGATTTTAGTTTGAAGATGAAGATTGAGGTTGGTTTCTCCAGCTTGGTCCTTGTCTTCCAGAGTCATTTGCTGTTGCTCTCGTTCCTCCTGTTCCAGACTCCAGAGTTATCTGTTGTTTCTAGGTCCGAGTCACTTGTTCCAGCTCATGTTCCCCCTTTACCCTCTAAGTCTCCTATGACTGTTCATGTTCCTCCTTTGGCCTCTATTTTGCAGAATTCAGTACTTTCAGCACCTGTATCAGAAGTAGTGAGGACAAAGGCTAGTGAGCCAACATTGGTGTACCAAAGACGACGATACTCAAAACAAGACATGTTTATCTCTCAGAGGAAATATCTGCTTGATCATTTGCAAGGAACAGACGAACTTGGATGCAAACCTCCAAGTGTCCCTATTGACCAAAATCATAACGAGCACCGAAGACAAAAGTGTGAAGGTTGACACAGTTCAATATCAGAGACTAGTGGGTAAGTTGATCTACTTAGCCCACACAAGACCGGACTAGGCATATGTTGTTAAAGTGTGAGTCAGTCCATACATGACCCAAAAGCCAGACACTTGTGGATTGTAGATCCTGTGCAGGAATATCTCAAAATCACTCCGGAGAGAGGGCTCTTGTTCAAGAGAGGTGGAAGTCTGAATATGGAGGCTTATACTGATGCAGAATATGTGGGTTCAGCGAGTGGCAAAAGATCCACCTCCGGCTATTGCACATTCTTCTGTGAAAACATTGTTGTTTGGAGATGTAAGAGGCAAAGTGTGGTAGCTTGATCAAATATGAGTTATTGTGGATATTGTGCTAAATGACTTGAAGATAAAGTATGAAGGGCCTATGAAGTTCTTTAATTGTTGTGACAACAAACCGACTACCAGTATTGCTCATGATTCGGTTCAACGTGACGGGACAAAACACGTTGGGATAGACCACCATTTCATCAAGGAGAAGCTAGATAGTGGATTGGTAGCAACAGCTTACGTTTCTTCTAGGCATAGTATTAATGATCAATATTTTGTTAATTACTGATTTATTATACAAAAAGTGTGGTAAGATGTACGGGCATGGGTACCTAAGTTGGTACGGGTATTGAAGTTGTTACCGACGCGGATACAAATCTGAGTACTGATATATTTCTCAACTACGGGTATGGGGAGACAGATGCTATCCTACCCAGAGTTTACCCATTGTCATCCCTAAAATAGGGGACAGAAGGATGTAGAGGGTCATTCTGTACATTGCCATAGTGTTGTGAAAGGAGAAATCCTATGCAGGAGGAACCCCTGGGGAGAATTCTAAACCCCACTTTCATTTCAGCTTTCCATTAGACTTCCTAATCTTTTGATTATTTTTCTCTTTTTCATTTCAATTCTCTGGTTCCTAACAATGTCCCTTGCATCATTTCTGTAATATCTGGATAGTTAGAAAGGAACTTAATCTTTGACATAATCATGAATTATAGTAAAACTACATGTATAGAAACCAGGAATAACATTAAAGAGTATAAAGTTCATTTGAATGTCAAAGATGAAAATCTGCAGTTTTATTAATAAGGACAAAAATCATTCATCTTTCACAAAGTAAACGACAATGAAATGAAACAGTATAACTTCTAAATCTGACAAGGGTGCACATGAATAGTAGAGAATAAAGAAAATCAGTGTGAAATGAAAAGGAATAGCAGTCAATTAAAGGAAAACCAGATGAAAATGTTTACCAACACTTAAAGACATTAAAGCCCTCTTTACGCCCCCAGAGAAGTTTAATGCATCAAATGTAGCCATAGAATCATCTATAGAATCTCCTGGTTTTAACAACACAGATGCAAACTCATCTTCCATTGGAGCAGGTCGCTGGAATTGAAGTTCCATTGAAAATCTAGTTTCATTGTGTATTTTAATCAATGGAGAAACCACAAATGACAAACCAGCCTGATTTAAACAAAAAGAAAAAAACATGGCTTATACATGGAGATGAGGCAATCAATCTATCTGACTTAAATTGTACTAACACTCACACAGAGGCATGTATAATTATTTTTACTTTGATTTATAACATTATATATAATTGCATACCATAATAATTTATTTCTTACAGTATTTAACTCTTTAATTGTATATAATCCTTTATCAACCCAATATCAAATTCACAAAAAAGATATAATCAAAAAATTTGCAAAAAAATATGCTATAAACGGAAAGGAATTATTTGTGCAGAACAATGACATTTGCAGATACCTCTGAATTCCTAGAAATGTTAACCACAAGTATTGGCCCAGGGAAAGTTCTCGAACCTGTTAAATGAATAATGAATATGATAAGAACGGCCTTCACAATTGTATAATCTCAAGATGCAGACCAAAAATAAACCACAAATATAAAGAGCATCCAACATCTTTAACCACTCAGTTTCTCATGCCATGGTTAAGAAACTGCATGGTAATATATGAATATGAAATATCTTTTTTACCAATCACTCTTGTTCAAGATCAGATAATCATACTTCTATTGAATGTCACATTCACATACATGGTTCAAGAAGATACGGTATCAATACTAAGATTTCCTTCAGGGTATTTTACTACTTGAGAAATGCAATTCATTCATATACCTTAGAGGCTAGAAACAACATTAGAACGGAGGAAAAGAGAACAAAAATATTAACTTTGACAAGGAGCCATATTAACAAAACTATCTTTAATTACATAAAAATAAAATGTAGAGCATTAGTGGAATTTCAGGTTGCAAAGACCAATGGACAAAAAAAACATTAATGCATGGAAAGATAGTAGTTAAGACCTTCTTTTGGCATAATTTGGGTTCTCCAAGCAAGAGTCTGTGTTCGTGGAAGTAAGAGACAAATAGGAGAAGTTGCAAAGGAACCACCATCAGCAAGTTGGATAGAAACAGATATTGCAGCATCTGAATCTTGAATTTTGAAATCACAGAGCCTCCTGTCGCATAACAGTCACAAATAAAAAGTTATAGAAGGAAAAGAAAAGGTACTCAACATTAGCCATTAAAATTTTGATCTCGGATAACAGCATGAATGAGCAATAACTCAATTAGAGGGCTGGAGTTATATGCTCAAAATAGAAGAGGGACAACAAAAGATAAAGGGAATATGGATCCTTCGAAAACCACCTCAGTTCTCATGACATCGTCAAACACAAATAAGACACAAGTTTATCAAGACCTACTATAAAATAAAATATCAACCTAGATGAAGCAAAAATCAAGATCTTCGATCAAACACTCAAGTTTAGAACCAAATGATTGTGAAATATTATTCACTAAAAAAAAAAATCAGGATTCCAGAACACGCGTGTGTGATGCATGAAAATTGACATTAAACTACTGTGTCAATAATCGTTCTTATCTTTGCATGAAATTCCTGTATTCTAAACTTGCTTAGCAAGTTATTTCTAACTAAGTACAGCTGGCAGTTTAACTGTATCTGTGCCAGCTGTCCCTCTAAGTATAAAAACTATAAATACTTGTATCCCGTTGTATTGAATCATAATCTGATATACAAATTCTGTTACAGTTTTCTCTCTTTCTATTCTATCTCCATTTTCAAGGTTTCTCCATTGTTCAACAATGGCTGAATTCTAAAAAATAATAAGGACCAAAAATAAATTTGTTCGATATTCAATTATGTATCATATACATGGGTATGAATAACAACTGCAAACCTTAATAAAATGGAGGCAGACTGTTTTCGGGGAATTGTTACTCGTTGCTGATCAAAGTGAAAAAGAAGATTCAACCCTGACTGATTCTCCACCTGCCAGCTAGCAATTATAATTAATTGATCCAATTGACGTCAATTATACCATTAATTTAGTGGTGTTTAAATATATAGCATTCTAGGCATAAAGCAGAGAAACTATAGACCAAAGAGAAGCTCAAACAAAAAATGTGGTTTAATTTAACAAAAATAGAAATTAAGGAACATCAGTTAAGTCTTGTCTTTTTCTAATGGTAAGAATAATATAGATGCACAAGATCAACAACCTTGCAGAAATTAGCCAGTATCACAGAGCTTTGTAGTGAATAAGGACCGGATAATCTCAATTCCCCAATCATGAAGAGAAGCACATCCAACGAATTTTCATTTAGTGATATGTCCAACTGCCCAGATGATCCAGAAATTTCAGAAAATAGCAATATAATGTTTAAATAAAGAAAAGAAGCACAAAATCAGATGTAACTCTAAAAACCTCTGTTATTCTGCAGAAGAAATTAACAGGCACTGCATGAGATGCATATTCTGAAATCTGGGCCTGAACATTAGATCGATAAAAAATGCTAATTTCAACGGGATGGAGAAGTTCTTCCCTGAAATTCAAAAAAATTAAATATTATGGATGTAGTTCAAATGAAAATGTGAATGGTAAAAAGAAAGTGTAAAATCTAAATGGGAGTGTAGAATAACCATAAGTTTCTTTGAGCATCAAAATAATTTATTGATGCACTTGAAGTGCTTATGACCCTAGATTTTGTTGCCAATCTCTGTACAGTAAGTTGTGTATCGTTGAGGAATAAGCTAATGAGAGGGAAGAGATCTTCGGTATCAGAAAGCTCGTGAACAATATTCAAGGAAATTTTCTCAATTTTAATATCAATACAAGGAAGTTTTCCACCAAGCGAAGATGTATTTTCTGCATCAGTGGGCAAAGGTGTTTGCAGAGCCATTCTAGGGTAGCTAGCAGTCTCGGAAACGTCAGAAGTAACAGAAAGATCATTGAAAACTTTGAACTTGATTGGACTCCCAGGCTTCTTGACAAACTCCAGAGCACCATCAACAAAAGCAATAGCGGAGTTATTCATTTTGTTCTCAAGGTAGAAAGTTCTCTTCCTCGATAGATTGAAAGCCTCCGAGTCAGATACTCCTTCATAACTTTCAGCCTCAGATGGAAAAACTCTCCAAAGTGCACATCCTCCATCATTACTACATGAGATGTCAACAAAACATGATCCTGGTCGATAATTCAATCTCAATGGTACACCCATATCATTCTTAGCAAACAATGATATCAAGGAAAACCATAAAACTGTAGACTTCCATCCTTTTTGGGGGCAGTGTTTGACCTGAAGAAATGCCTTTGTTCATGAATTGCTACATACACATCATAAAAACTAAAAAAAACCAGTATTTCCATCAGATAGAATTAAGATGATGGAAATCTTATCTCAAGAACAAAGCAGGGAAAGAATCAACCACTGAAGTTTTGGCACAGCATTTACTTAATCAAACTAGATGAATTCTTAGAACACAAGTTTCACACCATATCCACATCTTGTACATTAAGTCATGCCGAATACACAAGCAGCACTATCGATTTGATATTTGACAAATGAAATATAACAGTAATGTAGAGTTATAAACCCCAGTACACTGCTAAGGCCCTAAAATAATTACTACATTGTATTTATAAAAACAGATAATCAAGAGTTTGATGAGAACATCAAGTATTGATTACTAAAAGGAGAGAGATCTGCATAATTTGCAGCAATTAACAGGAAGAGCCAATTATTGGACACAGATTAAGATAAAAAATAAATAATAATAATATAATGCAGGATATGCTACACGACTTTCTTACCCTGAAAAGAGCCTTTTCTCCTGCAAGAGAGTAATGAATGGCACCACCTATACTGAAGGAATTCTCTTCACCGTCAACTGTAAAATACATATGTTGGTTTACATCCTGAATAGCAACAATTGCCCCTACACAAGATCATTGCTAAGTACAGCAGTAATTTCCCAAAAGGTTATAAACAAATGTAATTGAGATTGAGTCCGAGTACCATCAGGAATGATTGCTTCCAAACTATTGTCAACTTGGCTACTAGACCGATGATTTCTCTCTGATACCTCTGTTGTATTGTGGCTGGATACCCCAGAAAATGAGGAGGCCATTAACAAAATCATCTAGCATATCAACAAAATGAAATAAAAAGTTGGAACAAATGTGTTAAAATATGAGAATGTTTTTTAAAATATTTTGATATTACATTAGACTATCTTAGTTTATATCTCCTAGGATCAGTTTCTAATGTTTGAGTATCTTAGATTATCTCCTAGTATTAGTTTACATATTACTTAGTTATTATTATGTTTTGTTTCCTAAATTCTCTGTTTATTTAGTCTTCTGTTTCAAGTTACTATCAAGTTTATTATACCATATCACACCATAATCTTATTTCTTCTTAATTCATCTAAAATCTATAACTTCAACAAAATGTAACAGTTTTAGTAGCAGTAATAACAACAAAAGAAAAATTAATAACACAAGACTGCCAAATTTGATTCAAAATTATTAGAGAGAGAGCAGCAGCAGCAGCAGCAGGGAGAGCTAATAACTAAGCATTACAAGAAATTAAATATAGTAAGAAAGTTCACCTGGATTTCATATACAGAAAGTGTCATATCGAAGCCTGAAAGGGAACCAATACCAAACCAATACCCGACATTATCCGGCCTCTCTATTGACATGGAAGCTCTTAAATTTTTTAAAATTTGGTTCTGACGACTTAGTTGAACAGGAATTGGTTCTTTTGAACAACTTGCATCACTGTCTGAGTTCAATTCACTGAAGTTCTGAAATCCTGAAAAAGGATCTGCTGATGCAAGGTGAGATGACAAATCTTTTGATGTCACAGAAGAAAAATGAGGAATTATCGTTTCTTCTTCCACTCTCTCATGAATAACTTGTGAGAGGATTAATAAACGAGAAAGCTCAGCTGTGAATTTCATCCCAGTAGTTCCAGATTCAAATTTCAGACAGATGTTAACCTCCAATACAATTTCTTGGATACCACCTGCAGTATTGAATTACATGTTTAACAAAAAAAAGTTCCAAGTAATACTTCAAAACTAGCAAATAAGTTAATCACCAGATCCTTAAAAAAAAAAAAAAATGTTAATCACCAGATTCATTTTCAAGGGCTAAAACGAGAGCAAGGTGAGACAAAGACAAGTCAAATGCATCTGGCAATCCACTTTCAGCTCGTCGAGATGTGCCAACAGTCCCTTGATCAATCTCCATATCAAGATTATCACTCTCCCTGCCATCTTCTGCCAAATTGATGCCTTTATCATGTTGTTGTGCAACAGAAGTGAGATTGCCAATATAATGAAGATATAAAGAATAGTTATCAATGGCCATTGGCAAAGATGATGTTTCAAAAACAATGAGTCCACCCTGCCCAGCAAAATTAATAATTCATTAGAATAAGATAAATTTTTAAACTTCAGATGCTATCATTAACAGATAAAACCCTTGAGATTCAATTATTGACAAAAGGCTCAAAACAAAGATGCAGGAATATGCCGGAGATTATTATGCCCTCCCTAGCTTCTCAACTTATTACCTGGATCTCCCAGAATATCAGATTAAACTCTCCACCAACAGAAACCAAAAACAGAAGCTTATTCACTTTATGTGTTCGAAGTAGATCGCTTTTCATTGAGCAGCTTCCGATGAAAATATTATATACTGCAACATTCATTACTAACCAGTGATTTGCTGAAACTTGCATGCTGATATTTGTAGGAGGCGCCATTTTTTTAACAGTGAGGGAAGATTGGTTATTAGACCTTTCAAAGACAGACAAATTGGTTTCCTTTACCAGGTGAGATGTACTACCTTCAGAACTAGAAGTAGAACTACCAAATGTTTTGATCCCATTCCCTGAAGATGAGGCATTTTGAACAAGGCCCAAGCATAAACTAAATGTGCAACCAGAAAGAGATATTTCATGTAAACAATGAACAGATCGCAATAACAAATTTTGAAGTACAATATTTTCATGGTTGTTTCCAATTGAGTTCTGGTATTCAAAAACAGAAGACATGATTCCAGATAAATCGGTGCAGAGATCCATTTTCACTTCTTTACAAGATATTACCGTAATTGCCTGCTGAATAGAAATCCAAATTCCATTGTCAGGTAATGTTTTCATAGCTTTACTGTTACCAGTTAAAATGTCAAACTTTCTGGTATTACACTCCGGATTACCACTTGTCCTAGAACTATGTAGAATGACATCCACTGAATTGATTCTGCAGGTCCCATCAATAAAAAACGGGAATATGTCATTTGTCTGTGAACTCCCCGGTATAATTGTTCCATTGCTGTCAGGTACTGCAAAAAATGCCTCCCATTTCATAACTTCAGGATGTGTGCAATCAACATCCTCAAAGCTGCTAAACAGATAAGAAACCACAGAAGAAAAATTTGCAATTGCCTGTAATCAAGGAAAGAGTTTGTTTAGTCATGACCTGGTAACAAACACACATAAACTAGAGCAGAATTGCATTTATGAAACAACCTCTTGCACACACAGGCTGAAAATAAAATTAACATGTAGAAAAATCATGTCAAGCTTGTAACAAACTTTGTTAAAAAAATAATCCTGTAAAAAACTTGGCATTGGACACTGTCTCTGCCTCCTTTTCTGCCAACACTTTCGCGAAATCGACTAGAAAGATTACCATTAAAATACACGCCACTATTTTTCTGAAACCGATTCTGATGAAATTGTGGATGTGGTGCAGATTGTGCAGTTATTTGCAAAAGAATGAAGGCCCAAGTTTTCTGCAGCATATTGTTGCAAAAAATCATCTTTATACCTCTCAAGTTGTGTTTCAACTTTCTTAGATTTGTAAAAGGTGGCCTTTAGTACTGACTAAAGTAGTAATAAAATTGAAACTAATGAGCTAGACCAGCTAAAACAACATCATGGTGTTTGTGAGGCACAATGGGATCTCCTATACTG
Source organism: Medicago lupulina (assembly GCA_958299785.1). Taxonomy (NCBI): domain Eukaryota; kingdom Viridiplantae; phylum Streptophyta; class Magnoliopsida; order Fabales; family Fabaceae; genus Medicago; species Medicago lupulina. The sequence goes on along the minus strand of OY283143.1, from coordinate 18,541,277 downwards.
AAAAGTGAGTCAATCAGTCATGTCTAAAAGATACACGGTAACAGATCAGGTTCCTATAATCGTGCTGCAAAGTTACAAGTGAAGCCGCGGAGGCCTGAGCCTTAGCTTTTGCCTGAACATGAAGTAATTACGAATCTTTGCCCGTAGATCCCTGATAAATGTGGATCCAATCATTCTTGCAAGCACGGTCGAGGAGAGTGTCAATTGCAACCATGAGAAAACAATTGGTCTTCTTGTTTCATCAGGTGTGGGGTATAAAAAAAAAACTTTCTACAGAAACCAGCAGAAAATGGAGGCAGACAGGAATGGGAGACACAGAGAGTATGATAAAAAAAATTGAGAAACTGTATCTTTGTAAAACTGAACTACAGTTCACATATAGAAGCCCAAGGCAGATTCCTAAGGTGGTCTTAAAAACTTCCTACCAGCCAAGTCCGTTAGAGTGGCTGCTAAGAAAAAACTGAATGTTAAGTTAACATTACTAGATAAAACAATAAATATAACTTGACATAACAAGGGGGCAACAAAAAATAAAACCATTTGACTTATCAAGGGAGAGAAAAAAAATATCACCTTATAGATCATATACACCTCATCCAAAAACGACAAAACAATGAATCCTCCAGCTGTTATATCCAAAGCAGCTGAAAAGGCAGACATATTTGTGCTCAAGGAATAAATATAATCCCTGCAATTTCAAATTGACCATAAAAAATCACAATATCAATCAAAGAAAGCTGAAGCTTATGAAACAACACATTTTCAATAATGGGTAGAAAGAACAAAGGAGTGCCCCAAAATTTCTTACCCATATTATTCAATGACACTCTTATACACTTTTTCCTAAATTCCATCAAGGTGAAACTTTAGTAAGGGGCGAGGGGGAGATATTGCTTGCATACCTCCGATAAGAAGAGCCTAAGTTAGATAGATCAAAAGTTAGTTTAGAGAAGTAGTACCGTAGTATGTTACTAACAGAAACAATACATACCATCAGCAAATGATTAGTTAATTACTGTAGAGCTAGAAGTGGTTATAGTGAACTTTGGAGGGAGATTGGGAAGTTCTGATTGTTTAGGAGTAGGTCTCTCAACTACCTAGTGTAAGAGAGTTTGTATTTTGTGTTCTAAGTTGTTTCTATCTCTGTTCTAAGTTTGTATTTAGTGTATTTTGATGTGAGAGAATGATAGATGAATGATTAAAATAAATTATTTTTTCTGAGAGAATGATTGGTTAGGAGAGAGATAGAGACAAAGTCACCAATGTCACCCAAGTGTAACCCGTTCGATATCACCTTAATACTGATTCATCGGGAGTTCAATCAATAAAGATTTCATCCTTTTACTTCAGTTCTGGTCTAGTTCTATTACATGCGTGGTAGAAATAGCTGTGTCAAGTCTATGAATCTTCATCATACCAATTGGAATTAATCTTATTAATTGTCCTGGTCTAAACAGAATATCTGATAGTAGGAATTTTCAATTTTTAAATTGAATACAACAGGAATTATGGGCTCCTTTTGATACACGCCCATACACATACAAGAGAATTTCAATAGAGAAAAATAGGAGATGTGACAATAAGAGAAAAAGATTTGAGATCCTAAATACATGAGAAACTAAATAAAAGAAACAGTAAGCCTAGTAGGATCAACCTGTAAACAAAACTGTCCAATATCTTCACAAATTAAAAAAGGAGACTCCATAGTCAAACATATATAGAAAGGCCAACACGCCCTTGTATTATGAATATAAAAATGCTCCTAAACTCAACAGTAACCTGTTGTCCATCAGCAAACGGACAAAGGACTTAATTGTGTTACTCAATTTCTACCATACATCTCAAGCTACAGACTTGGGGAAGAGGATTGACAATGCTAAGAAATGTATTGGAATCTACTCCTTCAAGTTGATGACTCTGACAGAAATATGAGGGTAATAGTGCAGTTTTTGTTGTAGTGCAGTTTCTACATTTGTGCTCTTGTAATCCATGTAGTTCGTAAAATAGTATAGCTTGCAAATTAGTTTAAGAAGGCAATTAGACCCCTCTGTTAACTGTTCTACGTACTCTCAATTGCATTACTATGATAACAATCATTTAGAAATACAGATTTCAGGCTCTCGTAATTCTCTCTAATCTGTCTTTCCTTTTCAATGATTCTCTCACCATGCAAACTTCAAACAATGTCTAGCAAGTAGATATTAGTTCCAAATTTTTGGAGAAATCATACGATCTCTCTGTTATCATTTAGGAAGAGGCTGTCTCCTCTATTTTCTAGGCCTGGAATGGTTAACAGTTGTTACCCTAATTGCATATTTATAGAACCATTTTGTCATCACTAAAATCAAGGCAAATAAAATATTTTCTACAACCCGTAAGAACATAAATTTGCAGATAATGAAAACTAATATTCAGTATTTAGTCAGCATCCTACCTAATGCATAACATCTGGAATGTGATTGGCTTCAATATTAAAATTTGAATCTGATGATCACCTGTTGACTTCTCCAAACAAGCATTTAAGCCATTCAGGTGAAGGTAAGAACCAATTGCAACCTTTCCTGTGGATGCATACTTATCATTGTTGGGTTTTGGAATTTCTATCACCCGAGGTTCCAATGTAACACACTCTGTTTTGGCATCACCGAGCCCTGGTTGTGCTGTCAATAAGTTCATACCAACTAAAGATGGTGGTGATCCAACAACCACCTCAATCTCATGGAAATCAAAAATGAGGTCAAAATCATCCTGACTGCTAATGTCAGTAGTGTCTTGACCACTGATATTGGCCTCCAATCTGTGTGAAAATCTCACTGAAGGACCGTCAACATACACTCCAAGATGAATGTCTCTCTCTGGAAGCTTTTGAATCATAGCCAAAATCATTTTTTGGGAAAAATATTCATATTTTTTAACCCAACCATTTTCTACTCTATCCAACAAATTTGAAACAACACAAACTTCCTTCTTGTCCTCCCAGTGAACAGCGCGTTGTATTTGACTAAGAATTAGAGACACTGATGATACTGAAGAATGACTAAAAATCAAATTTAGTTTTCCTACCAATAAACCACATTCGCAAAACCCATAGTCTGGATTATTATGGTCTGAATATGAGGAAGATGTCTCAATCTTACAGAGCAGGCGTGGATTTTGAGAATATTGAATCTCACTTTCACTAAAATTACTGCAAATTTCTTTCCAACTCACTAACAATTTTCCCATAAAACTTTCAATATGAGAATCAAAAGAATCTTCAGCTTGAATGGCGTTAGTTTCTGAAAGGAGAAACCCTTTTGCAGGTTCAACCCACATAAGTGATTTCCTATCACGAATACCTTCTTTTCCCTTTCCTTCAGTGGTATAACTGTGCATACTCAATATACTTTCTTCTGCTGCCATTGTTGAAGGTGTGAGATCAACTTTCATTTGCCCGCACGATAGGAAGACTCTCTGCTCGAGAATATCTCTTACAGATACTAATAACAAAAAATCTATGCAAAAACATGTTGAAAGAAAATCTGAGTATGCTATCCCAGTATGTGATTGTAATGTTTCACACACTGATGGGCGAATTTCATTGATTTGAGAAACTGTGATTGTGATTTTCCCAAAGTTCAACACAAAACAACACCTTTGACAAGGGTCTTGGATAAGACTTCCCAAACAGCGCCCATCTATTGCAGGATCTTGCACTGTTTTTTCACCAAAAAATATGCCCTGTAGACAATGGATCACCTTTAAGATCATTCCCCATATAAATGCCACTATGAAAAGAAGAGGATGGAAGAAATTACTTCTGGCTGCACATTCCTCATGAGAACCAAATGGAACTTTCGATGATGCTCTATGACGAGCTATTCGCCTCGCAAGTGATATGCCTTCAACAGGTAACTTCTTTTCAATGTCAGATATCAACTCCCAACGGTGTTTAGCAGAACTCAGTTTGTTACGAGACATCTTACAAATGGACTTTTTCCATATGTTGCCAGTAGAATATCCAGTTAGCAGTAAGATTTCCTCATAAGTTTTGACATATTGTGTCCATTGACCTACAATACCAACCAATCTTTGCAATGAATGTCTAGAAGTTACAATCGCATGGTCAATTCTGCTGGAAGCTATTCTCCATAACTCTCTAGCACTTCTAGGTTGATTGAACTTATCAGATAGCAGTTTTTCGAAAAGTAGACAAAAAGAAATATCATCTGGAGAGAATGCACAAGCGAGTAGTGGAAAACATAGTGTGCAATCTACCAGCTTAAGATCTCTGAATGTAATGAAAATCTTCATATCAGATGAAAGCATAATTCGATCTGCACAGTTTTTTCTATTTAATCCAACCTTGAACCCAGTGCCATCTAACATGAAATCGCTCTCTTTAATTGGAACAAAAACTGTATCAACAAAACCTCTTAGAAGGCATTTTTGATCCAGATGTTTGGACCTTGCACTGATCTCTTTCATTTCCGCAAAACACACAAACTCGTCATTTAAGATAGGGAATTGAACATCCACATGAATGTCATGTGCCTCAAGATGACAGTTTTTCAGAATCAAATTCAGAAAAGATGATGAAAAACTATTCTTCTCATGCACAGTATATAAGATCGTTTCCAAGATTTGATGCAAAGAACAACCCTAAAATCGACACAAAATTTAATATTAATCACCATGACCATAATAATATGATATTTAATAAATTGATTGTGCATGGTAAAGCTAAAATCAAAAACAAATGAGCACAAACACCATTTCAAGTATACTTCTCTTTGTTGTCAAATTCATTTGACTTGGAGCATATGATTCACATACTCTATAGCACAGACACTTCTAATCGAATATGTGTCCGGTGTCATCTCACACGTGTCATTGACGTGACACTGACACATGTCAAAGTCATTCGACTTGGAGCATATTACTCACCTACTCTGTAGCATCGACACTTCTAATCGAATGTGAGTCTGGTGTCTCGCATGTGTCACTGACAGTCAGACACATGTGATTACATTCAATTTTGTCATTTTGCTACAGACACTTTTGATTGAAGGTGACACAGACACATCTGATAACATTTAAGTTAGTCATTTTCTCAAACTATTGCTAGTGTCAGTGCTTCAGAATTCACATACAAGTATAAAAATTAGTAACAGCCTACCACATAAGAAAACTACTACAAATCAGTAAGTTTAGAGTCTAATATTCATTACCTCAGAATCAAACTCCGACAGTTTCTTCTTAAAATCATCCAAATAATCATCCTTCGGCATCCGTAACCGCGTCACACATTCATCCTCTTCCGGCTTCCTTCAGAACCAGACGATTACCTTAGTTATCAGTTAAGAAAACGCTAAACACAAAATCGATTCAAATCACGACAAAAATTGAAGAAATAGAAATAGAAAGTTTTACTCTAAGGATAGCGAAACTCGAACACCGTGAAATTTGATTTCAAAAGCCGGCGAGGACCAGGATGAGAATCGAACAACAAGACGCTCAACTGTGATATCCTTGACGAACAATAACGGAGGAGAGTGGAATAGTTTGTTGAGAACATGGACGTCGAAGCGGAGATTAGTGACGACGGCGAGAGAGTGGAAGAACCCTAATTCGAGATTGAGTTGTGGTTCTTCGAAAAGCCATGGTTGAAGTAGAGAGAGTAGTTTCCGTCGGAAAATGCTATTGAAGAGCATTGTAGTGTCATGGATTAGGGTTTGCGATGGAGAAGGTAAAAGTTGGTTTTAAAAAATGGAGTAACTGACTTTATAGTTTGGCGCTGTGTGTGAATCGGCGGGAAAGGGTAAGGTGGTCCACGTGGCTAGCTGTTTCTATCCAACTGAATTGAGCCGAACGCGTGGTAGTGCTAGGCCCTAGTTTGGGTTTAGTAGGATCATACTATCCACCCAATTCGAATAACATATTTGTTTCATCTGTGCAATATCGACGTCAATTTTGATAATTTGAATCTCAATTATTTGACTCTAGATACTAGATATTAAGGTGGATTCTAGGGCCGGTGTTCTCCCTTACCCGTAAACCACTAAATTTCGCCGTTAGATTAAAAGCATCTCACCTGATTTAGTTATCAATTACCTCACCTGATTCAATTTCGTTTGCACTCTCTTATTTTCCTCTCCATATAAGGTCTTTTGATTTCCCATCATCTTCTCTATTTTGATTGTCATTTGATAAAACACAAAAGTGAACCAGAAAAGAGGCTAACAACATAGATCATATGTAAAATTTGACTCAGAGAATTTTTATATCACTTCACACCAGATATTCATAATTTATTCTATTAACTTTTATTGGAAATTTTGAGAAAAACTTTTATTGGAATTAAAAGTCAACAAGATTGAATGAGATATCGTAAGCTTGATTATGGAGCAAAGGAGGAAGATGGAGCCGCATTTGATTATTTTTTGGAGCAGTTTGATTTACTACAACTACCACCGAAGGGAGGTTATCAAGGCTAAGAGAGCAAGAAATAGAAACAGAAAAAGGCTAGAGAGAAGAAAACAAAGAAGTGATATTGTGTATAAAGTGTATGGTAGGATACAAGCACTTAGATTAATCAGATGTCTATTAATGTTTTTCATAATGGTCCATCGGTGAGGGACTTATTAGAACCCTCACCCTAGAATCCACCAGATATTATATGTTTGAATTGGTTTAAATATAAGCTTAAATTGGCTTGGCAACTTTTCTCTAACCCTAACCTTACCTAACCATGAGAAGCTTTCGGTTAGAGCGATGAAAGCTAAACATCGTTGTGGTGTGTCTGTTTTACTTCGGGTTTGATTGAAAATCGATTGTTATAATATTTGGCGCAAAATTTCTCGTGTTTATCACTATGTTTAAGGTAAGGTTCGTTGAGTGATTAGAAACGATAATGGTGTGAGATTTTAAAAAGATGTTTGAATCTTGAATCCAAGTAGTTTGGAATCTCTTTTTCATGGGTTATACCTCAAGGTCATAGCAATTTCTCAATTTTCTTCTATTCTATCAATTGAACTTGAAAATAAAACTTACTTCATTAAGTCTTATTAGATAATGTATTGTTAAGATTCTCAATGTTAAACCACGTAAGGAGCAAGAGGATGACGATTTTGTTAATTATTTTCTTTCTACAGATAATCAGTTTAATTTAAAATTATCTTACAAGTTACCTCAATGAATGATTTTGATCATAATTTATGTTAGCTTGGAAGTGGTCAGGTATGATTTGAATCTACGCCTTTCTTTGAAAACTTACATTTTTGCCCTCGTTGAGATAACATTATTGAATACATTATGCGTAACTTACAAGATTGTGAAGAAGTGACTGAATTATTTAGTCTCGCCTCCATGCTTGGTTGGATAGGAATCTCACTAATGACAATATTGGTGACATCCCTTGGAAATGGTATATCTTTTTTAAGGTTGTTGTTCATGCCCTCTTGGAGGATAAAAACTCATGAATCTTCTCCCAGTATTCGGATCTCTATAGGCTTGATTAGTGGCATCTAACCAAGTGAGTTATATACTACCCATGTTCATCAACCTTTTGAATATATAAATCAAGTAACTAGCAGAAACCAAATACACTGAGAACTTTGTCTTGAAGGTGTCTATAGTTAATGGTGATGGATCACTTTGATCGGATCAGTGGAAGTTTAGCTTGTAGTGGACTTATTCGTGACTATCAAGAGAAATTCATCAAAGGCTTTTACAAAGCTCAAAAAAACTAACATTATTTTTGTAGAAACGGTAACGATACAAGATTTTGGAAAGATACTTGGATCCTAAATCTAAGGTTTTGGAAGCTCTTTTTCCATAGGTTGTCCCTCAAGGTCATAGTAATTTTCCTATTTCTTTCTATTCTATCAATACAACTTGAAACCGAGACTTACTTCATCAAATCCCTTCAGATAATGTATGTGATAAGATTCTCAACATCAAACCACATAAGGAGAAAGATGATAATTATTTTGTTAATTATTCTATTTCAACAAATAATCAATTTAGTTTAAAATCATCTTACAAGTTAGCTCCATTAATAATTTTTATCATAATTATATGTTGGCTTGGAATTGGACATGTCTGATTCGAATTTGCGTCTTTCTTTGAAAACTTATGCATGACAAATTACTAACTAATGAAGACGTGTAGAAGAAATATGACTACATGTGATTTTTGCCCTCGTTGGGATATTGTTGTTGAGTCTATCATGCATAACTTACAAGATTGTGAAGAAGTGATTAAGTTTTGGACTAGAATTTTTTGTGACATGGATATTAAATATATTTTTGTTACATGGATATTGTGGTTCAGCAGGTGTTTTCATGTATAAATGAATAAACCACATCATGAAAATAACTAAAAAAATGATATCATAGATCAAAATTAAGAAGATTACTCCCTCCGTTTTAAAATAAGTGTCGTTTTAGCCAAAAAAAATTGTTTTAAAATGAATATCACTTTCAGTTTTCAATACAATAATAACTTTTTCTTTTCAATTGTACCCTTCAATTAATACTATGTTACACTACTTCCAAAGTATTATCGTTTCTTTAATGAAAAACAAACCAATAGTTGATTAGGATAATTTGGTAAAATTGCTGTGACATTTGACTACTTTATTCCATTCTTTAATATGTGTGCAATTGGCTAAAACGACACTCGTTTTAAAACGGAGGGATTAAATAAAATCAAATAAGAGGACCAAATACCTAATGTTTATAAGGTAATGTTAACTTGTGCCCCAGGCACAAGTTTAGAAAAACCAAATGTAGAAAAAAAATTTAACCACCACATGTACTCCCTCCAGTCTCATTTATAAGCAAAGTTTTACTTTTTAGATTCATTCAATAAATGATGTATGTGGTCTACAATATTAACCACATACATCATTTATTAAATGAACCTAAAAAATCAAAATTTGCTTATAATAGTGACCGGATGGAGGAGAAATTTAATTTTGAAAATTGTGTATTCAATGTTTTGAAAGTTTAAAAACTTATTTTTTAATACAAAATTTATGTTGTAATTCTTTTTTTCAGATCTTTAACTTGTGCCCTTTCATTTTATTTTTTTAGAGAAATGATATTTGAACAACCATTTTATAACAACTTTTGTGACAAATTTCTTTCATACTCACATTATATTTTTACTTTCTTTCTTTTGCTTTGTTTTTCGTGTTAATATATTTTTTTTTGTAAAAATATGGTTGTCCATTAGGTTATCAAAGAAGGGTTTTTTATCATGTGCAAATTTGCAGATGTTAAGAAGTTTAAAATAGAAATTTTGTATTAGATCTTGTGTATTTAATATTAAATATAAAACTTTTAGATAAATAATTGTTGTTTTTAAAAAAAAAAATTACTATTATCAGTTGTTTTAATATGTGCAATGTTCCACATATTAGACAAACTCATCAAACAAACAAATGAATGTTTAAATAACACAATTTTTTTTCTTAGATAGAGAATAAAAAAAAATCATTTAAGCCTTTTATTATTATTTTTTGGTAGGTCTTATTATTAGTGATGTTTTGTCTAACTAGTGGGGCTAAAGTTGAATGTACCAGCAGGTTGGCAGACACACCATTGATAAACTTCATGCAAAGCCCGTGGAGTTGGGATTCTGCCATTATTATCCTTCATGCGTCACATCCTTCCTTCCTTCTCCCTCAAACGCTGGTGTCAGGTGTGGTGGTCCTTCCTAAGTTCCTCGTCCTATACACATTGATCCATTGCAACCAGACCCCAAAACTTGGTATATTCAATACCAATTACACTACCCTATAGTACAATCACAACAAACTTGTCTCCAACCTCCTACCCTACACACAACAAAAAAACAATAAAGAAAGAAAAGATTCTCTTTGCTAGTAGCACACACACTTTTTCATAACCTTCATTTCAAAACTACATTCACATTTTATAGCTCTCTTTTCCTTACTATAGATTCTCCTTCCGTAGTTTAAAATTTGAACGTAAAAGAATATCACATTCCACCACCTTTCTTATTTAGTCAAAAAATCAAATTCCCTTTATTCTTTAACACAACAAAATTAGAAAGATAACATAACATAACTCTTCACTTTATTTTCAAAATTCAATATCTAAGTTTTGCCACCGAAACTTGAACTAAACTTTCGCTTTTTCATTCTTTACTTTTCAAATTCTCATTTGCCAGAAACTAACTCCGCTGAAGAAATGAAGTACTCTATTGCGGCCGAGTACACCAGACCTCCCCATGCAGCACCAGTAACCGTCGCCGGAACTTCAGTTTCCACGGCGGTTTCAGAGCTTTCTTCATCAGACACTCCGTCATTACCGTCTCCAGTGATCACATTTGACCGGAGTAACTGTTCCGGTAGAATAACAGTTTCTCCGACGTCAGTGATCGCATTTGAAGACGGAGCTGATGTAAGCAACGATGTTTCAGAGTCATCAAGCGAGTTAAGCAGCAAACATTCACACGAATCTTCAATGTTTAAAAATTTCATTGTTGAGAAAGAAAGTTTTGATTACGAAGACAATGACTGCGAACCAGTGGAGTCTCCACCGGTTCGCAGAGAATCCATTAGGAAGGGAAAGTGTTACCGTTGTTTGAAAGGTAACAGGTTAACAGAGAAAGAACCATGTCTAGTTTGTGACGCAAAGTATTGCGCGAATTGTGTGTTGAGAGCAATGGGATCAATGCCAGAAGGAAGAAAATGTGTTGGTTGTATTGGATATTCGATTGATGAGTCGAAAAGGGGTAGTTTGGGGAAGTGTTCTAGGATGCTTAGAAGATTGCTTAATAGATTGGAAGTTAGACAGGTGATGAAGGCTGAGAGATTTTGTGAAGTGAATCAGCTTCCTCCTAATTATGTTTGTGTTAATGGAAAGAGTCTTTCTTTTGAGGAATTGGTTACATTGCAAAATTGTGCTAATCCTCCTAAGAAGTTGAAGCCTGGGAATTATTGGTATGATAAAGTATCTGGATTTTGGGGGAAGGTAGCTTTCTTTCTTTGTTTTAAGTTTTTTTTGTAATATTTTCTCAATGCGTCGGTATTCAGCATCGTTTGGATTGACTTATTTTAGCTTATCTACCAGTGTAAGCTCTTTGAGGTTGTTTGGGGGAGTTTATGAAAACAACTTATGACATTTTCGGAAGTTGTTTCCAACTTATGTTTTCTAGGATAACTTAAATCAAAACAACTTTATTTTATTTTCTTCTATAGAAGTAGATTATACATAAACACCGCTAAGATATATTCACTCACAAAAAAAAAAAAAAACTTATATGCTATGTAACATTGACACTCAAGATTGAAGGTGTGTCTAATGTCTGACACATGTCATTGTCTGACACCGACAAATATGATTTTTTAAAGTATTGTTAGTGTTGATGTCAATGTGTTAGTGTCAATGTCGTGTCCAGTGCGCGTGTCTGTGTCGTCTCTTCATAACTTATATGATAAGCACTTATGCTATAAGCAGTTAATTAAATTGTTTATCCAAATTTGTTTATCTGCTGTTTTAAATCTTGGGTTTTACTTGGGGTACTGTACTTTTTTAGGAAGGACAGAAGCCTTGTAGTATTATTACTCCTCATCTGAATGTTGGAGGACCCATCACACAGGATGCTAGCAATGGAAACACTCAGGTTTTCATCAATGGTCGAGAAATAACCAAAGTAGAGCTTCGGATGCTGCAGGTTGAAAACTTGATATATGCAATGCTAATAGAAAATTATAGGCTCTGTCTTGATCATTAATGTTCTTTTGTTATTTAAACAAAAAATGTCGTTGAAAGGATCTTGTTTTGGTTGAACAGTTGGCGGGAGTTCAGTGTGCCGGTAACCCACATTTTTGGGTCAATGAAGATGGTTCATACCAAGAAGAGGGACAGAAAAATACCAGAGGATATATATGGGGAAAGGTAACATATTTTTGGAAATTTGTCTCATCGGTTTACTATTTCCAATTTTGCAATCTTACACACTTGTTTTCCTTGTTAGGCTGGAACGAAGCTTGTATGCGCCTTCCTTTCCCTGCCAGTTCCTTCTAGATATTCAACTTCATGTGGATTTCTATCCTCCAATGTGGTTACCAGAATGGTTCCTGATTACATTGAGCATGGAATCGTTCACAAACTCCTCTTAGTTGGTTATAGTGGTTCTGGGACAAGCACTATTTTTAAGCAGGTGATTTTTTATTTGGGTTTGCTATTTTTGTCTGCTAATTGTTTTATGCTTAGAACTTTCTTTTAGTCAGGAAAAATTGCATTGGAGAATATATGCTCAAAAGCTTGTGTTCATCAAAATTTTCATTCTTAAGTCACTTAAACAAGCTAACATGGGAAAAGCTTCTGGGAGTAGTCAGTCATAAGGAGTATGATCTAGTCGGTCGTAATATTTTGTGGATACACAATCATGTGTATTGTCAATCTTGGATTGGATGCGCAGTCATGTTATCCTTGTTTAACTAACATCATAGCTTGACATATGACACACAGGCACTTGAAGAAGCGTTGTTGATTTCAAACTATTAAGTGTTTTTAAGATATTTAAGAGTTATCAATGTACATACGATGCATGAACTGGCTTTTGAAATCTGAACCTTTTCAAATAAACTTTTAAACTCCAACCCTCTCTCCTGGAAAAAATTGAGTAGTTCGGTCAATAACTAACTATGCTGTGCTCTTCTATGTCAACATGTTTGTTGTTACTAAAAGCTAAAGAAATCAACAAAAGCATTGCTAACCTATTAATCGAATTGTAAATGCTTGTCAGGCCAAGATTCTTTACAAAAGCATCCCCTTCTCAGAAGATGAACGTGGAAATATAAAGTTGACCATTCAGACCAATGTCTATGCATATCTTGGCATACTCCTTGAGGGCCGTGAGCGCTTTGAAGAAGAAAGTCTCCGGAATTTAAAGAAAAGTAAATCTTTACTTAATACTACAGGTTTATATTTAATGTTTTTCCCTTCTTTCCACTCACACTAAATAGTGCTAATTTTTTATTGAGTTTGACTGATTAGAATATATTTGACAATTATGTCCACATAGCAGAAAGGTTTATTTTTCTGCAGACTTTAAATATCTTGATATGCATTCTACCAAAAGAAGAAAAAAATGTTGATTGGCTAGTGGCATTTTGCTACAGGAACCAGTCCAAAACTTGGCGACAAGACAATTTATTCCATTGGCACAAGACTGAAAGCATTTTCTGATTGGCTGCTGAAAACAATGGTTTCAGGCAAGCTTGATGCTATCTTTCCAGCCGCTACTCGTGAATATACTCCGTTGGTTGAGGAGTTATGGAATGATTCAGCCATTAAGGCTACCTATGAAAGAAGAAACGAAATTGAAATGCTACCCAGTGTTGCCAGTTATTTCTTAGAGCGGGTATATGATTATTCTTTTATCTTGAACTTACCTTTTGTCAATACTTTAATCCATATATTTCACTTGTTAACTGAATTGAACATGACCTTTGAACTGAGGACTGACATATTTATTTGTCGTTCCTTTGCATATTGAAAGAAATGTCAGGAGAAGGGTGTGTGTGGGTGTAGATGGTCACTGGTGGAGAAATTAAGGAATATATAGATGAATTTTGTGATTATCAAAGATAATGGGATTCTTATTGAGCAATATAATCAAATCGTAATTTTATTATATGTATGCAAAACACAATACGTGTACTAATCTGTCGAACTTTATAAACTTCAGTCTACCTTATATGCATCTGTTGAGCATTAAGCTTCATTAGGATTATTTGTGAAAACATTTGTACCTTGTTGTGCCCTTATTTTCCTATATGTTTCCTTTCTATTTATTTTCTCTTGAAAAAGATGTCTAGGTCAATGGCTTTGAGATCGAGAATCTAACATTATAATTGTTTGTGTAGGCTGTTCAGATACTGACGACTGACTATGAACCCTCGGATTTAGATATCCTTTATGCTGAGGGAGTTACTTCATCCAATGGACTGGCTAGTGTAGAGTTTTCATTTCCTCAATCAGCTCCTGAGGAAACTGGCGACACTGACTATCTACATGATTCTTTAGCTAGGTAAGAAAAAGTATTTGAGCCTTGTTATAAGTCAGAAATATTCTGGATAACGCTGCCCCTAATTGACACAATTGCTGCATAATTAATTATATTTGCTCTTGCGAAACAACAACACTTTTGGAAAATACCAAATATCGTAACTTGTAAGGCAAGAATGGTACCAACTATTGTTTTAAAATCGGACCGGAGAATGAACTTGTGGAACCTTCGAGTCATGGTTCAATCACGATTGAACCGGATAACAAATAAATAAATAAAGTTAAATAATTACTTAAATTTTTTAAAAAAGAAAATGCAAAAAATAAAAATCAGTTCAACCAATCACAGTCGGTTCAATTCAGTTCAACCAGACTGCAATACTAGTGGAATCAAACCAACTGGCGAACTTGCCTATTCTTGGTTGAACTAACCGGTCTGGTTTTTAAAACATCGGTATCAAGTGTAGGGATTATTAAGGTAAGGTGCCAATGAAGTTGATGAAATGTCTAGAAACTAAGACATGGAATCAATTAACAAGGCATGCCAATCTCTTTGCTTGTCTAACAAATAAAAACCTCTGATCAGTCCACACAAGCCAATAAAGTAACCATATCCAATTTGTCTTGAGATGACAAAGTGCCTTTGAAAGTTCTAGCATTCCTTTTCAGTCAGAGACACCAGAGAACCGCAGAGCGCTACCAGAGTTTTATGTTTTTTCAGAAAGCCCAAACGTCAAAATTTAAAAAGGAGAAATCGATTAAATTCATTAGAGATGATCCAGTTCTCATAGAATATTATTTTGTAGCTCAAATTTTCTCTGTTCTGGTGTTTAACAGACATAGTGGAGGTTCCTTCCAGTGGAGCGCATGCACTCGAAATACATAACTTTATGAGATCTATATATAACGCTTTTTACCTAAGAAAATATTTTGGCTCGGATATAGATGGTGTAATATTAGGCACGGTAGAGTGAGTACTAGAGATGGACTGGCTTTACTTAGACTCGTGTGCAATTGAGTCTCTAACTTTTTTTAAACTAGCTTTGGCTTTTGCATCAGTTGATGTTTTAGATTCATTTTTGTAGTCACCGGGTTTTATCGAACAACAATTTGTGTCAGGTTTGCCATATAAAAGTTTGCCCGTGTTTCATGTAGATAGATACAATCAAATTCATTTATTTATTTTCAAATGATTGGAATACTTATTTCCAAATGCAAATCACAATTATGTCATAAAAATATGGCAATGTTGCTGATATTTCATGAATTTCAGTCAAAGGAGAAAAATCTGTGCTAAGAAACAAACCTATGGCTGTTTAAATATATACCTGTTTGGGAGGGGAGACCCTTAGAAGAGCTGCTATATACTGTTTCTGATCTGTAGCTTTGATCTCTTTGGTTGGTTCACAGGTATGAGCTAATTACAATACATGCAAGAGGGCTAGGAGATAATTGCAAGTGGCTAGAAATGTTTGAGGATGTTGGATTGGTCATTTTCTGTGTTTCCTTGAGTGACTATAATCAATTTTCTACCGACGGAAATGGTTGTGTCACAAACAAGATGATATTGAGCAGAAAACTTTTTGAAACCATTGTTACGCATCCAACTTTTGAGAAAATGGACTTCCTGTTGATTTTAAACAAATTAGACGAGTTTGAGCAGAAAATAGAACATGTTCCACTGACTCAGTGTGAATGGTTTTCTGATTTTCATCCAGTGCGTAGCCATAATCGCCCCGGCAGCAACAACAACAGCATTAACAATAACCCCTCCCTAAGTCAGCTTTCTTCCCATTACATAGCAGTTAAGTTTAAGAGGCTTTATTCATCTCTTACAGGGCAAAACTTGTATGTGTCCTTGGTGAAGGGGCTGGAACCTGATAGTGTTGATGCATCGCTTAAATATGGAAAGGAGATTTTGAAGTGGAACGAGGAGAAACCAAACTTTAGCCTAAGTGATGACTCGATGCATAGCATTGAAGAAAGTTCTTTCTCTATTGATTGCTAGTTCAAGCTAGTCTGCTAGTGTTATAAACATCCAAGTCATGTGTGTGACTTGGATTCTGTTAATGTACATATATGTCAACTAGGAGTAGTGACCCGGAAACAGATTCTTCCTACCGGCTATCGAGTTGTAATATGCCCTTGACACGGTTTAGTGGCACCCCTTGTGCCACTGAGATCAAAGTACAGCGTTCAATTTAATTTTTTTCACACTGTAATGTAATATATCCATGCTTATATTTCGCTGTGTCAGCTAGGGATTCGGCCTGCAATATGTTGCAAATAGACTTTTCTTTAAATCACACTATATCTGTGCGCGATTGTAGAAATTAATTTTATGAAGCAACTATAATCCATTTAAAAGATGTAGTAATAAAAACACTGTTGTAATATAAGTAATATCATACATTAATTGTAAATAAAATAACCAGATGCTTACAGATAGTAAGTTGTTTTTTTCCCTCCCATAATATCGCATATAAGTATCCTCCCTCCAAGCTTTGGTTTTACTACATGAAAGACAATTGATCTGTTTGACCATAATCACAAAAGGCAGAGAGATTTGGAGGTAAAGCATTTTAATGGAATGCTATTCTTCCCCACTTAATTGTGTTTACATTGGAGTGGTTATTGAAAATTAGTCAGGTGACTTTGCAGAGAAGTTCAGGTTCAATGGACTTGTTTGGGGATGTTAAAAGCTGGTTTTTTTGTAGGTTATGCTCAAATGAAATACTATGTATGATAAAGAGTTAAAACAATGGCTGCTTCAAGTTATCTGTGATAATCTTGAATTCGAGTTCCTTGTGCAGTAAGCCTCAGACAGATCGAGTTTCAATTTCAAACTTTGAACACTTGGTGTGTGTTTGGGGTAGCATTAACCCACCAAAAACTCACATTTGGCCCCTTCCTAACGCGAAAAAGAAGAAGCTGCTAATAGTAGCATTTAGAAAAACGCACGTTTGGACCCTTTCCACTGCCCGTCCAAACAGTCACTTAATACATTTTTCACCAAATCATCGAAGGTAAAACATTTATGCTATGAAAACACCAATCATCTTAGGATCTTCACCATCTCAAAAACAAAAAAAAACTTATGATCCTTCATACTGCATAATAAGTGTAACCATTTTTTAGGTCTTTCTAATAAATGCAGCTGAGATTATCTTTGTAATAAATGCATGACACTGTTTTTCACCCATTTTTTCTTAAAACATCACATGTTTTCGAAAGTGTACTTCTAGATGGGATAAATTGTGTAGAAATATACTTTCAAACATCACAAAATTTGTGTTTTTTTATGTCTATATATTGTTTGGTTGGCAATTTTTTTCATAAATGCACGATGGTTCCTAAAAAGTGTGGCAATATTCATGATCTCCAAATCATGGATGTGGGCATGTGGCCAAAGTAAGTTTTCAACAGATTTCACAAATCTTGCTACATCCCAATTGCAATATCATATCATAAGCATAATTATCTACTAATTTGCATATCTCAGTGCACGCCCAATTCATGCAAAAGCTGACATTTTGTTTCTTTACATTGGCAAAGCATAGCTCAAGTCATTAGTTAACAGCTGGATAGACAAAACATAATAAAATCTCCTACAATAATAGTTCCTTTGTGAAGCAAAACGTAGTGGGGGTGGTCCAACAATGATTGCTAACCCTTTATAAACAATAGTACAATTCGTTTAAAGTAAAATGATTAACGTGGGGATAGCACTAGCCTACACTGTCCTTCAGACCAGACAGTACTGTTGTAGGGTAGCATATGTATTATTGATTAATCAATTACTCCCTCCGTCCCTATATGTAAGCATACTTTCTCTCTAATAAAAGGGTGTTTATATATAGGGACGGAGGGAGTATTAAACTGGATTAATCATTTACTTATATATTACTGTAATAATTAGTAATAGTTTTCACAATTATACCGTACAAGTTTAACTAGCAGGAACAAAGAAACATTAAACACAAATCTAATATATCAGACTGAGGCACATTCTGCTCTTAATCTCAGATTCTGGTCTCAATTCAGTCAAATTTCTCATATTTAAGTTTTGGTTACTAATCATTTACTATTAGGAACAAAATTTAAGTCGACAAAGAAAGCAGCATCCACCATTGAATGTATCATAAACTATAAACTATAGCATGAAAATGAATAGTACTACCTTTTTACAAAAGTTGGAAATCCTTTTCTATTCATAAATAGAACTTCTACCCATACAGTTTTGCTTCAAAGTACACTATGACTTCCCAATATTGTAACAAATCTCTAATGCCAACTCTACAAGCAGCACAAAAAAAAATAAACAAGAGGAAAATGAAAAAATGTAAGCACCAAGAAACAAAAACTAACAAATCAACCCCTGGCCTTCATGCAGACATATGAATTTGCATATCCCATCAGAATACAAAATTACCACCAATCCAATCTTCATGTAGCTTTATGCTGCTGCATCATTTAGAAACATAACACAAATAATCTTTCATGTTCAGTTTCCACAATTGAATAAAATCAAAAGCCACTTTTCCATCTCATGTCTCAGAGCCTTCTTGAAGAGTAGGAAGGCCACCTTCCATGATAAATGCTGGGTTAAGAAACTTTGCCACAAAAGCCCACAGTTTATATACATCCTCAAAATTAGTCAGAAATCCCAATGAAGCTGTAACAACTTCAAGCCTTACATAGCTGCCTTTTCCATCACGCCGACCGCCCTCCATGGGCCTGCAAAGCGTTGTATCTTCAAGATTCAGAGATACACGCCGCTGTCTTGAGCTATCAAGAATCTTTATATGACTAAGAATACCAATGCCAAGGGAGATTCCTTCTTTTTCAGCAAGCTTTTGAACAATTTCAGGATTGATTAGCCCCCTACTTCTGTCCCTCAGGTTGAAAGCCACAGCTGCACCTCTTTCATATTTTATTTTTGGGCCATAGATATGAACGAGGTTTGCTTTTACATCCCCATCAGGAACAGATAACTTCAGTTGCAGTAGTGAAGTAACAAGCCAGTTTATCAAAAACCGAAGTCTAAGCGTAGTTTTATTGAGACCAAGCAGATCAACATGATCAATATTTCGACATACTATCTCCGGTTCCCTCCTGCCCCATTCCTGTGCATCGCCATATTCTCCGTCGCTACTGACCTCTTCATCATCCAGGCTAGTTGCAGACATGTCCCCCGTCTCCAAGGTCTCTCTTAGGTGCTCTTTATGATTGTCTTCCATGCTAATCGACACTCTTCTTCCTCTGCCATTCTGCTCGTCATCTTCCAAACCAATTAACCTACTACCACCAAATCGATTCCCTTCTCTCCGACCCAACAGCCTAAACTCACCTTCAGTTTCCCTTCTTATAGCACTCTCTTTTATATCAGAACAAATTCCAGAGGTAGAGCCATTTTCCAAGCATTGATGTCGAGCAAGAGAAGCTGAATCATTGAGCCAAGACCCTCTCACGGCAACAGATCCATTCTGACCTGCTTCACTGGTTCCAGGTTCTTCCATTATCTCACTGGCATGCGGACGATCAGATCCATTTCCATTAAACGAACAATGATGAACTTCTTCAACAGACTCTTCTTCAGGGACCTCTTTGACACGATCTAGTTCTTGTGACATTAGGACAGCAGCATCAAATGATAGAACACGGTGATCATCATGAGAACCTTGGTTAACCTCTCTGTCATCATACATAGGACTGCCATACATTTTGGAAGAAGGTTTTGGAGACTGTTGCTTCTGGTTCTTCCTCCCATTGAACCAAAATGATGGCAGGGGAGAAGCTATCTTTTGTTTATTTGCTTGACCTGCATAGTCTGACCCCATTGGACTCTGACCCAGATCTATCCAAAATGAGTTGTCAGATGACTCGTCTTCACTGAAGACAGGGCTCTTTATCACTTCTCCAACAGATATACTTCCAGTTTCTTCAAATATAGTGCTAGTTCCATCTCTTTCAGAACTGTCATGATCCATTTCAGTGTCAAATACATCTCTGACTTGTGCAGACGTGTATGCACCCGAGAAGGCAGGCAACTGTGATCCCTGGTGGCGAGGTTCAAAAGTCTTATCACCAACCCCATCAAATTCATCGTCTTCAGTCCCAGCCAGTCTGTCCAAACCATCCACAGAGTCACTCAAATACACTGGAAACTCGGGGGTAATCTTCACCATTCCTGACCCAGTACTCCCAGACTGATTTTGAAGACTTGCCATCACCGATTTCTTGATAAGTAGACAACCAAAGCCTGTGGGATCATACCCAAATACCCTGTAAAACGATGTAATTATGAAATCTGGCCTGAAAAGGGACAAGCCAAGTGAATCCATGTCCTTGGGGCCCAATGACCCAGCATCAAGCAAGACATGCCAGTTGTTTTGCTGTGCCAACGCCATCCACTGGTACGAATACTTAGCCCCAGTTACTCTAGACTGAACTGGGAATACAAAAAGACCAGTAGCTGAATCCTTCTTCCTCTTCTTCTTATTGGAAATTTGTTTTCTCAAGTCAGTCGAGCAAAGTTTGAGAGTTGGCCATTTAAACCATGCACTATGCACTTTGGCACCTTTATTCCTAGCACACTGAGCCATCCAATTAACAGATTGGCTGTCATGGTCGAACATGGTCAACAGTTTTTTGTTCGTTTGGAAGGGATATGATTCAGCCAGCAATTTAAAAGCCGACCCTCTGCTAACAGTAAAAACAAGGCCATATTCATTCTCAGGAATATTTAGATAGTCCATAATTTTGGCCTTTATATCATGTTCAACAGTTCCTTTTTCAGCACCACCATAAAGTGCATGGTTACTCAAATTTGCAGTTATCTCAGACAAGCTAAATGTACAAGACTCCCAATAGTGAAGGGTCTGAATAAAAGAGAAGAGACCGAATCCACAATAATCAAGGCATACCTTAGGTGGCAAATGAGAATATTCATCAGACCTCAATTGATCAACTTTCTCTGATGACAGATACTTGGGATACATTGTGAGGAACATGGAAAATGCTTCTTCAAGGCTGAGAATATCTTCCTCGGATTCAAAAGTGCGTTCAGCTGCAAGGGCAGTGGCACGAAGAAACTCACGCTGCGCATTCAGCCTGGCCAGCGATCTGGATCTCCCAATGTTGGCATCCTGGTTCCCAACATTGTCAGGTTCCATATCCTGCGATTTAGAGAGTACTCCATCTTCCGAAGCTTCTTCAAGAGCTTCCCTCAGCTTGTTCTCTTGTAGCTTCCGGAGCATTGACGGGTTTCTTTTTAGGTCAGCCTTGGATTCACCTTTCCTCCTACCCTTCTTGTCCAAGAACAGAGAAGCACAGTGAGAAATAGGCTTCCATAGTGAAAGATGCATTATAGCTTCCTCTTTATACTCACACAAATCAATCTGAGCCTTATTGTGACACTTCAAACAACACACAAACAAAATAGTTTACCCCATCAATCTGTAACAAATAAGAACCAAACATTAAGGTTCACCCAAAAGCAAATGAAAGCTACTAGAATATAACGAATCTAGAATCTTAAGACAACAAAAAAAAAGATAAAAGCCAAGTGACTCACCTCAACACCATTTTTTATCTCAAAAACCAACAAGGACAAACAAAAAGGTTAAATTTGTTTTGTTTTCTCCAGCACCCAGAATAGGTTTCTTCAACACCTAATTTCAAGGAGAGAGAAAGTCAAACTCTTCAAACCCTAGAGAACCCAGATCCCAAAATTTGCAAAACAACTCACAGGTTCATGAAACTCAACCAAAAACAAGAAAAAGATTGAATTTTGAGAAATGGGTATGAAGCATATGAATCAAACAACAGTAACAGAAACCTTAAACCACAAAATCGGTGGCCAAAGACAACTCCAAAAAAAACATCAAAGAAGAAGAAGAAAGACCCTCTTCACTCTCTCTCTCTCTCTCTCTCTCTAATAAAAGCAACGAGCCCCACAAGAAAGACACACCGGTATGAATGATATCTTCACTGTACCAATTTCTTTCTTACAAATTTAAAATCCAAAGGAAAAAGAAGAAAGAAAAAAAGCAGAGAAAAGAAAAAGGAGAAAAATTTCAATTTCAATTCTACACTTTCTCTCTCTTTGTTCAACGAAAATCTCTCATTTTCGGAAAAACGAACCTTCAGATTAACAGCAACTAGGGAGAAGAGACAGAGACATTGACTCTCACAAAAACCAAATTTGTTGGTGTTATTAAAATCAATTTTCCGATTTTGGTAACATTTTTTAAGAATTTGTGTTTCTTTGTCCAAGTTTATGGTGGGACCCACAAGCTGAGGTCATAAGTTAAAGTCAAATAATAAGCTGGCTTGTAAAAAGCTGATTATATTGCTGCACAACTTGGCAAACCACAAAGTCCAACTTCCAAAGTCCAAACACCTCATTACATGCAAACAAGAGGAAGAATTGCTTGAACAAAAATACAAATAAAATGAGTTTGAGCACATTCACATAAGTAGAGATTAATAAATAAATAAATCATTTAGTCATATCATTTAATTATTTTTTCTTTAATTTTATGACCAACAAAGAATTTCTCTGTAAACAAATACTACAATATATCATTGTGAGTTTAACTCAGTTGGTTTGGACAATGCATGATATATCCATGAGGTTCGAACTTTCGGCAACCAAAAAAAAATACTACAATATGAAAAGGGGTAAGGTTGTATTGGATTGGGAGAAACTCTTCTATAGACACAACCACAAATGATAAATATTTGGGTACATTCACATTAAATGAAAAAATTCAAAACAAAAATAATTAAATCACTTCAATCAACATCATTTAGTTTTATTCTCTTTTAATTTTTACATTTAACATAGTCAACTCTTAAAAAACTTAAAAGTGATTTTTTTCAACTTAGTATTTTTTTTAGTTTTCTTAGTCAGTGCTCCCGGTACTACATTCGTCCATATATATAAGACTATTTTGTCAAAATAACGGGAACTAAGAAAGTTGATATTTGTATTAAAACAGTTTGTAATCATTATTGTTTTGACAATTTTATCCTTTAAGAGAGAAAATTAGTTTATGTTTTCAACATGTTATTTATGCTTGATTAAAGAAAAAGATGTATAATAATTAAGGGTATGTAGGTAAAGAAATAATTAATGTACTTCTAAATAGCAAAAGGGTCTTATAAAAATATACTAAATTTTTTTTAAAAGGGTCTTAATTAAGAACGGAGCTAGTAGAAAAGTATGTGCAAATATTTTTATTTTGAAGACGATATTTTTATTTTTATGTGTAGTATAACCTAGTATATGAAAAATATCAGTATACTCTTTTTTAACACTATTTTTATATTTAAAGTATGTATCTATTTAAATCATATCATCTTGACTTTTTAATTTGAAGATAAAATTAAAAGCATCATCTAAAAAACTCATACATAGTTGTAAAGTTTTAGGTTTAAATGAGAATAACATATTTAATCTACCAATAACATGCAGTAGTACTAGCTAACTAACCCCCTCCTAGGTAGTAGGGGTTAACCCTACTATGTCACTTGACTAGCCCCCTACTATGCGACTAAAGGCATTCTTTTCTAATTGTAAATACAAATAAATAGTGTTTGGTCACACACATATAAAAATGTGTTTTCTTAAATTATTGACTCATTTTATTATCAATTCCTTTTTCATTATTAAAAAAATCTTGTAATATGTGTGTGCATTTGTGTTTGTGACTATAAAAGAATTTCTCATGTGACTAACCCCTATTATAGCTAACTAACTCCCTATTAGGTAAATATTCTAACTCAACCGACAACATTATTAGACCAGATCCCGTGGTCAGAGTTCAAGTCATGTTTGCTGGAGTTTTATCTCATCCATATCATAACACTTATGGTAAGACTTGTTCAACAAGACACCTTCAGATGAAGCATCTAACATCAAACTTGTTGAGGGAACAAGTCCATTGAATTAGGTCTTACTTACATATCATTTAGATTTTTGTGAAGATAATTTTAAAACTAATCTAAGAATGTCACACTATGATGTTATTTGATTGCATGTATGTATGCATAAAAAGTTTTACACAACAATTGGTAGTGTATAAAAATTAATCTCATAATATAATTTAATGTAATTTATTTGAATTTTTAATCAACAAAAGAAAATAGGTTAAGAAATGTATTTAAAAGTGTTATCAATGCTTCTACCAAGTACCAAACCCACGATATCTTTGAAATCTAAAATGCAATTAGATTATAAAACATAGTCACACAACCTGCTAGCACTATATGGGAATTGGAACTAATTAATAATCTTACTTCTAGTCTTTTCGTGAAGGTTGATTTTTAGGCAATGTATTATTTAATAAATCATTTGTTTCATCACTGTTTTATAATATTCTAATTATTTTTTCTTGCAAATGAAAAAGCCCATTTTCTCGTGGATTTTGCTTTTGTTTTTGGCTCCAAGCCAAAGGTGTTGCTTTAAGTTTCAAATTCAATCAAATACTTCAATCTAAGTTATTGTAGATATTAGTACTATATTAGAAAGAATATATACCCCGCAGCCCTAAAGCTAAAAGATTAGAAAACTAAAAAACGAATCTTTGATCAAGACAGTTTGAAAGTTACTTCTACATTTATTTGTAGTTAGATTCAATATTTATATTTCACCCAATCCAAAATGATACACCAATTTTGAAAATGGCTTTTAAATAGAGGAACAAGTACATTCAAACAGATCAACAATAATCAACTACCGTAATCTTTAATCTACCATGTATTTTTGTGTGTGTGAAAACAACTGATCGGTTTTTTAGATAATAATAAAATTTGCAAACTTTACAATATCAGCATCTCGTGTTTGATGATTTTGTTTATAAGTTTAATCCGTCCCTAACATTTATGCCTAAAGTCTTTGTATGTTGCAAGACTTCTTGGATAAAAATTCCTTGGTTTGTGACAATCTCTGAAACCTCTACTAGTACCTTGCATTGAGAACCAATATATTTTTGCCTCACAAAATTGTGTGATTTTCTTTGTTCGGGATTGAATTTAGATTCTTGATTAAAATTTCAATCATTGTCAAGAATCAGAAAAAGATAAAATAAATCAAGTTTGCTAAAAAAATTCTAAATAAAATTTTGAGAAAGAAAATAGCGGAATTTTTTATAAAACTCATAACAAACTTTTATATCTCTAATATATTAGATTTCTTGTTTGTTAGGTGAAGAGTGTCATATTAAAGCTTGGTTGGCTAATATGATCGATACGCTGTTATACTATATTAAATTTTAATATTAGTTTCACTCATTTTTATAAAACCGATTTATAAAGTGAGGCGTGCCATTTTTTATAAACTCTCATCAAAAAATATATCTTAAATGACTTTATAACAAAAAAAAAAAAACAATTATGTTCAATTTAATCTCTAGACTACTTCGTAATATATAGTGAGAGAGGGTCGCCCAATGTGGTCATAGCCACCTTCACATGCTGAATTTCATTTACTATTTGTATAGCCTCATTCTATCCAACAAAGTAATTGTTCAAGTAGCAACCCTTCTTTTTATGCATTATTATTTTTTGGCTTTTGGATTGTTCTTCCTCACATAGATTTTACAACCAATACTATCTATTAATTTTTAAAAATGTTCGATTAAAAGCACATGGAGAGAAAAAACTGTTTAATTGGGTAGGTCAGTATCCTGTTTCTCCATGTGCATATCTTTGTAGTTTTTCGTTTTAGTACTATTCTTCAAGCTTTAGGCAATTTTATTTGTTACATGTTTCTCTGCTCTACTTTTTTTTTTGTTGTCAAGACTACTCTACTATTTTTAATTTTAGCCCCCTTAATTTAAACTCCTAGTTTAGTTGAGCCCATGTTGTAGTCTTTAAAGTATTATATAAAAAAGCGTTAATCCTATCTTGTTATATTAAGATGTATTGAACTAATTTGATGAATTTTGATGTATGCATTGACGTATTCCATATACAAGTGTTTGGAAAGAAAAAATTGACGATTATCTTTTTGCTAGAATTGTAGATTTGACAATGGTTTCTAACGATTTTCTTCCTTACTTTCTTCATCGTCTTCTTTCTAGAGCTTATCCTTATAACACTTTATATTGAAGTTGCTCTTT
Organism: Medicago lupulina; assembly: GCA_958299785.1. Taxonomy (NCBI): domain Eukaryota; kingdom Viridiplantae; phylum Streptophyta; class Magnoliopsida; order Fabales; family Fabaceae; genus Medicago; species Medicago lupulina. The sequence goes on along the minus strand of OY283143.1, from coordinate 18,515,119 downwards.
TATAGAAAACAATAACAATAAGCAATTTGTATAACATTGGCATGAAAACTTAAATAGCTAATTTGATAAAAAGACAAAATATTACAAAATATTTTCCTAGACCGTAAGTATAACCTAGGAGAGCAAGTGTCTCCGAAATGATGTGTGATCAACGTCACCATCAAATTGAACGGTATTGGACTCCTATACTTCAAGCGGACATGAAAATTTTGGATAAACGACTTAAATAACATGTAAATTGCATTTTTGCAAACGCACACACAAAAATATCAAAAAGATGAATAGTCTAAAATTATGAGGGACAAAACATAAGTAAGAAGAAGAATATTTTATGCTTGTGGATCAAATGACAATAGATGGGCATGTTATCTTGCATGAACATGTGAGACGTTTATGACATGAGATTGTTAGAGGCATGTTGGTGCATAGTGACATGTTTCATCTACTCCTAAGATGGAATGTTAGGAACATATTGATTCATGTTGACACTTGGATAATTAGAAATACGAGGCAAGTAGAAAGCATGTGAAAACATTTAGGAACATATTAACATATGAAAGCATATAAACATTTAAGCATGTAACAACAACTGAGGCGTAAGACATAAAAAGCATGTTATCATATTAAGACATGGAAACCATGTTAACAAGAGTGATTACACTAAATCTCAACCGTTTAATTGATTTGATCTAATGGTGTTTATTTGTTCACTTTTAATTTACCGTGCGTATATTTTTTTCCTCACTTGTTTATCTCCCTTATTTGTTATTTTCTTATCTTTCAAAAATTGCTCGGCATAACATCTCATTCCCACCCTTTGGCTTGCACCCACCTCTGTATCCTTCTTTTCTCCCTCGTTTTCTCTTTCTCGATGGAGTACAAACAAACCACATGATAATTTGGTTCAACAATAAGCCTTTGTGTTAAATAGGAATTGAACCACAACCTTTTTTATTTTTAGGTCTGTGACAGAGCTTGAAGAAAGAATTGTCTTGTCAAATATAGCCCTCCTTAATTTTGTGTTCAATGAGCAAAGAAATATGAAAGAAACAAAAAAAACGATGGAAGACATGGATATATGCCATTAAGCACAGCAATATGAGGAATTATACATAGATAATGAATTAGGATTCGTAAAAAAATAAAATAATGAATTAGGAATGAAATTGTACTCACGGTAGAATATCAAGGGAATAAATAAGCACCATTAGATTAAATCAATTAAACGGTTGAGATTTCGTGTAAGTCTTTAGACTTACACCTGGTGTCAACGGATCCTGACTCTATTAACAAATAGGCAAAAAGACACGATGATAATTAGAGGCACATTCACATTGAAACGAGTCTAGTAATAATTCACATGGAGCTCTCATTTCTGATAAACTCACGTTACTCTTCAATGCTTAGTTGAAAGTCTCTTGTCAATGGAGAATTAAGGACTTGGTAACTAGAGCTTTACATGGACTCAACACAGATTATAATATACACAGTGCAATGCATGTTAACACAATTCACAAACTAACAATTCATAAGAACAAAGTCATCATAAACACATAATTTAAGGATTCGCAGTTGAGAGAGCTACAAGTCTAATTGACAACAAATTACATGTAAACTACCATATTCATTTAACAATGACTTTCACAACACATTGAACACAAAGTCTTATTCTCTTGGTATAGACTTAAGATAATTTACATAAATAAGGATAAATAATAAATTCAATCATAATCATGTGATTTGCACAGTTAGGGAACATAAAACACACAACACTTTAATAACCTAGTTTTCCTCTTAGACTCACATTAACGACTATATTTTTAATTCATATAATTGTTCTCGATAAGGCTCAATAATTAGCTTTGTATCAAACAAAGTAAAGAATAAAAAAACAAAGTAAGGAATTAAGACGTCATCGTTATCGATAAGGCTCAATAATTAGCTTTGTATCAAACAAAGTGTGACTTGTATCGGTTTGAAAGCATATACATGACGTCTATGTTTTCAAATCGATACAAGTCACACTTCACCTCAGCTTGAGCAGCGGAGCCCTCGACTCCATGGATTGGCTTCTTCCGTGGCAACTCCATGACTTCGCAACTAACAAGGCATATATAATCATGAATGATGTCTGATTTAATTCCACAACAACAATTAGAATGAAATATCAAGAACAGACGATTTAATCGTTACCTAGGAAAGGTAGATTAATTAATCAAAGTGGCTTAGTACAAGGATTGTGTTTCCTGATTCCATTTTTGGAACAACATAAGATGGAACCTTAAAAAAATCATCAAACTAACTAAAGTGAAGATACTAATTGGAAGGAACCACAATTCATAAAGATGGACAAACATCTTAATGAACATCATCTATAACATAATGGTGATTTAGGGGACAGATGAAGTTTCTTAGGCATGCTCCTAACCTTAATGACGATGAAATCTTTACCAACCAAGACACAATTATATGACACGGAAACCTTATTTAAAACTTAATATTCACAACCGTAAAAAAAAAAAAACTTAATATTCACAAGAAAGAGATGAATCATATCGATGAAGAATATGAGATAGGGAATATATGGTACTTGATAAACTTGACCATTAGTGAGATTCTCATGGTCAAAGATCTATATGAAGAATATATGGGGTTTTTAAGAGTTATGATTCTCTTAATTTAATTGACGTTGTCATTTGGAGAGTACTCGTTGAATATAACAATATCAAAAAATTTTGGTCAGAACAATATCATTTTTTAAAATAATATTATTATATTCAATGAGTCAATCTCTTTTTTTAAATGATAGTGTCTGATAAATGAAAATGATCTTAACTCGACTTTTAAAGATTCTGGTAGTTTAGATTCAAGAGGGTAAAAGTTAAGGTTTTAAAGTGGAAATTGATGTAAATGAAATGAGTGAAAATTGTGTTTAGGGATTCCAAAAGATTTACATAGAAATATAGTAAATAATCTTAAAGTGTGTATTTGATTTCGCAATGACGAATTTGATTTGAATAAATTGGTTATTGCTCAGAGTGAATTAAAGATAAAGTGATTTATGTTTGCTTACATCTATATTAACTTATAAGAGTAAATTGAACAATATTTTTGAGTCGTCTCAGTTGTTACAACCTAGTGGTTTGACATAAAGATATTTTATATGGAATATCGAGTTCAAACTTAGGTCACCACGCTCCTCCTCATCCTCATTGGTATGTTTATTTGAATACGCGTTGACAACAGTGTCAATAGCAAAATAAAATAAAAACAATAAATTTGAGTCTAAAATTCAATTCAAGAATCACAAATTCTAAATTTTAGGAATCCACCTTAAAATTGATGTTGCCTAACCGAAGGTCATAAACCCAACGTGGGGCAAACAATAATCCGAGTCACCCTTAACTCAAAAGCGACAAGTCCAATGAACCATTCCGTTTTACTCCCTCAGTTCCTGAATGTAAACCCACTTTGCATTTTTCACATTTCTTAAGAAAAGTTGTCGGTGTAATTAATGTGTCTGTTTTGTGTGTTAATATTACTAAATTATTTTTTGTTTGTATGTGTATTAAATTTGACTTTTCAAATTTCAAGACAAATTAGTCCTATTAATTAGGGGTATGTTTAAGAAAATAATAATAAATGTATTTAGTAATTAGAAAAAGGGTTTACATTTAAGGAGAAAAAGAAAGTCAAATGAGTGCTTAGATATAGGACGGAGGGAGTAACTAACACGGGGGACTCTCCTCATCTCATATACACATGTATCCATTTTTTTTTTCTTTCGCACCGGTTTTCGACCTACTAATGGTGGACGATTAATCTGGCTCATGCGTAGAGACATGCACACTGCCCAAGCGTTGTTCCCGTGGAACCTAATATTCCCCGAATACATTCTTGGAAGGAGGTCCTTGTCACCGGAGCTCAAATAACTTGGTTACAATCTATTGAATGAATTTATTAAAAAATGTTTTTCCCTTAAATCTAAAACCCTTCTCTAAACACAACCACTAAACCCCAAAAACCACACCGTGATGCACCTTCTATTCCGTTTCCCCGCCGTCACCCGCCGCAACCACCACCATCTCCTCCGCCACTACAAGGCGGCTAAGAAACCACCACCGTCACCAACACCAACCCCTCCTAAAGCACCAAAGAAGCCTCAAAACTTCTCCTTCCATGGAGTAACATGGGAGGATCCTTACAGCTGGATGTCAAGCCTCAACGACAAGGTAGCGATGCGGCATATGGACGTTTACATGGAGCAAGAAGAGAAGTACACTGAAGCTGTAATGTCTGATTCAGAACGTGTTGTTAATAAGCTTCATTTCGAAATGGCGTCGCGAATTCCAAATGAACTTTCTACTTTTCCTCTTCGCTGGGGACCTTGGTTTGTTCTTCTTCTCGTTGTTTATAAATGTTATTTGAATATTTATAACGTAATTTGATAACTTTTTAAGTGGGTAATGCATTAATATTAACTTATCAGAATAATTTGTGACATGCTACACTTCTGATCAAAGGCATGTGTCTGTGTCCGACACTGGACACAGACACATCTGATTACATTCAATAATGTCATCTTCTCAAATTAGTTCTGGTGTAGACTTGTCTGTGAGGTGACATGTTCATAAGCTGTTTTCAGCTTATTTTTATATGCTCTCCAAGATAGCTTATGAAAATAGCTTATATATTGTACAAAACCGTTTGACTTTATTTACCTCGTGTTATAGAAAATATGTTATTCATTGCGCTTATATGATAAGCACTTTTGGTGTAAGCTGCAAAATTAGTTGTTTATCCAAACAGGGTCATATTAGGTGTCACAGCCTACTGACCATCAACTGAATTTTTATTAACCGCAAATTTGAACGTGATTAGTCTTATTTTTCAGTGACATTACTGTTATTCAATATACAACCGTCTTGTGTTTTGCAAAACTTGTTAGCTTTTGTTCGCTTTATGTTTGTTTAGGTTGTATTATCGTCGTGTAGAAGAAGGAAAACCTTATCCCGTGCTTTGCAGAAGATTGGCTAGCTTGAATGATGATTTCATTTCGCATAAGTATCCTCCTGCGGGATTTGATTTTAGAACAGGGCAGACAATTGAGCAGAAGCTGGTTGATTATAATCAAGAGGCGGAGAGATTTGGAGGTACTGCATTTATAGAATGCAATTCTTACTTGATTAGATGGAGTTGTTAGGGGAATACTGAAAGTTGTTTTATCTGAACATTTTGTAGGTTATTCTTATGAGGAACTTTCTGAGATTTCGCCAAATCATCAGTTTCTTGCATATACTATGTATGATAAAGACAATGGCTACTTCAAGTTATCTGTGAGAAATTTGAATTCGGGTTCCTTGTGCAGTAAGCCTCAGGCAAATCGAGTTTCAAATTTAGCATGGGCTAAAGATGGCCAGGCTTTGCTTTATGTTGTAACAGATGAGAAAATGAGGCCACACCGGTGAGTGGGAGGAATTAGAGTTACTATTCTGTTGTTTAGATATTTTAAGATGAAATGGTAAAAAGACCCGTTCCGTCCAATACATCATAATTGAAAGGGGGATAAAGTGGTGTGTTGAATGAAATGGATTCAAATGGAATGCATTCCGTAAAGCTTCATTCCATTTCATTTATTTTGAATAATTCAAACAGTGAAATTTAATATTACTTCATTCCATTTCATTTTACTCAAATTTTCCCTTGGTTGTTGTTGTTATTAATGATTATTAGCTTTTGAATCCAGGTAATTTTTCTTTATATCATCCTACCACATGTTTTGCAGGATCTATTACAGTCTTATTGGCTCAACTGATGAAGATGTTTTGCTTTTGGAAGAATCAGATGAAAATGTTTACATTAGTTTAAGGCACACAAAAGACTTTAAATTTTTGACTGTGAATACACTATCCCCCACATCATCAAAGGTAAAAGATGTATATTGCAAACTCCATCAAGTTAAGATCCTTCATATATTGTACAATAATTTTAACCATTTTTTAGGTCTTTCTAATTAATGCAGCTGATCCATTGTCTGGCTTGAAACTTGTTTGGGAGTGTGATGCTATAGCTCACTGTGTAATTGAACATCACCAAGGTTATCTTTATTTATTTACAGATGCTCCCAAAGGTGGACAATCAGTTGATCATCATTATCTTCTGTATAGTCAAGAGGACACTCATTCAAATCCAAGAAAATGGGAGGTAGTTTGGAATATCATGTTTTTCTACTGTTGTTTTGTTTCATTTTTATTATTACTCTTTTGCATGAAATGCATGCTTTACTTGAGAAAGTGAGAGATATGTTGATATTACAATTACTTGTTTTCGTGTTTTTTTGGTTCGCATGCCTGGGACAGTCAACTTGACCTTACATGTTATATTACTCCTCATAAACTGCAGGAGGTAATTGTTGATGACCCAGATTTAGTTATTGAAGATGTTGATTTTAGTGATAAATACTTGGCACTAATTGTGAGGGAAAATCGAAATTTTCAACTTTGTTCAGTTGGACTGCCATTGCCTTTTGAGAAGGTAATCAAAGAGAATTTGCTATAACATGCTCTTACAGCCAAGTTCATGATGTAATTGTGATTTATCATCTAATGGAGATATTGCTAAGTCCACCTTATTCTTGTGACAGGGGGCAGTTAAATTGAGGAAGCTTGACCTGCAGTACTTGTCTCTTCCAAAACATGTTTGCCAAATTTCACCTGGGCCAAATTATGACTTTTTTTCATCAGTCATGCGCTTTATAATATCATCTCCTGTGGTATGTAAATGGTTGCTGCTTCTTTTTCTCTTGAGGATATGAAAAGGAAAGAATGTTTTGAAGATAAATTTGGTTTTGATTATTTGTTTGATTTTATCTCAAGAATGATGTTGCAAGATGAATTTCTAAATAGAACTTTGGTGAACATTTAGATATAGAGACAATTTTCTTTATCATTAGCTCCATATTAGTTGAGTCTCCAAAAAATACTAAATTATGAGTTTTGCCCATGCCTGACATACTTGTTTTGGGTTTTCCAAGTTTCCTCTGCCTGTTACTTTCCTTCTTTTTAAGTGGTTCTTGCTTTATAACAATCTGTAGTGTGCTAATTGCTACGTATGTATATATGCATAGACATGCATATATGATGCTTACTTTCAAACATTTGGTCTTGACAGTTAATTTTCTATTCAGTCTCAATGTGACGAAATATCCCATCATCAAATCCCAGTAAGTTCACCATAACTTTATTGCAGATGCCTGATGCCGTGGTTGATTATGACCTAGCAACCTGCAAGTGGAACATCATTCAACAGCAAAATATGCTTCATGACAGAACACGCATATTATATGGTACAAATTCATCAAGCGCAAGCTTTGAATCCTCGGATGCAAAATATTCCAATCCTGTGAATGCCAATTTGGAAGATGACCACTTATGGAATGATCTGTCTGAGTTTTATGCCTGTGAACAATATGCCGTACCTTCATTTGATGGGGTTCTCATTCCATTGACTGTTGTTTTTGCACGTGACAATAAGCAAAAAAATGAAAAACCTGGAATATTGCACGGGCATGGAGCTTATGGTGAGCTGCTCGACAAACGGTGGCGCAGTGAATTTAAAAGCCTCCTGGACCGTGGTTGGGTCATAGCTTATGCTGATGTTAGGTAGGCATCACAGTATTTGGTGTCCATGTACTCAAATCACATTCCTACGGATATTTTTTCTTTGTTGTATTTATGTATACAATTTCTTATTTGTTTCTTAGTTGCTGCAAACTTTCCAAATAAATTTGTAACTTTCTAAAGTCTGATCTCTTACCTACAATATTTTGGGCGTCCTGTTTCAGGGGTGGAGGTGGTTATGGCAAGAAATGGCATCATGATGGGAGACGAACAAAGAAAAATAATTCAATCAATGACTATATCTCTTGTGCCAAGTTTCTCATAGAAAAAGATATTGTGAATGAAAACAAATTGGCCGCTTGGGGATATAGTGCTGGAGGGCTTTTGGTTGCTGCAGCTATTAATCGTTTTCCAGACTTATTTCATGCTGCAGTCTTAAAGGTTTCCCAGACCTCGTGCCTGCTTTTGAGATTTCATTTCTCAGGCTCTGTTTGAATGTGTTTACTCAGATCTCCTTCTTCTGTATGGTTTTTGCTGCAGGTTCCTTTTTTAGATGCGACCAACACTCTTTTGCATCCCATCTTACCACTTGTAGCAGATGATTTTGAAGAGTTTGGCTACCCTGGAGACATCAATGATTTTCTCGCAATTCGAGAATATTCTCCATATGACAACGTTCAAAAAGATGTTCTTTATCCAGCTGTATTAGTATCCTCATCTTTCACTACACGGTAAGTTCTTGATGTTTTGCCATTTTAAGTTTTAGATTGTTCGAAAAACAATATCTTGAGACTGAATTTAGGCATTTCTTCAGATTAGATTCCCTCTATAAGCATTTGATTTCATACAATGTATACTCTTAAGCCTCTTGACGACAACGGCAACAACAACAACCAAGCCTTATCTCACTAAGTGGGGTCGGCTACATGGATCAAATTACGCCATAGTGTTCTATCATAAACCAAATTTGGATCCAACTCATTAACCTCTAAGTCCTTTCTAATGGTTTCTCTAATAGTTTTCCTAGGTCTTCCTCTACCTCTTTTAACATGACTCTCCTCTATTTGATCTACTCTTCTTACAACAGCATCTACGGGCCTTCTCTCTACATGCCCAAACCATCTAAGCCTATTTTCTACCAACTTTTCTACTATAGGTGCTACCCCCACTCTCTCTAATGGCGTCATTCCTAATCCTATCATGTCTAGTCTTACCACTCATCCATACAACACTTCGTACCATACAACAACGCCGGTCTAACTGCTGTCCGATAGAACTTTCCTTTCAACTTAAGTGGTACTTTCTTATCGCACAAAACACCTGAGGCTCTTCTCCATTTCAACCACCCAGCATGAATACGATGACTTACATCTGTTTCTATTTCTCCGTCATTTTGTACTATAGACCCAAGACATTTAAACCGTGTAACTTGGGGTATGGTATGATCTCCAACTTTCACCTCCAAGGTAGACCTACTTCTCCTTATACTGAAGTTACATTTCATATACTCCGTCTTGCTTCTACTCAAGCGGAAACCATACGCTTCTAAGGCTTGCCTCCAGGTCTCGAGCCTCCCATTCAATTCCTCCCTCGACTCCCCAAGCAAGACTACATCATCTGCAAAAAACATACATCTCGGTGCTAACTCTTGGGTGTGTTCCGTCAGTACATCCAAAACTAAAGTAAAAAGATAAGGACTTAGAGTTGAACCTTGGTGCAATCTTATTGTTATGGGGAAATCTTCGGTAGCTCCATCCTGCGTCCTCACACTAGTCGAACCTCCCTCATACATATCCTTGATAGCTCTAATATAGGCAATCCTAACCCCTTTCTTCTCCAGGGTTTTCCACAAAATCTCTTTAGGAACTCTATCATACGCCTTCTCCAAATCAATGAAAACTAAGTGTAAGTCTTTTTTATCCGTCCGATATTGTTCCATCACGCGTCGAAGTAAGTAGATCGCTTCCATAGTCAACCTCCCAAGCATAAAACCAAATTAGTTATGCGTAACTCGAGTCTCCTTTCTTATTCTTCGTTCAATCACTCTTTCCCATAACTTCATGGTATGACTCATTAGCTTAATTCCCCTATAATTGGCGCAACTTTGTATATCCCCCTTGTTCTTATAGATTGGAATTAAAGTGATTCTTCTCCATTCGTCCGACATTTTCTTCGTCCTCGTAATCTCATTAAAAAGTTTTGTGAGCCACACAATTCTTCTATCTCCAAGACTCTTCCACACTTCGATAGGTATGTTGTCCGGCCCAACTGCCTTGCCACTACTCATCCTTTTTAACGCTTCTCTAACCTCGTGCTCTTGAATCCGACGATAATAGTTATAGTTTCGGTCCTTCTCTCCGATGTCTAACTTGTTACAGTCTGGTATGACCTCATAACCTTCATTAAATAAGTTGTGGAAATACTTCTTCCATCTATCCTTAATATCACTTTCCTGAACCAAAACTCTACCCTCCTCATCCTTAATACACTTCACTTGGTCCAAGTCTCTTGTCTTTCTTTCTCGTCCCTTAGCAAGCTTATATATAGATTTCTCTCCCTCCTTGGTACCTAAAGATTGGTAAAATTCTTCAAAAGCTTGAGTTCTCGCTTCGCTCATCGCCTTCTTAGCCTCTTTCCTAGCTATCTTATATTTATCCCAAGTTTCGGCATTTTTACACCTAGACCAATCTTTAAAACAATCTCTTTTGATCCGAACTTTACTCTGAACACTGTCATTCCACCACCAAGATTCTTTACCCTTAGGTCCAAAACCTCGAGATTCTCCCAACGTCTCCTTTGCTACCTTTTTAATCTCATGTGCCATCCTCTCCCACATATTATTAGCGCTTCCATGTGGTTGCCTGAAACCTCCCTCTAATATCCTCTGTTGGAATAACCTTTGCTTTTCACCCTTTAAATGCCACCACTTGTTTCGCGGGGCCCCGCTATGGATTCTTATCTTTGCCCTCCTCTTAACCCTTACATCGATCACCATTACTCTTAAGCCTCTTGACATGCTAACAAATACATGCACTAGAAAGAAAAATTAAGGCATTTTTGGCAGTCGTTAAAGAAAGAGTAGAGGCTGAGTATGCGTGAATTAAGTGAAAATCACATTTCCCACTCCACCCTTCTGTTATCATATCCACCATCCAAGTATATTCAAAGCTGCCTATTGCGTTTCAAAGATTGTTATCTGTACATTTGTTGTCTTTACGAGATTAGGCAAAAAATAGATTAACAGGTCATATTTTACGGATGGACCTTTGTTTTTGACTTTGCTTTTCGTGACTCAGATTTGGGGTGTGGGAAGCAGCAAAATGGGTGGCACGAGTTCGTGATCTTTCAATTTATGACCCAAAACGGCCAATATTGCTGAATTTGACCACAGATATAGTAGAGGAAAACCGTTATTTGCAGTCCAAGGAATCCGCATTAGAGGCTGCGTTTCTCATTAAGACGGTGGAATCCTAGGTATGTGAAATGTAGCTGGTGTTTTTGACTTGTGAGATGTCTCCCTATGGCAATCTGATGTAAAAATTGAGATTCTACTTCTAGATGAAACAAGATCCATTTGAATGCTCCGCATGGGAAATGCTCGCCATCCGATATTCTTCTCCAATTGGTTATACCCTTGTAGCACTCAAGCTTACTTAGGTCATGGATGATCTATACCCTAAATGGGCACTGTGCTAAAACAACCAACATAATTGCTCAAATTGCCCTTGCCGGTTTATCATGCACGGACCGGTCCTTGGTCGCTTTCCTGTATAAGAATTTGAGATTCATAATATGTAAATGTCACTGCCTTGTAGGCTAGTAAAGGACACACTGCAATTTTGGTCTTGCTGGTGTGCATGTGTAGCTTATGAAGGTTTTTATAGATTGAGTCGTTTAGCATGGTGGTTGTGTTTTTCCCACGTTGGACGAAAGTCTGCCCACATACATGATCTCTAAATCATGTATTTGTTTCATAATAAAATATTACAGCCCACTTTTCAAGTCACGTAACAAATGCCCTCGAGTTATTTCATAAATAAATCATCCAGCGCAACTTTCTATACATAGCAAATACAATTTATTATATAGTTGCGTTATTTGAACAATAAAAGTTAGACAACTTTTATGAACAATCTAAGCGATTAACGTCGTTCAAATGGTGGTCACTTACGATCAATAGATGGTTAGTGTATTTTTCAAGTGTCGAAATTCATTATTCATTTAATGTAACAACCAAGACTAATCAAGTATAAATTTTTAGTTGTTCAAATCTACTATGTAGTTTTAACAATTTAAAATAATGGTTAACCAAGTAAACATTTGTACTTTAAGTTATTTTGGTGGTTAATGAATTTTATTCATCACAGTATATTAATCATCTATCGAACTCTTTTTAGATGACAAATGTTGGTCATAGTTATTACATTAATTTTTTTTTGTTTTTTGTTTGGGTTTGAACTGAAGAGCTCCAATTTCTTCAACCTTAATTCAAACCAGTTAAGCTATCTAATCATTAGTTTATGTATTGGAGTAATTAATCATCTATTTAAACCGTGTTAACCACTTAAAAGTGGTTGCAAAAACTATCCAAATTTGGTTGCACAAAAAACATTTTTATTTATTATAACTCTTCATTATAACGACAAAAGCCAGAAACCTAGATAACAAAACCAAAAATAGGGAGTGGCCCCTCATGACTCTGGTAGCAACAAAACCCCAACAAACAAAACAACAGTCTGTATTTCTCTCCATCTACTTTCCTTTTATCATTAAAGAAACTATTTCTCTTTCATCCATTTCTTGCCACACAAATCATAAGATACATTCTTGTTGCCTTCCTTTTCATCACGTCCCACAAGTTGGCGTTTAAGTACATGTCCAATTCACACCAATCCAACACTTTGTTTCTTTCCAATAACAAAGCAGAGCTTAGTGATTTGTCAACTGCTGTGGATGGAAAAGCAGCATTAAAAAATCCCACCAAACAGTTCCTTTATGGAACACAACTTAGTGGCTGATGCTAAACAATGATTGTTACCCTTTATAAGAAAAATATAATCATTCATTTCAATAAAATGTTCAACTTTGGTTAAGGTGCCAATTTGGGATCACACTACTCTACCCTGCCCTTTCAAGCAGTTCTTTAGTCTGAAGTAGTAGGGTAATATATTATTATACAGAGTTAAACCTTTTTTTAATATTATTGATGATGATTTACTCTATTTATTTAACTGATTTAGTTAATTAAAATAGTGTAATTGACTAGAATATAATCTAATTGGGTAACAAGAGAGACAAAACAGGTCAAGTTCTCAAATTCTAAGTTTCACTAATATTTATGAATACAAATTAAGTCAACAGAGAAAGCACCCACTGAATAGTATCATAAACTATAGCATGAAAATGAACACTACCTTTTTACAAAAGTTGGTAATCCTTTAGTATGTAACAGAGGCAAAATATTTATCAGTAGAAAATCTACCTGATTCAATCTTTGCTTCAAAGTACATCATGGCATCCCAATATGAACAACCCTCTAAAGCAAACATTACAGGCAGCTCAAAAAAAATATATAGATAAAAAAGAAAATAATCATTGAGAGCAACAAGAAACATAAATTAATTAACAAATCCACCCGTTGATCTTGTTTGTCTGGCGTTGATCCATTGGTCCGGTAGCTTTTGGTCCTTTTCAGTAACAACTCATCTTCAGTTTCCAAAAATTGAATTTAAGTCTCCGCCGACTTTACCATCTCAAGTCTCAGAGCCTTCTTGAACAGTAGGAAGACTGTCTTCTCTGATAAATGCCGGGTTAAGAAATTTTGCCACAAATGCCCACAATTTATATACATCCTCAAAATTAGTCAGAAATCCAAGTGAAGCGGTGACAACTTCAAGCCTTACAAAGCTACCTTTTCCATCACGCCGGCCATTCTCCATTGGCTTGCAAAGAGTTGTGTCTTGAAGATTCAAAGATCCACGCTGCTGTCTTGAGCTATCATAAATCTGTATATGACTAAGAATACCAATGCCAAGAGAGATTCCTTCCTTTTCAGCAAGCTTTTGAACAATCTCAGGATTGATTAGCCCCCTACTTCTGTCCCTGAGGTTGAAAGCCACAGCTGCACCTCTTTCATATTTTATTTTGGGGCCATAGATGTGAACAAGGTTTACTTTTTCATCCCCATCAGAAACAGATAACTTCAGTTGCAGTAGTGAAGTAACAAGCCAGTTTATCAAAAACCGAAGTCTAAGCGTAGTTTTATTGAGACCAAGCATATCAACATGATCAATATTTCGACATACTATCTCCGGTTCCCTCCTGCCCCAATCCTGTCCATCACCATATTCTCCGTCACTACTGACCTCTTCATCATCTAAGCTAGTTGCAGATATATCCCCTGTCTCCAAGGTCTCTCTTGGGTGCTCTTTACGATTGTCTTCCATGCTAAACGACACTCTTCTTCCTCTGCTAGTGTGTTCATCATCTTCCAAGCCAAACAACCTACCACCACCATATCGATTCCCTTCTCTCCGACCCAATAACCTAAACTCACCTTCAGTTTCCCTTCTTATGGCACTCTCTTTAATTTCAGAGGTAGAACCATTTTCCAAGCTTTGATGCCTAGAAAGTGAAGTTGAATTATTGAGCCAAGATTCTCTCAGAGCAACAGATCCATTCTGAACAGCTTCACTGGTTCCAGGTTCTTCCATTATCTCACTGACATGCGGACGATCTTGCCCATTTCCATTTATTGGATAATGATTAACTTCCTCAATTTGCTCTTCTTCGGGGACCTCTTTGACACGATCTAGTTCTTGTGACATTAGGACAGCAGCATCAAATGACAGCACATGCCGTTCATCGTGAGAACCTAGGTTTACCTCTCTGTCATCGTACATTGGACTACCATACATCTTGGAAGATGGTTTTGGAGAATGTTGCTTCTGGTTCTTCCTCCCACTGAACCAGAATGGTGGCAGGGGAGAAGCTATCTTCTGTTTATTTGATTGACCTGCATGGTCCGACCCCACTGGACTCTGACCCAAATCAATCCAAAATGAGTTGTCAGACGACTCATCCTCACTGAAGACCGGGCTCTTAATCACTTCTCCAACAGATATACTCTCGGTCTCTTCAAATATAGTGCTAGTTCCATCTCTTTCAGAACTGTCATGATCCATTTCAGTCTCAAATACATCTCTAACTTGTGCAGATGTGTATGCACCCGAGAAGGCAGGCAACTGTGATCCCTGATGGCGAGGTTCAAAAGTTTTATCACCAACCCCATCAAATTCATCCTCTTCAGTCCCAGCCAATCTGTCCAAACCATCTACAGAGTCACTCAAATACACTGGAAACTCGGGGGTAATCTTCACCATTCCTGATCCAGTACTTCCGGACTGATTTTGAAGGCTTGCCATCACCGATTTCTTGATCAGTAGACAACCAAAGCCTGTGGGATCATACCCAAATACCCTGTAAAACGATGTAATTATGAAATCTGGCCTGAAAAGGGACAAGCCAAGTGAATCCATGTCTTTTGGGCCCAATGACCCAGCATCAAGCAAGACATGCCAGTTGTTCTGCTGTGCCAAGGCCATCCACTGGTACGAATACTTAGCACCAGTTACTCTAGACTGAACTGGGAACACAAAAAGACCAGTAGCTGAATCCTTCTTCCGCTTTTTCTTATTGGAAATCTGTTTTCTCAAATCAGTCGAGCAAAGTTTGAGAGTTGGCCATTTAAACCATGCACTGTGAACTTTGGCACCTTTGTTCCTAGCACACTGAGCCATCCAATTAACAGATTGGCTGTCATGGTCGAACATGGTCAACAGTTTTTTGTTTGTTTGGAAAGGATACGATTCAGCTAGCAATTTAAAAGCAGATCCTCTACTAACAGTAAAAACAAGACCATATTCATTCTCAGGAATATTCAGATAGTCCATAATTCTACTTTTTATATCATGCTCAACAGTTCCTTTCTCAGCACCGCCATAAAGCGCATGATTACTCAAATTCGCAGTTATCTCAGACAAGCTAAATGTACATGACTCCCAATAATGAAGAGTCTGAACGAAAGAGAACAGTCCAAATCCACAATAATCAAGGCATACCTTAGGTGGCAAATGAGAATATTCATCAGACCTCAACTGATCAACTTTCTCCGATGACACATACTTCGGATACATAGTGAGAAACTTCGAAAATGCTTCTTCAAGACTGAGAATTTCATCCTCAGACTCAAATATCCTCTCGGCTGCAAGTGCTGTGGCGTGAAGAAACTCCCTCTGCGCGTGCAACCTCGCCAGTGATCTAGATCTCCCAAGACTCTCATCCTGATTCCCAGCAGTATCCGGTTCCATATCGCGCGACTTGGAGAGTGATCCATCTTCTGAAGCTTCTTCAAGAGCTTCCCTCAGCTTGTTTTCTTGCAGCTTCCGGAGCATAGACGGGTTTCTTTTTATATCGGCAACGGATTCGCCTTTCCTCCTACCCTTCTTATCCATGATCAGTGAAGCACAGTGAGAAATGGGCTTCCATAGTGAAAGATGCATTGTAGCTTCCTTCAATACTTAAAAATCTTGAATAATTTTAACCAAGAATGACGCTTTATTGTAACACTTCATATAACAACACCAATAGAGTTTGACCCATCAATCTCCAACAAATTGAACTTCAATTTCTTCACCCCAAAAGCCAAAAAACACAAATTTAACAACTCTAAAATCTAAAAACCCAAAATTTCTAGATTTTCTCAACAACCCAATTCATAAAAATGATAATTTTGAGAGAAAAATAACAAAAAACATGTTTTTCAATATTCAATTTCTCAAAAAAATTGAAAACTGAGAAAGTCAAAAGATGAAACACTTCAAACCCTAGAACCCAGATCCCAAAATTTTCAACTTTCAAAATCTTGAAGATGAAAAAGAAAAATAGAGGAATTGAATTTGAAGAAGAATCAAAGAACCCTAATAGTTTTCTCTCACTAGAAATGTTTCTCTCTCTAGTTCGGTTGAAACATAATTAAAGCAACGCGTCCCACAACATCAAATTCTCGTTTACTATCAGAAAAATATTAAAGTGTCAAACCAACACACACTGCTACTGTACCATTTTCATCTAAAATTCAAAATAAAGGAGAAAAAAGAAAAAGTAGAAAAAATTAAATTCAATAAAATAAAATTGGGGCATTGACTCAGACACAAAAATCAAATTTGTTTTTTTGTGTTATTAATAAATTAAATTAAATTTTAATTTGTGTATTTATTATTTAAGAATTTTGGTTTGATTGTTCATGTTTTTGAATGGGACCCATAAGGTGAAGTCATATTAGTAAAAGTCAAATAATGAGATGGATTGTAAAAGCTGTTGTTATTGTTATTGATGCCCAACTTGGCCAACCACAAAGTCTTACTTCCAAAGTCCAAATCCACTTTAGTACTTGTGAAATCTCAAAGGGAATCGGAATCATATTCTAACGATGTTTGCAATATTATTATTTATTATTATTATTATTATTATGGTTACGTTAACCAGTGTCTTAAAAACACTTGTAAAGAAAAAAAATAGTAAGTTTGTATTGGATTCAACAATATTTTAACTTTTTAAAAGTCAAACTCATCATTTTTTATCATTTTACAATACAATATTTCTAATTTTATCCTCTTAACCAATGTCCTAAGAACACTCTTTAACATTTCTCAAATTATTATTAAGGCCAAATATCATTTAAGTACGACAAAAATAGCGAATCAGTATTTTAAAATTTAGGTAACTTAAGTTAGTTTAATACATGTCATCCTTTTAATGATATGTTTAAAACTTAAAAAACTTCAAATAGATGCATTAAATTAACAACTCCAAAAACCTATTTGAAATTTTAAAAAACTTAAAGAACTTATTTGAAATGGTTTTGCTAATTAGTGCCCTGGTTAAGGATGTCAAAAATAGAAAAAATTTCATTAAAAACAATTTTTTTAACTTTCATAAAGTTAAATATTCAATTTTTCACCAATTTTCAATGCATAATTTATATATTAATCTTCTTAACTAGTGCCATAAGGGGGACTGCCCTAAAGACACCGCTTAGCATTTCCTATTTGAAATTTAGAAAACTTAAATGACTAACACGTTATTTTTGTCAAACTTAAAAGATCAAAATATATATTTAAGCTATTATTAATTAAAACTACCTTATCCTCAAATTTAAATACTCATTCAAAGATTATTTCATCTATGAATATAAATTAAATTTTAAATTACTAGATATATTTACTTTTTAATATATCATTGATAAATACTATTGTAGAGTTTTGTTAACAAATGTATTAAGAACACTTTTTAAGAATCCCAAATAAAAAAAAGATTTATTGAAAATGTCAAACAATTTAATTTTTAATGTATTGAATATTTGTAAAAATATTTACATGATAAGATATAATTTGATGTGTTTAAAAATTTTACATTGAAAATGCGTACACCAGTTAAACTTTTGTTTTAAACTATTAAAATTAGAGTCTTTGACTCATGATTGTGGATATCATCACTTCCTTGACCTTTTGTATTGACAGAGATAAATCCTTAACTCAGTTTCAGGCATACTACTTAAAGTATCAAACAACGTGTTTTGTGGAGTTTTAAGGGATAGCACTTCTGTGCTATTGAAATACCAATGTTATATACTCCCTTCGTCCCTTAATATAACCCCCCTTTTGTTTTTTTTTTTGTCCCTAAATATAACCCCCTTTTCAAATTACAACACACATTAATTATTTTTTTTCATAGATACCCTTATTTAATACTACTACTAATTCTAAAAGTACAATAAATTGACTTTTCACTTTATCTCTTTAATGAGGGTAATTTTGTAAAATTGTACTATAAAACAGACACATTAACTACACCAACAACATTTCTTAAGAAATGTGAAAAAAGCAATAGGTGGTTATATTAAGGGACGGAGGGAGTAACATTGACAAATAAAGGTGTATCTTTTCTCTTTCCTCTTTAGCCATTTCTTACATTGGTTAAGTGACACACCCTCATTGGTCAATGTTATATAACATTGGTTATCTCTTGTGTTAACTAAAGGTTGAAACGTATGAATTCCAAAAATTTGGTCAAATAATAAAAAGATACTCCTATAAAATATATTTAAATTTGGATGTTTCAGGTTCGAGTTCCACTATTATTTTAGAAAAATTGTAAGGAAATTGTTCATCTCACTTATCAAATTGCATGTTTGGCTTTCTAATGACAGTTAATTACAGTGTGCACTTTTAAGATCGGTTAAATCGACTTAAAAAATGACTGACCTGAAGTGTCTAACAACATCTAACTTTCGTTGAAGTATATCTTTTAGTCATTTCAAAAGTATGACTAGCAATTTTGACTATTTTACTTGGATTTTTTTTATTATTCAAACTATGTTAGTAAGTTACTAATTTCCTTGGTTGCTTTCATTTTCCACACTTTGAGAAAGATAGTGAATGTGCTAATTGACTGGTTAATTATGGGGCTGAAAAACATCGACACTTTGAAGATATGGACATTTCTTCCTATACAGCTAAATTCTATCTTGTTCGCGAACTCGTCTGCAATTTTTAGACACCGAGTTGCTTAGTTTTTTTTCTTTCTGTTTTGTTATCCTTCTAATAAAAAAAGTTACCAATTATATAAAAAAATTATCAATTAGAAGAATCTATTTCCGCAGCCCTAAAGCTAAGAAAGAAATTAAAAAACGAATATTTGTTCCAGACGGTTTGAACTTTGAACCCGAGTTATTTATTGTTAGACTCAATATTTCTATTGCACCTCTCAATGTGTTATTTATTGTTAGACTCAATATTTCCATTGCACCTCTCAATGCAAAATGATACTTGTATTTTAATGGAACACCTCTCATTTAATTTAATAGAGGAACGAGTGCATTTTCATAGCCAAAAAAATAAAAAACCAAGTACATTCAACAATTCCAAATAAACAATGATCAACTACCGAATTCTTCAAACAATCATGTATTTTAATGGAACACCATTGATCAAATTTATGTTATAATATGAAATGAGCAAACCTTACTGTGTCTGTGTCAGCATGACAGCATCTTGTGCTTGACGAACTTGTTTATTGAGCCATATCAATTATTTTAGTTTTTTATTCATGTTTTGGATGTGACAAACGAAATGTAACCAGAAAAACTAAAAAAGAATTATCAAGTGGATTGTAATCTTGCTCTATTATATTTTTCTTTATAAACTCTTGATTAATTAACTGACATTTTGGTCAACCCCTGCAAGAGGAGGATCGATCAAAACAAAGGGGGAAAAAAAATGCTTGCATGCATGATGCATGTGCTTAGTTTATAGTAATCAATATAAGTGGTGTCTTGTTTATGACGTTTATGTGAAGTTACCACCTATTATTATTGTTTTAATTATTTCCAGCAAATTGCTGGACACAAACATGGTCGTGTATTTATTTATTTATTTTATTGCATGGTAAATTTTAATTATTGTGTTTATTATACACAGAAAAGTGATAGTTTACAGAATAAATGGACTGTTTTCTTAAAATTATATAGAAAAATGTCTGATCAAATTTTATAGTTTTTTTTCTTTCTTTTCCATACAATCAAATTTTATTGTATATTTTATGGTGATTGAAGTTCTTTTTACATTATGATATATAAATTATTACTATATATTAGTACTGTGACTTGGCGATTGAAGCCATGACTTTTGATTCATCCAAAAAATAAAAAATAATCCATGACTTTTGATGAGTTTCTGATATGCAATCTAATGATTTCATAAGCAAGGTAAAAGACAAACGCACCTTAATGTCGTGTGTATGGATTTATTTAATTAATGATTATGTATCTCCATCGAGAGTTAAAAGTGAGGTGAGACATCTTTCCATTTTAAGAATAAATCACTAATATCAGACATTAACTTTAATAATTAAACAATTAAATTGTTTGCCAAAGTAATCTAAATTGCATAAGGAATGCTATATCATGAAACCAACTTAATCCTACGGTCTAACTTTACTTGCTAATTAATGGCTGTCATGTTTTCCCTAATTTCCACAAACATACGAGAAAGATAAGCTTTTTTAATTTAAACACAATTGAGACATTTGGTTACAATCTAAACCACTTGGGTTGGTCTGGTAATATTGGCTCAAGACCTTAGAGTATATTCATCTTAAAGTTTTAATTCGATTCTCTTTACTGTCAATTTTAATAGACTAATATAACTTATTCAAGAAAGAAAAAAAAGAGTAAACCCTCATTTGGGTCCTTGAAAGTATACCTCGCTATCAGCCACATCCCTGGATCAATGAAACGCACCAAAGTCTCTTCTGTTAGTCATTCCCATCCAAAACGTTAACTGATCGTTAACTGTGCTGATCTGGCCATTTTTCTTGTCATCTCAGCTGCAATGAAGGCTTTCCACGCAGTCAAGGACTAAATTGGAGGGTGAATAGCAAGATTACAACAATCATTTTTCGTCCCTCCTTTATTATCAACCTTTTTCATCTTCATATCTCCCTCATCTCCATTTCTCCTACTTTGAAGAAACAACACTCTGTTCCCAATTTCAAACTCTAAAACCACTTCCCAATTTCTCTTCATTGATTTTCGAATTCCTTACCCAAATTGAGATTGAACATGATGAGAGGTGGGGCAGGAGGTGGGGCGATGCACATACAACAACAATAGCAGCAAATCACCCTCTGGTTCATGGAGCATGTCATCTTCTACAAGAATAGATACAAATCGATCCACAATTCCCGTACCTGATGGTGTTTCTTGTAAAATGACCAATCTTTATCTTTTACTTACGTTGAGAATTATTGTGTACCTGAGGATGTTTCTTGTAAAATGATACAAGCATTTCGTATCTACTAAGAAGAATTTATAAAGGTTTAGCATTGAAAGGGTTTTTTGTAATCAAAGAATTTTTGTGAAAAATGAAAGGGTGAAAGAAAATTGTACGATGTTTAAGAAGGAGAACAAATAAACAAGACTAGAATAACTCTTATTTTGTGAATCTCTGAAATTTGAATCATTTATTTGTGGCCAAAAGAAAAAGATATGTGAGTAGCTTATTCACTTTGTGACAATTTGGGGTTTTTTAAATCTTTCTTTGGTTATAGAATTTTGGGTAAATTTATAAATTTTTAAGTTAATGATGATTTTGAGTTGTTGGGTTGTGGATTTTGAGTTGGAGATGAAGATGAAAATAAGGAGGATGAATCAATTCTGATTTTGATTTTTTGGGTTATTTGTGTGAATATGAAAATTTCTGGGCAGAGATGTTGGACAAAATGAGTTTATGAGTTGTGTTGGAGAAGAAGAAGAAATTGGAGGTGTTGGAGAAGATGAAGGCAAGAACATATTTCTGATCATTTTGGTCCCTCGTCTACGTCGAATGCCAATACAACAGCTGAGGTGGCATGTGTAACAGACACATCAGCACCGTTAACATCAAGTTAACGTTTTGGATGTATTTGACTAACAAATCAAACAATAGGGGAGTTTTTGGTACATTAAATTGATTCAAGGACGAGCCAAATAGCGAATGACACTTTCAGAGACCCAAATTAGAGTTTACTAAAAAAACTAATCTAATTGTTCATCTCTTTCAAAATAAAAAAGTGTTATCACTTGAGTTACGTGTAAGTGTTCAACTACATGTTTAGATGTTAAGGAAGTAAACTGAGGGACTAAAATTTTGTAAAAATGGTTTAAGAGATTAATATTTTAATCAAACCTTATTTATGTATGTGAGGTCTGATAGTAATTTCTTATGTTTAGCTCAAAGTTAAAAGTTTTTTTTAGCATGGTAACAATTTTCAACAATGATTAAATGTACTCCTTGAGTGTGACATGTAGGCATTTATATTGTGTCACATGTGTGTTTACCATGTGATATTACTTGATATAGTTTGTTATGATTGACAAAAATTTTAACATAGAAAGAATCTGGAATTCGAAGAAGAGTACTTAGAGCATCCACAATGGAGACACTCAATCATGAGGTCTTAAACAGGTCCCACATGAACACATCACTTTTTTATAATTTTTTAATAATAGTATCTAATAGGTACTCAATCACTCCAATAGAGATCCTCTAACAAAAAGTCTAAATGGGTCTCACCAATTATTCTTTATCATTCATATTTCAACAAAAGTAACAAAAGCAACTCAACAATAATTATTTTATCAAAAAGTAGTGTGAGACCCACTTAAGAATGAGGTCTTAAGTTAGACCCTGGGTCTTAAGAGACCCCTAAATTTTTTTTCCACAATGGGGGTACCTATTAGATACCGAGTCTTAAATGGTTAATAATTCACCATTGTGGATGGTCTTACTATTCAGTATTCAGGATTATGTATGGGTGAGGGTGCGACTTTTTCCCATAATTTCTCCTTTGTTGTTTGCTTACATGCCTTTTGAGTGAGCCTTCTATTATAGTCCCATTTGGATTTGAAAACTACTCCTCCCATCCAAAATTGCTCACTCCCATACAAACTGATAAAAATACCCCCACATGATTTAAGTCACAAGAGCATTATACAACATGCATGACTTAACTTACGCTGGATTACAACTTTAATGAGTTAGCTCATGCTGAAAGTATCGAGTGTGACTTAAGTCACGCATGTGTACTTTTGACTTTTAACGTGGGAGTGAGCAAAACTTAATGGAAGAAGAGCAATTTTCTTTGGATCTAAGTTGGCAAATTGGGATTCGGACCTAATCCTTAGAGCCGACCTAAGAGTAAAGCAACTGAAGCCCTCACTTTAGGTCCCCCAACAAAAAATTATTTTTCATTAGATTTTACAAGCAAAAATGTCTCATATTCTAATAAAAAAAGGCCTCATATATTCAACCTTGTTTTAGGCCCCACTTATTTTTAAAAATTATTAGGTCGGCCCTGCTAATCCTCGTAACAAGCCTATAAGAGTTATAATAACTTGAATAAATGTTTCTTCTTTTTTTTTTCTTCCAAATAATAACAACAATAACAGGTTGACTTCAAATATAATTTTTTCAAAGTCAATATGATTATTAAAATGTTTACACTATGAGAAAACTAGAATTTTCAGACCAATTTTTTCTAAAAAAAATATTGAGATTTCTGAACAACCTTTTCCTCGAAACGCAAATAGATATGACTAGCGCAATTTGCAACAATGCATTTAACTAGCCATTTTCCGAAGAACTTCTCGTGGAATTGGCCCATTGAAACACAACTTTCATTTTACGAGACTGTTTGTGAGGTAATTTTCGAGGAACAAGTCCTTGGTTGGTAAGGTGGTTCTAATCAATTCATTATTGGGGGCAATTTCTTTATCCTATGTTATTCATCAAGATGCCAAAGTGTGTTGGGAAAACCATTTTGGGTATCCAAAGACGCTTCTTCTGCTTTGTTTTTCTAGGAAGGGGGCTTTAGAGAGGATGTAGTAACTAATTGGTACATCTTGATAGCAGGGCCGTATCTTTGACAGGGCGAAGAGGGCGACCGCCCTAAGCCCTACAAAATAAGTATGAAATTTGGGCCCCAATTTTTTTAGGGGTTTATTAGGCCCTAAAAAAATTGCTTAGTTTTTTGTATCAAGTTTGATGTTTATATATATTTATTAGTTAGAACCCAAATTGTAGCCTTAGGCCACCGAAATCTCAGAAACAACCCTGCTTGATAGGTCAAATATGACTTTATTTTGGTGGAGAGACTTGTATGGGGTGAGTTGGGAGAGAAAACATGCGACCAATTAGTTTCATTCTAGTTTGTGTAAAAAAAATGTAGAATTGGTGTAGTACACTTTTCTGGCATGATAAAAATCTTTTGGATAATTAAAAAATAAAAAAATATCCATACATGTTAACAAGTTTTTCGTTAGGGTGCACAAAACCCCCTTATTAGAATCAAGAGGTTAAAAATAACTAAAAAAGAACGCTAACAAACACATTCTAATATATTCTTTGTAATTGATTAAAATTTAAATGGATTTCACTATATTATGTAGACCCCACATAAATTTAATGAGATTTATTTAAAATCCAACTAATTAAAATAATTTGTTGAAAAAAGTGTGTTAAAATATATGTTATGCATCGATCATCACCAGGCTTTTGATATGGAAACAAGAATATCTTCTTTTATGAAATGGTTAGAAAGAATAGATAGAACCAATTTAAAGCAAAAGACTCAAATTACCCTCAGCTTTAACAACACAACTACTCTATCCGACAACCAACCCCACCACTGAAAAATGAAAAAGAAAATATAAAACATTTGCATGTCTTCGAGGCTTCAAATGAATTGATGTCTAGAAAAAGGACTTTGGTTTAATGTGTGTAATGGGGCCACACTTTTACATTGCATTAGTGTGGTCTCCACGTACATTAAGGTATAATCAAGTGCTTTAGACTATGATCCAAACTTTATTTTTATTCAAAGGAAGGATTAGACTTTTTAGAGGAACTCAATTTATTGACAAATGAAGATAATGATCGAGGGGTGTTCTTTATCTTGTTATGATAAGACTTTCTATTTTCATGTTTGTGTTTCTTATCCCCACACTCTTTTTCATTTTTTGACTTATGTTCAACATTCAATGATCTCCAATTCTAGCTACAAACCTTATTTCTGATTGATGGATACCTATCATCACTTAATGTCTTTCCTTTATGGATTAATAACGCACTATAGTATAAAGATTACTAAGTAATATTAACCATTACTGTAATACACTTTTTAATCCCTAAAAAAAAATATAATGCATTTTTTTAATAACTATTGATAAATATTTGCTCAAAAAAAACTATTGATAAATATATAATTTTGGGCTTTCACATATTCTCTTTATTAGATGTAATCTTATTCATATATAGTCTAACATTAAATGTGAACTTATCTCTAAGACGAGTTATGAATAATTAAATTGATGATTGATATTAAAGAGTTTACCATAATCTATCATAAATTAGACTATACGTCGTTGTCGAGTAGTGTGATCTATTCCTAACCCTAAGGTCAAATACTAATTTACAATTATGAAGATTTTTAGTAGTAAATTGTTATTTACTAAAAAGTAGACTGTTGTTTATTTTGAAGGTGTTAAAATTGATTCTAGATGTTTAGAATTAATTTTGACATGTTAAGTTGTTTTTAAGTAAAATTCATTTTGCATCTAAAATTGATTCAACTTAAAACTAAATTTACAATTTTTTTGCTTAATTAATTTTAGACTTAAATTTATTGTTCAAATTGTTTTTACATAAATGTTTCCAAGCATACACTACACAAACTTGTTTTTGATTATTTAAACAATTCATTCAAAATTAATTATTATCACCGCAAAATCAAAGATACACTTAACCATTTAGAGATTTTATTGATGGGATATTGAAGTTTGACAAGAATGGAACCGGGTCAAAGAGGGTTCATGAAAGTAGGAAACTGGCCTTTGTAACTTTCTTTTTGGTTGTACACGTTTGTCTCTTTTTGAACTTTGGGAAGCTATTTACTAGTCCTTATAGACCACCATCATTCTTGAGCCATTTATAGTTTCATATTGGATCTCTGGTATTTTATCAATTTCTTGTTCCAATAATAGATAGAATTCTGCTCTCCTCTCTGCACTTTTCGTTCGCACCCAGTCAAACTGACTAAAATACATTTGCGTTAGTTAACTAACGCAAGTGTAAAACTATGCGTTAGTTAACTAATGTTGCGTTAGTTAAGATGCACATGTGTAAAATACTACGTAAGTTAACTGACGCATAGTGTTAACACATGCGTGAGTAAACTCACGCTCTAGTGATATATCAGTGCATCATTACTGATAAGCATTCAATGCAAAGTGTGTCACTAATGATCTGTAATCTTTACACGCTCATAATTGAACCGGATTACGCCAGTTTAACAAGATTATCGGATAATACGACATAATCGATCAAAATTACACAAAAACGTCGTTTTTCTTACAATCACATATAACGATCCAAATTTCACAAATTTGTCGGTAATGACCCGTAATCACTTAAACACATTTAATGACACGTAAACGATCAAAATTACACAAATTTGTCCATAAATTTCTAAAATTACATAATCTCACATAAACGGTCAAAATGACTCAAATTCATCGTTAAATTACATAAACACAAATTCATTAAAAATCAACAATACAGACATAAATTCATAACTATTTCATTTCATATATTTATATAATATATAATTTTAGTTAACTATGCGTTACTTAACTCACGTTGTGTGAGTTAAGTTGCGCAACATTACTTAACTAGCGCAGGAGTATTTTGAATATGGCTGCAGGGCGCGAGTGTTTTGTGCGGGGGAAAAGCAGAATTCTAATAGATATTATCCTTTTTTTTATATAGAGATATAAACACAAACATGTCGATGCGACAACGAGGACAAAAAATTAAGAAAATAAATTAATTGAATATATTCGCACGTGTCATATGTCAGACACTAATACATGTTGGATATCGACACATGTTGCAATTGAACACAACTTTCATCTAAAGTGTCAATGTTTTAAAGGATATGATCCATAAATATTATCATACAATGAATGACTGATCCAAATGATCATCTAAATTGTGAAGGTCGATCTTTTTCTATTTTTTTTTTAAATTAATAAAGGTGAGGCCTAAATTGTCCTTCGAAAAAATTTGGACAATCAACTCAATACCAATCAAAACTAGTGATATATAACAGTTCACAGATATATATAATTGAAATACACTAGCGAAGATAAGTCCCTCTGTCAACTTATTTCTTAAGAGTGAATGAATCATGAGTGATATATATGCCATCCTCACAACCACACTATAGGGATTAAATGTGACACATAAGCTAATAGTATGTTTGGAAACATAGTGATATATATGGAGTTGAATACATGTTTACCAACTTCTCCCAAATGCAACTTTTGTACAAACATGAGTTATGACCGTGGAAAAATTGTTTTCCAAACACATGCTCATTGTCCAATTCACAGCATCTTGACCGAGTCGTGTTACAATTTGAGTTATATATTTGTGAATTAATAAAATTCATGGACTAAATTAAAAAGTATAGAAACAATTTGGTCACTTAATATCATTGCATTTGTTTTAGAATAACAAACGAGTTAACGAAGTCATTTAGTTTGAACTAAAAGTTAAAATGTGAAGATTTAGAGTATAAGTTTTGACAATGAAAAAAAACTAACATAACAAGTAACATATTGATTTCTTATAAAAAAAAAATTAATATACTAATATTTGTCATTAAAAAAACGAGTAAACAACACAATCGATTTAAAAAATATTTGATTTGCGTAATAGTAACTAAAAAGTATAAGTTTATGAATATTTAATCTTATATTTTACAACTCTTTGCATTTCTTATTTTAACAATTATTTTGTTAACTTGTTATTGATGTAAAGTATTTATTGATTTCATCAATGACTAATCTCTATTTAAAATTTTGGTTAAACATTTAGTGTAAGATCTTCTCTTTTAATCATATTTTTCATCTACAAGACTCAAAACTAAACGATTACTCGGATCCAAATTTCAGTATACTCAAGCAACATAATCTTAATACATTATATTGATTTATGATGTAATATCCTAATTTTAATATTATTTTAAATAAAAACTGCTATTTTGAAAAAGTGCCACCCAAGAATAAACAATAGTAACCCATTTTTTTATATGAAAAACTTAAAAACATCTTAGAGGAAAAATATCATTATGCAAAGTCATAGTAAATCATAAAATTTATTAAGTTAATAATAAAATATAGGTATGGTTAACAAATCATGTAATTCTAGATTTCTATTCAAACTTTAACAGTTTTTTTAAGTGGGAAAGGAGAATTATTACTAACAGTGTCACTAATAGTAATTTTATAATTGTCTTATCCTCTTAAAAGAGATTTGAATCATGAGTGAAACTTTTAACACGGAGCTGACATCTCTTAAACAATTCAAAGTACAATATTTGTTAATAGGATACCGAATCCTCTGTCTCAAACTATGTTGTATTATTAAATAAAATTATTTTGAAGGTCTAATTTATCTTGTTTCTAACTTTAATAAAAAAAATTACCCCAAATTTATCAAAAATTTACAATCAATCATTTTTAATATTGTTTTTTTTAAGGAAACATGCTTATAGCATTTCATTAATAATAAGAGGTTCAATACAAGTGGGTGTATCATAATAAATGGCAGGACTAGCTAAAGACGTGGCTTCTCGCGCAAGAGCGTGGGCAACCTCGTTGGCTTGTCGCCTAACAAACTCCACCCTAGAGTTAGAAAAGAAATTATAGAACAGAGAACGACAAGAAGTACTAATACAACGAAATTCAGACAAGTCGTTCCTGATGGAAAGGAAAGCATCCGCTGTTAATTTAGAGTTCGTTTCAAAGTTTACGTTGTCAAGCTGCAGATCAATTAACCATTGCAAAGTAGAGTGCAACCCTAACGTTTCTCCTACATCCACTGAAACAGTACAAGGGAAAGTAATAGTCTTAGGCAGAACAAAAGTACCTTCCGAGTCACGAACACAAATGCCAATACCTGTGCGGTTACGGTGAGAAGAGAAAGCCGCGTCGATATTACATTTATACCTTCCTGGTGTAGGGGGCTGCCACCGAGGTCTATGTTGGGACAAGGTGGAAGTCCTTGTAGTCACGACCATAGTGTGCTGAGAAGGCGAAAGAGACGTACTTGTATCCGGAGTGTTTGCCAAAAGACAATCCTCAACCATGTTCTTAGCACGTTCTACAACCACATAACTGTTTCTATGACATCATCCCAAATTTTGAGGTTGCGGGGTTTCCATATACTCCATATGACTATTGACAGACGTTGTGATAACTCAACAGACAGAGTTTCTAATAGAGAGAAGAGAACATCAGTGGCAGAAGCAGTATGAGTGAGGGCATGTTGCACAACCCCAAAGACCGGTCCTATTCCACACTTAGATAACAAAAGGACAATTGAAGAAAACATGCAAAAGATCTTCATGGTTAGAGTCACAACTAGCACAGTTTGTGGGACAAACAACACCTTTATCCAATAAACGGACACAGGTCGGTAAACAACCGCGACACATACGCCAGAGTAAATTCTTAACTTTCGGTGGAACTTTTAGATTCCAAATACCAGACCAATACCCTGGCACCATAGATGAGAGGAATCAATTAAATCCGTTACACACAGCTTGTAAGCACTACATACAAAATAGCGTTCGTGCCTTTCCGCTTTCCAAATAATTCTATCTTCCTCAACCTGAGAAATAAGTGGCGTGTGAAGTATTTTATTTGCAATTTCCGCACTAAAAACCTGTTTAACCAGCTGTTCGCTCCAACTTTTATCATACAAATTCATAAGACTATTGATATTAAAATTATGAAGCAAGTGAGCACCTGGAGTGTCACTTCCAACGAGTTCCCCATTTGGCAGCCATGGTTCGTTAAGAATGGAAATATTCGCACCTGTGCCTATACTCCATTTCGCTCCCCCACGCACTATAAATCTAGCACGCATAATATTGCGCCAAACATAACTTAGGTTGTGTCCAAGAGTAGCCGTGAGATAAGAACCAGATGGGAAATATCAAGCCTTAAAAATTCGAGCAACCAGAGAGTTTGGTTCGGTGATACCCCTGTTTTCCCAACATAGCTAAATTAAAAGCAGAGAGGTCTTTGAAACCCATACCTCCATGAATTTTTGCTGCTGACAACTTCTCCCAATTCACCCAATGCATCCCTCGTTGCATAGGTCGGCCATGTCCCCACCAAAAGGAGTTCATCATTTTTTCAATGGAGTCAATCAACTTATTGGGCAGTTGAAAAATGCTCATCACATAAGTGGGAATAACCTTCAAAACAGATTTTTATCATTACCTCGCGACCTGCTTTTGAGAGACATTTACCGCTCCAGGATTTAATTTTCTGCCAAACACGGTCCTTGATATACGCAAATGTAGCATTGCGGTCTCGCCCTATCATAGAAGGTAGCCCCAGATATTTACCTGTACCCAAAACAACTTGAACACCAAGAATATTAGTAATTGTGCTTTTGAGATCATCAGGGACATTGCGACTGCAATAGATCTCTGATTTTGACAAACTGATCGCTTGACCCGAAGCTAACTCATAAATGGATAATATATCTTTCATAACATGTGCCTGCTCCGTATTTGCTTTTAATATTTAATTCTTGATATTTGTCAAAAAAATAAAATTAATTCTTGATATATAATTGAGTTAATACCTCAAATAATTAACCCTTATAATGTAGGCTAGATTTGTAAATAATCCACGTAAAAAAACACATATTTCACCTCAGTAATTTTGAATTCGTTTAAATATCAATGATAATAGATATTAATGAATTCGTTTAAATATCAATGATAATAGATATTAATGTTTTTTTTCACTCACTAGTTTAGAAAATAAGAATCATGTTTTTATTGACTGTTTTGCTTGGTCCTTCACAACCTTTATTTTCATATGGGCCATGATCTTAATCAAGTCCATTTTCTAAAGATTGCTCAGAAGGCCCCTTGATTTGCTCATTGGCCCCTTAAAATGCTCAAAATATCTTTATTGAGATTTACAAACCGATCAGATTTTTTTGTTATATTGGGTCCTAACTCCCGTTTGCTCAAGTTTGAGAGTTGCGAATTGTTCTTTTTGTTATACTATACAACCCATCATACATCCTGTCTTCCATTTTCATCACCTATACCAAAGTTCAATATATATTTTTTTTCTTTTCAAAAACAAGTGTCTCAAATCATCAATTGCTAAAGGATTTCTACAGTCATTTGATATCAAAGAACATGTGTAACATCTTTTGAACCATTTGGATTGTTGATTCTTGTTTTTTTTTCATCGTTTCAGCTGAACTGTTATTTTTTTCAAGAGTTAAGACCCGAACCAAGATCAAGTCTTATGTCCCGATCCATTTAGCACCCAATATGAATATTTTTATTGCATTTTGATGTCTATATAGTATAATGTACTGCTATTGTTATATTTATAGTTATGGATGAAAATCCTTTTAATCCAAGTTCAAAAAATGTTAGAAGCTTTCGTTGATGTGAAACCATATATTGTTGTTGCTTTCGTTGATGTGAAATCAAATTAGTTTATTTAAAATCAAATGTTGATTCTAAAAGGACATTGTTAAGCCTGATGTCTATGAACTTGTTTATAATGAAGTTGCTACGCGAAGTGCTTTTTCACCGATGTGAAATAGTATAAAGTTAGAAATGATTTAATTAATTGGGTTCGTCGTCAAGCTTCAACGACCAGATTAACCTTAATTTATTGACAAATCCCATCATGGTGGTGGACAAAGATTGTCGAAGATAGTCCAGGGTTGTAAACATTCAACATTTCTAATTTGGTGGACGAACATTGCTTGAAATTTTGAATGATTTTTTTTTTAAAAGGAATGTGTGAAATATTACAAGAAGCACTCAAATTAGAAGTTTTTAACAAAATATAAATTAAATATGAATTTTTAAGTGGAAAAATATAAAATTTAATATTTAATTCATGTTTTGTTAAAAAAAATTAAAATTTTGCTAGAAAGAATTATGTAATGTACTAAACATAATTGCGGGGAAAAAAGAAATTAAATTTTGAATGATAGTACATATGAGATGCATTAAAAGTAGGAATAAAGTGATGATGTAAAACACTTAAAATCAAAGAATTTTTTTCAAAGGACTGAAATAAAAAGTTTGAAGATTTATAGGATCAAAAATATATTTGACTCAAGAATTAAATAAAAGATTAGAAAAAAATAAGTTGAAGCCGATTTTGACTAAACGGGTACCGAAAACATAGAAGCTTTCCCAGGTTGTTGAAAGCAGATGAACTGTTCTAGTTGTACACATGTATGCTCCATAACATTATGATTGAATTGGAAATAGGAGCTGCATTTAATTACGACCATAAAAAACACCAAAATCTCCATAAACTTATTTATTTTGCATAGTTGAGTAGGTTACCATGAATTAAACTAAGCCACATGTGACTTTGAATTGCATAACTAGCTTATTGTAAAAGCAATGTATCCAATAGCTTATAGACCAAAGGCACAGCATGCTGAGAAATCTGAACAATATTGATGACCTACCTTATGAAAATTTGTATTCAACTTGTGCACTCTTTTCATTATAATTTTTTATTATAAAACGGTCAAACCAAATCTAACTTAATAAAAACATTATTACAAGTTTTCTCTTTATAAACATCTTGCAAATATTACTTAAGTGCTTCATTAGGTGAAGTCTTGTGGAGAATGAAAGCTATGGCAATGAAGTGTTGTAACATGTTGGTTCTTATATTTTTGCTTTTCAATGTGAGCTTTTATGGAAATGTTGTAGCTCAGAAAAATGGTTTAGGAGCTTCTTTCATATTTGGGGACTCTTTGGTGGATGCAGGAAACAATAACTATCTTTCAACTCTTTCTAAGGCAAACATACCTCCCAATGGAATTGATTTTAAAGCCTCTGGTGGAAACCCTACTGGCCGTTACACCAATGGAAGAACCATTGGTGATTTAGTAGGTAATTTTGTTTTCTTTGTTTATACTAATTCGGATTTTCAATAGTCATACAATCAAATCTCAATAGTTAAATTGAGCTACCGTCTAACAGTTGAGATTTGGTTTGGACCGACCGTAGTTAATTTTAGTTGTTTTTATGTGAACATGAATATTATGTAGTCATGCAATCAATCAAACCATTCGTATATCGTCTTATTTTCCCAACCAAATAAGGAATGATGTAAAAATAATATGCTAAAAACATTTATATTCTCTTTTTTAAATATGTATGTTTTTTTTAAACCTTTTTAGGAGAGGAATTGGGACAACCAAACTATGCTGTCCCATTTTTAGCACCAAATGCAACTGGGAAATCAATACTCTATGGAGTTAATTATGCTTCAGGAGGAGGAGGAATTCTGAATGCAACTGGAAGAATATTTGTTAGTATTTCAAACTCCCCTATTACTATTTCTTATTCATTATGTATAATGAAAAATATATTTGTTCCATGACATGTATTGGATTATTACATGTTTCAGGTGAATAGAATAGGAATGGATATTCAAATAGATTACTTCACCATAACAAGAAAACAAATTGACAAACTTCTAGGTCAATCAAAAGCAAGAGACTTCATAATGAAGAAATCAATTTTCTCTATCACTGTTGGGGCCAATGATTTTCTCAACAATTATCTTCTTCCGGTTCTTTCAGTCGGAGCCAGAATTTCTCAAAGCCCAGATGCTTTCGTAGACGATATGATTAATCATTTCAGGGGCCAACTCACGGTACACATCTAGCCTTATTCTTAATCTAAATCTAACTCTAGTTCGAGCTTCAGTTGAAACTAGACTTTATTTATCTCTCGATCAAACGGTAACTTTAATTTGTGTGTTTTAAATGACAGAGACTTTACAAAATGGATGCAAGAAAATTTGTTATAGGTAACGTTGGGCCAATAGGATGTATACCTTACCAAAAGACTATAAATCAATTGAATGAAGATGAATGTGTGGATTTAGCTAACAAACTTGCAATTCAATACAATGGTCGATTGAAGGATATGCTTGCTGAGCTAAATGACAATCTCCCTGGAGCAACGTTTGTCCTTGCAAATGTCTATGATTTAGTGATGGAACTCATTAAAAATTATGATAAATATGGTAAGTACTAACTAATTCATTTTTCTTTCTCTCTTTTTTGGCATGATCTATAACCTTACTTGTCTTTTAAATTATGACTTAAATCTTCGTCAAGCTCGATACTCAATCCAATCAAATGTATGGTTGGATTAATGGGACGATTGATAATATTATTCTCCAAGCCACTAGATCAATCTCAATATTGGACTCAATGTCTTAAGAAAATAATATTCTTAATTATTAGAGATGCAAAGAACAAAATTGCGTAAAATCCACACAAGTAGATGTGCATATATAAAATTATGGTGAGTTTGACAAAATTACAGTGACACAGTAATTTTGTTGAAACTTCAACCGTAATTCTGACAAATTTATCATCAATCAAAACACGATGTAGATGGCCTTTTGTTTTACTATAATACTATAATTTATTTTACATTTTGTAGGATTTACAACATCAAGTAGAGCATGCTGTGGAAATGGGGGGCAATTTGCAGGGATAATTCCATGTGGACCAACTTCAAGTATATGCAATGATAGGTACAAGCATGTGTTTTGGGATCCATATCATCCAAGTGAAGCTGCCAACATAATCATCGCCAAGCAACTACTTGATGGAGACAAGAGATACATATCTCCTGTGAATCTTAGGCAACTTCGGGATCTTTAATTAATCTTTCAATTTCTTGTTTGCATGCACACGTTTTTCCCTTTTGTTTTTGATTTTATGATTACTTAATTGTATTGTATACCATGTTGTATTTGTCTACAACACTTTATGTTGTGGCTACATCATTTTATTTACTTCAATTAACATATATATATATACACATGTAAGTTTTCCCTTTTCTTTTAAGTATAGAGTGAAATGTATTGAGTTTTTGAGAAGAAAAAAATCTTGAACTTAGGTTTGTTTTGTTGCTTATAGAAATTCAACTTTTAATCTTGAACAGAAATATATCGTGATACCTCGATATATTTATGTTTAAGATTAAAAGTTGAATGATACACACATCCATCTAAAAGTTAAGTTTTTTTATCCAACATGTGTATCATCATTTAAAAAACGTGCAATGTCAATGATTTTGAAGAAAAATATCAATATGTAGTCCAACAAAATAATTACAAAGACATTATTTCATACCAGATAGACAATTTATTAGGGACCAAAATGGCCCAATTACCAGCACACCAAAGGACAATGCATAAGAGGCAGAGCCATTATACACAGCTGAGTCCTAAATGACATAATATAAGGTTTAATCATGTTAACGATTATGAGCTTCCCCTAGTTATGCAGGCATGTTATGTTCCAGTTAAGGTCGCATTTAATTCATCGCTGCCTGCTGGTCCCATGACATCCATCTAACGTTGTCCTACAATCTCTAACGCATGTAAAATGTATTCATCATCCCTCACCTCACTGCTATACAACTCAAAGATATTCATCAAGTTGAAGGAAATTAATTATTTAGAATTCGATCTTCCATATAAATTTGTTGAAAATGAAATAGTTTTTTTTTGACAGGATTGAAAATGAAATAGCAATATAACACATTAATGATATTCGATCAATTTTTGCTCCAACCTCTTTTCAAAATAAAACATGTTGTATCTTATTTTGCCCTTTCAAGTGTATAAAACACTAATTAGTACTACAAAACTCTCACTTAAGTTTTTTTTTTTATCCGTAGATGAAGTGGTAAAGACGCTTAAACTCTCACACACGGTAAGGTCTCATGTTTGAACTCAAGTGAAGGGGTTCAATCTAACAATTTCGAGACTACCAGTTGAGCTAGACTTTCCAAACATTTTCAATAAACCAAATACCTCTCCGGGTCCTTTAAGTTTTATGTTTGTTTCAGATAGATCCTTTAAGTTTCTAAGGTTTCAGATAAGTCATTTAAGTTTCGAGTTTGTTTCGGATAGGTCCTTTAAGTTTCTAAGGTTTCTGATAGGTCCTTTAAATTTCGAGTTTGTTTCAGATAAGTCCTTTTTGTGATAGAGAATTAGTTGAATAGAAAGGACTTATCTGAAACAAACTCAAAACTTAAAGGACCTATCTAAAATAAATGTGTAACTTAAAGGACCGAGAGATGTATTTGGCCATTTCAATAAATAACAACTATGAATATTCCTTTCAAAAAACAAAAAAGAGGCCCTTGCAAGAAAGGAAGAAAAAAAACACTTAGGAAAGGCCTACAACCAAACTTTGATTACTTATTAGAGAGGAAGGCCGGTCAAAAGAAAACTTTGTTCTAACAAAGGAAAGTTAGTTCCTCAAAGTTGGAACACACATACAACTTGCAGTAATGAGGAAGTATCCCACAAGGTCACATTATCATTACTCGTTGACAAATGAAGGAAAGTGTCGAGAAATCAAAATCATTTAGAGCATGAGACAACAGCACTAACAAAACTTGACTTTAATTTGAAATGAAACTTTTGCTAAACATACATTATTTATTTGTTCTCTAACACAACACACATTAAGTCAGAAACTGCTGCCCCTTTTCTTTATTAATCATAATATTGTATTAAGCACTACAGCCTCTAACTTCATTATCTTTGCTGGGATCCTAATCCATTTTTTATGGTTAAATTGAAAGCCTAAAGTTCAGTTCAGGTAAATAGAATCAAATGAATCAAACAGATTAGTCATAAAACACCATTAATTAATTAATCCAGTAAACATACACATGACAAGAGGATTTCAAGAGAAACATAAACAAAGCAAAACCAAGAGTCATAGGTGTACTACTACTACTACTACTATCTATGGTGATAATTATACCCAAATCCCATTACACACCAAAACCTAAACTTGAACTAACATAACAGAACCTTCCATGAAAACCAAAACATAAGATCCAAAAAAATGAAATTAAAATGAGTTCATTTGAGACCATTTACTGGTGTTGAAATAGCAAGTCCAGGCCAAGAGAAACAATCACCACCACCAACAAAACCACCTTCACCACCTTCTAACTGCCACGTGTTTCCAACAACACCAGAAGACACAACAGGAACACCAATGTTTGATCCATCCACCATTCCTGGAAAAGCCCAACCTGCTCTCCCAATCCCAAACCCCATTTCTTCAAGCCCAAGCCCAAATCCACCTAATGCTAGAAACCCAGAGTTTTGGTTGTTATTGTTCAGCAAAGAAGTGAAGCTTCCACAAACACTCATATTCTGTTTTCCATCACCGTCAACACCGCTGGAAAATGGAAAAGACCCTCCTCCTTGGACGGCGGAGATTGGTGTCATTGACTGATAATGGTGGTGCTCCGGTGCCGCTGAAGTCACAGCGGAGGAAGAAGATGAGGAAGTGACAGCAACATGGTTAGTACGAGAGCGTTTGGCGTTTTTTCTGGTACCACCGCCGACGGGGATGTCACGGAGGGTTCCACCGTGAGTCCAGTATCGGCGGCAAGCTTTGCAGAAATGACGTGGCTGAGAGTAGTTGTAGTTGTTGTAGTAACAAAACTTAGTGTTGGTTGAATCACAACGTGGACATGGGAGATTCTCTTGCTCCGGTGCCGGTGCACCGGGGCGGATTTGAGGTTTTGTTGATCGGCGGCTTTCACCGGAGTCCGAAGATGTCATTGTATCGTTGTTGAGAAAGTGAGAGTGTAAAATGTAAGTAATGAAATGAAAGTAGGGTTTTTGTTTTATGGAATAAGAAGGAGTGTAATGAGTAATTTGTAGGGTTTGATTGAGTGTGTGGGGTGGGTTTTATGGGAAACAAGTGAAGGAAAGTAAAGAGAGTGAGAGAGAATATTTGTGTATGGAGATTGTAGAGACATATTCTGAGGCTTATA
Source organism: Medicago lupulina (assembly GCA_958299785.1). Lineage (NCBI taxonomy): Eukaryota > Viridiplantae > Streptophyta > Magnoliopsida > Fabales > Fabaceae > Medicago > Medicago lupulina. Next base: position 18,476,921 of record OY283143.1, on the reverse strand, counting down.
TGAGACACAGTGGGTTCAGCTTTAGTACAGTACAGTATGTTGTGTTCTGTTAAGCACGACATTTCAGTCGGCTATTAGGGCTGCGCCTCCTGCAATTCCCTCTTCCAATCAATTTTGTTTTCATTCTTTTGTTTTTCTCATACTAGGATGCATTATGTAAGTGCTATTGTTAATTAATTAATGGGGTATAATTCAAAGTAGTTATTGTTTTTGTATGTTTAAATAATACAAGGACACTTGTAAAAATTATTATTTTTATATGTTTAATTAATGCAAACCGAACGCATATAAAAATTATAGTTACACAATTTCTAATATAAAGTTACAAGTACTTTGTATGTTTAAGCAATGCTCTAAGAAAATTTGTTAGCATTTTCTTTAAATTAATTGGTATTTGGTTAAATATCGAGTTTTTTAAAAAAGTTGTAAGAGAGTATAATCTAGTTGAGAAATTACATTTTTACAACTATTTTTTGAGAACTTCTCTCTTATGCTCAAATTATATTTTTACTTTCTCTCTCTATTGCTTTGGTTTTTGTGTTAATATCTCATTTTCTTTATAAATTAAAAATTATCATAAAAATGAAAGTTCAAATAACACAACTCAAACTAGTTTAATATCATATATCACATTGTCGGATTGTTTTTAGAAGTGTGTTCCTCTTTACGTATTCAATTTGAATTACTCCAACTTTTACTCTACCTTCAATTGAATCTACACTAATAAACGTTGGGATTTATTTTCTAAAGTAATCTATGATTCGATTGGATATAGTCTTTCAAGAAATAAAATTTGACAAGGTATAATCTCATTTGATATTTCCAGCCACTTAGATGCATGCATTTACCTTTGAGATAATTATGCATAACTAACCCGACAAGTAGATTATAATTAGCTCTTCTTCCTAGTGATCATAGTCAGGTTTTAAATATTTTATGCATATATTCGATTCCCCTGTCTTTTCCTCATACAATTATCTGCTTTGACAGAGTGAGCTTATATTATAGACCGTAGGGTGTTTGGTCATGGGATTTCCCATGCATCGAATTGCGATCTTTGTTGTTATCCTAAACAACTATGGATGGATAATGTCACACTCTAGTCTTTTCACCTTGCTCTATTTTTTTCTCTAATTAGGCCAACATAATTCAACTCATATTATGCACATGTAAAAGAATATACACTTCCAATGCAAACAAAAGAAAATCATATGAAATGTCATTGTTAGTAGACATTAGTCACTGTACTAGATCAGAGTATTCCAAACCTAACTTTGAATAATTAATTAAGTGGATTTACACATGCCAATAAAATAAGGATAGATTGAGTGGGGGCTACATATGCAATGCAACTAATAGAAGGTTGGTTTGGTTTTGGAATTGGTCACTAGCTAGAAGACAAAAGGAAAAATTTGAGAAAGAAAATCGGGTGATTTAAATTAGAAAAATGGTAAGGGCACATAGTGAGGAATTGCATAATTTTCTTTTTTGAAGGACGCATAAAAATATTTTGTAAAAGTCATGTAATCAAAATTTTTAAAACCTCTAAAACCCAATTTCTTAAGTATAAATTTTATCTTTTGTAATACAAAATTTCCACCTTTAAATTCTAAACCATTTTTATGTGTGAATTAGATATTCATACGCGTAATTGAAAAATCTAACCTTTTCAATCAAATAAATTTGATATTGGTAGCAACACTCTTCTAAAAATATTTAACTACCACATGAACAACAGTAGATCTCAAACTTAGAGATACTACCTCCGTTCTTAATTATAATATCTCTTTAAATTTTCTTTGTCACTTTTTATAAGATCTTTTTCGAATTTGAAAATACATTTAATTATTTATTCACCACTATGCTCTTATTTATGTTACATATTTTTCTTCAATGTATGTAATAAATACTTTTGGAAACATTAACAAACCATCACTCTTATAAAGCGTAAATTTGTAAAATAATAGCAATTGTCAACAAAATTAATTTAATAATTAATTTTCTTAATTTCATATTTTTCACAAAGGATCTTAAGTAAGTACTTGTATTTTCATAAGTTAGTAAAACTCTTTAAATTAAGTTTAACTAAATTTAACTACAAACACCAAAATAACTAATTGGTTTTGTACACAAATTATGAGTTCGTGATCCATTATTTTTGTAGTCACATCATTCAATTATTATTTTTATTTATTTTTCTTCTTTTATATGAGTGTACCCAAACATTTTTCATTTATATTTGTTCTTATAAAAGACGTGTTTTTTTGAAACTGAAGATTTTTTCTACCTTAAACGGAAACATTATTCTTCATCATAAATTTTTCATCAACAAAAAAAAATGAAGTTTAAACATTGCAAATTGTAGAGAGGATTAGCATTAGCAATAGGTGGGTGTGAGAAGGGACAGAATAATGAGTATGTGTCGGGCAGCGTGGGTAGCAATAATTGGATAACCCCTCTGATTTAGGACGCGTCATGTCCGCATCAGATTCCTCCGTACCCTTCTCTCTATCTTCCACCGGATTTCACGCTTCACTGTAGTCACTACAAAACACCGTTTGATACTGATCCTACGGTTGTACTGTAGGGTATCAGGGGTGAGACATCTGTCAGAGACAGACCGGTGGTTGTCGGACGCATGCGCCCTCAATAACAAAAATTGGTCTCCGATAATCATGGGTCATTTTCAATCACTTACTTGAAACTAAAAACTTGTTAAGCTTGTTCTGTTTCTGTTTCGTTTCAGAGTTGGAACCTCTCTTCTCTTTTTGGCTTGTTCTGTGTGTTTACGTGATTCCTTCCTGCATTCATTCTGCATGATCAATGTGAATTGGAATATTATTAGTGCTGCTGGAATTTTTAAACATCATTCAAGATCAAAAGGAAATTTCCTTTTCCAATTTAATGCCAATCACTCCTACTGCAAGCAGGTGTTTGTTTGTGGACTTTGAAAGTTGAAGTCTCAACAGAAAAGAATCATAGAGAAAAAAAATTGAGGAAAGGAATCATAGAAAAAATAAAAGGGTCATAGAAAGGAATCAAAGAGAAAAATAAAAGGGTCATGTTAACTTAAACAATCTAAAAATAAAAATAGAGATATTCTCTTAATATTTTGTATTCAATTTTTTTTAGGGAACTTATGTATTCAAATTAAAAGTTAAAAAATTAAATTTAAAATACGAAGTCTAATAAAAGAATTCTGGTTTTTTTTACATTACCCTATCTTGTTAATGAGATATTTACCCCTTCAAGATATCAACCAATCAAAATGTAATATACAAATGTAACATTAAATGTCAAATAGATGAGTCAATTTTTCTATAAAAAAAATCAATTTTAATAAGGTAACTTTTAATTTTTATTTAATTATATTTAGGTATTTAATCTTAATTAATTTACACTTGTACTTGCAAAAAAGTACCAGTAAAGAATACTAGGGTTTGTGTCGTATTCTAGGGTTTAGACTGATTATTGGATGCCTTGAGAATGCTCTCAAAGGAGATATTTATAGTCTGCTATGAGCTTGAGTTTCAGTTACTTAGCCTCCAAGTAACAGGGGTATTTATGGTATTTAGGCGGTTTCTAGATAGTTCTAGAAGCTAAGGAAGGCGGCGCCCTAGAGGGGGCGCGCCTAGGCCTTGAGGGCCCTTTCGGAGGACGCCCAAGTCTTTCTATAGGGCGTTTGAGCCCTTCTAAAGGGCTTTTAAGCCTTTAGAAATATTATGACGGTCCATAGTCCCCCAAGCACGAGGCTTGGAATCAAGGCGAAGTGGTTGATGTACTGCTGTTTTGTTTGAAATTTTGTCTGTCCTTGAGAGGTCCTGCCTGAGGTGTTCTACTCCAGCTTTAGACCCCTGAGGGACGAGATTTGCTTCTTGTTCAGGGATGATGGTCCACAGCCCCCCAAGCACGAGGCTTGGAACAAGGCGAAGTGATTATGTTTAACTATAATCATATTTAATCGTTGACGGGCGAGCTCGTACGTTTATCGGTTTCATTGAGTTGTTTTCTCTTCTATGGGCGATGTCTCTCATATGGGAGAAATCCCTTAGTACTTTAACTCCTTGTTTATTTTTGTTTCAATGCTCGATCAAAAACAAGAAGTCGCCTGTTTTGGGAAGTCTTCATAATTTGTTCAACCGAGGTGCTCTCCTTTGGAGAATCTTCAGTCGTTTAGGAGTTTCAACCTTGTTATTTTAGGAAGTGACACACTTTACTTATGCTCTATCTGTAATCTTAGGTATTTAATCTTAATTAATTTACACTATAAGGTTAGTAACAATTAAAATTTCACATCCAATTCAACCCATCATGGTTGTGTTTGGTAACACGAATAAGCTAGCTTATAGCTTGTTGGACTAGTTTATAAGCTTGTTTTGATATAATAAGATGTGTTTGGTAAAAAGCTTTTTTCACTAGCTTATAGCATTTTTTGAGAATCTATTTCAAGTAGCTTTTGAGCTTATAGCTAATAGTTTTTTTTTTTTTGTATTTTCTTCCAATTTCAACCCTATTAATTTAATTTAATTATTTTTTTTTTAATAAAACAACATGTTTATGGCTTAAAAAATAACGACCAAGTTCATAACTTATTTTTTAATAAAACAACTGCCACCTTTTCTCCTTTGAAAAAAATTTGCCATGCTTTATTTTATTTTTTAAGGAACGCTTTATATATATATATATATATATATATATATATATATATATATATATATATATATATATAACTTGTCTACGGTACGTTGTAAAATTTTATATATTCTTGCTTACATTTTTTTCCACCTTCCTCTTATTTTTGGGATTCATAAAAATAGAGATCAATGAGCTTTTGCCCTCTTTTATACAAAAAAAAAAAAACAAAGATCAAAATTGTCGGTGAAATTTTATTGGAGACTATAGTTGAGTTTGATGTGATATTTTATTCGGTGAATTTGGTGTGAAATTTTAATTGTTACAAGCCCAATAATGTAAATTAATTAAGATTGTATACCTAAATATAATTAAATAGAAATTAAAAGTTACCTTATTAAAATTGATTTTTTTTTTTATAGAAAAATTGACTCATTTATTTGACATTTAATGTTACATTTGTATATGTATATTACATTTTGATTGGTTGATATCTTAAAAGGGTAAATACCCCTTAAACAAGAGATGGGTAATCTAGGCCTCACCAAGAATTCTACATTTGATTCATTAACTTATTAATTTGTACCTTAAGGGCACAAGTTAATATTCCCAAAATAAAATTACTCTGTCAGTCCTTGATTGCAGTTATTTATTAGCGCTTATTTATTAAGTATGGTTTAAATACAATTTTAATCCTCAAATTCCTAGTCCTTTTGACATTTAAGGCAAGGTTACCCCTAAACTAAACCTCACACCTACAACGTTTGATAGTGATCTTACTCTATCAAGGGTGAGATACTGGATAACACTTGTGTACCATAATGGTATATACCATTGTCCAATTAGAATATGCCACGTGGTACACCCTTTAAAAAAATATATCAGATAAAATATATATAAGGTAACATTGGTAGGTGACACACTCTAATTGGCCAATGATATATATCATTGGTACCTTAATGGTACCCAAGTGGAATCAGTGAGATACTTGTAAAAGACAGACCGGTGGTTGTTAGGTGTAAGTTGTGGAGAAAACGCATGTGCCCAAAAAAATAAGAGAAATGATATTTGCACAACCATTTTTTAACAATTTTTGTGACAATTTTTTCTTTTATACTTATATTATATTTTTACTTTCTTAATCTATTGCTTTGGTTGTTGTGTCAAAAATTGTTATATAAATAGTCGTTCAAATAACACAATTCAATCAATAATGGGTCAATTTCGATTACTTGACTTGAAAACTTCAAAGCTCAAACATTAGAAGTTATAAACAAAAACTTTGTTAAACTTGTTCTGTTTCAGTTCAAAGTTGGAACTTCTCCTCTCTTTTTTGGCTTCTCATGTGCCTTTACACATCTAAAAAATGGTCGTTGATGAGTAATAAATTCTCAAATTACTGAGTCGAGTAGTTGGATTAGTTTTGAACATTAAAAGATATGAAACTCGATAAAGTCTCAAATTACTTTATTGTTCCTTTGTTATCATATGCACATAAAAAACATGATAGATTAATGCTTATCATAAAACATTTTGGCATTTTAACAAAGGAACAATAAAACATTAGAATTTTTTACGACAGAGATGCAGACATGAGCCGGAGTGACAGAGTGGCAGAGCGGCAACGAGGTGGGGTGGTGGTGGAAAGCGGCGCAACAGGTGTAGACGTGTAGTTGCCATCGGTGGACGACACATGCATCGAAACTTTGACAAGGATAAAGACAATTAATTAAATGGAACTTTTTCGTTTAATTTTTTAATAATATTAAAAAGTTAATCTGAACCATTGATAAGTTTTTTTCCACGTGGTAATTAGATACGAATGGAAATTGAGATTGCCATTTTCTCTTTAAATGGAGAGAATGTGGACTTACTTTCTACAGAGTCAAGATCTCTTGCCATATTATTATGAACTCAATCTTTGACCATGTATTTCAAAAAAATATTGTGAGTAGCAAAATTCACTGTTGGAACAGTCCCCTAAAATCACATTTTGGTGAGTAGCTTTTGTCCAAACAATTCCTTCCTAATAAGCTCACTACTGTTTATTACAAAGGTTTATAGCCTCCAGAATCAGGTTCAGGACAAAGATCCAATTCATGTTTTTCGATAGCTCATCCTATTTGTCTGTCATTTGCCAGCATTCTACATTCATTGGCTGGTTAAATCAATTCTTTTTCACCCGCATGAAATGCAGCCATCGGTAGGAAAATATTGAAGTTAATGTAACTAATCAGCAATAGTTGATAAACTTTTCTACTTTTATTTGCTCTAGAGATTACAATTTTCAACACCTCAAAACTAAGAGAAACCACAGTTCCAAAGAATAAAGTTAGCATTGCATAATTTACATCCACAATTATATCAACAATTCACAACTCTCAATGGCTTCAGGACTAATGAATTGCTTCTGAATGGTAAAAAAATGCTCTTTATGTGGACCTTATGAATAACAAGACGGTCAAAATTAAATGTCAGTGGCAAACGGGTCCATCAAAATCCTCAAACACGCTACATTTCAAATAAGCTTTCACCGAGGTTGGATGCTTGAAAACCAGTAGTGACCATGGATTTGAGAAGCTGTTGATAATCGACGCCGCGGTTGAAATCATAACCCTCGATTTGAAGACACTTTCCGGCGAGGTTTTCGGATTCTTTGAAGACTGTGGAGTGAACTGATGACATGACTGCATCATCATCTTCTTCCTTTGTTTCACAGTCGACAAAAGCAGAGTCGGCAAAAGACATTATTCTACTCCTAAGATCTTCTCCAATGGCCTATTGAAAGGGAGTTTCAATGTATTGAAACTATTGGAGTGGGGTATTGAAAGTGAGTTGGAGGAAAGAGAAGATGAATAGGTTCAACATGTTGAAAGCCTGACCCGCATGGACACGTGACATGTTTTGATTGGCTGCTTGGATTTTTATTTTTTTAATAATTTGGACTCAATTATTTCAATGTAAGTAATTTTTATTTTTTTTTACCAAAATTCGTGATTTTTTTTCTCTACAAATAGAGACTTGGATTATTTGATTTGGACACAGAAAAAAAACCAAAATTTTCACTCTCTTAATCTTAGATCCTAGTTGCGTGATCCAAATGTTCATCACGAATTGCAAGCAGATCTAGTGAAGCACATATGGACAAAGTTTGAAATGTTTCGTGATTGAAGATGATTTGTATCATACTAAATAAATTACTTGTGTGTTGTGTGCATTTTTGTTGTCTTGCATTTTAAGCTATCTGTGTGTCGCGTATTTAGTTTGTTGTATTGCATTTTAAGTTAAGAAAATAAAAATAAATTATTTAAATAAATTTTGTTTTTACAAAATACAAAAAAGAAATTGCTAAGTGTTTCTTTATTTTAATTTAATTATAATCGATAATTATAATTTTATGTAATTATAAAAACAAAAATATAAAATTAAATAAGAATAAGAAATAAAAGGTGGTGGGGTAGAGTGTTGAATGAAAAAACCATTGGAGAGGTAAAAATTGAATGGATGTTGAATTAAGAGAGAGAAAATGATGTGGAGTGTTGAGAATTGAAAAAGTGGGTGTTAAAGGTTGTTGAATGTATTTTGTCATTGTAAATTGTCTAAGTTTCGATTCGAGGTAGGTTGTAAACGTGTGTTAAACACTAATTTCTTATTTATAGGCCAGTTACATGTATTTTAAGTTTAATGATTGTCCTTGTTTAATCTTGAGTAAATATCTAAATTCGTCATTGAATTTACAAGGAAGAGTCAAATTCGTCCTTCAATTTTTTGAAATATTAAATTAGTTTTTAAATCAAAGAGACGTCCATCAAATTTATCCCTTCGTCCAATCCCTCCGTTATTGAGGCTCATGTTGTGTTGTGATGTCCACGGGTCATCTAGTCAACCACATGTACAAGGACCAATGTGGAGTACAAGACTCACTCATCTATATGGAACACATAGCTCATCTGGGTAAGTAACTGTGGAGTCCAAGACTCATCCATATGGAGCACAAAACTCATCTCATGTGGAGTACAAGACTCGTCTATATGAAGCACAAAGCTCATCTCATGTGGAGCACATAACTCATCTAGACAAGTAACTATGGTGTTCAAAACACATTTAAAATGGTAGACCTAGTTTTCAATATAACTTCCATCTGAAATCACTTTGAAAATTAAATTATATTAATTTTATCTACAATTTCTCAAGGAATATATATCTGCACATAGTACCTAAATTGTACTACCTGTAATAATTTGTTCATAATCTTGTAGCAATGATCATATATCACGTGTACAGTACCTATGCTTATAAGTCATAATAGTGAACTAGCAATAACTAGCAAATGGAGGACTGGCCTATATACGGTTCTCTCTAGAAAACATATGTATAAATCTTGCTACGGCATAAGCTTATTAGGAATCTCATAATAGCTACGTGTATGTATACATAGTAAATAATCTCAAAACCGACACCGCTCCTGATGATAATCATATAAACAATAATTCATTAATATTAAACAAAGGTACGTATAGGGAAGGAAGGACATATTTATAAAAACAGTATCTCCATTGACACAAATATAATCAATTTATAACTCATTCTCTAAAGAAAGCATATCGCGGTACCTCGTTAAATTAATTGAATCTCATAAAATCCACCAATTAATAGGTTTAGGTTAGGTTTTCATCAATCAAATAATACAAATAAGTTATAATTATTTCCACAAATCAATATATCATGGAAGGGTTAAAGGGTGCGATTACTCACCTGTTAAATCTAGACTGAATTGAAACCAACCAAGACTTCTCTCGTCACCGACCTAGTGGTATTCACATGTAGCTTCCCTTATTTTTTCTACGTGTGGCCTCTAATTAGCATCCTATTGTTTTGTTTCTGAAAGTGCTTTATATAAATCCAAACTACACATTAATAGGTAACTAGCACCCGATTCCTTGCATATTAATTTTAATTTTATAGTATAACAACTATAGTTATCCATCCCTATGAGATAGCTGATTCGGTTTCCCATTTAAATGATATGCTTCAAGTTGGATTTCGACAGATCATTTCATATAGTCTAGCTTCTACTACTAATTTTATTTATAGAACAATTCTTAAAAACAAATAGTTATAATGTAATAAATGTAAACTTAAGTTATTATATTGTCCTATGTTAATTAAAACCATCAATCTAATTAAATTTAATCTTTTAAAATTACTAACATAATTTTTCAAAGTTTAATCATTTCTACTTCTTGGTTTTGGGATGTTACAACTACGACCACTCAAATATGGTGTTACCACCATTTCTCCTCAAATAGAAAAATATTGATATAATATTTATATACCGTTAAGATCATTCTTGATTTCGACGGAACATTATTATTTCAAATAAGGACTATGATCTTAAAAGTATTTTATTCCGAAGGGACGTACCTAGATACAATGAATGGGTTATATCCTAGATACAAATTCCTTAAAACATTTTTTGCGGAACACAATTGTTGTATGTTGTCACTAAGTTTGACGGATAATTTATTGGAGTTTAGTATTAACTCTTGCAATTGAGACATATTCCTAAGAGATTTAAGTGTGTTGCTTTGCAGTTCATTTGATGAGAGATCAAGATGTGTGAGGACTTTGCTAACATTAATTACCAATGGCACAATGGAAGAGTTTAAACCATTATATGAGAGATCGAGAGATTTCAGAGATATGGAGGTATTCAGGTGGGGAATAGATTTAGGATTAACTTGATCGAGCTCACAACCATATAAATAAAGTTCAGATAGAGAAGGAATTTTGCTTATTGATTTCACATATGTTCAAATCCTTGATATCCTTCTATGTTAATATAGATCATGTGCGATTCAAGACATCTAGGAACTATTATGGACTTTGGCTCCCAAATGTGTGCAATGACAGTTGAAGATCGGCCACAACTATGTGGAGCAACGTCCTTGGAGATGGGTGGATTTGGTAAAACGGTGAGCAACATTGTCTAATAATATTTGCAATGGCAGGGTACACATCATCTGGAATGTCAAGACGACGATGCTGGTAACCAACAACATCAACCTTGTCTTGAAAGAGAGACAACTTCATACCTAAAAGAAGGAGTTTTAAAGGAAGACATGAAAGAGAGTCATAAGCAGCTAGTGTCAACTCACAAAAAAACAACATTATCATTGTCAGTGGTTGGAATCAAATACATTTTATCACATACCATAGTTCGAACTTCAAAAGATATTCATTTTTTACAGTGGGAATATAGTGTATTTTATCGTATACAGTTCAACTGACATGTAAACAATATGTTTAAATAAATATTTAGTTTCTACACATTTAGCAGATTTTGGTTTTTGTTCATGTAAATGTCTTTTGGTTTTAAACTGTTTTCAAATCAAAGAACACCAGTATTCACTACAAATACAAAACTGTCGATGAATCAACGTTAATTCTGTCAGCAAAACAGTCTAAAGCACCCATTTAAGAAACAGTTAGAACAGAAACTAGTCGATGAATCAACGTTTAACAAAATGTATGTGGAGCTCTGATACTAAATGTAGACACCAGAAGTTTAACAAAATGCATCAATTTAAATCATTAACCTTCAGAATAAAGTTACTTACAAGCTCTTGCATATACAGTTATACACAATGCTAACTCTAACTGCTTTTCTGACAAGCTAAATATTAGTTATACAAAGAACTTGGGCCATACTCACAACAACAAGAAGCCCAAACTAATACAAGAGAGAACACTAAACAAGGACCAGCAAAAAGTACCAATAGATCCCACATATAAATGATATTTTTGTTTAGCTCCAATTAAGTTGACAGATAATTTACAATCGATTAAAATTGTTTTTTGAAAGAGGAACCACATGCATTCTTATCATGATATTGTTTGGATCCAAGACTTGATAATTTTGTTCCAAAGGTTGATTAACTTCAGCTCTTTGTGTTTTATCTACTAGAACTGTAGTTGTATGAGAACCATTAGTGATCAATGATGTTTTCCCCTGGCTAACACCATGAATATTGTTGGAACTTTGTTGTAGTAGTGGAATACTGTGAGTAACTCCTCCTGATCTCTCAAATTTGATAAAAGTATCCATTGCACCAAGGTCATTCATCCTTTGATCCAGGTGATACTATGAATAGCTTCACTGTTTCGTGCAGATTCGAAAAAATGATCCACATTTGCAGCATAAGGGTTGTTATTAAGAGATATCGTCGACAACCCTGTTTGATGCAATATTGCAGAGTTGAACAAGTTGTCGATATTTGCTGCATAATGGTAATTGCTTGTATCAGAAGTCATCTGATCCATTGCACCAAGGCCATTCATCCTTTGATGCATGCTAATATTTTGAATAGCTTTACCTTTTCCTGATTTGAGAAAATTATCCACTTTTGTTTCATAATGGTAATTGCTTGTATCAGAAGTCAACCCTGCAGTATGATGTTGGTGCTGACTATCCACTTCTTGATGAAAACTAGGAATAACTCCACCTTTTCCAAAACTGAGAAAGCCTTTCCAGATTTGGTCGTTAATAGTAGTCCTACGAAAAGATTCACCATTTCCAGAATTGAGAAAGCCATTCACCATTGCAGAATGGTCGTTAATAGTACTACGAAAAGCTTCCCCATTTCCAGATTTGAGAAAGTCGTCCACCACCCTTGGAAACAAGCTAACACCATGAATAGCTCCACCCTTTTCAGATTTGATAAAGTTATCAACTGTTGCATGTTTGTAATTTCTCTCAGATGTCATCCCCTCCCTTTGATGTGCAATAATAACAATGAATATATATATTTTCTTATGGTATTAGGCCAATTTCTTCCTTTTCTTCTATGAACCACGTCACATTCTGCAGGTGCAGTCAATCCCAAGACGCGGTTGATATCACACGGCCTGTATTGAATCACCTTGCCTCTCACCCTGGATACATAGTCTTGCTCTTTCTGATCGTATGCATTCGCAAAGAACTCCAAAGCCAGATTTTTGTTACTTGTTTTTGTGACCATTTTCACCAAGTTTCCCAACCTCTTCTCTTGAGTGTGGATTCAAAAACCAGATCAGACTAATCAGAATATTTTCCTTAATTATTACACCGATATTTGAGATTTAAAATATATTTTATTAGTTTGTTATTCTCACATGTTTGAATTGTGTCAATCTTTATTTTGAACCACATTTTCATTCATATAGTTAAAATTATGCTTTTAAATACTCTTGGACTAGAAAACGTCACATAACATATGTGAATCTAGGTTTCAAATTGATCTCGAAGAAATTAACAAGTTCGAAAAACTAGTTCAAATCTTCTTAAAATGGTTTTGATGCTCCAGAGATTCTCCATTGAACCTTCCCGACAAAATTATGTCAATTAAGTTTCAAATCAACATTCACCTTATACCTATTGAAGTCATCTTCTCGCGTTAAATACGCTAGAGAGTGCTTCACTTGAACTCAATTGCTAATTTCTTTTTAGAGTATAATAACATGTTGCATTAATTTATTATTAGTCGATTTTAAATTTTTGATACTTAGGGGTGTATTCAATTGGGATTTCATGGGATTATAAAAGACTTTTTAAAAATAAAAGTCTTGAGGTATTCAATCAAGACTTTTATAGAATATAAATAAATCTTGTGGTATTCAATCAAGACAATCAAGACATTTTGTTCAGGGCAACAAAATCCGGTGGTATTCAAATGAGATTTCGACTAACTTATAAATTGTCAGTTGGTATTCAAAAGTATACAAATTTTAATGGATTCTTTTAAGGAGTGGATTTTGTGAGACTTTTTAGCTAAAAATACACATAACATGCTCATTCAACAATCTCACAAATATCCTTGAGACTTTTTGAGACTTCCATGATTCTTGTTTTGTTCTTTTCTCATACCACGCTCATACTCTTTTCTTGTTGTTATTATTCATAAGCCCTCACTTTTATTATTCCTTGTTCAGTACACCATACATTTGAAACTTTTACCTTGTTGCTTCTCATTGTCGAATGTTTTTCTTATACATGTTACATGCTTCTTAGTTATACATCCGTAAATATTACAGATTTTTAAGCTATATGTTTCTTTTAAGTCAATTTTTTTCTTCTAATTTATCGTTATTTGTGTTTTTTAACAGATTGTTTTGTTGTTGTTAGTAGATCTTACACTACTGTGCAATGTTTTGTTATTATTTATTAGTAACGGGTTATTATTATAATTATTATTAGTCAATTTATATTATAAGTTCACAATTTCTTTTTTTTTTTCAAAAAAAAATTTCATAATTTTTTTCATTCACTCTTGTCATTTTGAATTTTTCTTAAGAATCCATTGTGATCCTCTCAAATCTTAAAATTCCATAAAGTCTATTGAAATCTTTGTTATAAATCCATTCAAATTTTGTGTTTAAAATTCTGATTATAGAAAGTCATTTAAAAAAAGTCTTTTAAAATCTTATAAAATCAATATAATCTCACAAAGTTTTTTCAAAAGTTGTAGGATTTTGTTTGCCAAAATAACCTTTTAAAATCTCAATTTCAAATTTTCGTATTTTACTATTTTGAAAATCATTATCATTTCGTAATATTTTTTGATTTTTGATACACGGTGAGTTTCACTGTTCGGGATAAACAACAGCTACCGAGTCTGGAAATGTCTCCGGCCGGTGAACTGCGGTGGCTCTGCCGCCTCGTCAACGAGTCTCTCAGCCCTTACACAGTCCGTTTCACTCTTCTCACGTTCTTTTTATACTATTTCATTTCTTAACCAATCCTTTTTTCCAATTTACTTCAGGAATCATACGCGTTCGTTTCAACAAGCAAAGAGAACGAGAAACAAATTCTAATCGCTTCTTCTCAGGTCATTCTCATCTTCAAATTCAATTCAATCTTCCATTATTCACTCTATTTATTTGTTTGGCGAATTTTGATTGTAGGTAATGAGAAAAATTCAGTTGCGGATTCGTGAATTTGATTCTACTTCAAACGAAGAAGAATTGTGCGGTTTGGAGCAGCATTCTTCTGTTCATCAATGTCTTTCCAAAATTGTGAGTTTTAGAATCATTGGGATGCTTTCTATGTAACGTTCTCTTGAATATTATTTGTGTTGTTCTATGTGGCAGGTGAATTTGTTAACTGTTAAGAGTGAATTTGTTCAACATGTTGCTGTTAATGCTCTTGTTTTAATTTCAGAGTTTGTGTCTTCTACGGTATGAATTACTTCGTCCGATCCTTTTTACTTGTCACTTTTGTAGAAAATTTGGTTTTTATTTACTTGTCATTTCAAATATCTATTGCAGAGAAAAATAAATGGAATGTGATTATAAATAATCAATGAAGCACAAACACAAACAAGGATACTTGACACGACCCTGACACAAGACACATCGATGCCAGTGATAATTTGAGAAAAGAATTAATTGAATGTAATCACATGTGTCAGTGTCGTGTCGGAGAATATGCACATCGGTGCCGTGCTATGAAATGACACAAGACACATCAGTGCCGTGCTATGAAGTAAATAATTAAGGGTATTATAGGAGAAATGCAAATAATTCAATCAAAAGTAACAAATTTATTAGTTTTTTTAATATAAACTTAAAACCGGAACTAAAAAGGAATGGAGGGAGTAGGGGTTTTTCTGAGTTTAGTTTAATATGTAATGTGTAGTTTATGATTCCCTGTGCTGATCTGCAGGGGAACAATTGGGATGAATTCATTCATTTGTTGTGCTGTTCATTGGAAATGGCTTTTACTAGAATGTTCTCGTGTTCGTCTGAAAATAATAACTTGGATTCTCCTGATGTTGATTTCATGCTGCAACATGGGCTGAGGAATTGTGATTGGTCAACCGTGGCTGGTATAGTTAAAGCGCTGCGTGTTATATGTAAACATTTGAAGAAGGACTATGATGATGGACTTGTCAAAGTGTACTATGACTCTGTTAATTCTTGTCTTTCGAGAATGCCTTGGAATTTGTTGGATGAGTGTTGGAGTTGTGACAATTGTAGTATGAAGAAATGTTTGTCGGTGAATGAACTGCATCTCCATAGTTTGGGTTCTATGGATCCTGGAATCAGTTTTCTTGGAACTTTTCTACAGTTACTATGCACTTTGGTTGACCGGAATAATTTTGAGGAAACTGGTTGTGATTCTGCCAGCAAGCATCCACTTTTTGTCACAGTGATGAATCTTATACCTCGACTTGTGAAGTGGTGTCTCCCCAGGAAAGAAGATAGTGCTGAGACTTGCATCATCCATTACATGAAACATAAAATGCTGGTACGGTTCTTCCACTTGTTCACGAACTTGAGAACTTCATTTTTCATCACATGTAGGGTTGAATGTAAACAGTTGGTATTAGTATTAGTAAAGGATGGGTGTTCATAGTTAGTTAGTACAATAATTGGTTAGTATTAGTAAAGGAGGTTCAGCTTAAATAGGAGAAGAGAGTGGAATGGAAAATACTTAGCAATGGGAAAAAGGGTAAGTGAGTTGGTTGTATCGGGAAACCCTCGTAAGAGATTTCTCTCCTTTCCTGATTCATATTCAATTCATCAATAAACAATTTTGTGTTTTTTTGTCTGTCTTTCATATGATTAATTTGTTCGCATTTCTTTGTAACATTGTCAAAGCTGGACAAAAATATTCCATCTCAATCTCAAACCAAATTTAGTGCTTGAGTTTTTTTTTTTTCTTTCATCAAAACATGTTGGTACATTATACATTATCCGTGTCATGAGATGAGATTTGTACTAACTGTATTCTATTTGACCTAGATTCTTAGTATACATAGAAGTATAAGGCAAGTTTTATGTAAAACAATTATTTGGAGTTTCATTCAATATACTTTCTGTCTCTTTTCCATTTGACATCTTAACACTAAATTTTCATCATTATGTGTAGTCTCCATCTGAGGGGTAACCTTGGCGCAACTGGTAAAGTTTTTGTCATGTGACTGGAAGGTCATAGGTTCAAGTCCTGGAAACAGCCTCTTGTGTAAAAAACAGGGTAAGGCTGCGTACAATACACCAAATGGTGGGACCCCTTCCCGGACCCTGCGTATGCGGGAGCTTTAGTGCACCGGGTTGCCCTTTTTATGTGTAGTCTCCATCTATATACCAATGGTAGAGTATATAGCTGCATGTTGTTGTCAGGATATTGAAGGAGACACGTTGCACCAATTAATGCAACTATAGGGATAGATCATAGTAGTCTCTTTTCTTTTGAGTTGTTTGTGAATAGATGATTTTTTGACGATTCATTAAATGTATTTTGAGAACTTATAAAAATACTATAAATGAATGAGTTGATAATGGTTGATGAGTTCTGGAGATGTATGTATGCCATTGGCAAATAATAGATATTTAGTAATGCTGATAAATAAGGGAAACCCTGCTGAATTTTTGGCAGCTTTGTAATTTATTTCTTAGACTGTCCTAGTGTGGTTACTACTGTACTAGGTGTTGGATGGCAGGCTGAAAATGTGTTCGTTGGTATTAGCCGGTGTGCTAGCCATGACCTTGAAATTTGACTCAAGTTAGCCTGTAGTACATAGCTGCACATGTTGTCCTCGGGATATAGAAGACATATGGCACCAATGAAACATAGTTGCATTAGCTATTCTATTTGCATGGGTGATGTATTTGCACCAATGGGTCTTGGTATATATTTGCCAAAATCAATATCTAATAACTTGTCTACATGGCGAGTATTGAAATTTAGCAAATATTTTTTGTTCAACCTTGGCTCTACCGAGTTGATCCAACTCCAGCAAACCTAATTCAATCATCCTTCTCTCTTAAGTAATTTTGAACATTCTGATTTGCCACTTGGTTTTGAACTTGTTATTCTGGTTTTGTATTCTAAATTGTAAACCTATGACACGATCTGTGAATTTGTGCATCAATTTTGATTGAAATGCTATATTTGCATATTTTTTATCTGGTTTGGTCTAGCCTGGAAACCCATCTTACTTCAATATAGAATTATAAAGTGTTGAATATTTACTATGCACATAGTATTAAGTTTTGTTTAGATATTAAGTTAACTGTTTTAAGTATTATTTTTATATTAAATTAACTCTTAAAACTTCGCCTGCTGAGCGTATGGAGATTCATGAGTTTACCTTACATTATTGAGTTTTAAACCAATTGCCTTGTTCTCTGCAGATTCTGATGATCAGGCTTAGCTCACTCTCGTGTTTGGACTGTTCAGACTATTTTTCTTGGCTTGAAATCCTTCATAACCACTTTCAAGAGCTTCTGCTACAACCTTTAGCTCAATTTATGTCTGATCAAGGTGATTGTCTGGAAGGCTCTCCATTTTTGTCGAGTTTGTCCGATGGAGAAGCATATGGGGTACGTTCCAGCCACCTACAAAGACAATCTATTTTCCTCTTACTGGATTGTTCCGTCAATTTGATCAGTCAAACAGGTTCAATGGAAAACCAAAGTGATTGTTCGACTTTAAGCTCATTATTTACCAACAACCCAGATACAGAGCTTGACCACTTACGCAGAAAAAAGGGATTACTAGAGCTTTACAAGTGGATTCAAAATCATCTTCCAAATGAGGTCTCTATCAACTATGAAACGCACTCGGAGATATGTATAAACTTCATGTCATCTTTTCTCCAGCTATATCTTCACGAGGTTTGTCTAATTACCCTTTTCTTGATGTTTCTGCACATCAGTTTATGGGTTTGAATCTTGTCTGACACGGCCATTGTCTTCAAAACAGTTTTTGATTCTGAAAATTTAGCTTTTAAAAGGTCTGGGGTCATATGAATGTTTGATAAGGATGATGACTCTGACATGTCCTGCTGGGTGATCTTGTACTGGAAACTGTGAAGCATGAAAACTTTTTAAAGCAAAACTGCTGTTTTCATGTTGGAATACTTCAAATTTTAATGGGATTTTGGAATGTCTGCACCCATGCTTCTTAGGTTGAAAATATATTTCCAAAACTGAGTCATTAATGAGAGTCCAGAGTCTTTCTTGTTTTCCTTTAGCCAAATAGTTTTAAGTCTCTTGAGAACATCTTTCATTGAGGTTATTTAACACTTGAATGACAGGATGATCTATTGTTTGAAGTGCTTTTGCAATTGCTTAGCATATCATCTTGTCTCCAGCAACTGTAAGCAAGTGCATTTAATCTTTTACTTTTGTTAGTAAACGCTTAATGGAAAGATTCACTGCCACAATAATGAGATTTCAACGATGTAGGTCGGGAAGAAAAGATGTTGCATATCAGGATGTAAAGAGAGATTTTCCTTTTGATCTGTCAGACATTTTTAATCCCGTGTACCTTTTCCATCTGTTTCTTTCAGAGGTTAGTATTATACGTCCATAGTACATGACTTACATGCAGATAGGAAAATTCATTATCCATTTCATTATTTTTATTTAAAAAATAAAAACTTATTGATTTATTCTTTACTTATGCAGATACATTATGATCATCAAGTGCTACTTGACTATCTCATTTCAAAAGATACTGGAATAAGCTGTGCTAAATATCTTCTAAGGCATGTTATACTAACTATTATGGACCGCAAAATTTCCCTTGATGAGTTTGTTATTATAAATAAGCAGGGAAAGTTATTAACCAGATCTGGTTAGTGACTATTTTTCTGCGATATATTTGGAACATGTGTTATTTTCACTGGTGATGTTTTTGATTTTGTGGTTATTGTGTTTCATCTATGATTCATGTTGAAGACAAATCTTGTCAGCCTCACAATTTATAAATGGTTTCAAACGCCAATTTCTTTTTCCTTTATTTGATTGTGGAGGACAAGTTCAGAGTTTAAAACCCGCTGTGTGCATGGCTAGTTTAATGTCAAGGGCAAAACAATAAAAGATAGAGAATTACTAATTAAGTTGTGAATTGTGGTTGTAGCACTTACCTTGACTCTTATTACTATTTGAAATTTGGTATTTACATTTTCTCTTTTGCATGTTTGTTGGCAGATGCATGCATTTGATATGCAACTCATGGAAATTATTTGTGGAATTTCCATTATCTGGAGAACTTTTAAATCAATCATCTTGCAAAAGAAGAAAACTTTTAGGGGATGTTATTCAGTTTGTTGCAGATGGAGCACCTTCTTCAGCTGACAAAAATGGAAGTATCTTATTGCATATCAAGAATTTTAAGGAAGACAGTGAATATGACATAAAGCACCATAACATTGAACAATTTAAGAAAGCTGCAGAATGTTTACTATCTTTGAACAATTCTATTGGAAATCTTCATCAAAAGAGCCTATTTCCATATAACCCCGAAGTTCTTTTGAGACGGTACATTGCTTAACAATGATTTATTTCTTATACACCTTCCACAGATAGTAATGAGCTTATTTCTTGTAGTCTAAGAAGATTTCAACAGTTATGCTGCCAAGAAAAGGGATTTGACCGACAGAAAATGAGTAATTACCCAAACTGCTTGAATCTTGTATAACCCTGGAAGCTTGGCTATCTCGTGATTATTAATGGTAATAGAATTAAATATTTGGTGAGTAGGCCTTTCATCTTGAGGGTTTTCAAAATGTTATACGTACCAGAAATTATTTTGTTGTCACGCTCAAATGTCAGTTTGCTGATTGAATGGGCCACTTTATGAAAACAGGTAGTCGTAGCAATGGTGGACAGAAAGGAGTGAAATGGCTGCTTGCAGTGTCTCAATATAAAATTGGGTCACCTCACATGTTTGAGTTTTCGATGGATCAGTTGATCTATACTTATATGCCATCTCTGAATAGAGTCTGGTGAGTGATAGCACGGATATCGGGTACATAGAATCTGAAATAGCGGAGTATAGTCCTATTACTGTTTCCATTCTTGAAGGTACTAGTCCATTCACTCGGAACTGCAACATGATATTTTCTTGGGAACCTTTTGTAATGTATCCTATTAGTAATCCAAGTTTTAACATGTTTTAGGGTGAGCATTGCTCTAATTCATTGGAGATTAATCCAACGACCGCTCCCTAGCTGGAGGGATTGCATGGTGCATAGCCAAGAGAAAAGGATTCAAGTCTGAAAGATTAGTCACATGCTTTTTTAAGGTTCAATGGTCTAATCATCATTAAACCATAGGTAAACATGTATTAATTAAATAGATCCACTTTCTTCAAGAGTTATTCTTGCTAAAATTGCTCTATTGAGTAACTAACTACTTGCGGACACCAAGTTTCATCAATTCAATCATATTAGTTTTTTTAGTAGATAAGTCTGCAAATTTTCATAAGTTTTAAAATCATTGCTCTATTGAATAACTAACTACTTGTAGACACCAAGTTTCATCAATTCAATCACTAAATTATTAGTTTTTTTAGTAGATAAGTCTGCGAATTTTCCTAAGTTTTAAAATCATTTGAGAACTTCAATTAATTTTATTTTAGCATATATTATAACTTTTAAAATTAAAGTAAATGTTAGCTTTAAAATTAGTTCTAAAATCCTGACCAAAAAAAAAAAAGTTCTAAAATACTTCCATGAGGAATTTACTTAATTTCGTAAAATTAATTTAACTGGACCTGTTCTGGCTGAAAACTTGGTATACTTTATCCACTCAATTATGGTTTGGGTGACTTTGTATTTATTAACAAAAGGATTATCCCTACTTGTTTAGAAAGAAAAAAAAGATTATACCAACCAACCATTTCATGATATTCTATTATTCCATATCATTAAGCCACTTGTAACAGAATAAAAAAAAATAATCCTTTAGTCACTTGTGACAATTCTCATTGGTATTAATCTTATATAGAAGTGCTAACAATCCACTCTAATATAATTTTCTCAACCTACATTCTTGAATTTGTTGAAATTCATGAGTCCCACTAAATCTTATAGGTCTCACAAAATATTAGTGGGACATGTACATAGAATTTTCAACCATTAAAGATTGTGTGTGCTAACATAATTTTAATATGATATTATTCCTTCTAATTTACTATCAATTAGCTACCTAGGTAATTATTTTTGACATATCCTAGCTAACTAAAGCACAAATTTTTTATTGAGTACCTTCTAAAATACTAAGGATCTGAATACACTTTTTTAAAAATAGTAGAAACTAAATTACATTTACACATAACCGAAACTATTAAAGAACATATTTCTAAAAATATTGTACATGTTAAGTTAACTGAAGTTAGTAAGTTTTTATTGAAAATAATAATTATTTATTGAAAAGTTACATATGAAATACAAAATGTATAAGTTCCAATGTAAATTTACTACTTTAAACTTCTTATAATATGCAAATTTGCACATGATAGAAAAACCCTTCTAAAATTTATAAAGATGTATACATGACAGAGAAGTTGCAAGCCACCTCAACAATAAAATTTCTCGCAGTTTCAAACATGCTGATTCCTTTATTTCGGACAAAAGTAAAATTCAAATCCAACAAATTAAGCTAAACCAGAATACTTCATCAATTCACAAATATTTTAAAGCTATCTGATTGAGAGAATCACATAGTTCTTGTGGCTTGCAAAGCATAGCCATATGATCTGCACCTTTGATCTCATATACATCATTAATCCCAGCATTTTGGATCATCCAGTGTTGAAATTTCAATGGAATTCCAAGGTCTTCATTACAAACAATAAAAGCAAGTGGAACTGATCCATAACCCTGTTTAGAGAAGTTATCTTGCTGAGCCAAGTCTTCCATAAAGAGGGACCCTGGCCTCAATAAAGTCTTGGCCAATTCAAGATCCTACCAAATCCAAGTATTTTGTTTCATCAGTATCGTTAAATTGTACTCCATTTTTAAATACAAAACGTGTCATGCTTCAGCATACAGTAGTTTAATTATATAGTACTTTTCTTTTTCTTTTGAAGGATATTATATAGTAGGCTTAATTGGATATTTGGTCCCCTAAATAATTATAATTTTACATTTTGGTCCCATAAGTTGTAAAACTCACATTTTGGTCCCCTTAGTTTTGCTCCGTCAGTCAAAAAAGTCCTAGACTGTTAACTTTAACTTTAAATGTCTAAAGTAGAACACAAACAATGTTGGTCTACCATATACCTTAATAATTCTTTTAATTTTAACCGTTCGATTTTTTTAATAAAAAAGTGACGGTTTGATCATGAAGTTCATCGTATCTTATGATATATCATCACTGTTTAATTTTTTCCTTCAAAAACAAAAACACACTACGCCAAAAATTTCTCTTTCTTTCCTTTTTCTTCTCTCTGTCGTGCAAGACAAAGAAGGTTTCTTCTCCACCATTGGTGCCACCATGCTACCCCCTTCCAGAGGTCGTAGAGCTTCCATATGAGGTTGTTCGACCAAACCAAAACCACCATTAAATTCCTCTCTTCTTCCTCTTCAAAAATCACCCATTTATTTTCTAGATCTGTGAAATTTCAAACACCCCAATCATCACCTTCTCTCTTGTTTTCCGGCCACCGCGAGCTACCATAAAAAAAACTAAATTCATCATCTTCTTCCTCTTGAAATCCTCAACAAAACCCTTATATTTATTTTACGACCTAAGTATCTTTGTTGTTGACCACCGCATCGGAGTTCACCTCCACCGTGCCGGAAAAGTGAGGAGCAGGATTTGGTTTGTTGCATTGTGAATTTATTGTGTTGTTCTTAATTTTTGTGTTATTCTTAATTTAATTTTATAACTGAATCTGGGTTTTTGAGAGAGGAATCTGGGTTGTTGAATTGATGATGATGATGTTGATGTGGTTGAATAAGTTAATGGTGATTGAAGAGGAAGAAGAGATGAAATTAACGGTGGTAGTGGGGTTGCCAAAGGAGGCCGGACGGAACATAACGGTGGCCGGAAGTGGGTGGTGGTGGTGTTTGAGGAGAGAAGAAGAGCTGTTGTTATTGTTACGTGAGAGAAGAAGAATTTTTTGTGTTTTTTTTTAAATGAGAAAAATGGAAAGAAAAAAAAAAAGGAAAAGAATAATCAAGAAAAAAATTTTGTTATTTTTTTTTGAAAAATGGATGAAAAAAAAAGGAAAGAATAATGATAAAATTTATGTTTTTTTCAGTTTTTTTTATATTTTTGATGAAGAAATTGGCAAAAAAATTAGCTACTGATGGTATATTGTAAGATACAATGGATTTTATGATCCAACAATCACTTTTTTATAAAAAAAGATCGAACGGTTAGAATTAAAAGAATTATTAAGGTCTGTGGTGTATCAACATTGTTTGTGCTCTACTTTAAACATTTAAAGTTAAAGTTAACACTCGAGGACCTTTTTGACTAACGGAGCAAAATCAAGGGGACCAAAATGTAAGTTTTACAATTTATAGGACCAAAATGTAAACTCATAATTATTTAGGGGACCAAATGTCCAATTAAGCCTATATAGTACTAGTACGAGACAAGGAGTTTGCTTTTAATTTAACGTGTAGTTACCTCAGTGGAGGAGTGTTGATAGAGCTTATTGGACAAGAATTTGGGACCAAAGAACATTGATGTTTTGTTTCCACACCGGCAGAATACAGTGTCCAACCATTCAGCCGCCGGGGTACTCTCAATATACTGTTAAAGTTTATACAAAAAATAATATTAATAATGGTGAAGAAAATTACTCCCTCAATTTCATATCTCTTCAATAATTAATGTTTAATTGAATTATAAAACGACAAAGTAGGAACACAAATTTTCTAAGACAATTAAGTAAACTGGAACACAAGTATTCTGTAAATGTGACAATTAAAAAGTAGGGAATGGGTATGGATTTAGACAAATCAATAGTTAATTTGAACTGAAATATAAAACAACAAGTAAGTAGGAATATTTACGTGCATACGTTGTGACTTGAATTTAAGTCTAAAATTCCACAATTGCTAAGTTATACGTAAATACAATTGTAAACCCTTATTGAGGTTTATGGTTTTTTCGGACCTTGCAAGAGATGTGCTTTCTCTAATCTATTTTTCTTTTATGAAAAAAAATCTTAATAAATCATATATTTATAAAACAAATGGATCACACATTGCAGTTGACATAAGTTATTAGGTCTTTTACTCACATAGATGTGATTTGTGATTTGTGTTCTAGCATGGAGTTATGCAATTGATAGATTATATATAAATTTTATTGCAAATCCTCATCGACGTTGGTGATTCTCCATACTTTACATAGGAGTGTGTCTATCCTAATCTAAAATTTGTTCTAAAAAAATGGACCACAAATTTAAATTAAGACAAATACTTGTTTTGTCGCAATCATAAGTAATTTTTATTTGACGCACACACAAATGATAAAAAGATAAAAGAAGAATGACTTAAATAATGTTATTTTACATAATTAAATAACATATGTATACCTAAATACATTTTATATATGGTGGTGATCAAATAGAGGATATGGTAGCTCAAGTGATTTTATCTAAAAGATAAAAGTTTGAATTCTTGCATTTATACCTAAACAAATGAATAAATATACTGTGGAAGTGTGGAGTAATACAGATTTGTTGGATGGCGATAATTCAAGGTGCCGACAAAACTTTCCAGTTTTTGTTTTTTTAACAAACAAAACTTTCCACTTTCGATACCATTTTATTGTAAAGGACAAATGCATTACTACTACAAGACACATATAATAAAACATAAAAAGGGGTAAAAAGCATATACTGTATATTTTTTAAGGGCAGAAGAACATGTAATAGAAAAAGGAAAAAAAAGGGTCAACAAGTCCTAGCCCACCAACAAAAATGTTAAATCTTTAGGTAGAACGTTATAATCTAATCTTCATATCTCTTTTAATTTTAATGCTTTGTAACACTCTTTAAATATTTTAAACTAGGTTATTAGTCTTTAAACAAAATTAAATACCTTAATTTTCAATACATTGAACACTCAAAATTTCATAAAAACTGCGTGAAAATAATTATTATTTTGTGGAGTAAACCACTAAATTGGTTCATGTCTTTGTACCAAATTCACAAATTGGTCTCTAACTCTATTAATAACTCAAAATAGTTTTGTCTTTGTCAAATGTTTCTCAAAATATTTCTTGTCTTTTCAAATGATTTACTAACGGAGGAACCTAACTGAGAAACATTTGAAAAAGACCGTGACCATTTGGAGTTATTAATAGAGTCAGGGACTAAATTGAGAATTTGATACAAAGATAGGGACTAATTTGATGGTTTACTCTTATTTTGTGATTTTTATTTTGATGAAATGAACTAGAAAATATTGTCAAAGCTTAGAAACAAACCTTTTCCATGACATAAGAAGCATTGTGCTCAATATCCGGCAGAAAAGCTGTTAAGAAAACACCAACATCAACCTTTTCTGGAAATTGTTCCATTGCAAGAGCTATGTTAAGTCCTCCCAGACTATGACCCACAAGAATCACCTTTTCATTTGGTGGAATTGTGGCCATTAGCTTCAACAATGGTTCAGAGTACTCTGAAAGTGTATCAACATCTTCAAGTTTCTTCAAGTTGGTTCCAGAAGCTGAAAGGTCAAGTACTGTGACCACATGACCAGCAGATTCTAAAAGTGGCTTGACCTTGTACCAACTCCAAGCACCATGGCAAGCACCATGTACAAGAACATAATGCTTCCTAGCAATTAAATTTTGTGTACTCATGATGATTATTGTTATTGTGGTTAATTCCTGCTTAATATGTTTTTCCCATCCTTATCCTAGAGTATATATAGACAATGAAAGAAGAAAAGTCAAGAGATTGGTTGATATTGACATTGTCCACCAAGTACGTAGGACCTAGCCTATTTAAAGGTTAACTCAATTCAGCTCGTTTAATAAAAAAGTCATACTTAAGTTTTTTATAAAGCCTCATAGGTATGTAACTAAATTATCAAATTTTGTAACCTTGACAACTCTCACGTACTTTATGTGTTCTTGTTATTTTTTTTCCTTTTTCTCTTTATATTGTTTTTTACTAAAAAAGACAGAAGAAAAAAGTTGTCATAAAATGGTTGTATAAATATCATTAATCAAAATAAATTGAGACAATAATGATATCACTTTAATTTTTGGTTATGATTCTTGAAAGTCAATTATTGGTAAAATAATTGATTTGTAACTGTAAGAAATTTAGGAGGATTGAATCTCATCCATTGATACTAAAATTTAATGGATGTCTCAGATTAAAATAACAAATGAGCTTTGGTAGCAATCCTCTTTGAGGTTGTTATAGAGATCATAGTGCTATTGTGAAGATATTGTAAAGATAACAAACATCAAGCTATGGTTCATGACTGGTTTCTGATATATCATTAGTTGCTTTCTATAGTTTGTGTCCCTTGAGGAGTTCCTGTTTGCATATATTTTGCAGGTATCATTTGTTGCTTTCTATAGTTTTGTTTGTAATCTTGTAGTGATCCTTGAAGCTCTTTTTGGCTGTGTTCTTGTATTATTGGGTTTAGGCTTAGTCACCTCGATATTCTCCATTAGGAAACTACCTTAATGAGTAATGAATTTAGGAAACATAAGGTTCTCTCCATTTATCAATTGACTGCATTTATGCGACGTAAAGTGAATAAATTTGAGATCAATGATAGTCGAATTGTGCGTGATGAAATGAAAAAATGATAGACTCATTTTCCGTGAACATAAATTATTTATTGGTAGACTCATTCTTTAGAATTGTTCCTGTTTATTATTTAACGAAGTTGGTTCTTATTGTAAATAAATAAACTTATAGTTGGTCTTAATGAACATAAATCAATTTAAAGAGACATTGTATTACAATGCAGAGGTCAAAATTCAAATCTCAAACACCTCAATTACTTCCGGTTGAAATTCTAATTATCATAATATTTGACGAAACAAAAACTTATGTTTGTCATCATTACATTCCTTCGTTGTCAAATTCACAAGTTTCTTCGGTCAATAAGATTGCTTTGACAATTCTTGTTGTTGTGAATTTGAAAAAGAATGCAAAGACGGATTTGTTATGCACGGCAAGGGATTTAGTTGTTGATGCCGAAGTCTGATGAATTATCCAATTTTAATTTGAAGACTGCTGATGTAAGGAAATACATTGGCCATTCAAATTCCCAACTATGAAGTAGGGTTAGAAATAGGTTGGACCAAGCTATGGTTTAAATCAAAATCTCAAAGACTTAGTATTTTAGGATTGATATGTTGTCTCTCGTAGAGTTTGAATTCGACATTTTAAAAAGCTATTAATTTACTTAAACGACCATTTTATATGAAGATATTTAAATAAACAATTTGATTTATGTCTGAACTAGACTAATGAAGTAAGAGTCAACCATTTTAATGAATATAGATTAATAAACTTAAATTATTGAAAAAGTTAACAAGTTTATAATTTAATCCAAAGTACAAAATTTAATATAATAATAATAATAGTAATAAAAAATATTATTTATATTTAGTTAAGTAGGTTGGTCAGGTAGATCTAAAAGGCTTTTTTATGACATGTGAAGTTGACAATTTTTTTTTAACTAAATTGGCTTTCGAAAAATCATTTGCGTTATCCATATAAGAAATTTTTTGTTTTCCAACAAAATTAATACTATGAAATTTTCAAATAATTTTTATTTTGTTTTTTTGTTTACCTATGTAACACATGGTTTTCATGAATACAAAATACACGTCTATTTTTTTTTTTTTAATTAGGGAATCAGATAAAACTTTATTACTTAAAATAACAATTTTACACCATCCTCGATGAGATTTTAATTTTGAACCTTAAAATTATAAGATTAAGCAAATTTTTATCATTGATCTAGTAGATCAGGTGCAATACACGTCTCACTAAGACGAACTTCAAATCAAATATTTTTTTCAATCAAATACACATGGCATTTGTGTAAAATTACCTATGCTTCTAGTGTTTTTTAAATATTTTATTTAAGCATCTAGCCAATGTTTAAAATGTGTTTTTCTTTGCTTAAAATGTGTTTTTCTTTGCGTTGCGGTGACTGTAGTACTATTTTCCGAGAAAAATAATGTATTTTGAAAGACTAAATAAAAAACGTTTACAAACTTAAATAACTTATTTGTGAATAAAATAACTTACATG
Source organism: Medicago lupulina (assembly GCA_958299785.1). Taxonomy (NCBI): domain Eukaryota; kingdom Viridiplantae; phylum Streptophyta; class Magnoliopsida; order Fabales; family Fabaceae; genus Medicago; species Medicago lupulina. The sequence continues at coordinate 18,448,258 of OY283143.1, read as the reverse complement.
ACTAATCTGTTACAAACCTCAAACTTAAAAAACTTACGTGTGAACAAAATAACTTAAGACTTATATGTAATCAAAATAACTTAAATGATCAATCTGTTACGAACCTCAAAATTAAAGGACTTTTAGTGTGATTTAGCATATTTTATAAGAAGTGTTTACTTTGTGAAAATATTTTTATTTTTTAAATTTGTGTTAAATTTACTACAATGAGATACTAGATTTTTGAATTGTAAAATTTAGGCTTAATTCGATAATTGGTCCCCTAACTAAATTGTTGTTTTCATTTTGGTCCCATAAGTTCTAAAATCAACGATTTGGTCCCTTTTCTTTTGCTCCGTCAGTCAATATGGTCCCTTCTGTCAAATGCTTGTGTTTCCGTTAGTTTTTGCACACGTGGACGATCCTATGTGGCTCCACCGTGGCACGTATATAAGGTGTAGCTCATATCAGAATCCCAAAATTAGGGTTCTTCATTTTCAATCACCTCTCTTTCTCTCTTAGAATTCCCCCATAAACCAGATCCAGATCCAGATTCTTAGAGTTCTTCCATTTTCAATCACCTCTCTTGCTTGAAACCCTAAATTCGAACCATCCTCCAATTCGAATCTGTTCGAATTCGAATCGCCACTATCTACTTCCCTTCTTGTTCTATTCGATTTTGAGAAATGTCAAATCATGTGGGTCAATCAGCTATGTCTGTAGGTTCGAATTTGAGAAAAAGAGCAATTACGGAATGCAGGTGTGGAGAAGAAACAGTTGTTCGAACTGTTACAGATACCTACAATCCAAACTGTGGCAAAAAGTTCTTGGGCTGCAGAAACTACAAAAATCAATTTGACAAGGGTTGTAGTTTCTTCAAGTTAGTCGACGAAGAGTTATGTGATGACAGAGATTTGAAGATTGCAAAGCTGGAGAAAAAGAATACAAAACTGAAGACTGAATTGGGGAAGACCAAATCTTGGCTTAAGATGTCAATTATCTTAGGATTGTTATGTTTTGGAGTTTGCCTAGTTTTAGGAACAATACAATTATGCAAGCCGAATGGAAATCTGAGTAATGTTTATTTGAAATAGGAAGATTGTTAGAACTATGTTTTGTACTTTTGGTTGGTTGTGTAACCTGGACAAGTTTGAAATGAATGAAAAATGTTGATTTTCCTTGAAGTTGTTGCTTAAAATGTTGTGTAATTTGATATGAAAGGATGAAAATGTATGTGAAAATGTAGCTTTGTATTGAACAGAAATTTGGTGATTGAAAATGCAAGATGTTTTAGACTGTCAATGAAAACCTAATTATGCACTTATGATTCAGATAAAATTACTAAGCAATACAACTTGGAATAATACAATCAGTAGGAGCAAAATCTGTAATCACAATAATGGTAACTAAGAAAGAAGGACTCAAGTAAATCAAATTGGAACATTTCATAAAGTATTGATCCATACCATAATAATAGGATTTGTAGCAACATAGTCAGTGTCATGAGTACATCAAAATAAAGCTACCATTACATCAAAATAAAACCTAAACCATATGAGACACCCAAGTACTTGGTCATTACTAAACTTAAGCATAATAGGTTCTAGATTGTATCATGCACTTAGGCATTACAACAAAATATATGCACTTAGGCATTACAACAAAAAATATGCACTTTATAGCATTTCTCTATTGCTGGCTTGAAGCTGAACCCTTGCCTCTAGCAGTTCTCTTCTTCTTTTTTGGGTTGCCTGGTTGTGTTGCTGAAACATGTTGCTTGCCCTTCCTTTTCCTGGTATTTGAAGATGGTGCAGGTGCAGTTGCAGTTACAGCTGCAGGTGCAGCTTGTGGAGGCTGCACTGATCTTCCTTGGCTTGAGGATGGTGCAGTTGCAGCTGCAGCTTGTGGAGGCTGCACTTGGCTTGAGGATGGTGCAGTTGCAGGTGCAGCTTGTGGAGGCTGCACTGATCTTACTTGGCTTGAGGATGGTGCAGTTGCAGCTGCAGCTTGTGGAGGCTGCACTTGGCTTGAGGATGGTGCAGTTGCAGCTGCAGCTTGTGGAGGCTGCACTGATCTTCCTTGCCTTGAAGGTGGTGCAGTTGCAGTTGCACCTGCAGGTTGTGGAGGCTGCACTGAAGTTGTTGCATTAGGTACATTTGCAGGTTGTGCTGGATTCTGCCCTGTTGTGCCTTCAGATGCTGGTGGAAGCTTGCAGGTGGACTTATTATGTCCACTCTGTTTACATCTACTGCACTTTATACCCCACTTAGCTCTCTTCATCTGATTGGTATCAAGCATTTCATTAGCATCCTTGTTTCTCTTCTTCTTTGGCCTGCCTGGTTGCCTTTTGATTGGTGGTGGCAGAAGATCAGCATATGATGTTCTTTCCCATAAACACTGCCCATTAGCTGGGTAGATGACACTGTTGTAGCATGCAGCATACCTTTCTTTCTTGAAACAATCAGGAACAAAATCATTGATGTTCATGTCCTGGCTCTTAATGCAGGAAATGGCATGACAGCATGGTAAACCTGTCAACAACCATCTCCTACAATCACATTCCCTCCTAAGTAGATTGACAGAATACTTCTCAGTTAATGAAGCAATGCGTCTGACTTCAGAATCATACTCACTTGCACGCCTAAATAAGTTAACAAATTGACAAGCAATTTCAGGGCACAAATTAACCAACCAGTAATTATATTAGCATAAACATATAATTGACAGTAGCTATATGAGATCACGTACCTAACCAACCAGTTATTGGTGATATTTGATTCTCTTACAATTCTTTTTTTGATGTTAGGCAACACTTCATCTTCATATCTAGCAATTTTTTGCCTATTTGCTTCCCATCTCTCCATCAGGTACACTCTGATTTCTTCAAACATAGTGACTACTGGTTTTCCTCTAGCAATGATAATGGTGGAATTGAATGCCTCAGGCATGTTGTTCACCAGAGTATCACATAGTGGTCCACTTGTAAATCTTGACTTGCTCCAATGCCTAGCTGGGATTTTCTTCAGATACTCATATGCTCCTTCACTTATGGCTTTAATCTCATTCATAGCATCATTAAATGCATTGTCATGTGATGCCTTTGCTGCTTTCCACATGAGCTCTTTCAATTTCTTACCAGGATATTTCTTCCCGAAGTTGTTGTACAGATGCCTCACACAAAATCTCTGATCCACTCCAGGAAGTAACTCATCCATAGCAGGTAGAAGACCCTATACCAAATTAGTGAGTGTTAAAACAGGAATTGAATAAGCTTAACACAGAAATGAGCTGAATAAATAAAAATTATTTACCTTTTGTTGGTCACTGATAAAAGTGTAAGTCATGCACAATCTAGGTCCACCTAAGTCAGCAATGAGCTGCTCCAAAAACCATTTCCAAGATTCTTTTGTCTCCCCTTCAACCAATGCAATTGCTATTGGAAGCATTTGATCATTTGGGTCCCTTCCAATAGCAGAAAGTAGTTGGCCACCATAGTACCCTTTTAAAAAACACCCATCTAGTCCTATTATTGGCCTACACTTGAAAAAACTTTCCTTGCAGCCTTTTAAACAAACATACATCCTTTGGAAATGGGGAGAGAAAACAGCAGCAGGATTCTCAAGGTCTTCTTCACTTCCATGGTAAGGTTGAGTGGTAATAGAAACACTAGATTCTCTGTTAGACCTCAACAACTCATGTGCATAGTCATAAAGCCTGGTGTACTGCTCCCTAAAAGAACCATCCACCAGATCAATTGCTTTGCTTCTAGCTCTGTATGCCTTAGTGAAGTTCACCCCAATACCCCATTTTTCATTAGCTCTTTCCACAATTTTAGCCAACTTCAGTTCTGGATTTTCCTTCACCCTACTATGTAGCTTGTTACCCAACCATTCTGAATTCATCAACCTTATCTTAAACTCCCTAGTGCAGGTATGCTTCCCCCCCTTTATCCTCCTCAATTGCCATGTTTCTTCATTTGGTATCTTTGCCAAATATAGCTCCCTTGCACAACCAGGTTTACATATAACCCTCACTCTCCTTTTATCACTCTTCTCAAACTTCATAGCCCTACCAGAATGGACTGCATAAGTTCTCACAGCATCTTGAAACTGCTTCTTTGACACAAAATATGTCCCTGCCTCCCATTCATAGTCTCTCATGTTTTCAGGTTGCTTGAAGGTTGGAAACTTATGCTTGCTGCCTATATTTTCTTCCTCATCTTCAGTTTCAGCACCACTATCCAATTCATCACTATTATACTCCTCATCATCACTTAAACCTCTATCCCTCACTATGCTTGACTGACCAGGAATCTCCTCACCATTTTCATTTCTGTTGACTTGATGAGCTAAGACCTCATCTTCAAACACAGGCTCATTGCTCTTTTGTTTTTGTTTCTTTGGTCTTCCCCTTTTTTTCTTGGCCTTACTACCACTAGCTTCTCCTACAGTCTGAGCCCCTTCAGTTGATTCCCCAACAATTGTAGAGGATGGACCAGCTTCTCCCTGACTTGATTCACATACAGTAACAGTTGATGGACCTGCTAAAACCTCATCTTCTTTCTCTGCTAAAACCTCACATGCTTTATCTGCTTCTTCAACTACTGCCTCACCAAAGTTATCTTCATCCCCAACCTCTTCCTCTGAGTCTCCAAAGGACACTTGCAGAGCACTATCTTCCTTTTCCTCATCATCATAATCTTCTAAGTTAATATTAAGCCCATCCCTCACTGCTTCATCTAGTCCAGTTGTGTTTCCCTCCTCACCAGCAACACTTATGTCATTATTTACTCCCTCAACAAACTCAGTGGACCTCTCCTTATTTGTTTCATTCACACTAGTGGGACCCCCATCAATTATAATATTCTCCTCAGTTACTCCACCATGTGCCCCATTGTTTGTCCCACCATTGGCCCCACCATCCATATCACCTTCAATTACCACATTACCCTCATTCAACTCATTTCCATGCATATCATCAGCATTTCCCTCATTTTCCACCATGTCAACACCATTTCCTTCATCCACAACATTTCCTCCATTTTCTTCAACCACTACAGGGTACTCAATCATAAGAACACCACCATTTTCCACATCATCTACAATTTCCTCCAAAACAACTCCAGCATTGGGAATAGGAAAGTCACTGGCTTCATCTAAAGGGTTAAGGTCTCCAAAGGCTCGTGGGTCTATACAGTGTATTACATAAACATGAACCAGCTTATCCATTTCTGCTATATCTTTCATTCTGCTACAACCATGGTCATCCCTCAACCTAATCAAGTTTTCCTCTACATAAGGGTCATGGTACCAAAGGCTCGAAAACATGGGGCCTCCTAGTCTCTTAATAGTTGCTATCAAAGAAAAATAACTCCAGTAATCTGGCTCAGCTTCTAACACAGTTTGTTTTCCAATATATTTGGTATGGTGAAATTCAACAAAAACCCCCCCATGATGAACCACAAGCATAAACCTTCCTTCTAACTGTTACAAAATCAAAACAAACAACTCTACTCAGTAAACAACAAGATTAAAATGAGTTGCAGTTCATTTAATTTCGAAATCCTAAACGATAAACAGTTCATTAAAAAATTGTTATTTTTTGAAAACCCTAACCCGAAACCAGATCCCAAACCCAGAAACCAGCATGAAAAACCAGAAACCATACCCCTAAACCGGAAATATGAACAAACCCTAAACCCTAAAGCAAAACGAAAGAGAAATAAGGCTTACATCGACAATCGGACCCTCAAATTCGGGATCTTCTGCAGCCATTTTCGTCTTCAGCTAGCGACAATGACCTTCTTCTTCCTCTTTGTTTCAAATGAAACAGCTTTTTCTTCTTCTTCTTCGCTCCCTCTCTCTCTAAAACCTTTTCAACTTTCTAAAACCAGTTTCTCTCTCTACTTCCAAAAAACGCCTTATATACGTGCCACGGTGGAGCCACATAGGATCGTCCACGTGTGCAAAAACTAACGGAAACACAAGCATTTGACAGAAGGGACCATATTGACTGACGGAGCAAAAGAAAAGGGACCAAATCGTTGATTTTAGAACTTATGGGACCAAAATGAAAACAACAATTTAGTTAGGGGACCAATTATCGAATTAAGCCTAAAATTTATATGCATTATTTTTTTTAGAAACAATAAGAATGTTTAAAAAATGCTTTTGTTATTTTTCAAAAACGTAATCAAATGCACAAAAGTGGGGTGTTCGAATTCCCACCCCTTACATATAATAAGTAATACCTCTATAAACTGAGTTTTTTTTTTTTTTGGTGGTGTTTAATGTTCGAACCCCAGATCTTGCATATATTTTGCATTATCCATACCAACTGAGCTAAGCTCACGATGACCCCTACCAACCGAGCTAAACTCATGAGGATGAATTTCACTTCTTCTTATTATTAACAAGTTAAAAGAAAACTAAAAATGTTTTAACAAAATAAACCGTTTAAATTCTCTTCATAATTTATTCAGTTTTAAAAATGCGCGATAAAATCACTTTTGAACATACAACTATGATATTCCGGAAGGATCTCACCAAATCTTGTGATCCAAGTGCGTAGTACTTTTCTGAGTAAATAGTTCTGTGAATTGTTGTTATATATGGTGGGCACTTAAGACACACTATAATCCAAGGATGAAGAGAAAAACGTGACTTTGAAATATGCATGTTTTAAAATTATTGTTTTATCTTCACTCTTAACTCACTTTTTCAAAGGAAATAGTTTTGTCATATCATTTGTTTTTTGACATTTTTTATTTTTAATATAAGAGATTGTCGATTTTCTACAAATAATTTAAAAGGTTATATATAACAATGTTGTGTTTCTTAAATCTATGACTATGAATATTGTTTTTAAAATAATTTTGTCGGTTCAAAGGGTTATACACCATGTCATTTACTTTTAAAATAATTTATAATTATCTTCCTCCAAAGAATCTTCTTCACTACACACATATCTTTTATAACAAATTTTTTTATTGATGACTTCTTAAGATTGGTTATAGTTGACTTTTTTTACCAACAATAAACATATCATCAACATACAACAAAAGTACAACAAATTCTCAATTTTTATAAGAGTTTGTCTAATATGTGTAATATTGCACATATTAGAACAACTAAAAGGAGAATTTTTTTATTGAAAAACAACAATTATTTATAAAAAAAAGATACATATTTAATATTAATACACAAATCTACACATGTTAGAAAAAACCTATTTTTTATAATTCTTCACAAACATACAATGATATCCTAACATCATTGTGAATTTATGTTGGGTCATGAAGAAATCAAACTTCTTGTAACATTGCTCGGGAGCTTGCATCATGCAACAACAACTATTCTTCAAGTGGCATACAAGGTGTTATTTGCTTGGTTTTTTTTTTGTTTTTGTCAAGTAGTCTAATGGCTAGAGCTGTGGAGAAGTAAAGTGTTCGGGGTTTGAACCTCGACCTCTACATATAATATGCAATATCTCTACCAATTAAGCTAAACTCACAGAGATAATTATTTGTTTGGTTTAACGAAACCTTAGGATGCTCCGTAATTTTCTTAGTCATATTTAATTGAGTTCTTTAATTTTTATTTAAACTTATTTTATAATGAATAGTGCATATTTCTAAAATAAACAATAATGGTAATGTCATCGATATTGTAATAAACAATTAAGCATAGCCATGTTATATCCACATCATTAAAGATTACTCCACAACGGCAAAAATAACACCAAAATACGAGCGGGGTGGAAATTCTAAAAAAATTGTAAAAGAGATGAATCAAAAACCTAGTTTTTAAAAGGGGGAGTAAAACTTCAACTTGTTCAAAATAAAGAAAGAAACCAAGAATACATGTAAGTCTTCTAAAAAATTTGTAGAAAATTGCTTTTCTGACGTAGGAAACTTCCTATTGACACAAGTAAATGACGTTTTTACCCCAACGGCAGTTAACAACCGTTAGCCTAAGCGCCGTCAGTTAACTGTCGCCGGCTCCTCCAACGGCTGTTAACTGTCGCTGGGCTCCTCCAGAGGCAGTTAACTGCCTTTGGCTTTGCTGCTTTTTATTATAATTTTACGCGTTTCAGTCGAAAAATCAAAATAAATCGAAACGTATTCAGAATTCTATGAAATTTTACAGACCCTATATATATATATATATATATATATATATATATATATATATATATATATATATATATATATATATATATATTAGAGCTGTCTGCAAAAAACCAGATCAAAATTCAATTTCGAGGTCGACGTTTTGATGTTTTCGTGTCTTAAATTTTAGGCGTGTTAAAAATTCATATTTAATCCGTCTCTTGTCGAAAAATTCAAATTTTTTGTGGAAGATGTTATTTTTTTGTTCTAAACATGAGTGCAAAAAAGCGTGAAAAAGTTCAACCTCTAGGACACTTTTTCGGACTCGCACTTGAAAAAAATTGCGATTATGCATGGTTCGGTCAAAAAATCGAAATAAATCGAGACTTAGTCGAATTGCTACGAAACTTTATAGACACCTCTATAAAAATACATATAGATGATGTGCAAAGTTTCGTAACATTCCGAATAAGTGTCGATTTTTTTTTTATTTTTTCAATTGCGAATTTGCACGTTTCGGTCGAAAAAATAAAAAAATTGAGACTTATTCGGAATGTTACGAAACTTTTCACATCATCTATATGTATTTTTATAGAGGTTCTGTAAAGTTTCGTAGAATTCTGAATAAGTTTCGATTTATTTTGATTTTTCGACCGAAACGCGTAAAATCATAATAAAAAGCAGCAAAGCCAAAGGCAGTTAACTGCCTCTGGAGGAGCCCAGCGGCAGTTAACACCGCTGGAGAAGCCAGCGGCAGTTAACTGTCGGCGCTTAGGCTAACGGTTGTTAATTGTCGTTGGTGGTAAAAACGTCATTTACTTATGTCAAAAGGAAGTATTCATTGTCAAAAAAGCAATTTTCAAATTTATAACCCCCTAGTCCGAGTTTGTTAGATTTCTAGATTCACCCCTAATCTTCACCCAAAATCATAAGAAATTGGGTATACAAATCATCTCATTAATACGTTGCTCAACATTCATTTTTCTAAATCTAATATGATACTTTTAACTCACACTTAACACACCAACGAGTCATTTGACACTAAAGTGACAATAGTGTATTTGCCCTTTCTAATCAAAGTGATTACATGTAATAAATTACTTTCAACCAAAACTCAGCGGTAGCTCCCTACCCAAAATAAATCTGGAAAAACTCGTCAACTAGCCCTTAAAAGCTTAGCTATAAGAATGTTGCAAGCTACTGAATGGAGGGAGCACCAACTTAATCGAAGTCCCTAATCAGTATGAAATATACTCCCCCGCATCCTGCGCCATTTCCTAATTAGAGAACTCATTGGCATTGCACTTAAGTGACTATGGAAACTTTGAACTTTCTTTTACATGTGTGGGCACTTCGAGCCTACTGTTTTGTAACTATGAGGAACACATGAGGCACACTTTGCATGATATTCCTGTTTCTTTTTCTGTTAGCCCTGCAATTTTCCAGAGAAAAAGACTCTAGTAATCCAAATTCGGTCGAGAGATAAGTAAAATCTAACTAAGAATTGTTCCATTCAATAATCAAACTAAGGTTCTTACAAACAATCTGTCCTTAAATGAGGCTCGTTAACCATTTAAACTTAATCACTTGGTTATTTTGTACGCTACTATGTCTGTCACATGTTAGTGAAGTGTTTGCCTTATGAGACATCGAGGCATGTTTGGAAGTTGGAACCTATTTCCTCCCTTTCCTCTAGTGTTTCAAGATCAGGCAAAAGCTGATATGGAGATTCATTAAGTAATTGCTTAGAATTATACGGGGTTCACAAACTCAAGCAGATATATACAATGTAAAGTAAATGATTTGGAACTAGCAGACTTATCTACAGAACTCTGAGCTCAGGAGAGAAGACAATGAAATACATACAATATCATGACAATTGAGATTTAGAAAGGAGAAGTATTTGAAAAGGCAAACGGCTCATCTAGCTCTTATATATTCTTTTTTTATTTACAGAAACATTGAACCTAGCCTTCTCCTCTAGCTTTCTTTAGCACAAGATTTCCAGCTTCAACATAAGAACAAGAATCCATTTAATCCCACAAATTGTTCTATAAACTCTAAAGATCAACTTAGCATTGTTGGATGCCCAGTTTGAAGCATTCTCTTGATCATGTCCATCCCAAATGCAGAGTCCGATGAACTGGGTAAAAACAGCAGTGTTAACTTGGCAGATTTAGCAAAATTGAAAAGAAGTACATGAAACTAAAACTTATCAAGCAAGATCCCTACCGTAGAAATCTTTTCATCCAATACATATGTTCTCAAAATTTTGGCTTTATGCGAGAATTGCTGATTAATCTTACCAGCCAATAAGTTATGTTTTGATTATGTCTCTCTTTTCAAAAAAAGATCTTTATTTATTGTGTCATAGAGTTCACTAAACAAAGTAGATATTGCCAGATGCTTAATGGCACTTCAGCGGTTCAGCCAAGCAAGTTCCACAAACCAGGGCAGATATCATACAGTTGTTTTGTAGAAAACCGGACCCTAACGAACATCAAACTTGTTGATTTACAGAATTCTTTTCCAATGGCTCAACATGTCAGTAACTATGAGTAAATAAGTGACATCAGAATAGGTGATAGTGAAGGCCTGGAAGACTATGATTGCAATACCTATACCTATCATACAACAATTAGGACCCCCCCTCCCCCATCACTTTCCTCTTGCTTAAACTCTCAAATTCTAGTTTTTTACTCCACATTTAGAAATTGAATTGAATGAATCATTATAAATCTTCTACTCGAACTTTCCAACCAAAAGAATCAAATTTCACATCCTACAAAATCCTTCAAATTTTATCAAATTTCCACTAAATTTCTAAACTTCGAAGTTTTTTCAGATCCCAAATCCATTAAAAACATTCAAATATTTGAATCGAAAATGAAAATTTAGAGATTTTAAAAAGAAAGAAATTGGCTGTCATTTATTGAGAATAGAGGGTCTGAAAGTACAATTAAACCAAGTATAAAATATCAAAGAGCCAAGCGACTGAAAAATAGAGGTTGAAAAAGCCATGGTAGTGAGTATAAGCATTTGACTACAAAGAACTCAAACTATACATAAAACATGCTCTTCAACCTAGTACCCACCACCTAACAATAAGGGGATTTATAAAAAAATAATATTTTCCAGAGTTACAGCCTTTTAAATTTAAAGCCCAATCTGGATATTTATTTCCATAACAATACAAACTTGAACCGGGTTATTTTTGTAGTCCACAAAAATATGTTAATGGGATCACAACGCTGTGCAAAGCATAATACTTGCATTGTTTAAATGATTAAATGTCCTACTTTACTTCATTTTTTTGTGCTACAACTCCTCACAGAAGCATCGGAAAAACAAGGAAATAGTGGAGGGGAATTCTCATCACTGTTAAATGTGTATTATCGGAAAACTACTGTCAAATTTTGATACAAATACGATTAATGAGTAACAGAATATCGGCTGTACACAAAGTAACAATGATGTCTGCACTAATTTCAATCAACATAATAAAAGCATTTAAAATTTACCAAGCTCACTAGCACTTCCTTCAAAATAGAATTTATCATTAACTTCCATGCAAATGTCCACCAACCACTAAGTATACGACATTCGCATCCCAACACCCACAACAACTTCATTAAAACAAATTAAATAAGGATTTCTAAGCAAAGATTAAGAAAATGACGGCGAAGAGGCGGCTTGTTTTCAGCAAAATTTAAATTCTATGAACATTAAGATGATGCAATGCCTCTTAAAAAATATGTGTTACTTAACAATATTCATGAATATGTAAATTGGATTGACGCTAGGGTGATCCATTGAAAACATAGGTTGCAGTAAAAGACTACAACCATTTAGAGTGAAGTTTTTTCAAAATAGCGTTTCTACTTCTTTTCTGGGGGGTGGGTGGGTGGGTATTTATCTATTCTTATTCACAACCGTCCTAGGTATGTTTTCACGCATTCTACTCAATAAGTGCTCCATTAATTTTATCTTGTACATTTATTCCAAAAATTAATATTTTCTTGGAAGTTCAGTAGTCCACCTTAGCATTCTCATATCCACTATACTTTTTCTTTTTTGGTTGCACTTGAATGGGTAATATAAACTACAATATAGGATTGCTGACCTAATAGTTTCATAGAGTTCTCCTTTATGTTTGATAGGCAAATCATGACCACAAGCAATTTGTTCATCCACCTTGAATCCTATATCTGATTTCCCAAAGATGGATCAAAAGATACCAAAATTATACAAGTTGTTGTATGGTGTTATACTCAAATTTGACCTTTAAAGACAACAACACATCGTTACTACATTCAGCATCCAACAAAGCAGAACAGTCATCCCGGATCAAAGATATCAAAATATGAAGAATATATATGAGATGCATAATTTCAATGGGATATGATTGGGCAGAGTATACAGAGCTTACCTAGGTATTGTAATTTCATAGGGAAATGAAATAGCACCCTCTAGATTTGGTATTGGCGGAACATGATCCTTCTTCTCGTTGACGAATTTAATTATTTGAAATAAAACCTCACGAAGTGATATTTCAAGTGCTGCACTTCGAGCATTTCTATCCTCCAATGCTCCATCTACTCATAAGAAACATGACGAAAGCGACAAATAAAGAGTGAGGATGCCAGAAGGAACTACTTACACAGTAGAAGTGAAATATGAAAGAATTTAGTTTATCGAACAAGGAAAGAAACTGCACCTCCTGGATCAACAAATTTAGAATGATGAGATTTGCTAGAAGGCGATTTAAAATGCTGGGCTACATTCAGATTAATATACCATTGCTCCCAATACAAACGTTCAATCTTGTTACTGAACCAAGATGCCTGTTTGTTTTTAACCTCATAGAAAGATAAGCATATCTGCATCATCAAATTCAGAACCCTCTAAGAAAACTTGATTACAATTAAAGCAACTTCCTTGCCCTATATGCCTGTTTATTTTACATCAACATTTCAAAAAGCATTTCCGTAAATACATATCATAAGATTGAAACAAAATGCTTTGAACAATGAATAAAATCAATAACAGAATACTCCACTCCTTTCATTAAAAGCCATTGGACTGCTAACATGACTAAATCGTCCTAGGTGATTTTTCACATCTTCTACTAAATAAGCACTGCTCTAATTTTCTCTCAAACATTTATTTCAAAAGCTAATCTTTCTTGAAAGTGCACTAAGCCACCTTAGCATTCTCATATCCAAAACAGTTTTTATTTGGTTTGCGCTTGAGTTATGTAAAAATTCTCCTCCATGTTTGATAGGCAAATCAATATCAAAAGCAACTTGTTCATTCATCTTGAATCCTATGCGTGATCTTCTTCAAACATGGATCAAGTGATCCCATAATTATACAACTTGCCGTATGATGTTATACTTAAATTTCACCTTTAAAGACAACAACACATCGTCATTACAATCAACATCCAACCAAGCAGAACGATCATTCTGACTCAAAGATATAAAAAATGAAGTCCAAAATGATGTATTTAGACAAAATAAATAGATCATGGTTTAAGAAAAGTTTTTTGTTATCATTTACTTTTACTTAAGCAAAATTGTCATCTAACTTTCAATCTAGAACTGACCATAAATTCAACCCTAACTATGTGAACACGGCTCCGAACAGTAAAAATCCACAAGCAAATATCTAACCTGACTCTTTTTGTTTGGATGTTTCTCCACCCAACAAATAAACTGCTCAATTTTCTCTTCTATTTTGTTTTCAACCTCCACCTCTCCACATTGCACCTACACAACAAAAAGCTTAGCACAATTTACTAAAAAACTGGAAATTGAAATGTTATTGTAAAAAATACAAATTTTGTACCACCTTCCGTGTTCGACAAATGTGATTACATTCAATTGTTTGTGAAATGACATAATTCAATGTAATCACATGCTTCGGTGATGGACACGTGTCAGACACCAGACACGTTTTCAATCAGAAGTGTCAGTGCTGCAAACAGAGATTAGGATAGGAATAAAAATAGAAATTAAAAACGTACATAGGTAACATCAAAGAGTTCCAAGTCTACATCTTTGGGACGCACAAGACCTAACGCACGATGAAAAATAATGGTGTGCAATATACATCGTAGAATTTCGCGAATTTCAAAGTGTTCGAGTTCCTGCAAAAAAGACGAGAAATTGAAAAATGATTAAGAAGGGGAGGTGCGAATAGTAGAAAAAAAAGGGGTGAGAGAAGAAGAAGAGGTTTACGAGTTCTTTGAGGTGGCAAACTTCACAGTTCATAATTGGATGAAACCCTAGGTTGATTGTGGAAGAGGAGGAGTGATCGTGTGGATCGGAGAAGAAGAGGAATAGCGTGTGTGAAGTGTTTAGAAGAGACTTAACTTGCAACTGTAAGCAATTTGCCAATTGCTTGCAATCAGATGAAGTAGATAGAAATTTGCCAATTTCGTCCATATATATATATATATATATATATATATATATATATATATATATATATATGAGTTTTTTTATCATACGTAAATTTACACATGTTAAGAAATTTAAAAATAATACTAGACAATATAAAAATATTGGACAAATTTCTAAAGTTGAGTAAAAAACAACTTAAAATTGAGTTTTTCAATGAAAGAAATTTGATTTTTAAAATGGTGGATTAATGTTGATTGCTATCATAAAAATATTTATTTTATTAAAATATATTAAAGTGTGTGCATATTTAATTTTTAAGGGGCCATAGATTTACGATCACTGACTTTTTATATTGTCTTTCATTTTTTTCTTACTTTTTATGCAGATGTGATATTGTGACAATTAAGCAACAAAATATGAAAAAACATTCTCAAAGCATTGTCCCCGTCAGTGACAATGACTTCGAGAGTGACATCCAAAGATTTCAACAAACAATTACACCTCTATAGATCTTAAGTGGCGTTATCTTCCTTCTCAAGCATATATAAGCAAATGCAGTAGAATATATCAACTTGGTAGAAGTGACATCGACAAACTGAAGCAATGGAAGACGATATGTATTGGTTTTATAAGTGGAATCTATCACAAGAACAATATAAAAAGTGTTAAACAACTTGATGTAATTCGGATTAACCTAGAAAATATCTTTGAATAAGCAAACTTCATATAGTGATGCGTATACTTATCTTCAACCAAACATTTCATTAGATGTTGAATTTATGATCTTGGACTCTTGACAGACTGCTTATGCTCACGACATGCAACTTTTAAATATGTTTGATAGTAATTGCACTTCGACGATTTCTATTACGCAAAGTGGTCATAATATTTATTTGAAGGACCATTGAGGTTGTCAACTCAAGAACAAGTTTATTCTCTACCGATCTTGGACGTCCAAAATTTTTATGACATTGAAAGGTTTGAGCCATCTCATGGCTATGTTCTTCGTCCTCAACTTCAAGGCTCCAATCACCAACACTCAACAAATAATCTCTCACTCAAAACAGACAATTACATTTCACCGAACCAACTATTTTATGATTGGATAACTTCTTGAACATAGTATAGGAACCACCTCTTTCACATATCAATGTAACAAATTGTGTTTCTGCCATTTCCTTTATTATATGATTTTCCAATAACAACCGTAAATCCTAGCTTCGTTGCTTCATCTTGAACCCACATCAACAAATTATCTAGTGAAGTAATGGGTGATGTTTCATCTTCCCATAATCAGATATTATCTTCTCATAATGAGAAAATGGTGAAGGTGATGTCTGATCCGAAGTGGGAAAACATGCTCTGAATTATATAATTCGAAATGTTATTTAAAAAAAATGGGTACTTTGCAAGATAAAGGGATTTAAATGCAGAAACATACATTTCAATTTTATAATATGAAAAGCTTCAAATATGTTTTGGATTATAAAATCCGAACAGAGTAAAATAAAAAAAGCAGAGGACGCGAAGAAGTCTGAGGGGTGGAAAAGTAAATTCTCTTGATTCAAGCTGCTGAAATCCACTCTTCATGTTAGGCCCAATAAGTTTATAGCTAGATCCAACCCTCAGTTAGATCACCCTACCCAAATAACTTAAATGATTACTTTTCTCACCCTACCCATTTCTTGCACGCTTTTTTTTTTATTTTTTTTTTAACGAAAATGCCTTTGTGATTTTTGGATTTTATAATCTGAATTGAGTTTCCTTTGTTATAGGGTAAAAAAAAAAGTTTTTCACCAATTTGAATTTTATAACCCGAAAACCTCAAAAAATAGGATGCGTTCCTTGTTTTTTCGGGATTATAGAATACGAACACCCCCTAAACACCCTTATTTAAGGGAAAAACAGTTCGGATTATATAACACAAATTATGACCATATTTGTAATGGATAACCATTTTAAGGACCATATTAATCTTTCTAACTCCATCCATTTGTTTTAAGTCATTGTTAGCTGTTCCAAGTTGAAAATCTAGTTTTCGGGCTACTTTATCGGATTGTTCCGAAGACTTCTTACGAGACTCTGCCGCTCAAAATCTAAAATTTTATCGTTTATACTGTAATTTAATAAATTACAATAGTTTTTTTTGGTTACACATAAATTACAATAGTTTAATTCTAATTAGTTATTAATTTTAATTATTAAATTTGTGCATTAATTTATTAATGACATTGTTAAAGTGTTAAACTAATCTTATTGATTTTGTAAAAGACAATCAGATGTGGTTATCTCATAAAAAAATATCAAATGTGACCTTTAATACTTTGCTTGCAAGGGTACAATTGAGAAAGATTCAAAATTATAATCTCTCTCCTCGTTCTCTCGTTTCTTATTCTCATTAGATTAAGAATTTGTTTGTGAGTTGTATTTTGGAAGGGACATTTGCCACATGTTGTGGGTTCAATCCCCACAAATGATATCAATATTCCAGCCTAACATTTCTTACATTTTGGGGTCTTGTATGGTAGGACAACATTTGAATGAATACAGAAGTGTGATTGTTTATAAACTACTACTTTTGATCTTGATTTCGAAAGAGTTGTGTTATTTGAACAACAATTTTATTGACAACTTTTAGGACAATAATAAATTTAGAAGGAAAATAATGTATTAACACAAAAACCAAAACAAAAGAAAGAGAAAATAAAATTATAATATGAGTGTGAGAAAGAAAATTGTCACAACAATTATGAAAAAAATAGTTGTACAAATATATTTCTCTTTTGAAATGATGTCGGTCTTTTATGCGTGAGTAACCAATATTTTTTTTTGGTAGAATGTGAGTAACCAATTTAAAACATGCATGTAAGAGAAAAAGAGTGAAAGGTCCCTGGATACATACTTATATTATACAAACTTTACTTGCACATGCTCACAAATTTCAAATAACTAATATAACTGTCAGTTTAAATAATACTATAACCATATAGAGATTCAGTCAGCAGAAGAGAAGAAAAAAAAAACTACATTATCCGATCATTAATATAAACAAAAATATATTTTTTAAATACATTTAATTAATGATGTATGTGATCTTTATTATATGTCACATATATCATTTATTGAATGTATCTAAAAAGTAGATTTTTGTTTATATTAGGGACCGAAGAGTGTATATAGAGATACAGTATCTTGATTTGGGATATTCATTGTATAATGACATGCTAATTGAGCTAGTTAACGGTGATGAGCTAGTAATTAGTTAATCGGTCCTTATTTTGCTCAATAAAGGCTGCCCAAAATTTCAAAATCCAAGAAGGATCAACTCGTAGATAACTAGCATTGGTAACATAAAATTCTCTTGAACAGTCACTCACATTTGGTCGTCATGGTTTTTTGTGGGCTCAAATTTAGTTGTCAGAAATTCCTCACATACATAGCTACCTCTCTAGGCCAATAAGACACTTCACCCCATATTCTTACACAGAGACTAGACAATCTTTGTAATTTACCACACCCAAAGAATCTTGTCTAACCATATCTTTTGTCAGGTTATGTTATGGTATGAATCCTCTCACTCCTCAATCAATCTCAATGTGGAATGTGGTTGCCCTAACAATTTCATGTAATTTTATTGCTTTTAAGGTGGGGGACCATCTAACATGGGAATGAAAGCTACAACTAAGAACCATCCAATATTGATTTCTTGATTATTTATAATGCATACTAGGCAAATTTAATTTGACACATTCATGGTTGATTGTGGATCATTATTTTGAAATTGTTTGAAATTTTAACAATGATAATCATTAGCTATGGAAGTAGAATCACATGCTCTTTTTTGTCCTCACAATTGAGACGATAATTTATTCAATGTCTGACTCGACTAAAATAATTGAAAACGAGCATGTGTATCTTAAAACTCAACTAATATTCAGTTTTTATATTTAACATTGGGTCCTTGTCTCATTTTTAAAGATGAAGAGGGCTGGAAATTTCTATTTTCAAAAGACGCCATTGATCGTTATTGGATTTTAAAATGAATTTTTAAGTACTTTTAATTTGTGGTTATACCTAAATTTTACAGTCTCCCATCCCATATTATTAATTGGTACCCAACATTGATGGTGCATATTGAGATTTAAGTCCTAGATGAAATGGACCATGCGCATGGTATACATACTGAGACCAACACCACTTTTACCAAACACACTTCTCTTTAATCAAATGGAGGATCCCCTAATCATATATATACATTGAAATTCGTAAAATTAGGACAACCAAAATTTGCAATAAGTATCAAAGTTTTTGATTTTATAGATCATTTGGGCCAAACTTGATACAACTGCATGGAAGAGTGAGTAGTAGCTAGATAAGTCAGTGCATTTGCATCAGTGCTCGTGGATTAGAAACGTACCTATCATCACGGTTAAAAGGCTAGGGAGAAAAGAGGAAAAACACATGAAAAAAATGAAATGAGGGGAGCCCTGGGAAAGCTGTGATGTTGGATAAAGGGAGACATGAGTAGGGGACCCATCTATAAGAATGTGGGATATTACATCCCATCTCATCTCTTCCATGACCATGGATGGATTCTAATAGTCATGTCCTTTCATATTTCCTACCTACCTATGTGCCATGTTTTCCTACAAATTACTAGTCTTACTTCGCTGGCGCTGCATATGAATCAAAACTCAAAACACTACTACACATTGATCAATTTGTTTTGAAAATTGTAGGACTATATACAAACAAAGGCTAGTCTCTTACAATTGGTGGAACCAATGTCCTAATTTAGAGGTTCAAACTTTTGAATTCTTGGGCAAGTAGTGTAAAATTTTTTTAGAAGGTTCAACATACAAAATATATAGAGATATGTGCATTTTTTTTTTAAAGTTCTAAAGAGTCGGTTGAATCACTTTAAAAGAGTTGGATCAATCGGCCTCTGCGTACAACATAATAAACAAATATTTAAATTTTAAATAGAAGAAATGTTCACATTTTTTCATAAGAAGAATTGTTCACATTTAATATCTTAAAATCCCTCGAATAAAATTACAAAACTTTGTTGCATCTATGATCTATCCATCCATATTTTATTTTTTTGTCGAAATATATCCATCCATCTAGTACATCTATACCCATCTTGATTTGTTATCAATTGTATTACTAACATTATAATTCACTTAATTTCAAGTGCATCACAAACGTTATCAGCATAAGTGTCATATAATCGCTAAAATAACTTGATTAGCATCTTATAATTTCATGATCAAACTACATATGTACTCACAAATGTATAAAGACAATAAGGGAAGAAAGATAAGTTAATTAAGAGGACTATCAAATGTAGTTGCATATCGTATTCATGAATGACTAGTGAAAATTGAAGAACAAAAGTCGAACATTATTAGGGGCTCCAATAAAATGAACAATGACATACATAATGGACATGATTCTTGATTGAAAACGACCAGAGGGTGAAGTATCAATGTCTAGCTAAGTGCCCGCCCTGCCCGCGCTGCCCAACATGCATATGTTTTACTCACAATCAAAGCTTGTGTCGTTTTCTTATGCAAACTTTTTGATTGAGAGAATAAAGGAAAACACATATAGCACTAAGTAACATCCTCCGTAGTAGCCACAACAATACTATGTTTGTACTACCATAACTAAAAGACATGTCTCTAATCTCTTATGTTCTGATTCTGAATTTTCATAACTACTGACTCAGTCTCTGTCTTTCTCTCCGGACGGCACGCGCGATAAAGTTTATTAATTTGATGCATGCATGTTGTTCTACATGATCATCAATGATTAAAGACTCATTTTGGCCTTCAACCTTGAAGGTGACAACTAGAGTTTGGTGGGTAGTTTATCTCAACCAATAAAAATTTATCTTTTTGGGTGATATCTATGAATTATCTTGACCCCACCAATAAATTATTTATTTTTAATGGTTGATGGATAAACACTCATTTTTTATTCTCTCAATCATGATTAATTTCATCTAATAAAAACATGAATGATGGAGAGAATGTTAGAAAAGAGAATGTCCCGATAACATTCCTCCTTCATATATTATTTTTGTTCTTGAATATGTTAAGCATTATTATACGATTTATATCTGATATTCTTGTGGATATTCAGAATCACATAGTGATTTATGTGATTTTCTAAAAACTACATTTTATAACTATGGAATTATGAAATTACTATTGCTGACACCGTGTCATTTATTCACGGGTCAAATGACAACTGACTCTAACTATGACTTTTTTTTTGGTCAAGTAGCCTAGTGGCTAGAGAAATTCACTTTTAAGATGAATAAGTGAGGTGTCTGGGGTTCGAACCTCGGCCCCTACACAAATTGTAGATTATGACTTGTTTTTTTATATACATGTATTAAGTAAAATTGGTGGTGTAATTCCCTATTTGTAATATTATGACTTTTTATACATATATTAAGTAAAATTGGTGGTGTAATTCACATGTATAATTTGTGTGTGACTTATATTACTCTTTTTTATAAATGTATTCAGATTTTCTTTGTGTGTGACTTCTAAACCTTGTTATTTAGATTTTCTTCCAAATAACATCGAATGGCTTAAAATTACAAAGTAGCATATTTTGTTAGTTCTAAGTATTTCTAAATATATTTTATTTGAAATTTCTCTTTATTAGTCAGTTTAATCTCTAAACTTGCAATAAAAAAATAATCAACTTGAGATTATATTTATGATGATTTTTATATATGTAATTTTTTTCTATAATGACACATGTTCACACACATCACGTCACTATCACATAGTAGTATTTGTATTTTGATACCAATAATTAAAATTCCCTGTTTTTGTTTTTGTGCTGCCTCGATTTCCTTTTCTATTATAGTTTGTTGGTATCTATAATTGACATTCCTATGCTCTCAACTTCAAGTCTCGTCGCAAAGCTTTCTTTATTCTAGTGGTTTCGTAGGTAATTTTCCATGAATAAATTAACACGATGGCTAAATATTCTAGTCAGATACACACAACAACTTGTTTTGTTTTTATATTTGGAAATTTTGTTTCTTCAGTCAGTCTCAATCAATAATATGGCGTAAAGTCGGGTAAAACTAATGAGTGTGTTTATATTGGTCTGTTCAACATTTATGTGATGTGAATCTATAAATAATAATATTCTTAGTACCATCTATATATTGGGTTTTTAAAAAGTTAACAATCAAGGGTGAAACACACTAATTACTTTATAATATGGCGTTGGATTTTTCAGTCTGAACAAGTTGATGCCCGCGCAAGATTACTTTAGGCCTTACTGCTCACTTCCCTTGCAACTTTAGTTCTACTCCAAAATTTTGCAATTGGTATGATACAAGACGGAATTAGAAGATGGACCAACAGAAACCACAATTCGTCTAATTTTTTTCTTCTTCTGATACTAGCATGCTATTATACTTTTTTTGTTTCTATATATTTTTTCTTGGAGAACTTTAAACACTTGAATTTTTAGGATTAATTACACTAATTCTTAACTAGAATCCTTTACACCAAAAAAGAAAGTGCATATGACTCCAAATCATTAATTACATCCTCATTTTTATTTTGCACAATTTCTTTTTGAATAATTGCATGTGATTATGCTTGTGCACTTAGGCATACCCAACAATTCACTACTCACGATTTTAATGTCAATTTATCCTCCTATATTTACATTTTTTTAATATTTTATTTCTCCACGGTTTAAAAATTATTTTAGCCTTGCCATTCTCTAGAAAGAGTCAAAGTCTATATCTTTATTATATCTTTTGAAATTTTTTAAAACTTTGGATGTATATCAACTTTAATTACGTCTTATAATTTCTTGTATATGCTATGCATTTGAAAATTGAGTTATGCTAAAAAGTGTCCGAAGACACTAGTTAAAGATTTAAAAATAGAAATAATTGCTAAATTTTATGTAGAAAAAGTTACTTTTTGGTATTTCAATATATTTTTTTATTAATGATATTTCAATAAGTTAAATACACAATTTTTAAAATAAAATTGTTACTTTGAGTTTTTTTAACAAATACACTTGTTAGTATTTTCTTTAAAAATTTATTCTTCTTTACTAAGTTATACTTTAAAACCTGATCCCTCTAAACTTAATTTCTACCTCTATCTCTAGTATGATATACATAAATTTTCATTAAATCTCAATAAAATTGGTGGCTCTCTCCAATATTACATGGAGCGTGTTTCCACTAATCTAAATTTTATTCTATTAAAATAAATAAATATATATCCCAAAAGAAAAATAGCATATGAAACCAAGACTACGAAGGGAATGAGTGTGTGTGATCCACATGCTACATCTTGTAACTCAAGAGATAAGATTAATTTGCTCTTCATCATCAAGGTCGTCTTTCAATCGATTATAATTCTGATTGACAAATGGTTATGCTAATGGAAAACATGTAGACCCCTCTTTACTTTTCCTAGAATCTCCTCATGCCGTCTAATTTAATCACATATTTTTTGTTTATACCTAACTATAATAGTAAGGCTTTTAACGTGTTTCAAGCATTGCAGTTTAGGTCGTTATAAGTTATAACAGTTTGTTGAAGTTTGACCACATGTGCATATGTCTTCATATCTATCTATCTATCTATTTTTTTTTTTTTTTAAGCATATACGGCTAATTGTGATACACTTAACCCTAATCTCATTTTTTTATGCAATTAATTGTGAAGCAATTAACCGTAATCCCGTTCTTTTTGGCGTTAAATATATTTTATGGAAAAACAAAATCTGCAGGAAAACAAACTATAATAGGTGACAACACTTCTCAACTTGCTTTGCTAAAAAAAAAACACTTCTCAACTTTTACCATTAAGCCATTCATATCAAATCTTTGCTGAAATATGTTATACAAAGACTAGTGGTACAAATCTTCTCTAAAATAGATATACGACTTTCTTTAAGCCGCTGACGCCTTAGTGGTTCCTTTTTTATTTATTTTTTTTATATTTTTTTTTATATTTATATGGCAGTTCATTTTCAATATTATTTTTTCCTCTTAGATACCACATAGGGGTTTCTTTTCATTTTTGTAGATTTAGCAGCCCTTGTGGTTAGGACGAGTTTCTTGAAGGCTTTTGTATAAATTTTTTTATGATTTGTCGTTTTTATTGTGTTCATTTCTACCTTTCGTTACTTTTATTGAATTTAATTTATAACTTTTATTCCATATTTATTTCTGTTGATGCAAATTGAATGTTGTTGATTTGCTTCTTTGATATTTATATATGAAACTCTATAAAACTCGTCATCGCACGTATTAGAGTCTATTTATTAAATTGGAAGATAGTCATTTGTTTTTTGAATCATCTAACTCGAAGATGGTCATGTAAACCCCATTCTACACAACATCATTATTCCAAATTGAAGGCAAACCTATCCTACACTTGGACCCTACCTCAAACCTAGCCAACTCCATCTAATCCCTGCATAACACACATAAAGTACCACTAGGATCTACAATAACGCTAAACCTTAATAAATAATAGGCTTAATAACAGTTTTCGTCCCCTAACTTTTACGAAGTTGTGATTTTGGCCCCCTAAGAAAAAAAACTACAAAATCTCTCTCTAAATTTTGCAACTGTAGCAGTTTTGGCCCCCCAAAGCCAAAAAAAAAAACATGTGGCACCTCACTTAGGGTGCCACGTCAGCATAGACCGAGTCAAAATTGGCCTTGGGGGCCAAAACAGCCACATGTGCAAAACTTAGGGGGCGGTTTTGTAGTTTTTTTCTTAGGGGCAAAATCGCAACTTTGGGAAAATTAGGAGGCTAAAAATGCTATTAAACCTAAATAATATGGCGTGTGAAAATCCAATTATGAAATAATCGCCGAGAAAAAACCAATACCTTACAAAGGACCAAATTCTTCCAAACCATTGGAGCTACGCTTCCACGACCAAAGAGTGTTGGCAATGGAGAGAGTGACATCCCTCCCTCAGTAGCACGGTCATATTAGTTGACCAAATCTCACTCCAAACAAAAAACAAAAAACTTCCTCCAACTTAAACCCCATCTCATTACCTCCCCAACCCAACTGGCCATATCCCCAACCAGCGAATCTTCTTCGCAAATTAAAGCAATTATTTCCATAAGGCATCCATACTATAATAGACTATACATGTATTATTTTTTTGGCTGATAAATCACTCTTTAGTATTTGAAATGAAAAGAAGGGAAGATTCTCATTTTATATTACGTTACCTTGTTCACTATTTTTGTCTATATGAAACTACACATGTATACATGCCACATTAGGTTGAAGTATACATCCAGGAAGATTTCGTACCACATACAGAAAAATGGGACGTGTCTTTGTTCTTGCTACACATAGCGACAGTTTGGTGTAGGGAAAGGCTGAAACTGATGCCATCAGTTTTGGGCGCGCAAAGTTTTTGATTTTAACTTTTTTTTTTTTGAAGAAGCAAAAATGGTATATATTAACAAAACCACATGAGTCTTCTCAGCACAAGGTGTACTAAGAAGACCCGTCAAAAGTTCTAAACTGTCACACTAAAAGTACAAGAATAAAGGTCAGCCGATACCCAAACAGAACAACGGGTCCGACAACCACCTCTGACAACCAAACAAAAAAGTGGCATTATTAGCCTTCAACCACCAATAGGAGTGGAATTTAACTTTATCTAACATCTCATAAATAAATAGAGGAATGAGAATTATTAAAAAACCTGTTATTCCTTTTATTCCAAATTACCCAGACACACACAAGCCAAAGCAGCTGGAGGAATGATCGTTGCTTCTTCAACCCACCTAAACAATAAGTAAACTAGACGAAGTGATCACGAATGCTGTTTGGATCAACACCTGTAACTCCTAGCCAAGACCGAACCATCTGCCACAAAGAGCCAAAAGTGGCGCAATGCAGGAACATATGAGAGGCCGTCTCAGTTTGTCCATAGGCCGCCGTACATAAAGAAGCCTCGGGCGTTATGATATCGCGATTCACTAGGTTAGATTTAGTCGGTAACCTGTCTCGAAGCAAACACCAAGCAAGAATAGTCACCTTCAGTGGAACCTGAGTATGCCAAATAAGATCATCTAGGGTATCTGCATGACTGACGTCCTCAGATGTGAGAAGTTGATAGGCTGTCCGCACTGAAAAACCTCCTTCAGTATCAGGGAGCCACTGCCGCTTATCTGAAACATTAGGCTGCAAAACAAAAGTGGAAAGTAAAATCCTACACTCCGCCAACAACTCCTCCTCCCACGCCCACAAACTCCTCCGCCAACTCCACGCCTCTCCTCCCTCCTCCCAACCAAGATCAAACATAGTAGCGACCGAGCACGACTTATTGACAGATAAGTAAAATAAGCGACTAAATCGCGTACATAAATGAACCTCCCCTAACCACCTATCATACAAAAAAAAAAGTGTCGGCACCATCTCCCATCAAGCGCACCATCGATGATGGGAACCAACCGCCCCCACTCTCACCTACCCCATCTCTAATTTTTGCTATCTCCCTCCACCAAGGTGAAACACTCCGACCCCTAACCTCCAACCTCCCCACCTCCTCACCATACCTTGCCACCAATACCTTATACCAGAACCCTCCCCTGTCTACTAACAGCCTCCAACACCACTTTCCTAACAAAGACAGATTAAACTCCCTCAACCTCCTAACACCCAAGCCCCCATGCTCTTTTCGTAAACAAATAATATTCCAACCAATCCAAGACATTTTTCTATTATGCTCACTCCCTCCCCAATTTTTTTTTTTGTAAAAATAGATTCAATGGAAGAGATTATACCTGGCGGAGCTTTGAAGAAGGAAAGTGCATAGATAGGCAGAGAGGTTAGGACGAACTTGAGAAGAGTTAGACGACCCCCAAACGAGAGGTAACAACTTTTCCACCCCGACAATCTAGACTTAACTGTATGCACGATAGGGTCCCAAAACGCTAGTCTACGAGGATCACCCCCGATAGAAAGGCCCAGGTAGGCAAACGGCACATGTCCCACTTTACAATGAAGAATCAATGCTGCCTCAGCTAACCAGGAATCCGAAATATTGACCCCAACCAACATACTTTTATGGAAGTTCACTTTCAAACCAGACATCGCTTCAAATAAAAGCAACACCGCCCGCAAAGCACGGACATTAGCCCAACTCTTTTCACCCAATAACAGTGTGTCGTCAGCAAATTGAAGGTGAGAAACAACAACAAAATTCGTCAATCCCACCCCATAGCCCTTGAATAAATCGGCCTCAACAACCGCATACATCATTACATTTAGTCCCTCCGCTGCCAAAAGAAAGAGAAAAGGTGATAGAGGGTCACCTTGACGAAGACCCCTTTCAAGCGGAAACTCTTCTATAGGGCTACCATTAACCAAAATAGAAGCGGTTGTTGTAGTCACACATTCTTTTAACCACTTTCTCCACAAAACCGGGAAGGTCATCTCACACATAACTGCATCTAAATACCCCCAATCCACCGGATCATAAGCTTTCTCAAAGTCCACCTTAAATAACATAAGCTTCTTTTTCAATTTTCGAGCTTCATCAACCACCTCATTAGCTATCAGTACCCCATCAAGAATTTGTCTGTCTTTCACAAAAGCGGTTTAGGTCTCAGAAATAACACTTCCAATAACCATTTTTAGTCTATTCGCGAGCACCTTAGCCAAGATTTTATACATGCTACCCACTAAAGAAATAAGCCGGAACTCATTCAACTTCTGCATGCTCTCAACTTTTGGAATAAGAGCGATAAAAGTATAATTAATACCTCTAGATAATTTGCTATGCCGATGAAACTCATTAATAAAGCGCATAATGTTTTCCTTCAAATCCTGCCAAAACTCTTTAAGAAAGCCAAAATTAACACCATCGAGTCCGAGACTCTTAAAGCTCTCACAATCCCAAACCGCAGCTTTCACTTCTTCTGGAGAAAAAGGTTTAATCAAGCCACCACCCTCCACATAAGACAGAGTTTTGAAAGCCAGGTTATCTACACCAGGCCTCTCAATAGCGCATGCCTTAAAATGATTGAAAAAATGTTGGAAAACTACATTTCGAATCGGCTGCACTCCCTCCACAACAACTCCGTTCTCAACAATGGAAACAAGTGAATTCCGCCTCCGTCTACTAGATAAAACTGAGTGAAAATACTTTGAGTTTGCGTCACCATCCTTGAGCCAAAGTAACCTGGATTGCTGCCAACAAATGCTAGTATTGACATGAGATAAAGAATGAAGATCATGCGTAATACCATGCATTTCCTCTATTTCAACTTCTAACTTTTTATTTTAACTTTTAACGAGTGTCTTTAGAGCATTTGTTGAGTATATCAAATTGTAAAATTATTCTTTAAAAAACAAAATATTTTAATTTTCAACATATTTAATATACAAACTTTTATAAAAACTTATTATTTAAGATGTTTAAAAAGTGATTGGAAGATATAATTTTATTAATTTTTAGTTGGCAAAAATTGAAGGCCAGGGACACTAGCTTTACACGTACTTCCACGTGATTAGCTTTCTCCTTGAACGTGTAATAATCATGGATTTTGAACCATGAGATTCTTCATCTAGAGAAAACTCGTAGAGCTATTGATTGGATTAAGAGATAAGGCTTGATGGACCATATATTTAGTACATATATTTTTTTAGTAGTTAAATTCGTTAGAATTCATTTTTAAAACAAACAATTGAAATATTCGGGATTTGAACGTTGATCTCAACTTATTGGATTGTATTGTCCCTTAATATTTTATAGGAGAGAGAAAAACGTAAATAAGTTTTTTTGATCTGACTTGATTCAAATTTCGTAATTTTTTTTTTCTAAATCCACAATCATCTGATGAAAAATAAGTTAGTTTGATTCGGTTCGATCTGATTGTCACATTTTTAAAAATTTATTTGTAAACAACTAAAAAAATTAACTTTGTTTAAGTAATATAGATTTTTAATTAGAGATGTATGAAGTATTAAATATGTTGTTTATATCCATAACATTATTTGTTTTTGTAGGTTCATTTGATATATATATATATATATATAGCAGCCGTTAGATTAAATAGAAATGTATGGGATGTATCAAATAAGAAATGATTTTAAAATGAGAAGTAAGAAGGTTAAATAGCAGCCGTTAGATTAAAATACACAATTTAGATTAAAAGTTGGTTTTAGTGGAAATCATGGGGTGGTTACATACAATTTAGGTTTTAGTGGAAATCATGGGGTGGTTGTTCATATTCTTAGTTTTCGTGGATCTAGCACCCCATGATTTTCACTAAAACATAAATTGTATGTAACCACCCCATAATTTCCACTAAAACCAACTTTTAATCTAAACTGTGTATTTTAATCTAACGGCTGCTATTTAACCTTCTTACTTCTCATTTTAAAATCACTTCTTATTTGATACATCCCTTATATATATATATATATAGAGAGAGAGAGAGAGAGAGAGAGAGAGAGAGAGAGTATAGACCAAATATAATAGATATTTAATGATCTTAAACATCCGTTTTTTTGTTTATAAATGCGACTAAAAGAAGTATAAATAAAATCTTCGTGAGCTTAGCTCAGTTGGTAAGGATATTGCATTTTATATGTAGGGGTCGAGGTTCAAACCCCAGACACTCAACTTCTCCACAATTAAATTGTGTGAGCTCTAGCCACTAGTCTAATTGACCAAAAAAATAATAAAATCTTCTCTCAAGATTCAAGAAATTAAAAGTGTGTATGTGAAAGAAGTGTAGGGTAAGAGAAACTAATTTGTACAACCTCCTCTCATTATTATATGCAAAAATCCATATTTTAGATTCATTCAATTAATGATATATGTGATCTATATTATTTAACACTTCTCTAATGCTAAAAATGTGATATTATTAATGGGATATTATAAGGGGTTCAAATGCTAACATTTTTTTTTTGAAAGAAAGGGGAACACTTACTTTTTTTGTGTGTGGCTTTTACACCGGTTTCCGACCCACAAATAGTGGACGACTAATTCGGCTCATGCGTAGAGGCATGCGCACTGACCAAGCGTTGTTCCCTGAAAATCGAACTTGGTATTCCCCGAATACGTTCTTGGAAGGAGCTCATTGTCATTGAAGTCCAAACAACTTGATTAAGAGAACGCTTACTTTCGATCATGTAATTCCAACATAAGTTTGAAGAGGTTTATTAATATCCATCATTACATTGCCTATGATACGTGCGGTCTTTGAAGACCAATTATTAATTGTGTAAGGTGGAAAAATCATTTTGCATGTCCTACTTGAGAGTAATTAGTGTCTATAAAGTCACTTTGTTATTTTCTACACATCCAAACAGTTTGATTTCTTTGTCTTTTGCCGTTCATATATTGATTGATCTTTCATATTGTGCAATAATTGCTACAAATGTATTCTCAATGTGAACCAATTGGTACCAGTGTTTAATAAGCTCAATGGTTTATAAATTGAGTCTGGTTTATTAAAAAAATAAAAATAAATTGAGTCTGGTTAACAAATGTTTTCAGATATTATTTAGAGATTTGAAATTAGAAAATTATTCTAAAAAAAGTTAAATAGTACAATTTTTTTTTGGGTACAAAAATAGTACAATTTTTAATCCACTAAATACATACATTTTCATAAAAACTTACTATTTATGGTGTTTATTGAGTGTCTTGAAAGCATTCGTTAACATTTTTGGATTTCCCTATAATCTTTAGTTGAGAGCAACCTTTTGGAGAACTCGTGTTTTAAAGCCCATATAATTTTTAGTCAGACTCTAATTATTTTCTGACAAAACTTTAGATTATCAGACCCATTTTTTTATAAAGTTATTTATAGATTAATAATCGTTTTGAGATATTTCTCTTCTTATAATTTTTTTTTAAAATTTTAAAATGTATTAATTATTTTTTTAGAGGATAATTAATGGTACATGTTCCCCTAAAAAAAACTCCCTCTATCCTTAATTATAAGATCTCTTTAAAACAAATTCTAGTCCTTAAATATAAGTTCCTATACAAATTACTAGGTGCATTTATTATTTTTTCTCTCTCTAATTAAATGCACATATAAACAAAGTAATGAAATTCACACACAAACTTTAACACGTTAACTACAGTATCAATTTTTCTTAATATGAAATTAGACAAAGAGGCTTATAATAAAAAGGGACGAAGGGAGTAACAATATATACGTTGTTAAATGTATCCCTTTTTTTTTGGGTCTTATAATAATAAAGTTCGAACATGGGTCACAACGTCCAACCTTACAATTTTAACATTTACCAGTTGAGTTAGGACTTTTAAACCGTTAAATATATCCTTAATTATGTGCAATCCATAATAAATATTAAATTGAAAACATAAATCAATTCTCCAACTTAAAAATAAACACATACAAGCTTTCGCTATTAGGCAAGAACATCAATAAAAAATGGTTGTGTTAATAAGTGCCCTAACAAATATCCCAAGAGCGCACTTGTTAACATTTTCCATAGAAAAAGTGAGTTCTTCTTCCTTCTCTATGAATGAACCAACTCCATGATATAGTTAAGCATTCAAAAAAGGAAACAATTGTTAAATTCTATATAGAAAGTTAATTTTTGGTATTTCAATAAGTCAAATAAACAATTTTCAAGGTAAAATTTATATTTTTAGTTTCTTAACAAATATCCCAAGAGCACACTTGTTAACATTTTCTATAGAAAAAAGTGAGTTCTTCTTCCTTCTCTATTAATGAACCAACTCCATGATATAGTTTTGATATGATTAGTCACCTCCAGTTGGAAATTAAACCAATAAACAAAACCTAATTTCTCATCCAAATTACCCGTACACCATCGTTAACTAGTTGTGGTTAGTATAGTAGTCAAAATAATTAATGAAATTTATGTTTCAAAAGTGGTTAGTTGTGTACATATTTTTATGGTTAATGAAGTTGTGAAATTGATTAATAACAACTCTATTTTTATGCTACAAAAATCCTCCTCTATATTGAAAAAAAATAAAAGTGACTAGAAATAAAAATCCTCCTCTAGTTAAAAATATGTGTTCAAATTTTAAACCTGGTTTTACACTAAGATAGTAGAAATAAAAGTTTGACTGCAAATTGGAAAGTAATAAAAATACAAATTTCATGGAAGATTCATTATTTGCTTTATTATATGATCCATTCTATATAATTCTTTGGGAACAAACTAGTACCAAACTGCCAATAAAGCCAGCAAATTGAATTCTCAAAGGCAAGTGTCATAGTAGAGTTCAGAGTTCTACTCTCTCTCTCTCTCTCTCTCACTCTCATACAAACAACAAACCGACTTGCTTTATCTTTTCTCCACTAACACAAAAAGACTCATCACCCTTTTGCTTTTCTGTTTTTTTTTTTGGATTGTTGTAGCTAGATCCACAACAAAACTAAAAGAAAGATGATCCAAGAACTCTTTGGTAATGGTGCTAGTGCTACCCTCACATCAAGTGAAAGAAACTACTCTTCCATTAATGGAGGAGTTGGAAGAGTTTTAGTTCAACCAACAACACAACCTCCTTCTTCATGTCCATCTTCCACAACCACCACCACCACCACCACTGCACCAAGCACCATCACCACAACCACCACCACCTCATCAGAAAACCAACAACATCTGAGGTGTCCAAGATGTGACTCGTCAAACACAAAATTTTGTTACTACAACAACTACAATCTCACTCAGCCTCGCCATTTCTGCAAGACATGCCGTCGTTACTGGACAAAAGGTGGTGCTTTAAGAAACGTTCCTATTGGAGGTGGCTGCCGGAAAAACAAAAGTATCAGTGCCTCAAACAACGCAGCAAAAACAACTACAAACAAGATGAAAACAGTTTCTTCGGAGTTTATTGGTAGGTCAACAAGTGGTCAAGGGTTTGATCTCGAACACGTTGTTCCACCACAAAGTCAAATCCTCTGGGGTTCTCCTCAAAATTCTCATATACTTTCTTTGCTAAGATCTAGTCAAAACCAAAACCCTAACCCTAATCATGTTAAGGAAGAAGGTAATAACTTCATAGGGTCCCATGTTTCTCACATGATGAGTTCTCAGCCGTTGATTTCGTCAAATGGTTATGATGGTGTTGGGCATGTTTTATGCAACCCATTTTGGAGAAACAATCATGATAATCAAACTCATCAACTACAAAATAGTGGATTTGTTGTACTTGGGGATCAACAACATCAGCATCATCAAAACAGTGGAATCCAAGAACTGTACCAGAAACTAAGGTCATCAACAACATCATCATCATCAGGTAATAATTATTGCAGTGAGATTTCATCTTCACCAACAGTGTTACTAGGGAACGTTGCTTCAAATTCTTCATCTATATCCAACATTTTGGAGACAACTTCAGTTACTGGTGGTGAATTAGGGTACTGGAATCCAATTCCAACCCTTACTTGGTCTGATCTTCCAACTACCAATGGTGCAATTCCAACTCAATATCAGTAATAACTATAACTACGTGTTCTTTTTCTTTTGTTGACCGGTCAAATCTTCTTTTACCATTACATAGTAGCATAGGTTTTGCTCCTTAATTTCTATGTTAGAGTTTGTATTTTTTTTTTTTTGTGTGTTTGGTTTTGGTTTGGGTGGTATATGAATATGGATCTAGTACTAGTTTTTTATTTTATTTTTATTTTTATTTTTATTTTCTTCTTTCCATTTTCCCTCCCTCACTCACCTTCTATCATTTACTTCTTTTTGTGTAAGTTAGTTAGTTAATGGTGTGCTCGGATAAGTTATTAATTTGAAGACCAGAGAGTTTAAAATTGTATTATGTATAAGGTAGTCTATTTTGAATTCTTGTTATTAGGTGCTAAGTTTCTTAATTTTATGTTTGTCTTGAGATATTGTTCTAACTTCTAACTAAAGCATATGTTAGAGGTTTTGGTTCTCTTCAAAGAAGATATATATGATGTAATTGTGGCTGAATGAGTGACCTAGTGGTTGGTATTGAGATATCAAAGGAATTCAAAGGAGGTCTAAATTGTTCTATGGAGGACACTAATTAAAATAAAGTTTTTCTATCCAAAAAAATAATTCTATGATTTAATTGTAATCACGAGGTTAACTATAACATATGTGGAAATTTAATTAAAAAATTGCTAATAGCAAAACACTTGATTTGTATCTTAATATTTCTTCATTGTCTCAACCCATACCACAGATTATACATACAAATACTAGATTACTTTATAAAAGAAAGAGTAAAGCTGGTGTGGGATACACTTCTTTGGTCCACTCAAAACTTTAGGGTTTTAATATGTTTTTCCATATGATCTAACTAAACTAATTAATTATTTCTTTTAATCTCTTCCTTTTATGTTGTATGATATCTAATACATTCTCTTTCATTTATTTTACTTTCCAATAATCTCTTCTCTTTCTATATCTTTTTTCGATCAACAACACTATACTAGAGTCTGACATGGAGCTGGGTGATTCTAGTGGGTGGCATAGGGAAATGTAAGATTTTGTTTTGTAACGAGAAATCGAGGAACCTAATGCAAAACCAGTCTTTTGAAAGAGTTTCCTCAAACGGCATTACAGAATATTCTTGCTGTTTCCAATTCCTAGTGAAGAGAAAGAACCCACTTACACTGAACTTACGCCCTGCAGATACTTTTCTTTCTCAGCTATGTTGTCCTACTAAATTGAATTTAGAGAGCTAGAATATATTACTCTAAATGATGTTTATACAAGAAGGAAGAAGGTTATTACGAAAGTTATCACAAATGATTTGACAAATATATTACTCTAAATTTCATTATTAGAGCTAGAATGAGCACATGCCGGATACTTTTGAAGTAAAAGTAATTGAAAGAGAATTTTTTTATTTTTTTGTCTCAAATGAAGTGGTAATTCACTGAAATTAAACTCACACACAACTATGAGGTCATGAGTTCAAACCTGGGTCACGACGTCCGACCTTATAATTTTGGCATTTGCCAGTTGAGCTATGACTTCAAGACAATTGAAAGAGAATTTAATTAGACAAAATAATTGAGTCACACTACTTTATATATATAAGGTAGGTTTGGTCCGAAATATTGCTTCTGTATATATGATAATCTTGTATAGAGATAGAACTTCTTGTAGTCCCACTTTAGTTAACAACTATTAACGGAAAAAACAAACTAAGTGATTGCACTAACTAATAATTGTCTTATTAACACTTTCAATTATACAATCAATCAATACTTCCCTTTAATTTGTTGTAGTCCTACTAATTGATTGGGATCAAGACACTTTCTTGGAATTGGTTTCTTCATAGAGTGAATAGGTGCAAATTGGTTTAACAATCCTTTCGAATGTATGCAAAGTGGTTGTTTGTAATTGTCTTTAGGTTACAGTACCTAGTACTCACATAATATTAATTTGCTTATCAAAGAAAAATAAATACTCCCCTTTAATTCAAACATCCAATTGAACAGTACCCAGCAATTCCCTCAACTCTTGAAATCAATCTACTGTAAGGGTCTGGAATTTTCAACAGCAATTGAATGGATAATGACTACAATCATCTAGCTAATTTTTTTTTAATAATTTCCACTATTAAATCAATGCAATAGTACAATATCTACAAATTTTCATGTAGCTAACATTGATTGAAATCCGTTTCATATGGAAAGTGAAAAGTACTAAGAAGAAAAAAATTAAAGAATGCCAAGCACAACCACTTAAGCCATTAATCTACGAGAGAGAACAAAAGAAAAAAATAGAATCATCATCAATTTTCTAAACACCAATCATTATCCTATTTATTAACAATCCAAAGAATATTTTTTCACAAAATTTATCTCACTTGCTCTACTTTTTCTTTTTAAATGACAAATTATATCGAAAGGATACACAACCCTTACAAAAACAGGAGTTCAGATTCTCACCATTTAGGATATTCAAGGTTTCTTTCATTTGGAAAGATAAATACATACAATATTTAAAAAAAAATTAAAATAATTAATGATGGTGGAACCCACTTAGTGGTAAAACCCACCGTCTAATTTTTGTGTTTATCTCTTTTCTAATGACAATCTTCATTTATTTGTTATAAATGAAGAGGATCCACTCACAAAAAAGCGACCAAAACGGAACCATTGCAAATTAGAAAAGGAAAACCAACTAGGAAAAAAAAAACAACAAAAAGTTGCACATAACTATCCAGATTCCCGAACCTCACTGTATTGGCCAAATTAGCACTAAAACAAAATCAGCAACTCGAAGGTAAGACAACACATTGCGGCTCACCAACAAAATAACCACATATCTAACAAAGTTAGCCAACACCACAATCAACAAACGACTCAAGCACAAGACAAGTTCTACAATCAACTCTCAATATTCACACTCTTACTAGAGAAACTATCATCGTTACATAATATTCAGATGGACCATATATACAACCGAATGTCAAACCAAAGTCAATCTACCCTACACCATAAGACACAAAAACTGCAACAAAAAAAAATGGAACATATCAAGGGGCATATCTAACTCTAACCCTAGAAAACTAAAAACAACATATTACATTAACCTCGGAGGGAAAAATCACATCTTAAAAACAAATGGGAATTGGAGTCGACAAAACAAACACGAGATAACATTAGAGTCCATTATTACCATATGGCGAAAAAGGTTATGATGAGTAGGTGCCCTATTAAGAAGAAACTTCAACGAGAAGGAAATAACTTTGGACGGAGCCCAACTATTCTAGACTTTAGGAAAACTTTGGAGCTCCTATTCTCGAAGTTCAACTCCAATAGGTGAAACTTTTGCAAACACATTATAAGCTGAGTTGATAGAGTAAATCCCATTGGAGTCTTGACCCCACCACCAAATATTCCCACTTAAGGCAACGCCAAAGTTATTGAGATGTCTTGATCACTGGATTAGAAACTATCTCTGCTCCTACATAGTGTGGTTTTCTAGTATGTGGGTGTTGTGTGTGACTCAAAATTGTTTTACTATAAAGTTATTTGTTTCTCAAGAAAGTAGAAATACAAGGCGATTTTCTTTCTCAACAAAACATATCGATCACAAGGCTATTTCTTGAAGTGCAACACAAGCAAGGTTGCTGCTTCACTTGTTTACTTTCTTGATCGGAAAGTCATGTGGCATGCAAGGTAGTATCTTGACGAGCAAGATAAGCATAGAGGTGCCTAAACATAAAAAAGGGTTTTATTTCTCACATGAGGAGGGAATGAGAAATTATGGTTTATTCTTGAAGGCTAATTTCTTGTAACTCTTTTGTAGGAAACTCGTTAATACTGAATTGAGGAGTTGCTCTCTCAATCAAATGTAGGTCATTTTGAGCCAACATGGGTAAATATCATTGTGTTCTCCTTCTTGCAAGTTGGATCTATATGCTTTGTTATTAGTTTATTTGTTAATTCCCCATCAGAAGTAGGGAGATGATTTTGAGTGTCGAGAGAGTTGGAGGATGCATAATGTGTAGGGATTGATATATGTTGAGAATTGTCTCAAAATTAATAATTGAAGGTTCGGCAGAAATCGTGGCACAATTTAGCGAAATCGGGACACAATTTTGGTTAAGAATTTGTAGTTTGTCTCAACAATTTTTGTAGCACGAAGAGGTAAAATCGTGACACGATTTTGTGGATAATGTTTGTATTGTACTGTGTACTAACGTGAAACCGTGACACGGTTTTCTTGAATTTTGTGCATTATATAAGGCTTCATCCTTCATGTTTTGGAGAGAGTTTCAAGAGAGAGAAACTTGGAAAATCAACAAACGAGATAACTTTAGGGTTGAGAGTCTTTGGTGAGGGCTCTTTTGGGTTGGGAAACATTTGTAAACACCTTGGATGACTAAAAATCATTTAGTCTCTTTTTCTTGGGAAGAGATTGGTAAAAAAGGTAGAAATCAGGTTTTGTTCTTGGAGAGTTTGTTGAAGCTAATTTCCTGTAACCCATTTGTATCTATTTGTAAAAGAACTCATTGATAGTAGATTGAAGAGATCAATTTATTGTTAGGCCGAACTGGATAAAAATTTCTTGGTGTGTTTATTTTTCTTCTCTTTTTATCTTTTTACGTGTAGTTTTATACTTTACACTTGGTTCCTAGATTAGATTCAGGGTGATTGTTGTTGCTGCTTGATATTACTTTGATATTAATTACTACTTCTATTTTGCTTCACACATCTAAGTTTATTGATGTGAAATTTGAGTCCGAATTCATAACAAAAATAGAATGATTTAGAGGTATGACTATACGGTCTATGTGAATAATTTTCCTCTCTTAGATATCATATTTCAATTTCATATTCATATGGCTTACAATCTCATTGACTAAGAATGTTGATCATGTAAATTATAATTATAAGAATTCATTTGTGGAAACAATGGGAGTGAAGTGACATAACTATTATTTATTTTGATTACAAGAAATAATAATCTAATGAAACATCAAATCAATTAGGGGATTCCTTACTAAAATAAATATGACCCTTTTCCTTTCATTTCTCACGACAGTCACACCCTCGTAACTGAAATTTCTAAACAAAGTAATATATTAAGAATAAAAAGAAGAGAAAACTCAATTACAAACTTAATCATGCCAATAATCAAATTGTAGACCCCTCTTGCAATGCTTATAATTTAGGCAAGTGTTTAGCTTTGCCACAAAACAATGCATTCAAAGGAACACTGGTCTCGGTGTATAAGCTTTGCTCATTGTTCCATACCCTCATGTACAAATCTTGTCCCAAATACCGATTTTCCCATATTGCAGACCTCAAGTTCCACATACCCTTATTGTCCAGAGAGACCAAGATGGTAGTCCAAGAGTTTGGATACACCTATTTGTCCATGCATGCAAGAAAAACTCTTATCAATCAAATGTAACAAAATTTTAAAATATAACTCGAAATAATTTAAATAATCTTGTTGTGCCAAAAATTTAGGAAGATAGTTTTGCCGATCATATCGTCCTACCAATTTCACGAAGACTATTAGAAAAAGTTGAATTTGCGAAAAAAAATTGACCAACCTGAGTAGTGTGTCTTGTAATACCATCAACCAAATTGTAAGTGCTTCTCACATCAGGTGTCCATTTACCATGGCCAAATCTAAATATATTAGGGTTCAATGAACATAAGATTATTAAGTAATTTTTATATTGATAAATATAATTAAGTTAAACTAGACTGGAAAAAATTTAGTTGTCTTACCCAACAACATAGAAGCTAGATCCATCCATGTGCCATGACTGAGTAGTGTTTTCATCATTCTGGAATATTATTTCTGCAAAGTCATGAAGGATCAAACCTATGACGGATGTGCCGAGTTTGACAGATTTGCTTGAAGAAGAAGGAAAGTCCTTGATTGTATTGAGATCAAAGATGCCAGGAATGTTAAACCAATCAGCAAGCTTCAATGGTGTGCTTGGATTGACGTGTGAAATTCCATTTACTGCATATCTTAACTTTCCATTCACAATGGATTTAGAATTTGCCAATTGCAATGTCCTCAACACAGGGATGGTTCCATAGTGGAATGATCCTTGAGGATTTGGTCGTGCAGCATTTGCTGTTAAATTCAATCTTTGAAAAGAAAAAAAAAAAAGAGTCGAAAGTCAATGATTAAAAATTTATAAGATTCTTAATTGGAAATATGTTTAAAACATACTACATAGTCCTGCGTGTATAAGAAGAAGTTGAGTCAACAAAATTTTAACTATTTGATTTACCTGATGGTTCTCGCTTGCTTAATGGACCATTCTACATCGATAGTTGGGCCAACGGGTAATAGACCTGAGGCCTTACTATTCGATCCAGAATAACGAAGGGTTGCGGTCGTAGTAAGAGTCGGGTTAGTGAAGCGAGTTGATGTAACAATGTAATAGTCACCAATTGATTTATCAAGTGTGACCAAAACAGTCATAGATTGTCCAACATGAATATCAAGTGACTCATATGTTTCTTGTAATGTGTGAGCACCTTCAACTTCAATGAGCTTCAATGAATGACCCTGAATTCTAAAGTTAATTGAGGTTGCCAACCCAACATTGGACACTCTGAACTTGTATGTCTTTCCTGAAATAAGTCAATTTTCAACCAAACTTAATTTGTGATAATGATTTCAATTAAAACTCAAATTTATCATGGCTATAAAGTTTTTATCAAAGTTATTACATCATTGTTCCTAATTTACCTGCTTCTCCTGTAAATACAGCGCTATCTTTTGCACCATTTATAAGGAGAGCATCAGGAAATGGAAGACTCTTCCCAACATCGAGTAGTCTCCTTAGCACCTAGTACAAATTAAATTGCACATCTTAGCGATAAAATGTTTCTAATTAAAATCTTAGTGATCAAATGTTTCTAATTAAAAGAGCAGAACGGACACGTGAGTGCGCGTCTTTTCGCTTGTGATTTTTTTTAACAAACCTTGTGGTTGGTCTTGGACCAATCACCAACAAGCAGGGTGAATTCTCCATCAGGGGCAGGATATGGAATGGCTATAGTTGACCTTTGAGCAATATTGAATCCACCAAAACCCCCAGCTGCTTTATGGATTTTGGTTGTTGGGAAATATGTGTAGGTTCCAACTTGATCTTTTACTTGAAATTTGTATGTCCAGTTTGAGTTAGGAGGGATTGGGCAATTGGTTCCTAAAACTCCATCTTGCCATGATGTCCTTCTCTGTTTTATACCACTCCTGTTTTATGTTACACAACAAAAATAATTAATTAATGCACAAATCACAATTCATGCGGTAAAATATTGCATAGATTCTCATTTCTCAACACTTAGTATATGTGAATTTGGGTTGGGTTTAACTCATTAGAACCAAAAAATTAAAAAGGTTTTATGCCTCTAAAATTTACACTCTTTAATCACATTTTTCAGAATTTGGATTTGACCTAATTAAATCTTACAATATCAACTTTAAAAGTCGAGAATTGTTCTCATTTATAACACATATTAAAACTTTATCTCATCCTATAAAAGACTCTAAACAACATTTGTCTACAGAAAATAATTCAAAGTGTCAAATTGACGATACAAAAAGATTAATGTGATCGAAAAAAATTTAAACTTAGAAAATATTTTAGATTTTCTTTACTTTCAATGCTTGAATTAGTGATTGACTTAACAACTCATAGTGGATCAGATCACTAACCAAGTAATGAGGAATTTATCATCCAACTTGTTAATCACATTCACAACAATGTTGTCATTAGTGATGGCTTCAATTGTTGGGCCTGGAAATTGGCCATTGATAAGAATGCCCTGGTAAAAGAGTAAATAAATATGAATAATTATTTCAAATGTGAAAGAATTGACATTTCAAACAGTAGTGGAAAAATAGACTAACCTCTTGAGGAACACCAAGAGGAAAAATTGTTCCCTTTGTAATTTCCCATGTGAAGAACTGATATCGGTCTTCTGCAGTAACCGAAATTACACTCCAACATGCCAAAATTCCAAGAAAAATTGGAGTGATAATGGCTTGCTTCATCTTGCCTAAGAAAATAATACCCTATAAATTTCAAATATATGACTTAATAGAACATAAAGAGAAAGATATCTACAATGATGGAATTACTATTCTAGTTTGTACAATATTGGAGAATTAATGTATTTTCATCTTATAGCTTAATGTTTTTGGCATACTTAGATGATGGCATGATCCAAAAAAATCTTGCATGACTTGGTGCATGTTTAGATTAACGATTTTAGCAAAACCACTATGTGCTGCCGTAATTTTGGCTTCCTTCATTTTAGAACTTTAACAAAATGACGGTAACACTTTGATTTTGTAAAGCTCGTTATAACTCGGAACATGCACTTATGATTTTGTGGTTGGTATATATGGTGAAAATTGAAACACTAATTAAAGTTTAAATTGAAGTTATTGTAAAATGTATCACCATTCACCACTACTATACAAACCAAAAACATTGCATGTCAAAAAACTACATAAGAAAATAATGCTTTATGAGTTGAGATTCAACGAGGAAATTGAAACGTACCAAATTAAAACCCTAACTTCCTCTTGAGTAGAGGAATTGAGAATGAGAAGAACTAATATGAGGATGGAGTATACAGTGATAGAGGCAATCCTATATATATTAAGATTGAGTACAAAAATGGATGTATGTGCAAATTACAACCACATGCATTATCAACATTACACATTAATTTGTTTTGTTTAATATTTTCAAAATTAAAAGCTCACATGTTACGAAGTTGACTAGAATTTCTTGAAGTAAGCAAGATCCAACCGCGTTACTTATAAAAACTAATAATATAAACATGGACTTTGTTATATCATGGATTGCTTAAGATTTAGTATAAGTTTATTCAAATAATTTAATTGGTGAAAATGTGAACTAAGATGAGTCGGTGTTGGCGCGAAAAGAAGGAGAAGGAGGGAGTTTAGATCTAAACAAAGCGGTTGCGGCGCAACCGATAACGGATCCTCATTTATTAGTTTCCAGTTATCATTGCTTATACATTTGGGTAAATTCTACGACCCTATATCTAAATAAATCTATAACATTATTAAATTAAATTAAATTCCATTCATTATTGTTATCATTTTAATTGAAGTTTCACATACAGCTACTAACTAGCTATAACGCGGACAGAGAGAAAATTCATCCATGCATGATGATGAGCATGAGATTTTCTTGTTTTTTAAGTAAACTGTCGTTTTGATCTTTAAATGTGTTACGAGATGTCACGATAGTTTATCAAAATTACGACATGTTTTTTATTGTTGTTGTTATTATTGAAGTTTTACGGAGTCATGTCCAAGAGAAATTAAGAGTTGTATTAGAATTTCGCATTGTTTTGGTTACGGGACCTTTAGATATACTACATATACTTGGTTGGACAACCTCAAAGAAGTATTAAAGGTGACAATAAGATGAGTTGGATCCATTTGTTGGAAAATTTTAGAAAATAAAAAACATGAAATTTATTTCTTATTTCAGCACTAGATTTATGAGAAACAAGTTAGAGATAGATAATTTTTTGTCTCTAGGTTTGGCTACGAAGTCTACTATTTTTCACTTGTCAAATAAAAAAAGTCTACTATTTTTCTCTAGTACCCGTACTTATATATGGTACATGTTCAAATAAATACATGCATGAATAGGAAATTTTCATATCTTGCTCTTTACGTTTATATGGTAGATTATTATTATATATGTATACGAGTCTCATTTTTATGGTTTAAAGTTTCAACTAGGTAGAAACAATTGAAGAGGTGTAACGTGGATGAGGAAGCATATTTTTGGACAAGGTGATCGAATAGTATGGATCGATGTTGAATTCATTAATTATTTCATTTGGACTCTGAAATTGTTGCTTATATAATTCCATCTTTCCTACTTGCATTCCACAATGTCACATTTTTCCTTCCTTGCAGATGGCAAGTGCACATGAGTTCGTAAAACGCGATTTCTAGTGAATAAAAGAATGTTGGAAAAAGAATTATGATGCATGGTTCTGAAATTTAACTCAAAAAAGAGATCATGAATTTTGTGAAATTACTTGGTTGTGAATTTCTAGGAACCATTCAGCTTGCAAAAGTGATGCAATGAAAGGTGCAGTTTAACATGCATATTTGAGTATTTTTTAGCATTGGATCTGACTATGTTTAATCTCTGTACTTGTGCACCTTGACAAATTTTCAACTTGTTATTATTAGTAAAAGAAAAGTGAATTAAACAATGTATATTTTTTTTAAAACAAGTAAATAATATATACTTTGATGTATGTGTGTTTAAATTATTTTTATTTAGATTTGCACCCAAACAAGTGTGGCTTATGATATTAAGGTTTCGTGTGCTTCGAATCCACATGATATCAATTTTTGTGGGATAACTTTGACCTTAAATGAGTTATGAGATTGATCATATCAAATTAATTTGTTCAATAGTACTGATACTAAGATTTCTTAATATAAGAAATGACTTCGTGAAAAATATTGCAGAGTATTTTAAAGTTGATCTCAACCTTCTTTTAAAACGTATAACTATATTTTAAAAGTTTTTAATAGAGAAATTAAGCAAAAAAAATTAAATCATTCAAGAGCGATTTTTTGATAGTGAGTGACTGAATGATGGATTTTTTATTTTAAGAAGTGATAGGGAATAAATAATGTGCCTCGTGTAATTACTGATAAGGTGTTTTATAAAAGTCAACTAGTTTTGGAATCGATTAAGTCAACACTCCTCTTGCTAAGTCAAATAAGGCCAGCATAATTACTCTGCAATTGATCATATATATATAGGAACAGATCTATAGGAAACATAGTTACAAATTCATCTCCTATATCTAAGGAAGGACCCTTTTGATTAAATTGGTTCGGACCTTGTCAAATTACGTGACTTCTTTCTATATGAAATTCTCTTTTACATATTTAACACTTGTTAACATACTTTTTTTTTTTTTAAAAATAAAACATAACTCATATTAGTAAATCTATGAATTTAAGTCAACAATAGCAAGTGTGTTAAGAACTGTAATATAATGTTACTGGTCAAAACAATATATAGCACTAAATTATGGCTATGTCACATGCTCGGTAATGTGATTCAACATGGAGTGAGATGAGTGAGTAGTAAACATC
Source organism: Medicago lupulina (assembly GCA_958299785.1). Lineage (NCBI taxonomy): Eukaryota > Viridiplantae > Streptophyta > Magnoliopsida > Fabales > Fabaceae > Medicago > Medicago lupulina. Next base: position 18,404,090 of record OY283143.1, on the reverse strand, counting down.
GGGATCCAAGCTACTTCCATCAATAATGAAGTATTCTATTCAAAATGAAATACTATAAGCAAAAAGTTACTACTTTAATTTTTGTTTATATTTTATTTTGGAACAGTAACTTCTTTTTGACAAATGAACTGTAACTTTTTTATGTGTGTCTTAAACAACAATGTCGACATATTTAACGATCCCAAACATTTATCTTTTTCTATACATCAATCATTCAATATTGTTAGTCACACATATAACAATTTATTCATATAGCAATAAATTAGTGTTAGTCACAGATATAACAGTTTATTGTGTGAAAATTAGTCTCTAAAAACTAATTTAAGTAATGTGTTAACTATCAATTTCCTTTATAGAAGCCAAAATGTATAAAGATTGAATATTTTTCCAAATATAAAAAAAACGAATATTGATGGCTTAACTATCAATTTTTTTTATTTTTTTTATTTTTAATCTTAAAAAGTGAATTTCTATTCATTAGCTAAAATGCGATCAATATTCATGATCTCTTTTTATAAAAAGAGGCTAAAATGCAATCAATATTCATGATCTTTATGACTTAACTATCCATGAATATCGATGGCTTAACTATCTATTTTAGCTTCTTTAAGGTAAACATAATGAATTTTGATTGTTTAACTATCCATGATCTTTATGGATAGAAGATAAATGTTTATTAGACTAAAATGAATAAATTTTAATTGCTTGATTATCTATGATCTATATGGCTAGAAGCTAAAATGGCAATGAGGCTAAAAGAATGAACATCATCAATTTATTGTGGGTTTTCTTGCAATTTTGGCAAATGCTTGATCTTGATCCAATAATAGGACCAAATTTAATATATTCACATAATTGTTGATAATGCTTACCATTGCTTCATCTTTCATACCAACTCTTTTTAATAGACCTTGATGAATCATTCAGACAAGCTTATCATCATCTACATTAAGTCTTGTTAATTCGAAGGCTGGATTTTGAGCTTCCATTTGCCATTCCCTTTCTCTTGATCTTCCATATTGTACAAAGCTCCTTAATTAATTACCACTTCTAAAAGATCAGTTGATAATTTCTTTTCATGATCTTCTCCAAGAAAATATGAATAAATGGTTAGTTGAAGTATGTTGTCAAAAACTCTTGCTTTTCAAGATTTTGGAAATAAAGAAATCAACAATGTGTAGAAAGGAAAAGAATGACTAGTGGATTTTATCATTGAGAGAGAATTGAAAATTTGAGTGTTGCTAGGTATATTCAGGTATTGACAGAAAAATAATGCATGTGAGGAAAAGAATAAAGAATTATATATTAATCTTGATAGGAAACTTCAAGAACCCAACCAAAAACAGAAAAGAAAAAATATATCAAATAGAAGGTGTGATCTTAGGTGAGTTGAGTTCTTAATTAGTTGTCCCTTGTTGTGTGCAATTTGTGTGGTTTTTATATCGAACATGGTCGATTCAAGGATAAAGGCCACCAAGACAATCGTCTTTCAAAAAATTGAAAGAATATCATGATATATGATCATTTAATAATTTAGTTATTCTTAATGATTTTTAAAAACATTTTCTTACTTGCATAATTTTTAGAAAAGAAAAACAAGTCATCCTCTCCTCTCTCCTCCAAAATCCTCTTCCCAAATAGACCACAAGTTTTCCCTCTCTTGAAGCTTTTTTCATGGAGAATTTGTAGAGGTTGTCTCATGGCCATACTTAACTTGCAAAGAAAATATGTTGATTTTCTTTTTTAACAATTTGTGTTGTAATCGTTTTGAGGTTGGCCGGTGCAAAGATAAGGCCATCAAGACAATCGCCTTAGGCCTTCAATATTTTTTTTAAAGTTAGTTAATAAAAATGTCTGATATTTTGTTAGTTTCAAATCCAAAATTAATAATATATTAAGAAAAACTAATATCATCTCAATAAAGATTAAATTGCTTGTCTTTTTTATCAAATGAAAAAGAAATATTTAAAAATTGATTACTTCTTATCTTATCTTAATAGAGTATCACTACCTGGGCTCTGCCTTCTTTTTTGTAACAAAAAAAAAGAGTATCACTACCAAAAAAAAAAACACTACCACAAAAAATAGAGTACCAGACTTATCACACAATTATATTACCAAAGATCAGGTCTCCAACCTTCGCTCAGCTACTTTGAAACAAAACATTTCACACTTAATTAAAAGGGATAACACATTAGTATTTTCTCATAAGATCCTTTCACGGAAGGTAATTTATTCAAGGCATGTTGGATACAAAATGTAGGTGCTTCTCTCAACCATGATTTAAACCTTAGTTTGCTAAGTTGCAAGAGTTTAGTCTCTTTTACTAGACCCAACACCCGCTGGTTAATGATTACATTAGTTTAATAAATAATTTGTATTTTAAAACGTGTAAAAAATAAAATTTAAGAATTTTTTTTAATAATTTTACTCGAACACTATTATAGACTTAACAAAGGCTGCGTCTTGACATTTCTTAGACATCATATTTGTTGAGCCAGTCCTATTGAGGATGCATATCACTTGTTCTTATCTTTCCCGATTATCACAACTTGTTGGAGGGAGGGAGTGTCATCTATTTCAAAGCTAATATCTCAATATGATTCTAGTGAGTATTTCGTCTTTGCAACTCTTTGAATTTTGATTGTCCTATTTTGCTCCAACTTTTTATCACCCTTAAAGTCAATTGAAATGTACACATCCAATAAAGCACAATTTTTGCAAAATATAACCTCGTTCATTTTCACAGTATTATATGAATTTCAATGACCAACTAGGAAATTAATTGCAAAATCATATGCAAAAATGAGCAATGAAATTTTAAGAAAAGATTGTCTTCATCAAATTTACACAAGAGTAAAACAGCCACATAATTTAGAAACTCTCTATCATTTTTCCTTGAAATTTCTTTTGCAGTCAAACACTCAAGAATAGAAGATGAATACCATAAAATTGGTTGTTGATAACATATTAAACGTGATGTCCAGTGGCTTTACCACAAAGCAATACATTAGTTGGAATGTTATATTCATTCCGAAGGCTACGTTGATCGGTCCAAACCCTAAGATATAATTGTTGCCCAAGATACTGACGTTCCCAGATTGCAGACCTCAGGTTCCACATACCTTGGTTGTCCAACGACACCAATATGGTAGTCCAAGAGTTTGGATACACCTATAAAAATTTGAAGCACACCAAGTAAGCATACCAAAACGATGAAAATTACACATGTTAATATCATATATTCACTTATTTTAAATAAACGTCATCCGATTAGATGGTCCAAACGTGATTGACCGCATGCAGTGATAACGTACACAATCCAAATCTGCTATATGTCTTGTCAAGTAGATTTTTATTTTTAGTTACGTATATGTACCATCAAAATCTAACGCAAATGATTAGTATGGAGTGTATAAGTGTTGTAAATTTCGGACTCGGACTAAAAAGTTACCTGTGCAGTGTGCCTGGTCGGGGCATCGACTAAATTATATATTCTTCTCTTGGCTGGGGTCCACTGGCCAAAACCATAACTGTAATCATCACAATAAACATCATCATTATCTCCCCCTTAAAACAATTTTAAGCAACGATGATTATTTCTAAAGCAAATAAAAAAAGGTTACATACCCCACAACCCAAAAATCATAACCATCAAGATGCCAAGATTGCATTGTGTTTTCATCATTCTGGAAAACAAGCTCAATAAAGTCATGGAGAGAAGTTGGCAATACTGAGGTAGCTACATAAGCAGGACCATTAGAAGGAATGCTTTGGATTGAATCCACACTGAATATTCCAGGAATGTTGAAGTAATCTGCAAGCTTGAGTGGTGTATCAGAGTTTACATAGGAAACCTTGTTAACAGCGTAACGTAATTTTCCATTAATTAACGGTGCTGAGTTGGCTAATACAATTGTCTTTGTAGGAGTTATTTTTCCATAATGGTATGATCCTTGTGGGTTTGGCCTTGCTGCATTTGCTGTTAGATTCCATCTGAAATCAAAATTAGGTATAAGATCAAAATTGAGAAATTTTAAAATATGAAAATCACGATATTTATTAATTATTACCTGAAGCTTCTAGCTTGTATCAAAGACCAATGATATTGGTAAGCAGGAGGACTAGGCAAAGGACCAGAAGCAGGAGAGTGAGAGTTTGTATAGTGCAACACTGCAGTTGCTGTGAGAATCCTTCTGGAAAACCTTGTTGAAGCAACAATGTAATAGTCCTTAGGAGATTGGTTTAAGGTTACCAAAACAGCAGCTGATTGCCCAACATGGACATCAAGGGAGTCATAAATGTTTTGGATAACATGGGACCCTTCCACCTCAACTAGTTTTAGTGTATGTCCTTGAATTCTGAAGTTAATCGATGTTGACATTCCCACATTTGAGATTCTGAACATACAAGTCTTTCCTGAAATTAAGCAACTAAGTATAAATACTGATAGGATCTAATATGAGAGAGAGAAAGTGGAGTTGGTTATATAAAGGAATGAGAATAGAGAGTGAGGGATATATTTGATCATTTGTTCAGAGAGAGAAATGTCTCTTCTCCGAGGAGCTTTTGCTCTGGGTTACAGGGGTTTTTCTTCTGTAATACATCTATTTTTAATTCAATAATACAATTGTTTCTTTTCTTTTAATTCAAGGTTCTATCAAATACTGTTTGGCTAAAAAATATTAGTGACAAAGACACAAAGTTGAATGGTTATCCTAGAATTTGCAAAATAGTATAACTATATTCTTTTGAAAAGACTGACCTTGATCACCATTTATGGTTGAATGAGTTTGACCATTGATGAGAAGACCATCAGGAAATGCTAGAGATTTTCCAGAATCCAAAGACTCTCTTAATGCCTGCAAAATCAGAACATAAAGGATAAATGTTAAGAAAGACCTATTGAGGTCCACTTCATTTCTGAGAAAATATTTTTCTTGCCACTTGTCATCACATTTTTTTTTAATTAACACGCGACTTTCTCTTCAGACTCGTGTTGCAACATGATTTGGATTTTCTGCAGTCATGAATTCTACGCATTTACGCAGTCAGCAAATCAGGACATCAGTGGTCGTTGGGTTGAGATTAGACGGTCCAGATTTCAAGCTCAGTATTTTAGAGTTAAAAAAACAATCAAATTATGTTTGCTTTCTGCACCATTCAATCTATAGCCAACAACCAACGATGTGCTGGTTGCGTGAATACGTGAGTTTGTGACTTGAAACCTAGTGATGTTTAAAAGTTATGACATGGTGTTCAATTTGTATAGAAAATTGAGCACAAAAACCTAGTCTAGCATACCTTATGGTTGGTCTTGTACCAATCACCAATTAGCAAAGTGAAATCTCCATCAGGGTATGGATAAGGAACTGAGATGACAGATCTATGATAGACATTAATTGCTCCAAACCCTCCAGCTGCTTTATGAAGTTGTGTTGATGGAAAGTATGTGTATGTTCCAATCTGATCCTTGGCCTGAAACTTGTATGTGTAATTTGAGTTTGGAGGTATTGGACAATTGGTTCCTAATACCCCATCTTGCCATGAATTTTTCCTTTGTTTAATGCCATTCCTAGTTTACAACAAAATGTTAAACCATTTTCTCAAATAAAATGGCATATATACTAAGAAAATGAATAATCTCTTTGATATATATTCTCAATAGAGAAACTCACCAAGTGAGTAGAAATGGTTGGTCCAATTTGTTGACAAGATTGAGAACCACGTTTTCGTTAGTTACTAAGTCTAGTTGAGGCCCCGGAAACTGACCATTTATCAGAATCACCTATAAACATTTCAGATTAGACTTCAAAAACACAATTTGTATTCGTACTACAAATCAAAATCATATTGTCATTAGTTACTAAGTCTAGTTGAGCACCAAAATTGACCATTAAGCTCGGTAAAAATAGAAATATCATATTGATATATGAAACAATAGGGTAAAGGCTTGATTGATTATGATTTTTAGTACGAATAAGCGTGACATATCGATCATTTTGTCCTTCAAAAAGAATCTAGTAAAATATTACATCTTAATAAGATTCAATATTGCAAGTCTATTGCACACCTGCTGAGGAGTACCAAGTGGAGAAAGAGTTCCATAAGTTACAGTCCATGTAAAATATTTGTATCCATCTTCTGCTTGCACTAGAGAAACACTAAGCAAAGCCAAAACAACAGCATGTAGCAGCAGATAGAGAAAACTTGTGCTTCTCATTTCTTCTACAACCAACAGAAAAACATGGTTACATTTTAAGGTAAAAATGTTGAAAACTAAGAATTGAAAATTGAAATTTACCAGTTTTGTGATTTCGCACAAAGTGTGACTCACTTCAAGAGTGAGAATGTGAAACACCTACTCAGGTTTGGAAGCTGTACTGATGAAACATTTCTTTGCATAATAATATATATGCAAAGAGTGTTATTACTATGATAATATAAAATTGGAAAAATAGAGGATCTTTTTTTGGTTGGTACTTTTAAGGTAGCAATTTGATGATTCATCTTCGGCGCTGTTAACGGGTTTAGATGATTTTGTAGTTGCTTCAAACTAAAGTTATACTATGACAGGCCTGGTATAAATTGAATTTTGTATATCTATAATAATCATATACCATTATTAAAGTGAAATTTTATGTAGCTTTATTAGCCTACCACTTGTATTCTTTTTGATTTGTATACTATACCCCTTTAATTTAGTCATATGGACTTTGTCTTCCTTGTTTTAGGACTCAAATGGACATTGTATCATCTAAGTACTATATCAAATTAAAAAATATTAATCAACTTTGTCTCCAGGTTGAAATTGGTGTTTGTTAAAGAGTCTTAGATTAGAAAAGAGATGGTTGGCCGCTTTTGTGGAGTTGTGGTAGGCCTGACCACGATTTCTAAGAGGACATCAGAGCTTTCATTAAGATCTATTTGACAACCTACTATCCGATTTCTGCTATTAAGACACCCCCCGTTAAGATCTATTTGGTCATTTACTATCAGATTTCTGCTATCAAGACCCCCACCTACAATCACCAACCAAACCCAATAATGTATATGTACCAAATCATTTTATACAAGACCAAGTTGATCGAATTCTGCAAACTGAGACATTAAATTGTGTTTTTTCTTCTTTTTTTTTCTGACAATTTTTTCTAATACGGATGTAGATTTGATTTACACCAATTATGTGGTCCATAGATGAAACAAGTTTTGTATCATGGATAAACTTGTTTTCACTCTTGGATCAAAAAGTTTTATCATTCAATCATGTTGTGAATTAGATTAAAACTCACATCAATATTTTAATGTGTGAAGCAAAATTAACCGTAACCAACGAGCAAGTGATCAAACAAAGACAAATAATAAGATAAGATAAAGGAGACGAAAAACATGACGATATTTATTTTTTCCGTAATCGGCTCAAATTTGACCTATGTACAGCGGAGAAAGATTTCTCGAATCCACTGTTAAAGTGTTGTTTTTTGAGTTCATAAAAGTACCTTTAAAAATTTGAAATCACCACTGAAGATATTACTGGATTGGGTCACGGCCAGATCGCTTTCTTTAAAACGTTTCGCGGCACTACCCGAGTTTGTGCAAGGTAGACTAACAATTGCGCCGCCTCTTGGTTAAAACAACTCAGTTCACCTGTTCGATTACGTGCTCCACCGTAAGTAATCGTTCGAGAAATAACACACTCAAATAAGTCAAAAAAGAGAAAAAAATATGGGAATCATCACCTGTGAATTTCGGGGTGAAGAATAAGTGAGGCGAGCTCTCCCTTTTATAGGGAGAGTTCGTAACAAAAAACGAAGTGATTAAAGGATTAACTCTAAAACAAACCACATTTGTTTTCGTGTGTGGATATATCTGAAACCTTTCGGATACTCAATTACATCATATTGGATCGTAACAAATTTATTTACAGATAAACGTAACAAAAAATTAATTTAACATTTACAGATAAACGTATTTTTCAACCCTATGCTATAGCCCAAAAGAACATCCTTCTTAGCTTTTGATCAACTAAGAATTCCTCTCTATTACAAGCTCTAGTTTACCTCACACCCCTTCTCTTTATTTTAATTGATATAACAATTATTTGATTTTCAAAAAAGTAAATATACAATTTTGGATTTTCCAACAGAACATTTCTACCGATAGTCATGGACATAGTATGGCCCATAGCGGTTGAACTTTATATTACCACTCCACCGAGTAATGAAAAGCTAAAGTGTGTTTCGCCTTGAAATTGAATGATGATGGATCATCCCATTTTTCAACGCGATTGACGCTCTCCTGCCTACATGTGCCTTTCACTCCTACTTCCATTGCCTGCAAATTCATGTGATTGTCCATGATTATTTAATTTGCATGGTTTTTATTTTATCATTGAAAATTTCTCAATCGGCCTCTTATATATGCTCAAAGGCCTCAAATTTCACTTTTCCATCCGAAGAATCCTTCTTGACGGGGACTGTCAGGACGGAGCTATCTATCCATATATAGGTTTGTTTGAAATTTTAAAACTTTTATAATACATTAACTTAAAACCGAGCAAATCTTACATGGTCACAATCCCAAATTTATAATATTTAGCGACACAAATGAATAAAAATTATAAGAGAAATAAACTATTAACATAATTTTTTTATTTTAAATTTTTTCTTATACATGTGAGAGTGCTTAAGTATATTTTATTTATGTTTGTGATCAACTAAGACTTTCTTTCAAAACCACTCCAAAACATAATCATTTTTCACAAAATTTGAGTTTAAATACACAATATTGACATACATTACTACTATATATCAACGTCTAAAAGCAAAGATAAAGCAACTCTAAAACTATTTTTTTTTAAGAATAAAGCAACTCTAAAACTCTTGTCGTTGTTATTTTATGCAAATTTTCTCTATTAAACCTACGAGGTATGTTTAGAAGAACCGTTTTGGTATGAAATAACATGTCTGGATTGGTCAATCCCATAGTTTTTATTTTTTTTAAGTTTTGTTTCAATTTCATGATATCTTTTTATTAGTTATAGAGGATGCCCTTTTAATTTGAACCCTAGCGTTGTCAAACTAGTGATTGAGGATATTGATTTTGTGAAAAATTGTACCACCCATAAGAAATTCATCTCTAAAGGATATTGGATTTGGATTGGGTTTGTTATGAAGTACTTAAATTAGGTTTTACAATAGTTTTTTCAAAGTCAGGTAATGGTTCTAATTGAAAAAAACAATTTCTTGTGTTGGGATGTGAAAGAGGTAATGTGTGTATAAAAGAAAAAGTTGAATCCAAAGACATAGAAAATGTGAGTGTCCACTCAAGGTGCGTGGTTATTTCTTGTGGAACAATGTTTGGAATCTTTGGAAAATACAATAAATTCAAAATCAAAACCAAGAAATAAAATAAAGGAATAAAAAAATTCAAAAAACAGAATAAAATTGAATAATATCAATTAATATGACTAAATCTTTTTTCTTAAATTTTTTCCATTTTATATAAGGATACCTAAACAATATTGATTTGTTCATCTAAACAATATTAATTTATGATTGTGTCCATGAAAGATACACAATCCCATCCTTCACTTTTACCCTATAAACACAAAAAAATCACATAATAAACCGTTATGAATACTGATATGAAGTTTTGGAAATATACCAAGTCTATTTTATTTACTTTTTATGGTACAAAGTTTAACAACTATTAAATTTTTAATCTGACTGAATTCTATTATGTATACAATTTGGTGTCACTAATTTCAGGATTTCAATTTCATACACCACAGTCAACTTCAGTAGAGCGTATGGATATTAACTAATGCGGAGATATATCAACAGGGATCTGTGGCGCAATGGTAGCGCGTCTGACTCCAGATCAGAAGGTTGCGTGTTCGATTCACGTCAGGTTCATATCCCTTCATTTTTTTTTTCTTTTCATATCATTACTATTATTGGTTGGATAACCTTTTTGGATTGCGGTGCATCGATTAGTTGGCAGACAAAATTAATGGAGATTTCAATATGTTTGCAGAGATTAAATTATTCTTATTCGTTGTTACTAGAAAAAAAAATATGATTTTTTTTTTACCGTAAAAAACAAAAATGGTTCTTAATCCTATTTTCTTGCTAAAGGACATCGTTTAAATGGTTGCAAAATGCATTGGGTGACAAAAACAAAAGTACAGAACAGTGCACGTGCCCTGTAGGTAAGTATTTTTCTTGATAAAATGTCTCATAGAAATATTGATTGATTTTTTGCATGTTAATAATGAACTTACATAGATGTATGTTAATGCGGGGAGCCTCCCGACCACTTTAGGATATGCAAAACATTTACGACATTAAAGGGGAGGCGTTGCGTGATGACGAATCACATCCATACTACGACAACATGTTTAGGAGGATCTAGGAGGTGATGCACCCGGTGACGAGCTAGTGATTACCCAGAGGAGAAGGAGGGAGAGCCGGAGTCAGGAGGAGGAGGGATAATTGTTGATGGTTTTTTAGTGTTTTTTATTGTATATTTTTAGTGTTTTTATGACATTTGTGTATTCACATTTTTATTGGTGTAAAGTAATGATATTTGCGTATTCGCAATGTTATCTATGACATGTGCGTTATTTTCGAATTGATTTTGATTTTGCGTTACATTGGAATAATTTTTTTATTTTGATTTTGATTGAATGAACAATTTGATTGAATGATTGAAAGAATGAATGTAGTGATAGTCGATGACTGGTATTGTGAAAAATGCACGTTTCCGTACTTCAAAAAAACAATTATGTCAAAAATTGATGTTCTATTATCAGACTTGAAACCAACGCAAGTTAACTCACAATGGGGTCAGCGTGAGTTAACTCACACGATAAAATTATTTTTGAAAGTTTGTGGTGGGAATAGGCAAAATGAAAGGAGAGAAGATCAATTTTTTTATGATTTATCCCTTGCATACGAACTACCCACTTAGTGAACCTTCAAGCCCAAGGAATATTTATTGAGCGCTTCTACGGTGCAGTCAGGAAACTGACTTTTTTGGAAAAGTTATTTTGTGTAGTCAGTAGTATAACTGTCGATGTCATGTCACCTAGTGTCCTACTCGTGGACCACTATAAGACTAAACTTTACCTTATTACAAATCAGTCCTCATACAAAATATTAATTACTCTTGATTTATTAACTTATTTTATTTAAAATTAAACCATTTATTAATTATGCATAAATTATATCATTTTAATCGTCCTCTTTCTTCGGTTTCTCCATCTTCATCTACAGAATGAGAAAAATTAAGGTTGTAAATGTTCCAAAATGAAAAATCACATGCACGACGATTTTAGGGTTCAAAAATGTGAATTTTGGAGAAAATGAATTTTGGAGATAAAGGGATTTGATTAAGCGGATGAATTTTGGAGAGAAACGATTTTAGGGTTTGAGAATGTGAATTTTGGAGAAGATAAATTTTGATTAAGCAAGACGGTATGGTTGGTGTTGGAGCAGATGAGTTTTGGAGAGAAAGGGATGAACAAAATCGATCTGGAAAAAAAAAGATGATAGGGATAATGAAAGTTGGAAAGTTTTACCCAATTTTGATGCATAAGATTTATGATTTACAAAATAAAATAATCATAAAAATGTTTAATTTTGATTTAATCAAGAACTCATTTGCAATAAGTAGAGATATAATGACACATCTTATGAGCAAATGTGCAATACACCATATAATATGATGTAACGTGGATTAAATACACAAATGTTCAATGATTGATCATAGGTTTTTTTTTTTTTTTTTACCAAGATTGATCATAGGGTTTAACTTCACCAGAAAAGTCATTCTCATTACTCCACCATATAATTTTCCACATTTGTTTGGACACATTTCCAAAATTAAAGTTACTAGTATGGACACCCATGCCAAATACGGGTTAGAATTTCGTTATATTTTGAGAGAGAGAGAGAGAGAGAGAGAGAGAGGGAGAGAGAGAGAGAGAGAAAATATTGTGATGTATCAAGTGTTTAATAAATCTCAACATTAGATAAAAGAGTTGAGGTTGACCAACAAATAAGTGAAAAATCTCATATACTTGAGTCTTAAAAATTTGATTAATGATGTGGTATCATTCTCACTTATACGGTTTCCTTTCTCCAATGTGCCTATTCACACCAGTGCTTGTTCCTCCAACCGTGGTATCCTATGGTTCAATATTGCGGGGGAGCAAAAGTGGTTCTTAGTGGTAGATCACGGACACGGAGAGTCTCACACTTAATGGAGTGATTCTAATGTGTCAAGTGTTGGTGAAAATTCCATATTGGATTCAAGAGTAAATGTTAAGCAACATATAATTGAGATTATCCATATACTTAATGTCTTTGGACTTTGGATGAAGATGTGATATCAATCTCACTTGTGTTGTTGCTTCTAAGTTAATGCAATAATACAATTCGATGTATGCTTCCATGGAAACTCAACATTACGATGATTTGTTTTGTTAGTTTTTACGTGTCATTTGTTTAATTTTTATCTAAGGTTTCAAATTTTGGATGTCATTTTTTTTCATGCAATTTTCTTATTAAACTTCTATTATTTCAAATTCCTTCACTTTTGGTCTTTTGTGGGATCTAATAATGGAAAAATGTAGGTGTGTTCTATTCAGCTGACAAAATGCATGCTTATTAGACATTTTAAATTAATGTGACATTTTTTTGAATGAGTCTATGATTTTGGTAGCATAATTACTTAATAATCTCCAACTCTTTCAATAAATCCATAAATTTGCCAACACCTCACTATATTCTATATACTATCAAAAGAAAAAAAAAACACACTCCTTATTTTTTCCGTTGTCATTTCTCTCATGTTTAAAGTCCTTTATATTATATTTTCTTTTTTTAATTTACTTTCTCTTTTCTCATGACAAAATGAACAGATACACAACCCACATTTTTCACCATGTTGTGCCTCAAACTTTATTTAGCTATCTCACCGGATCACATACACAAAGACTTTCACACGTAAGAGAGAGATGTTGATGTGTCATGTGTGAGTTAAATTTCTATGTTAGATGTACGAGTATATATTGAGCAATATATAAGTGAGATGACCAATATACCTAATTTCTTAAGGTTTTGGGTGAAAATTTAGTGGCAATTTCACTTGTGGGGTTTCTCGTAGTTAAATGTGTTCACCCAATTGTATGCTTCCTCAGAATTCTGAACATTATGATGAACTGTTTTATTATTTTTTCGATGTCATTTGCTTAACTTTTTTAATATAAATATAAGTTGTTGGGTATTGTTTGCTTTCATGCAATTTCTTTTATCCAACCCATATTATTTCAAATACCTTCACTTTTAGTCTCTAATGAGATCCGACAATAGAAAAATGCATGTGTTATGCTGAGTTGAAGTGACATTTTAAAATGATGGGTCCATATCACAAATGTAGATAGTTTTACACTTAATGAGATATGTTAATGTGTCAATTGTCACTTAAAGTTCCATATTTGATGAAAGTGTAGATGTTAAGAAACATATAAGTGATATGAACAAAATACCTAATGACTTAAGGTTTTGGGTGAAGATGTGGTGTCATATTTCACTTGTGTAGTTGCTTTTAGTCTAATGTAATGATACAACCTATTGTATGCTCCCTTAGAACAAAAGGACACTATCGTGAACTGTCTTGTTCGTTTTTGAATGTCATTTGTTTGATTTTTATATTAAATTTAAGTTTTTGGATATCATTTGTTTTCCTATAATACTTTATATTCAATCTCTATTATTTCAATTTCCTCCACTTTTGGTATTCGGTGGGATTTAACCATAGAAAAGATCTGATGTGTTATACTAAATTGACAAAATACGTGTTTATTAAACATTTTTAAATGTCGTGGCATTTTTTAATTGAGTATATTTTTGGTAAATTAATTACCCAAAAATCTCTAAGTCATTCAACAAACTCATAAAATTAGCACCAACTCGCTTAATTCCTTATAATCTCATGGAAAAAACGCACAATTTTTTTGTACCAATATCATTTCTCTTAATCTCAAATTTCTTTTTTTATATTCTATAATTTCTTATTTACTTTATCTCTTCTCATCAAAGAAAGAAATAAAAATCTCCCTCCATTAAATTACCACAAACTCATCTTTGTGACCATATTATACCTCTGTTTGACCTTATTTGGATATGTCACATAGTTATGAATATGCAAAGTCTCACACTTGGGGAGAGAAAGAGAGATGTTAATGTATCAAATATGAGTTAAAGTTCTATAATTGATGGAAGAGTAGATGTTGAATAAGTGAGATGACTCATATACATGTGCTTAAAGATATTGGTTGAAGATATGGTGCCAATCTCATTTTAGATGAGATGACTCATATACATGTATCAAAACCAAGTTGTATGTCCTTGTAGTCAAAATATAGACGGTTTATATAGACACTTAATAAGGTTATGTCTTGATACAATAACCTCTAAATGGTTAACATTAAAGGAATTAAAGGAATATCAAGAGAATTGATGCGGTAATTAATATTAATATTGACCATTTCAGACGAATTGAATGACATGCTGATATTCAACTATCAATTTTTTTCTTTTCTCAAAGGGTGGGTACTCAACATTATTAGTAACAATTGAATTTGATTAGCATTAATTGTGAACCATTCCATAACAATGCCACCTATAGAGGAGGATTGAAATGTTTATGTTGTAGATTGTAGATGTAGATTGTAGATTGATCAATCAATATTATTGTCATTATTTGATACCTACGTTGCACGGCAAGCTACTTTTCAACAATATAAAGGTGTGGATCAATAGAGACAAAGTAAAAATGGGGTACTAATAAAGCTCACGATTTCCTCAATTTTTTTAATAATATTATGTATTATATTTTTTGTATAACATGATGTATTATACTTTTATATATATATATATATATATATATATATATATATATATATATATATATAACTTTACATGATGTTGTATAATAGTATTTTATTTTTTTACTTAATATAATGGGCCGATCAACAATGCAGGCTACACTGCTTAGATGACCACTTTTGCTTTTAATTAGAGAAAGAGGGTAATTGTTTAAAAATTGTTTTGATATTAATAAGAAAACTAAATTCTAATAGTGAGTAATAATCTTTGTGAAGCAATAATGATTAAATTTTTAGAATAAAAATTATTTGAAATTAACTAATGTATCAATGATAACATAACATTTAGTAATATATTTGAAAACGGCCAAATTAAAGAATCCATACTTACTTTTATTTTTGGATAATACATAGATGAATAAGTTACACCATAAAAAAGGGCAAAAAAATGAGATGAAGGACCAAATTTAAAAAAAGAAAAACCTAAAACAGAGAGACTTTGTAAAAAAAAATGGTAGAATAGGGAGATAAAAAAAACCAATTTTCAAAATAGAGGGACCAAAACTCTATTATTTTTCTTAAATAAAGGAAGCAAAAATGTATTTAGGCCAAAAAAAAAAGTGTATGTCCCTCTTTTGCATGAGAGAAAATGTAGATATAATCAAATGTCGCACAAACATAAATTTTAAAGTATTGAATTAGTTTATAATTACAACCAAAACTACATTAACAAAAAATACAAAAAAATAAACAAAATCAATAGCACAAAATTGGATTGAAATGGTGTGCAAGAAATATTTTTCTTAAATGAGGGAAGTAAAATTGTATTTAAGCCAAAAAAAAAATGTCCCTCTTTCGCATGAGAAAAACTAAAGAAAATAAATTATAATTTATCCATAACCATTTAAATTACAGATCCATATAAATATTGAAAGCAAAAGGTATCATAAAATGTAGATATAATCAAATGTGGCACAAACATAAATTTTAAAGGATTGAATTAGTTTAAAATTACAACCAAAATAAGATAAACGAAAAATACAAAAATAAAAATAAAATCAATAGCACAAAAATGGATTGAAATAGTGTGCAAGAAAAAGAAGTTGCTTTTCATGTGGCTCTTCAAAAAAGTGTGCAAGAAAAAGAGAAATTGGTAGAAGCAAGATCAATATTGTGTGAAAAATGTTTACAATAGGAGGTTAGATTTATAGTAAAATAAGGTTGTAAGGGCAATAGAGATATGATGGAAAAGACCTAATCAAAGGAAATCAATAATTAAAGTTTCGATACTGAAAATGAGACAATTGATATGTGTTTTTGTTCTATTTTTTTTTTTTCTGGGAGTGATCTTTATATAATAAATAAAATAAGACTAATCATAACATGATCATATAATAATTAATAATTTTGTCAAAAATAAAAATAATTAATAAAATAAATTATAGGATATGACATATTTTTAGGATCCAAATTATTTTATCAAAATAAATAGACCAGAGAAATCATTTGAATCAATTAAATTCTAGAAAAAAATGAAATGTAATTGAAAAGCATTATGATATATGTTTTTTAGACAAAATAAATGCACAAATCAAATTAAATAATTAAGTACAAATATTAATTAAATGCAAAGTATACATGAACGTGTGTATAAATTAAAATAAGTATGCAATTCATTTCCAAAATCAAAATAAGATGTTTATAATTATTAGCAAAATAAAAAAAACAAAAGTTTATACTATTTACTAAATTAATAAAAAAAAATTACAAAACTTTTGATTATTGTTTTATACGTTGGAAAGGTTGACGGTAAAAAAAACTCTAATAAGGAATTCTTGTAAATAATGAGGATGTGACATATTGAATCATTAATGAGACTATAAAAAATTCCAGTAACTTTCCTACATTAGATCCCCAATTTTGACTCCTTATTCGACCAACAATAATTGTCACGATCTCAAGACCATAATCATAGTTTTTTTTATTCAATCCATTTGAAATTCAAATATTTGAAATGCTGCAATATAAATAACATTAAATGCAAGGCAATATTAAAGTGCCATGTGTACTATCGCTCATAAGTGTAGCCTTTTATATTATACTAGTATAGATACCCGTGCCAAGCACGAGTTAGAATTCCGTGATACTTAAAATATTAAGTGAAGATTTTATATCATTCTCAATTGTCTAGTTGCTCTGTGTGCATTGAGTCAATCCATATCAGTGTTGGCTCCTTTGTAGGACCCAACGATGATATCATAGCTCGGTTTGATTTTGTGGAGAAACATAATTGGTTAATGGTGATAGATCTCGGATGCGGAATGTCTCATACTTGAGGGAGAAATGTTAATGTGTCAAGTGTAAGTTAAAGTTCCACATTGGATGCAAGAGTAGATGTTGAGTAACATATAAGTGATATGACCCATATACCTAATTTCTTAATGTTTAGGGTGAAGATGTGGTATCAAACTCACTTGTATGAATTCTCTTTGTTTAATGTGATGATAAAACTCGATGTAGAATCCCCCAAAAGTCACAAATAAATTGTTTTTTAATTTTTTGATGTCGTTTGTTTACTTTTTTATCTTAAAATTTAGTTTTTAGATGTCATTGTTTTTCATCTGAATTTTTTCATTGAACCTCTATTAATTCAAATTCATTCACTTTTGGACTTTGGCGGCAAGTGGCAATGAAAAATTGCAGATGTGTTACGTTTAGTTCACAAAATACATATTTATTAGATATTTAAAATTATGTGACATTTTTTAATTGAATCAGTTTTTTTGGTAAAATAATTACCCAAAAATCTCCAACTCCTTTAGCAAATCCATAAAGGAGATGTATGTTTTATTTTATTTTTCTGAAATGACAACAAACTACTCCATTAAATAATTATGACTTTTTAGCATTTGTTAATTAATTTTTTTAATGATTGAATCAATAGTAGTTGAATGCGCATAATTGAATAATTAAGAAAATGATTGCGATACTTAAAACTTTCTATTTATGGATTGCAGTGGTAAATATTTTTTCATTTAATCAAACATTTAATTATTCATTTATTAAGTTTTTAATTCATATATTTTATCATTAGATATTAACTAAAATCGTAAGGTCATAAAATCATGTTAATAGTGTTTTGTGAGGATTCTTGAGAAGGGTTAGGTTATACTACCTCCGTCCCTAATTATAAGACCCTTTTGAGAACTTTTTTGTCCCTTTTTATAAGACTCATTTGTTATTTTCAACTACATTAATTAATTCTTTACATACATGCCCCTATTTATTATACACATTTTTCTTCAATCAACAATAAATAGCATATGAAAAACACAAACTAACTCTCTCTCTTAAGGATAAAATTGTAAAAATATTAATAGTGATTACAAACAACCTTAATACAAATATCCACTTTCTTAATTCCTGTGATTTTAGCAAAAGGTCTTATATATAGGGACAGAGGTAGTACCTCAATGTCATTTTAAAATTTGATTTGCTAAATACAATATCTTATTTAGTCACAAAAAAAAAGGGATGTCTCTATTTATTCACTCATAAAAGGAACGCCTCAAAGATATTATTTTTTTATTGACGATCTTAAGGATACGTTGATAAATTGAAACTTTTTATCTAAAATTAAAAAAAAAAAATTCAACTTGTTCAACAAATCTATAAAATTAACGGCAACTCATATTATTCACTATTCTCTTATGGACAAAACACACTACATAATTTTTTTCTCTTTTTATTTTTCTCATATTCAATGTCATTTTTCGTATTCATTTTGTTTCTTCTAATTTTTTTCAACTCAAGTTTTTTGAACATGTTGTGTCTCTATTTTCTTTCTATGACCATGACACATAATTATTAGTATTTAGATAGGTATTTGTAGATCATTTATGAAAGAGGTCCTTGCTTTGGCACTATGAGTTAAATCAACTACCTTGCAATTAAGTCAACTCATTATCAATTGAGTCAACCTTCATTGGCAATGATACTATTATTATTAACTTATTTAAAAAAAATCAAAGACATGTTACCATATTTAAAAAAGAAAACCATGATAGCAAATATTAATACTAATAATATCATTCAATTCACCTTTTAAATGTTGTTGTTATTACTATTTCTATAATTATATGATTTTTACAATTGTTAATCTTTTTTCTTTGTCTTAAATATCACTTTGACCCCTTAACTTTAAAGTTCAATTTAGTCTCTTAACTTTAAAATTGGTCAATTTAGTCCATATACTTATTGTAAAATTTCAGTTTGATCCCTTAATTTTAATATAATTTAATTTGATCTTGTAAGTTAGTGCAACTTGATCCTTTGCCGTATATGTAAGTTATTGAAATTTGGTCTCTCAATAGATGTATATGATATTATATTTTCATAAGTTAAGTAACCAAGTTGGTCAATTTTAAAGGACCTTATAACTTGTTCAAACAATGGATGAGTTACAAATAAGATGTGCTAAAAACGAAAATAAAACAGCAACTGTTACATATGATGAAATAAATAATATTGATATAATTTCAAAACTTGAGTTTATAAACAACTTGAACAACTTGAGCCAAAATACATGATTTTCATATTTATTTTTTAAAAAAATTATTATGATTATAATTTCAAAATCATTAAATTTTATTTTTCAAGTTTGTAGAAGTGTTTTGAAAGAAATGTTTTTTTTGTAGAAGTGAAAGATGAAACAAATATTGTGGAAAGAGTTAAATATGGAGTTGGCTTTAAAGCATTTGTGATTATTAGTTTTAATAATATAATGAATGCATTGAATACAAAGATATGACGTTAAATAAAACATTAATATTTTTTATGTAAAATAACATAATAATTTGATAATCTTTAAATAGAATACTATTTTTAATAATCATATGAATTCATTTAAATATTTCATTAAAATAGAGGAAATAAAACTAAAAAAATTAAAAGCACTATACACTAACGCAAGGTCTAGTTTGTTTTTTTGTTTGTACACACATCAATTAATAAAATTTGTCCACTCAAATATCTACTATATGTTTTTTAAATTATAAAATATTAGTTTTGTTTTTGTCTGTATTAAATTATAAAATATTAGTTTTGTTTTTATCCTTTTTTTGACATATACAAAAAAACTTTATCATTTTCCTCTCAAAAAATGACCATTTGGAAGATATCACATGTATAATAAATTGATCTTTTTGTTAAATGGATGAAGTAGAAGAAGAATGATCTAAATGACGGGATTAGATTTGAAACTTTGGAAAACAGTTTCACCATTTCATACCCATAAATTGTGCAACTTTCAAAAAAATATTAAACATACATGAGTAGAAGAAGAATGATTCACCACATGAATGATTTATCAAATATAATAGAAAAGCCATCATGTATTTTTTATCATTTTCCACTCAAAAGTTATCGATACTTGCATTTCTTCTTTATATTTGTTGACTTCCATATCCAAAATAAAGATTCGGTAAAAAACAAAGAACATATAAACAGCTAAAGAAAAATTTAAAAGAGAATATGAATAAGAAAATAGAAACAAATGAAATCACAATAAAAAGTAACATAAGAATAAGAAATGTTAACAAACAATAAAACAATAAAAAATAAGAAATAAACAAATCAAAGAAAAGAGAATTGATTGAAAGCAATGACTTTTTATGGGAGGAAGGTGTAGAAGAAAATAATGAAAAGCAAATTGTCTATATATAGGAGAAAAAAAATCACGACACAATCAATTTTGATTGGCTCATGAAAACTAAATGAGTCATGATCCCATTTTGATTGGCTAATAAAAAATAAATGATTTAAGATGCATTTTGATTGGTTGATAGAAAAACATTAAATGAGAAGAAGAATTTGAAGGTGTCACGTGTACTATTGCTTATAGATGTATGCTTTTATATTATATAAAGATAAAGATAAAGATAAAGATTCAGACACACACGTAAGTGAAAAAGAAAATTAATCTAGTTACACTATTTTTACTTTTTTTTTTTTTAATTTAGATATGTCCAAATAATTTTAATTTAGGGCACGGCCCAAAACTTGCTCCTTAAACCAATAAAGCACGTAATTTTTTACTTCATGTTTTATGTAGTGTAAGTAATCTGATATATTATCCAAATTAACCAAGATTTTAACATTTCAATCTGGAATTAAAGGACCCTTTCAGTTTGGCTTGAGTCTTGACAACAAGTCCACAACTAAAACAAGAACTCATTCATTCCTTCTACATCTTAAACAACTAAATTTATGTTGACTCCACTAAGTCGTCGTTGATTCCATCTAAAAGCAAAGTGAACAAAAAAAATGCTTTTACATTTAATCACTGTATAAATAAAGAAATTCCTATGTTAGCAAATGCTCAAGGGACCACAAGATTAAATTCTAAGTTAGCTGTCCAAACATCAAAGAACTTGTCAAACAAAAATTATATAAATAAAATACACAATCCTAGATATGCTCAATTATCATAGATCTTAGTGAGAACAAAAACAGCTGTAGTTGAAACCAGAATTGTTTGGATATAGAATATTTTATAGCACATTCGTTTATTAGTAAGTTCATCACTATCCCTTCATTATTTTTTAATCAAGACACATGATATTTGACTTTCATTGATTTTGGTTTTTTTTTGTTCTTGGTAGATCATGGCTATGGTTCTAGATGCTGTTATTGGGAAATTAGTTGATGAACTAATGAGTTCAGTTGTTGATATGAAGAACAAAGCTTTGAAGTTCGAACCAACTCTCCAAAGATTAGAAGCTACACTTCAATCATTAGCACCATTGATCAATCAAATAGATGAACTCAAGAAGAAATTGGATCGTTCGCCTAATGAAACAAAGAGTATAATCAAACAAATGAAAGATGGTAAAGAACTTGTTCTTAAATGTTCTAATGATGACAAAATTCAGTGGTGGAATTGTTGCTACAAAAAAGCACAGTATCAAGAAGAACTTGAAGCATTGGATGAAAATATTAAGAGATTCTTTGGTCTTGATATGATAGCTCAAAATGCAGTGACTGGATTGGAAACACTTTTGGAGATTAGAGAGTTTCATGCTGAATTTATAAATGCTAATGTTGGGAGAAGTGAAAGAGTTGAATTAAGAGGTGTTTGTTTGCCACCTCAACCACCTGGTTTTATTGTTGGATTGGATGGTCCTTTGAATGAGTTGAAGATGAGATTGTTGAAGGATGAGGTTAGTGTTTCTGTTGTTACTGTTACCGGTTCTGGTGGTTCGGGGAAATCTACGTTGGCAAAAAGGTTTTGTTGGGATGAAGAAGTAAAAGGTATGATTCTGTTAATGAATTTCTCCATCTTGTATTTCATTGGTTTAGATTTTGTGAGGAATATTGTTCTTTTGTGATGATGTTTTATGTGAAACTAGTTTAGTACATGTCACTTTAGTGTAAGTTATTATGAGTTAACACTTTAGTTCATTCATATTATAATATGATGTATCATTACATGTTTCAAATGATGCTAAATGGGATGCACTTGAATTTGCATACTTCTAAATGTGTCTGATTTGATTCTTGTTAGGTAAATTCAGGGAAAATATTTTCTTCATTACCTTTGCAAAAACACCAAAGCTGAATACTATAGTGCAGAAACTGTATCAACACACTGGTTACCAAGTTCCGGATTTTCAAAGCGAAGAAGACACGTTTAACCAATTGGAACATTTGATGAAACAAGTTGTGAAGAAAGGACCGGTATTGTTAGTCCTAGACGATGTTTGGCTAGGGTCAGAATCACTTCTTGATAGTTTTGTGTTTGAGATTCCGAACTACAAAATTTTGATTACATCAAGATTTGCAATTGGAAGATTTGGTCATCCATTCGTCTTGAAACCTCTTTCTGAAGCACATGCTATAAATCTGTTTAAACATTCAGCATCCTTAACTAAGAGCACCTCAGATGTTCCTGATGATGTTGTGAAAGAGGTGATTTCTATAGTACTATTAAATTACAATACTATGTTACTCTATCCTTTCCATAATATTCGTCATTGGTTTAGCGGCACAATTTATTACTTATTTGCCTTCCATTCCTCTATAATTCATTGTAAATATGTTTTTCTGTATATTAATGTACAAAATATGTTGCAGATAGTAAGAGGGTGTAGCGGTTCTCCCTTGGCACTTCGAGTGAGTGGCAGATCGTTAATCAACGAACAACTGATAGTTTGGCTTAACAGAGCTAGGGAATTATCAGCTGGTAGGTCAATTCTTGATTCCAACAAGGACGTGCTTTCTTGTCTCCAAAAGAGCTTAGATGTTTTGGATCCTAAGTCCATGGAGTGTTTTAGGGACCTTGGCTTATTTCCTGAAGATCAGAGGATCCCTGCTGCTGCACTTATTGATATGTGGGCAGAACTAAGGAATGATGATGATGCAAGTGCAATGGAGAGGATTTATAAACTAGTCAACCTCAACTTGGCAGATATTATTGTTACAAGGTATTATATATTGATTGGTGTTTTGGAAACAATTTAATATGGTATATAGTTTATGATAAGAGTGTTGAAATTTGGTCTAGCTCATTCATACAAA
Source organism: Medicago lupulina (assembly GCA_958299785.1). NCBI lineage: Eukaryota > Viridiplantae > Streptophyta > Magnoliopsida > Fabales > Fabaceae > Medicago > Medicago lupulina. The sequence continues at coordinate 18,380,617 of OY283143.1, read as the reverse complement.
ACCGACTTGTAAAGTGAAAAACGTCTCTCTTTATAAACTCTTATCAAGAGTTCTATATTTACAATGTGAGACTCGGATTTTTCTCAATGAAGAGTCTCGTGTGGGTTTGTAAGGTTAGGTTAAGTCAAACTCAAATTCTTAGATGGTATCAGAGTTTGTTCAAGGTCTGTTGGATCACTCACTATCAGGTTTCCACTATCAGGCAATGCAGATCATTCTCCAAATATCTTAAATTTATTTACTAGCAATTGATTTGTTTTCATTGATCAGGAAAGTTGCAAGTGGCACAATTGACTACAACTACCACTATGTTACACAATATGGTCTTCTTCGGGAGCTAGCCATTCGCGACAATAGCCAAGAGGCAGAGGATAAGAGGAATAGACTTATAATTGACACAAGTACAAATAATCTTCCTTCATGGTGGACTTCTGAGAATGAGTATCACATTGAAGCCCGCATATTATCCATATCAACTGGTTTGTTCTTTTTTCTCTCTTAACTCACAAACCGGTAGAGTTTTTTCCCTGGTCGAACATACAATCTGATAGAGTACTTAAACATTGATTGTTGAATCTTTTTGCAGATGAAACATTCACTTCAAAATGGTGTAACTTACAACCAGCTGAAGTTGAGGTTTTAGTGTTAAACCTTAGAGAAAAGAAGTTTGCACTACCAATGTTCATAAAAAAAATGAACAAGCTAAAAGTTTTGATAATCACAAATTACGACTTCTTTCCAGCTGAATTAGAAAATTTTGAGATGATCGATCATCTATCGAATCTCAAAAGAATCCGATTAGAGAAAGTTTCGGTTCCTTTCCTTGGAAAAACCGTATTACAATTGAAGAATCTTCGGAAGTGTTCTTTTTTTATGTGCAATGTGAATAAAGCATTTGAAAATTACACAATGGAAGATTCAGAAATGCTACCAAATTTGATGGAAATGAATTTTGACTATTGTGATATGGTGGAATTACCAAATGTGATTTCCAACATTGTATCTCTAAAGAAGCTTAGTATTACAAATTGTCATAACCTTTGTGCACTTCATGAAGGAATTGGAAAATTGGTCAATTTGGAATCACTAAGGTTAAGTTCATGCAGTGGTTTATTAAAGTTACCACACTCAATCACAAATCTTCATGTGCTAAAGTTTCTTAACATTTCTGGTTGTATAAGCCTTAGTCAATTACCTGAGAACATTGGTGAGTTGAAGAAATTAGAAAAGCTCAATATGAGAGGTTGTTCAAATATAAGTGAATTACCATCCTCAGTTATGGAACTTGAAGGATTAAAGAATGTGGTATGTCATGATGAAGAGACTGCTGAAAAATGGGAACCTTACAAAACCATCCTTAGTGATTTAAAGGTAGAGGTTGTTCAAGAAGATTTCAATTTAAATTTTCTTTACAATTAGCAGTAATCATATTTGGGAATTGACTGGAGAATTCAAGAACCAAATGAGAAGGTATTATGGATTTCCTTACATTTTTGGAGTCATTGATTTTACTTTTTTTGGATTAAGTGATTGATATTTGTGATTGAGAATGTAAAAACAGTCTTACTTGGCTGTAAAAGAAAGACTATTAGGATACATTACAATAAATCTAAGGATTTTTTTTGGTGGATAATAAACCTGATGATATACGTTATACTTTTTTTTTTTTTTTTTAAAAGGATATATACTTTATACTTATCTACCTTACTATACTTAAGAAATGTGATGCCTAACAAAATTCCAATAATAGTCCCATTTAATTTTCACTACGTTTTTTTTTTTGGTACAATTTTTTTCACTACGTTTCTCTGTCTTTTTTTTTTTTTGTGTAGTTTTTGTTTACATATTTTCAAATTCATACTACAAAATGACAAATTGTCATTTGTCAACTTCATTCTTTTTGGATAGTTTATTTATTGTTTTCGCGTTATTTTTTACAAATAAGTCACTAAAGAATATGACTGGAAGAGACAATTCAATGATTCATACATGAGACAATTGTTTGTCATTAATAAATTAATTTTTTTTTATCTTCTAGATAAAAATGGAAAATAATTATAACATACAAATTATATTTTATTATAAATATAATACACATAGCTAATGCATGTTACTAAATAATTACTAAATTTTGCAAGGTCAACATTGTTAGGCTTTTTGTCTTTCGTGGTGTCCTGGGTTCGACATCAGATCTTTCACTTTATGTGGTTAATTTTTGGATGTCTCACTTTCTGGATGGATTTTATTTAAGGATTATAGTTAAATTATTGGTCTTTTATCCACTTTTGTCTTTCTGACGTTTATAATTTTAGTAGTAATTTATTCCAATTTTTGTAGTTTGTTTCAGAGACGATATACTATAGAATATCTCATTTTGTATTTGCAATACACTAAGTTGTGCGTCTCAAAGGTTGGTCAATTTCTTAGAAAGAGATGCACCTCAAAGGTTGACTTATATGGTTGTGGATCGAGGATGAACTATCTCTAAAAACCTATTAAGCCCGGATACGAGATATAATATAGATACGATACTGCACCGATACACCGATACGGGAAAATTTCAAAAATCAAGATACGATACGGCTGAGATACGTTAATAAAAAAAATTATATAATTAAATGTACAATATAATTATAACCATTTTTTTAATATGCAAATATATATATAACAAACAAAAGAAACTAATCATAGGTTCGTAGCACATCAACATAAATATAAATAATATTGACGATTAAAAGAGTGATGATTAGTCAATTACATACACAATATATCACAAAAAAAAAAGCACCCTAAGTGCTATACTATATATCAAAAGGAACATTGTTAGTGTTATACTATATGATCTAAAAAAGAAGCATTATACTCAAGAGTTAAGTTATTTTAGTTAACATTAATTGGGAAGTATTGGGGCAAGTATTTAGGCAAGTATCGGTGTAGGATAATTATCAGATACTCTCCTGATACGTATCGGGAAGTATCAGATAATTATTTTTTAAAAAAATAAAATTTAATCTTCGGATACTCTCCTGATACATATCGGGAAATATCAGGCAGGTATCGGTGCAAGATACGCAGGGGATACGATACGTCATCCATTTTGAACTATCGGGGCTTCAGAGCTAAAAACTCAAATTTAGAAAGATGTATTCTTTTATGAGTTAATATGTTTTTACCCTTTGTAATTTGGGCAAGTTCCAGTTTACCCCCTGTAAAAAAAAATTTAGATTCCAACCCTGTAATTTAAAGATTCTTTCGAAATAGACCTTGTAATTTGAAGATTCTTTCGTTTTAGACCCTGAGGCCGTATGACTATGCAAACATGATGACGTGGCACACTGAGTCAGCATTTTTGGATGATGTGGCACGCTGACTGTATCATTAATTTTGTTTTTAATTTTTTATTTTCATTTATATTAATTTAAAAATAAAAAAATGAAAATTAAATTTAAAAATAGAAAAAAATCAGATTATTTTTTTTTTCAAAATTGAAAAAATTAGATTTTTTTTTGAAATTTAAAAAATTCGAAAAATCATAAACAAATTCAGATTTATTTTCAAAAAATAAAAAAAAAATCTGAAATTAAGATTTTCAAAATTAAAATAAAATAAATTTTTTGAATTTCTTACCTCGATCTGCAAAAAAGGTATACTTTGTAATTCTTTCAATCTGAACGAAAGAAAAATACAACTAAAGAGGACAATAAAAGAAATTAAAGTAAAATAGAAAATAAAAAAAAATCTGGAATAGTTCTTTAAAAAATTTATTTGTTTCTTGGAATAGTTCTTTAAAATTTCAATTTTTTTTCAGACTATATAATTTTCAAAATTTTAACCTGAAATATATTTAGATTTTAAAAAAAATATTCCAAATTTTTTATTTTTTGTAGAAAAAATTTTAAAAAAACTTTTTCTTTCGAAAAAAATCTGAACTTTTTTTAATTTCAAACTTGTTTTTCTAAATTTTGTTTTTTTATTTTAAAAATTAAATTCCAGAATTTTTATTTTTGTAGAAAAAGTTTTAGAAAACTTTTTTTTCTTCGAAATTTTGTTGTTTTTTTATTTTAAAAATTAAATTCCAGAATTTTTATTTTGTTTAGAAAATTCAGTTTTTTTTTTTTCAAAAATATATTGTTTTTACGATTTTTTTATTTTCGAAAATTAATTTTCAGATTTTTTAAATTAGTATAATTTCATTTATATTTTATTTACTTTAAAAAAATAGGCAAAATGCCACATGTGCCCTTAAAAAAATAAAATTAATTATACAGCCAGCGTGCCACATAATCAAATATGCAAAGTCAGCGCGCCACTCAACATACCACGTCAGGATTTTGTCCAGTCAGATGACCTCAGGGTCTAAAACGAAAGAATCTCAAATTACAGGGTTGGAATAAAAACTTTTTTTTACAAGGGTAAACCGGAACACGCCTAAATTACAGGGAGTAAAGATATATTAACCCTTCTTTTATTATGTCACTGTTGTTAAAGGTAATTGGAGATAGTGTTAAATGGATGTTTATAAATAACACCAAGTGATCAAGTTGTAGGAAGCTAACAGAGACATGAATTAAACCAATTGTTCAATCCGCAACTCAACTTATCATTGATATCTTTTGATTTTTGCATGATTCTTACACATACCTTGCTGAAAATTTTCTGTATTTTGCAACATAATCATGCAGAAAATCTAGAATGTAGGTCTCTATATAAGTAGTCCAATTAAGTGTCTAAATTTATGCAAAACACATGTCTTTAAAATTATTAGAAGGGAAAACATTAGACTTTTTTTTTTTTTGGAAAGAGAACCATTGGACTTGACTGTCATGATATGTCATTGCTTTATCTCTTGCAGGTATAGATAGACAATCAACATTAAAGAGTTCTTGAGAAAGCTTACAAATAAGGCATATTTGACTCAAGGCTGGCCAAGAATATCATGGTTTTGGAAAAAAAAATTTATAACATAGGAGGATAACATGTTGGTTGACCATCATTCATAGTTAATGTTGTTTTAGTAATGGTTTTTACGTCAGTAATTTATTGTACATTGTTTTTGGATGTACTTCATAACAATTATTTTATTCTCTTGTCTCTTTCATTGATATCCATGATCTTCAACATCTCTACACCCATCTTCCCCAAGAGTTTGTTGAAGCTATAAACAACACTCATTTTTGCTTCAACAACTCTCTTGAGGATGCCTTTATTTGGCCCGATAACAAAAATGGCGTGTACACAACCAAAAGTGGATATGATTGGCTTCTCTCCCATGCCGATCCGGTAAGCAACATCAATTGCTTTATCGCTTCATCATATGATTGGCTTGCTTGCCATGATGTTGTTCCTACCTTTTCTCTTCTTCATCATAGAAATATGGCGCCTACTGCTGCTTGTTGAGGCAAAATCCTTAATTAAATTTTAAAGATAACAAACCTTGATGATTAAGGAATTAATGGACTTTGATTAATTTGTTGGTATTTAACTTGTGCTCTTGAGTGTTTAACTAAGACAGGAGCAAAGTTTAATTCATACCAAGAAACAAGAAATCAAAGGACATAAAGACTTAAGAACTCAGTCAGAGTTCAGAAAGTTAAAAAGAGTTCAGAAGGTTGGACAAAGTTCAGAAGGTTGTTCATGATGAACATCAAGAACCAAGCCCAGAAATTCATGAACTAAATGAAGAACATACAAGGTTCACGTGACTTAAATAAAAGCCCAGTAAAGTACATTGACTAAGATCAATCAAAGAATAAAGACATTTATTTAATTAAAGTCAAAAAGGGCATCTTCAATGTTCATTCAAGACTATGAACATTTAAAGTACAAAACATTAGGAATATTCCATTATGAATATGATCCTAGATGTTTTCCAGGCTGCACTTCATCAATGTTTCACTCTTAGGATTTGATTACATCAAATAAAAGTCTTACAAATCATCCTAAGTGAAGCAAAAGAAACATTCTGAACTCCCCTGAGTTCAGAAAGTTCGATCCTGCTCCATGCTTTTTCTGACGTGAACAATACAGTAGTTGGAAAGTAAAAAGCAAAACCAAAAGCAAGATCAAGTCTGAGTCAAACAAGATTTTGACACATAAGGGAGTTGGTAATGTACAAAGTAAACCAAATCCCCTAAAGCATGGAAATGAAGTGACAACTTCACTTTATGAGATCCTGCACACGTTCCAAGGCAGATTTCAAAGAAGATCTGATCTAACAACATTCTGAAGTCGTACAAAGATAAACTTCATGGTACAACCCAGAAATTCATGTGACATTCATCTGCAAAATCCCAGATGCATATCTGACCGTTCATCTACATGAACCTAGATGAAGATCATGATGAACACAACAACATTCTGAAGTATTCTCAAGAACACAACAACATTCTGAAGTATTGTAATTTGCCCAGAATTTCAAGTGAAAGTTGGTGGGTCCTAGGACACGTGGCACAAGACTATTGGTCACACTCCAACAGCTAGAAGACTTCAAGAAACTCTTTAAATAGAGATCAAAGCTTCAGCAATAAACACACCTTTGCAAAGCAGAAAAGAAAAACACCTAAGAAGTGCTTAAAACTTTAGCAAAAATATTGATTACACAAAGATTCCAAGAAGTCTTAAAAGTGCGAATCAATACCTCTCTTATCTTCCTAAAAGATAAACTCTTCTCTCCATTTTTCTCTTGTCTGATTTCAATCATTCAAACTTTCATACAAATTGTAAAGAAAAGTCTCATCTAGCTTTAGAGGTACTAAAGTGTTGGTTTGAGCAGAAAGTGTAAAAGTCTAAGTGGGTAACTTAGCAAGAAAGGTGTAAGCCTGCTGAGGCTTAGAGAATACAGGGTTGTAATTGTTTAGGTGAACAAAGTTGTAAGGTGCAGGATTTGAGAAGTTATCTCAAGCATCATAGTGGAAACTCTCACAGGATTGTGAGGAGTGGATGATAAGTGCTAGAAAGTGTTAAATCCATGATATATTTTAAGCACTCATCATTATTTGTTTCACAAATTATTTGAGAAAAAGCCATGAAAATGTAAGAAAATGTCTTATTATGATTTTTATATCTTACTTAACCATTTGTGCAGAAAATGAGTGATCAAGACTTGAACAAATGAAAGAAACACAAAAAGGAGCAAAAAGAAGAAATTTGTCGCCTTAGCCACATGTTGTCGCCATAGCGGGAAATGGCAAGAAAAAAACCAATTTGCTACTGCCTAAATGTCGCCATGGCCACATCATGTCGCCACAGCGACAAGTGTCAAAGATCAATGTCGCCATGGCGACAAATGCTCTGCCTGGCAGGAAGAGGCGGTTTAAGGCAAGTGGATGATGACGTGGCAGAAATCCACTGGCAAAGAAAGGTATGTCACCACAACGACATGTTCCTGCCTGGCACGAAGTGCAAATTATAAAAGCCCATTTCCTTCATTTCAGTGGGGATCTTCCATCAATTTTAGAGAGAGAGTAGGGCGAAATTCTTCTGTTTTCATAGAGCAAGGGTGTTTAAGTGTAGATTCATCAAGATTCTTGGAGAAATCAAGTTCTTGGCATGGATCTTCATCTTTCTTTCCACTTTTGTAATGTTCTCATGACAATGATGAACTAAATTTCCTTTGTTGGGATTAGAGGTACTTGATCTTAGCTTAATATGTAATCTTTTGATCTATAAATATATGGTTCTAGCATTTGATTTGATATTGATGTTATTCTTGCAATTCATTTCCTATCTTTGATTTAATAGTGATTGAAAAATACTTTTGAATCTAGGTTTAGAATAATCATCTATCAAAACATAAGTTCTAGACATGGAATCGATGTTTTGATAATCACTTCTTGTATCTAAACTTAAAGCTTTCTTATCATTAAATAGATTGAGACATCATCGATTAAATGATAAGATCGACTCTTGGATCGTTCAATAGTTTGAGACATCGACGATTGAACGATACAATTGATGTCACGATAATATTTGGACACGAATGTTATTGCCGAGGGATACGTGATAATATCAAAGAAAAGCTAGAATCCGTATACGATCATTAGGTTATATGTGATGCTTGATCAAGGAACTCTAATCCTAACAAGTTTTACGCCCTATTAATCTCAATTTTATCTTTGCAAAATAGTTTTCGTAGTTATAAACAAACAAAATATCTTTCAACTTAAAATGATATTTGGTGTCGAACGGTCCATGATATCGCACTAGTCCCTGAGGAGACGATATAAATACTTATCTTGTTTGATGCTAAAATACTACATCAGTGGACTAACCCACATTGGGGGAACCACTATAAATTTCTGTGTGCTCTTCCTCTCTTCTCTATACTCTTTACATTCAGTAAACACAAACACACACAAACACGTAAATTGATTAAACTGTTTTTACACTATTACTTCAGAACGTTCTGAAGTCTGTCTGTTAACTTAACCATTCCAAGTTTACAACTTGAGAATTCTTTCTTTTAAGTTACAGGATAATTTTTAAAGGGTCACAATTCAAACCCCCCTTCCTTGTGACTATTTTATCTACTTCAATTGGCATCAGAGCACGGCTCTAAGGGTTTGAACACTCAAACAAGTGTTAGAGAAAAGATTCAGGAAGTATGTCTAAAGACAAATACATAGCAGAAGGAGGATCATCAAATAGACCACCACTGTTTGATGGCTCAAACTACTACTTCTGGAAAGGAAGGATGAAACTCTTTCTCAGATCTCAAGACAATGATATGTGGACAGTTATCACAGATGGAGACTTTGTTCCAACAACTAAAGAAGGAGCTATCAAAGAAAAGAGTGCATGGTCAACTGATGAGAAAGCTTAGGTATTGTTAAACTCTAAAGCTAGACTCTTTCTATCATGTGCACTAACCATGGAAGAAAGTGAAAGGGTTGATGAATGCAAGAATGCTAAAGAGGTATGGGATACCTTGAAAGTACATCATGAAGGCACATCTCATGTCAAAGAAACTAGAATTGACATTGGAGTCAGAAAGTTTGAAGTCTTTGAAATGAATGAAGATGAAACCATTGATAAAATGTATGCCAGATTTACTACAATAGTAAATGAGATGAGATCTCTTGGAAAAGCATATTCCACTCATGAAAGAATCAGAAAAATATTAAGATGTCTTCCAAGCATGTGGAGACCTATGGTCACTGCCATTACTCAGGCCAAAGATTTAAAAACCATGAACCTGGAAGATCTCATTGGTTCACTAAGAGCTCATGAAGTTGTTCTTCAAGGAGACAAACCAGTAAAGAAGGTAAAAACACTTGCCTTAAAGGCATCTTAACAAACTTCATCAGCAACTAAAAATGATGTGCAAGAACCACAAGAGATAGAGGAAGTTCATGAAGAAGAAGCTGAAGATGAACTTGCACTAATATCCAAGAGAATACAAAGAATTATGATAAGAAGAAATTAAATCAGAAAGAAGTTTCCAAACACCAACAACAGCACCAAAACTGAAGCTGACAAGAGGCAAGTCACTTGTTATGGATGCAACAAAACTAGACACTACAAAAGCGACTGTCCTGACACAAAGAAAGCGCAGAGAAAACTACCCTTCAAGAAGAAGGCAATGATCACTTGGGATGACATGGAAGAAACAGAAATACAAGAAGATGAAGAAGCCAACATGTGCTTGATGGCCCAATCAGAATATGAAGAAGAGGTAATCATCTATAAAATTGACTCCTTTTATAAAGAGCTTGAAAGCAAAATGGATAGTCTTTTATATGATTCAAGTTTCTTAACTAATAGATGTCATTCTTTAATTAAAGAACGTTTTGAACTAAAAATAGAAAAAGAGAAACTTCAAAACAAATATGATGAATCTAGAAAGACCATACAACGTTTGCAAGACTCTCATTTTAAAATGTATGAACAACAAAAAGAGTTGAACAGAAAACAAAAGAACATTTCTTCTAAACCTTTTGAGATGGAAAAGGAAAACACTCTTTTGAAAAAGGAAATTGAGGATCTAAAGAATGATCTTACATGCTTTATAAAATCTACAGAAACTTTTCAAAACATTCTGGGAACACAAAGGGAAAATATTCAAAAATCTGGTTTAGGTTTTAAAGATCCTAACAAAATTATTGAAAATTTTGTACCTCTAAAGGCTGAAATGAAATTAAAATGTTCTTACTGTGATAAGCTAGGACATGATGTTTCTGTATGTTATCATAAGAAGAATTTTATTAGAAAAAAATAAGATTAATCTTAGTTCAGAACATTCTCATCTAAAAAGATCAGAAAGTTCACAAAAGGCTGAGAAGGCTAAGAAGATATGTTCCTATTGTAACAAATCTGATCATACAAGATAGAATGTTACAAAAAGAAAAGATCTCTTAGAAGAACTAACCCTCAAGGACCCAACATTACATGGGTACCTAAAGTTTTTGTCTTGTCAAATGTAGGTCCTGCCTCAGGGTACAAGAACAAAGCCATGGTACTTGGATAATGGCTGTTCTAGACACATGACAGGTGACATGAATTGTTTTTTAATCTTTGAAAAGAAGGATGGAGGACTAGTGACAAAATCTTTGAAAAAGATGATAGGGATAATGAAAGTTGGAAAGTTTTACCCAATTTTGATGCATAAGATTTATGATTTACAAAATAAAATAATCATAAAAATGTTTAATTTTGATTTAATCAAGAACTCATTTGCAATAAGTAAAGATATAATGACACATCTTATGAGCAAATGTGTAATACACCATATAATATGATGTAACATGAATTAAATACACAAATGTTCAATGATTGACCATAGATTTTTTTTTTTGACCTTAATTGATCATACGGTTTAACTTCACTAGAAAAGTCATTCTTATTACTCCACCATATAATTTTCCATTTTTGTTTGGACACATTCCCAATTCCAAAATTAAAGTTATTCAGACACCCGCGTAAATGAAAAAGAAAATTAATCTAGTTACACTATTTTTACTTTTATTTTTAATTTGGATGTGTCCAAATTAATGGTTGTTCTAGACACATGACAGGTGACAGGAACTGTTTTTTAATCTTTGAAAAGAAGGATGGAGGACTAGTGACATTTGGAAACATTGACAAAGGTAAAATCAGAGGTAAAGGTACTATAGGTAAACTTAACTCTGCTAAAATAGAAAACGTTCAGTATGTTGAAGGTTTAAAACATAATCTACTTAGCATAAGTCAATTGTGTGATAGTGGATTTGAAGTTGTCTTTAAACCTAACATTTGTGAAATAAGACAAACCTCCTTTAACAAACTATTATTCTCTGGATCAAGAGAAAAGAACTTATATGTTTTAGATTTAAATGATATGCCAGCTGAATCATGTTTTATGTCTCTTGAAAAAGATAAATGGATTTGGCACAAAAGAGCTGGTCATATAAGTATGAAAACCATTGCTAAACTTTCTCAACTTGATCTGGTTAGAGGTTTGCCAAAAATTAGCTTTGAAAAGGACAAGATTTGTGAAGCATGTGTCAAAGGAAAACAAGTAAAAAGCAGTTTCAAAACAATTGAATTTATTTCAACTCAGAAACCTTTAGAGCTTCTTCACATTGATCTTTTTGGTCCAGTCCAAACTGCAAGTCTAATTGGCAAAAGATATGGTTTTGTTATTGTTGATGACTTTTCCATATTTACATGGGTTCTATTTTTAAAACATAAAGATGAATCTTTTGAAGCATTTCAAAACTTTTGCAAAATAGTTCAAAATGAAAAAAGCTCCAATATCATCACACTGAGAAGTGATCATGGAGGAGAATTTGAAAATGCATCTTTCAAAACATTCTTTGATGAAAATGGTATTAAGCATAATTTTTCGTGTGCAAGAACTCCTCAACAAAATGGAGTTGTTGAAAGAAAAAATAGAACAAAATCGATCTGAAAAAAAAAAGATGATAGGGATAATGAAAGTTGGAAAGTTTTACCCAATTTTGATGCATAAGATTTATGATTTACAAAATAAAATAATCATAAAAATGTTTAATTTTGATTTAATCAAGAACTCATTTGCAATAAGTAAAGATATAATGATACATCTTATGAGCAAATGTGCAATACACCATATAATACTCCCTCCGTCCCTTAATATAACCCCCCTTTTGTTTTTTTTTTTGTCCCTAAATATAACCCCCTTTTCAAATTACAACACACATTAATTATTTTTTTTCTATATATACCCTTATTTAATACTACTACTAATTCTAAAATTACAATAAATTAACTTTTCACATTATCTCTTTAATGAGGGTAATTTTATAAAATTGTACTATAAAACAGACACATTAACTACACCAACAACATTTCTTAAGAAATGTGAAAAAAACAATAGATGGCTATATTAAGGGACGGAGGGAGTATGATGTAACATGAATTAAATACACAAATGTTCAATGATTGACCATAGATTTTTTTTTTTGACCAAAATTGATCATACGGTTTAACTTCACTAGAAAAGTCATTCTTATTACTCCACCATATAATTTTCCATTTTTGTTTGGACACATTCCCAATTCCAAAATTAAAGTTATTCAGACACAAGCGTAAATGAAAAATAAAATTAATCTAGTTACACTATTTTTACTTTTATTTTTAATTTGGATGTGTCCAAATAATTTTAATTTAGGGCACGGCCCAAAACTTGCTCCTTAAACCAATAAAGCACGTAATTTTTTTCTTCATGTTTTATGTAGTGTAAGTAATCTGATATATTATCCAAATTAACCAAGATTTTAACATTTCAATCTGGAATTAAAGGACCCTTTCAGTTTGGCTTGAGTCTTGACAACAAGTCCACAACTAAAACAAGAACTCATTCATTCCTTCTACATCTTAAACAACTAAATTTATGTTGACTCCACTAAGTCGTCGTTGATTCCATCTAAAAGCAAAGTGAACAAAAAAAATGCTTTTACATTTAATCACTGTATAAATAAAGAAATTCCTATGTTAGCAAATGCTCAAGGGACCACAAGATTAAATTCTAAGTTAGCTGTCCAAACATCAAAGAACTTGTCAAACAAAAATTATATAAATAAAATACACAATCCTAGATATGCTCAATTATCATAGATCTTAGTGAGAACAAAAACAGCTGTAGTTGAAACCAGAATTGTTTGGATATAGAATATTTTATAGCACATTCGTTTATTAGTAAGTTCATCACTATCCCTTCATTATTTTTTAATCAAGACACATGATATTTGACTTTCATTGATTTTGGTTTTTTTTTGTTCTTGGTAGATCATGGCTATGGTTCTAGATGCTGTTATTGGGAAATTAGTTGATGAACTAATGAGTTCAGTTGTTGATATGAAGAACAAAGCTTTGAAGTTCGAACCAACTCTCCAAAGATTAGAAGCTACACTTCAATCATTAGCACCATTGATCAATCAAATAGATGAACTCAAGAAGAAATTGGATCGTTCGCCTAATGAAACAAAGAGTATAATCAAACAAATGAAAGATGGTAAAGAACTTGTTCTTAAATGTTCTAATGATGACAAAATTCAGTGGTGGAATTGTTGCTACAAAAAAGCACAGTATCAAGAAGAACTTGAAGCATTGGATGAAAATATTAAGAGATTCTTTGGTCTTGATATGATAGCTCAAAATGCAGTGACTGGATTGGAAACACTTTTGGAGATTAGAGAGTTTCATGCTGAATTTATAAATGCTAATGTTGGGAGAAGTGAAAGAGTTGAATTAAGAGGTGTTTGTTTGCCACCTCAACCACCTGGTTTTATTGTTGGATTGGATGGTCCTTTGAATGAGTTGAAGATGAGATTGTTGAAGGATGAGGTTAGTGTTTCTGTTGTTACTGTTACCGGTTCTGGTGGTTCGGGGAAATCTACGTTGGCAAAAAGGTTTTGTTGGGATGAAGAAGTAAAAGGTATGATTCTGTTAATGAATTTCTCCATCTTGTATTTCATTGGTTTAGATTTTGTGAGGAATATTGTTCTTTTGTGATGATGTTTTATGTGAAACTAGTTTAGTACATGTCACTTTAGTGTAAGTTATTATGAGTTAACACTTTAGTTCATTCATATTATAATATGATGTATCATTACATGTTTCAAATGATGCTAAATGGGATGCACTTGAATTTGCATACTTCTAAATGTGTCTGATTTGATTCTTGTTAGGTAAATTCAGGGAAAATATTTTCTTCATTACCTTTGCAAAAACACCAAAGCTGAATACTATAGTGCAGAAACTGTATCAACACACTGGTTACCAAGTTCCGGATTTTCAAAGCGAAGAAGACACGTTTAACCAATTGGAACATTTGATGAAACAAGTTGTGAAGAAAGGACCGGTATTGTTAGTCCTAGACGATGTTTGGCTAGGGTCAGAATCACTTCTTGATAGTTTTGTGTTTGAGATTCCGAACTACAAAATTTTGATTACATCAAGATTTGCAATTGGAAGATTTGGTCATCCATTCGTCTTGAAACCTCTTTCTGAAGCACATGCTATAAATCTGTTTAAACATTCAGCATCCTTAACTAAGAGCACCTCAGATGTTCCTGATGATGTTGTGAAAGAGGTGATTTCTATAGTACTATTAAATTACAATACTATGTTACTCTATCCTTTCCATAATATTCGTCATTGGTTTAGCGGCACAATTTATTACTTATTTGCCTTCCATTCCTCTATAATTCATTGTAAATATGTTTTTCTGTATATTAATGTACAAAATATGTTGCAGATAGTAAGAGGGTGTAGCGGTTCTCCCTTGGCACTTCGAGTGAGTGGCAGATCGTTAATCAACGAACAACTGATAGTTTGGCTTAACAGAGCTAGGGAATTATCAGCTGGTAGGTCAATTCTTGATTCCAACAAGGACGTGCTTTCTTGTCTCCAAAAGAGCTTAGATGTTTTGGATCCTAAGTCCATGGAGTGTTTTAGGGACCTTGGCTTATTTCCTGAAGATCAGAGGATCCCTGCTGCTGCACTTATTGATATGTGGGCAGAACTAAGGAATGATGATGATGCAAGTGCAATGGAGAGGATTTATAAACTAGTCAACCTCAACTTGGCAGATATTATTGTTACAAGGTATTATATATTGATTGGTGTTTTGGAAACAATTTAATATGGTATATAGTTTATGATAAGAGTGTTGAAATTTGGTCTAGCTCATTCATACAAAACCGACTTGTAAAGTGAAAAACGTCTCTCTTTATAAACTCTTATCAAGAGTTCTATATTTACAATGTGAGACTCGGATTTTTCTCAATGAAGAGTCTCGTGTGGGTTTGTAAGGTTAGGTTAAGTCAAACTCAAATTCTTAGATGGTATCAGAGTTTGTTCAAGGTCTGTTGGATCACTCACTATCAGGTTTCCACTATCAGGCAATGCAGATCATTCTCCAAATATCTTAAATTTATTTACTAGCAATTGATTTGTTTTCATTGATCAGGAAAGTTGCAAGTGGCACAATTGACTACAACTACCACTATGTTACACAATATGGTCTTCTTCGGGAGCTAGCCATTCGCGACAATAGCCAAGAGGCAGAGGATAAGAGGAATAGACTTATAATTGACACAAGTACAAATAATCTTCCTTCATGGTGGACTTCTGAGAATGAGTATCACATTGAAGCCCGCATATTATCCATATCAACTGGTTTGTTCTTTTTTCTCTCTTAACTCACAAACCGGTAGAGTTTTTTCCCTGGTCGAACATACAATCTGATAGAGTACTTAAACATTGATTGTTGAATCTTTTTGCAGATGAAACATTCACTTCAAAATGGTGTAACTTACAACCAGCTGAAGTTGAGGTTTTAGTGTTAAACCTTAGAGAAAAGAAGTTTGCACTACCAATGTTCATAAAAAAAATGAACAAGCTAAAAGTTTTGATAATCACAAATTACGACTTCTTTCCAGCTGAATTAGAAAATTTTGAGATGATCGATCATCTATCGAATCTCAAAAGAATCCGATTAGAGAAAGTTTCGGTTCCTTTCCTTGGAAAAACCGTATTACAATTGAAGAATCTTCGGAAGTGTTCTTTTTTTATGTGCAATGTGAATAAAGCATTTGAAAATTACACAATGGAAGATTCAGAAATGCTACCAAATTTGATGGAAATGAATTTTGACTATTGTGATATGGTGGAATTACCAAATGTGATTTCCAACATTGTATCTCTAAAGAAGCTTAGTATTACAAATTGTCATAACCTTTGTGCACTTCATGAAGGAATTGGAAAATTGGTCAATTTGGAATCACTAAGGTTAAGTTCATGCAGTGGTTTATTAAAGTTACCACACTCAATCACAAATCTTCATGTGCTAAAGTTTCTTAACATTTCTGGTTGTATAAGCCTTAGTCAATTACCTGAGAACATTGGTGAGTTGAAGAAATTAGAAAAGCTCAATATGAGAGGTTGTTCAAATATAAGTGAATTACCATCCTCAGTTATGGAACTTGAAGGATTAAAGAATGTGGTATGTCATGATGAAGAGACTGCTGAAAAATGGGAACCTTACAAAACCATCCTTAGTGATTTAAAGGTAGAGGTTGTTCAAGAAGATTTCAATTTAAATTTTCTTTACAATTAGCAGTAATCATATTTGGGAATTGACTGGAGAATTCAAGAACCAAATGAGAAGGTATTATGGATTTCCTTACATTTTTGGAGTCATTGATTTTACTTTTTTTGGATTAAGTGATTGATATTTGTGATTGAGAATGTAAAAACAGTCTTACTTGGCTGTAAAAGAAAGACTATTAGGATACATTACAATAAATCTAAGGATTTTTTTTGGTGGATAATAAACCTGATGATATACGTTATACTTTTTTTTTTTTTTTTTAAAAGGATATATACTTTATACTTATCTACCTTACTATACTTAAGAAATGTGATGCCTAACAAAATTCCAATAATAGTCCCATTTAATTTTCACTACGTTTTTTTTTTTGGTACAATTTTTTTCACTACGTTTCTCTGTCTTTTTTTTTTTTTGTGTAGTTTTTGTTTACATATTTTCAAATTCATACTACAAAATGACAAATTGTCATTTGTCAACTTCATTCTTTTTGGATAGTTTATTTATTGTTTTCGCGTTATTTTTTACAAATAAGTCACTAAAGAATATGACTGGAAGAGACAATTCAATGATTCATACATGAGACAATTGTTTGTCATTAATAAATTAATTTTTTTTTATCTTCTAGATAAAAATGGAAAATAATTATAACATACAAATTATATTTTATTATAAATATAATACACATAGCTAATGCATGTTACTAAATAATTACTAAATTTTGCAAGGTCAACATTGTTAGGCTTTTTGTCTTTCGTGGTGTCCTGGGTTCGACATCAGATCTTTCACTTTATGTGGTTAATTTTTGGATGTCTCACTTTCTGGATGGATTTTATTTAAGGATTATAGTTAAATTATTGGTCTTTTATCCACTTTTGTCTTTCTGACGTTTATAATTTTAGTAGTAATTTATTCCAATTTTTGTAGTTTGTTTCAGAGACGATATACTATAGAATATCTCATTTTGTATTTGCAATACACTAAGTTGTGCGTCTCAAAGGTTGGTCAATTTCTTAGAAAGAGATGCACCTCAAAGGTTGACTTATATGGTTGTGGATCGAGGATGAACTATCTCTAAAAACCTATTAAGCCCGGATACGAGATATAATATAGATACGATACTGCACCGATACACCGATACGGGAAAATTTCAAAAATCAAGATACGATACGGCTGAGATACGTTAATAAAAAAAATTATATAATTAAATGTACAATATAATTATAACCATTTTTTTAATATGCAAATATATATATAACAAACAAAAGAAACTAATCATAGGTTCGTAGCACATCAACATAAATATAAATAATATTGACGATTAAAAGAGTGATGATTAGTCAATTACATACACAATATATCACAAAAAAAAAAGCACCCTAAGTGCTATACTATATATCAAAAGGAACATTGTTAGTGTTATACTATATGATCTAAAAAAGAAGCATTATACTCAAGAGTTAAGTTATTTTAGTTAACATTAATTGGGAAGTATTGGGGCAAGTATTTAGGCAAGTATCGGTGTAGGATAATTATCAGATACTCTCCTGATACGTATCGGGAAGTATCAGATAATTATTTTTTAAAAAAATAAAATTTAATCTTCGGATACTCTCCTGATACATATCGGGAAATATCAGGCAGGTATCGGTGCAAGATACGCAGGGGATACGATACGTCATCCATTTTGAACTATCGGGGCTTCAGAGCTAAAAACTCAAATTTAGAAAGATGTATTCTTTTATGAGTTAATATGTTTTTACCCTTTGTAATTTGGGCAAGTTCCAGTTTACCCCCTGTAAAAAAAAATTTAGATTCCAACCCTGTAATTTAAAGATTCTTTCGAAATAGACCTTGTAATTTGAAGATTCTTTCGTTTTAGACCCTGAGGCCGTATGACTATGCAAACATGATGACGTGGCACACTGAGTCAGCATTTTTGGATGATGTGGCACGCTGACTGTATCATTAATTTTGTTTTTAATTTTTTATTTTCATTTATATTAATTTAAAAATAAAAAAATGAAAATTAAATTTAAAAATAGAAAAAAATCAGATTATTTTTTTTTTCAAAATTGAAAAAATTAGATTTTTTTTTGAAATTTAAAAAATTCGAAAAATCATAAACAAATTCAGATTTATTTTCAAAAAATAAAAAAAAAATCTGAAATTAAGATTTTCAAAATTAAAATAAAATAAATTTTTTGAATTTCTTACCTCGATCTGCAAAAAAGGTATACTTTGTAATTCTTTCAATCTGAACGAAAGAAAAATACAACTAAAGAGGACAATAAAAGAAATTAAAGTAAAATAGAAAATAAAAAAAAATCTGGAATAGTTCTTTAAAAAATTTATTTGTTTCTTGGAATAGTTCTTTAAAATTTCAATTTTTTTTCAGACTATATAATTTTCAAAATTTTAACCTGAAATATATTTAGATTTTAAAAAAAATATTCCAAATTTTTTATTTTTTGTAGAAAAAATTTTAAAAAAACTTTTTCTTTCGAAAAAAATCTGAACTTTTTTTAATTTCAAACTTGTTTTTCTAAATTTTGTTTTTTTATTTTAAAAATTAAATTCCAGAATTTTTATTTTTGTAGAAAAAGTTTTAGAAAACTTTTTTTTCTTCGAAATTTTGTTGTTTTTTTATTTTAAAAATTAAATTCCAGAATTTTTATTTTGTTTAGAAAATTCAGTTTTTTTTTTTTCAAAAATATATTGTTTTTACGATTTTTTTATTTTCGAAAATTAATTTTCAGATTTTTTAAATTAGTATAATTTCATTTATATTTTATTTACTTTAAAAAAATAGGCAAAATGCCACATGTGCCCTTAAAAAAATAAAATTAATTATACAGCCAGCGTGCCACATAATCAAATATGCAAAGTCAGCGCGCCACTCAACATACCACGTCAGGATTTTGTCCAGTCAGATGACCTCAGGGTCTAAAACGAAAGAATCTCAAATTACAGGGTTGGAATAAAAACTTTTTTTTACAAGGGTAAACCGGAACACGCCTAAATTACAGGGAGTAAAGATATATTAACCCTTCTTTTATTATGTCACTGTTGTTAAAGGTAATTGGAGATAGTGTTAAATGGATGTTTATAAATAACACCAAGTGATCAAGTTGTAGGAAGCTAACAGAGACATGAATTAAACCAATTGTTCAATCCGCAACTCAACTTATCATTGATATCTTTTGATTTTTGCATGATTCTTACACATACCTTGCTGAAAATTTTCTGTATTTTGCAACATAATCATGCAGAAAATCTAGAATGTAGGTCTCTATATAAGTAGTCCAATTAAGTGTCTAAATTTATGCAAAACACATGTCTTTAAAATTATTAGAAGGGAAAACATTAGACTTTTTTTTTTTTTGGAAAGAGAACCATTGGACTTGACTGTCATGATATGTCATTGCTTTATCTCTTGCAGGTATAGATAGACAATCAACATTAAAGAGTTCTTGAGAAAGCTTACAAATAAGGCATATTTGACTCAAGGCTGGCCAAGAATATCATGGTTTTGGAAAAAAAAATTTATAACATAGGAGGATAACATGTTGGTTGACCATCATTCATAGTTAATGTTGTTTTAGTAATGGTTTTTACGTCAGTAATTTATTGTACATTGTTTTTGGATGTACTTCATAACAATTATTTTATTCTCTTGTCTCTTTCATTGATATCCATGATCTTCAACATCTCTACACCCATCTTCCCCAAGAGTTTGTTGAAGCTATAAACAACACTCATTTTTGCTTCAACAACTCTCTTGAGGATGCCTTTATTTGGCCCGATAACAAAAATGGCGTGTACACAACCAAAAGTGGATATGATTGGCTTCTCTCCCATGCCGATCCGGTAAGCAACATCAATTGCTTTATCGCTTCATCATATGATTGGCTTGCTTGCCATGATGTTGTTCCTACCTTTTCTCTTCTTCATCATAGAAATATGGCGCCTACTGCTGCTTGTTGAGGCAAAATCCTTAATTAAATTTTAAAGATAACAAACCTTGATGATTAAGGAATTAATGGACTTTGATTAATTTGTTGGTATTTAACTTGTGCTCTTGAGTGTTTAACTAAGACAGGAGCAAAGTTTAATTCATACCAAGAAACAAGAAATCAAAGGACATAAAGACTTAAGAACTCAGTCAGAGTTCAGAAAGTTAAAAAGAGTTCAGAAGGTTGGACAAAGTTCAGAAGGTTGTTCATGATGAACATCAAGAACCAAGCCCAGAAATTCATGAACTAAATGAAGAACATACAAGGTTCACGTGACTTAAATAAAAGCCCAGTAAAGTACATTGACTAAGATCAATCAAAGAATAAAGACATTTATTTAATTAAAGTCAAAAAGGGCATCTTCAATGTTCATTCAAGACTATGAACATTTAAAGTACAAAACATTAGGAATATTCCATTATGAATATGATCCTAGATGTTTTCCAGGCTGCACTTCATCAATGTTTCACTCTTAGGATTTGATTACATCAAATAAAAGTCTTACAAATCATCCTAAGTGAAGCAAAAGAAACATTCTGAACTCCCCTGAGTTCAGAAAGTTCGATCCTGCTCCATGCTTTTTCTGACGTGAACAATACAGTAGTTGGAAAGTAAAAAGCAAAACCAAAAGCAAGATCAAGTCTGAGTCAAACAAGATTTTGACACATAAGGGAGTTGGTAATGTACAAAGTAAACCAAATCCCCTAAAGCATGGAAATGAAGTGACAACTTCACTTTATGAGATCCTGCACACGTTCCAAGGCAGATTTCAAAGAAGATCTGATCTAACAACATTCTGAAGTCGTACAAAGATAAACTTCATGGTACAACCCAGAAATTCATGTGACATTCATCTGCAAAATCCCAGATGCATATCTGACCGTTCATCTACATGAACCTAGATGAAGATCATGATGAACACAACAACATTCTGAAGTATTCTCAAGAACACAACAACATTCTGAAGTATTGTAATTTGCCCAGAATTTCAAGTGAAAGTTGGTGGGTCCTAGGACACGTGGCACAAGACTATTGGTCACACTCCAACAGCTAGAAGACTTCAAGAAACTCTTTAAATAGAGATCAAAGCTTCAGCAATAAACACACCTTTGCAAAGCAGAAAAGAAAAACACCTAAGAAGTGCTTAAAACTTTAGCAAAAATATTGATTACACAAAGATTCCAAGAAGTCTTAAAAGTGCGAATCAATACCTCTCTTATCTTCCTAAAAGATAAACTCTTCTCTCCATTTTTCTCTTGTCTGATTTCAATCATTCAAACTTTCATACAAATTGTAAAGAAAAGTCTCATCTAGCTTTAGAGGTACTAAAGTGTTGGTTTGAGCAGAAAGTGTAAAAGTCTAAGTGGGTAACTTAGCAAGAAAGGTGTAAGCCTGCTGAGGCTTAGAGAATACAGGGTTGTAATTGTTTAGGTGAACAAAGTTGTAAGGTGCAGGATTTGAGAAGTTATCTCAAGCATCATAGTGGAAACTCTCACAGGATTGTGAGGAGTGGATGATAAGTGCTAGAAAGTGTTAAATCCATGATATATTTTAAGCACTCATCATTATTTGTTTCACAAATTATTTGAGAAAAAGCCATGAAAATGTAAGAAAATGTCTTATTATGATTTTTATATCTTACTTAACCATTTGTGCAGAAAATGAGTGATCAAGACTTGAACAAATGAAAGAAACACAAAAAGGAGCAAAAAGAAGAAATTTGTCGCCTTAGCCACATGTTGTCGCCATAGCGGGAAATGGCAAGAAAAAAACCAATTTGCTACTGCCTAAATGTCGCCATGGCCACATCATGTCGCCACAGCGACAAGTGTCAAAGATCAATGTCGCCATGGCGACAAATGCTCTGCCTGGCAGGAAGAGGCGGTTTAAGGCAAGTGGATGATGACGTGGCAGAAATCCACTGGCAAAGAAAGGTATGTCACCACAACGACATGTTCCTGCCTGGCACGAAGTGCAAATTATAAAAGCCCATTTCCTTCATTTCAGTGGGGATCTTCCATCAATTTTAGAGAGAGAGTAGGGCGAAATTCTTCTGTTTTCATAGAGCAAGGGTGTTTAAGTGTAGATTCATCAAGATTCTTGGAGAAATCAAGTTCTTGGCATGGATCTTCATCTTTCTTTCCACTTTTGTAATGTTCTCATGACAATGATGAACTAAATTTCCTTTGTTGGGATTAGAGGTACTTGATCTTAGCTTAATATGTAATCTTTTGATCTATAAATATATGGTTCTAGCATTTGATTTGATATTGATGTTATTCTTGCAATTCATTTCCTATCTTTGATTTAATAGTGATTGAAAAATACTTTTGAATCTAGGTTTAGAATAATCATCTATCAAAACATAAGTTCTAGACATGGAATCGATGTTTTGATAATCACTTCTTGTATCTAAACTTAAAGCTTTCTTATCATTAAATAGATTGAGACATCATCGATTAAATGATAAGATCGACTCTTGGATCGTTCAATAGTTTGAGACATCGACGATTGAACGATACAATTGATGTCACGATAATATTTGGACACGAATGTTATTGCCGAGGGATACGTGATAATATCAAAGAAAAGCTAGAATCCGTATACGATCATTAGGTTATATGTGATGCTTGATCAAGGAACTCTAATCCTAACAAGTTTTACGCCCTATTAATCTCAATTTTATCTTTGCAAAATAGTTTTCGTAGTTATAAACAAACAAAATATCTTTCAACTTAAAATGATATTTGGTGTCGAACGGTCCATGATATCGCACTAGTCCCTGAGGAGACGATATAAATACTTATCTTGTTTGATGCTAAAATACTACATCAGTGGACTAACCCACATTGGGGGAACCACTATAAATTTCTGTGTGCTCTTCCTCTCTTCTCTATACTCTTTACATTCAGTAAACACAAACACACACAAACACGTAAATTGATTAAACTGTTTTTACACTATTACTTCAGAACGTTCTGAAGTCTGTCTGTTAACTTAACCATTCCAAGTTTACAACTTGAGAATTCTTTCTTTTAAGTTACAGGATAATTTTTAAAGGGTCACAATTCAAACCCCCCTTCCTTGTGACTATTTTATCTACTTCAATTGGCATCAGAGCACGGCTCTAAGGGTTTGAACACTCAAACAAGTGTTAGAGAAAAGATTCAGGAAGTATGTCTAAAGACAAATACATAGCAGAAGGAGGATCATCAAATAGACCACCACTGTTTGATGGCTCAAACTACTACTTCTGGAAAGGAAGGATGAAACTCTTTCTCAGATCTCAAGACAATGATATGTGGACAGTTATCACAGATGGAGACTTTGTTCCAACAACTAAAGAAGGAGCTATCAAAGAAAAGAGTGCATGGTCAACTGATGAGAAAGCTTAGGTATTGTTAAACTCTAAAGCTAGACTCTTTCTATCATGTGCACTAACCATGGAAGAAAGTGAAAGGGTTGATGAATGCAAGAATGCTAAAGAGGTATGGGATACCTTGAAAGTACATCATGAAGGCACATCTCATGTCAAAGAAACTAGAATTGACATTGGAGTCAGAAAGTTTGAAGTCTTTGAAATGAATGAAGATGAAACCATTGATAAAATGTATGCCAGATTTACTACAATAGTAAATGAGATGAGATCTCTTGGAAAAGCATATTCCACTCATGAAAGAATCAGAAAAATATTAAGATGTCTTCCAAGCATGTGGAGACCTATGGTCACTGCCATTACTCAGGCCAAAGATTTAAAAACCATGAACCTGGAAGATCTCATTGGTTCACTAAGAGCTCATGAAGTTGTTCTTCAAGGAGACAAACCAGTAAAGAAGGTAAAAACACTTGCCTTAAAGGCATCTTAACAAACTTCATCAGCAACTAAAAATGATGTGCAAGAACCACAAGAGATAGAGGAAGTTCATGAAGAAGAAGCTGAAGATGAACTTGCACTAATATCCAAGAGAATACAAAGAATTATGATAAGAAGAAATTAAATCAGAAAGAAGTTTCCAAACACCAACAACAGCACCAAAACTGAAGCTGACAAGAGGCAAGTCACTTGTTATGGATGCAACAAAACTAGACACTACAAAAGCGACTGTCCTGACACAAAGAAAGCGCAGAGAAAACTACCCTTCAAGAAGAAGGCAATGATCACTTGGGATGACATGGAAGAAACAGAAATACAAGAAGATGAAGAAGCCAACATGTGCTTGATGGCCCAATCAGAATATGAAGAAGAGGTAATCATCTATAAAATTGACTCCTTTTATAAAGAGCTTGAAAGCAAAATGGATAGTCTTTTATATGATTCAAGTTTCTTAACTAATAGATGTCATTCTTTAATTAAAGAACGTTTTGAACTAAAAATAGAAAAAGAGAAACTTCAAAACAAATATGATGAATCTAGAAAGACCATACAACGTTTGCAAGACTCTCATTTTAAAATGTATGAACAACAAAAAGAGTTGAACAGAAAACAAAAGAACATTTCTTCTAAACCTTTTGAGATGGAAAAGGAAAACACTCTTTTGAAAAAGGAAATTGAGGATCTAAAGAATGATCTTACATGCTTTATAAAATCTACAGAAACTTTTCAAAACATTCTGGGAACACAAAGGGAAAATATTCAAAAATCTGGTTTAGGTTTTAAAGATCCTAACAAAATTATTGAAAATTTTGTACCTCTAAAGGCTGAAATGAAATTAAAATGTTCTTACTGTGATAAGCTAGGACATGATGTTTCTGTATGTTATCATAAGAAGAATTTTATTAGAAAAAAATAAGATTAATCTTAGTTCAGAACATTCTCATCTAAAAAGATCAGAAAGTTCACAAAAGGCTGAGAAGGCTAAGAAGATATGTTCCTATTGTAACAAATCTGATCATACAAGATAGAATGTTACAAAAAGAAAAGATCTCTTAGAAGAACTAACCCTCAAGGACCCAACATTACATGGGTACCTAAAGTTTTTGTCTTGTCAAATGTAGGTCCTGCCTCAGGGTACAAGAACAAAGCCATGGTACTTGGATAATGGCTGTTCTAGACACATGACAGGTGACATGAATTGTTTTTTAATCTTTGAAAAGAAGGATGGAGGACTAGTGACAAAATCTTTGAAAAAGATGATAGGGATAATGAAAGTTGGAAAGTTTTACCCAATTTTGATGCATAAGATTTATGATTTACAAAATAAAATAATCATAAAAATGTTTAATTTTGATTTAATCAAGAACTCATTTGCAATAAGTAAAGATATAATGACACATCTTATGAGCAAATGTGTAATACACCATATAATATGATGTAACATGAATTAAATACACAAATGTTCAATGATTGACCATAGATTTTTTTTTTTGACCTTAATTGATCATACGGTTTAACTTCACTAGAAAAGTCATTCTTATTACTCCACCATATAATTTTCCATTTTTGTTTGGACACATTCCCAATTCCAAAATTAAAGTTATTCAGACACCCGCGTAAATGAAAAAGAAAATTAATCTAGTTACACTATTTTTACTTTTATTTTTAATTTGGATGTGTCCAAATTAATGGTTGTTCTAGACACATGACAGGTGACAGGAACTGTTTTTTAATCTTTGAAAAGAAGGATGGAGGACTAGTGACATTTGGAAACATTGACAAAGGTAAAATCAGAGGTAAAGGTACTATAGGTAAACTTAACTCTGCTAAAATAGAAAACGTTCAGTATGTTGAAGGTTTAAAACATAATCTACTTAGCATAAGTCAATTGTGTGATAGTGGATTTGAAGTTGTCTTTAAACCTAACATTTGTGAAATAAGACAAACCTCCTTTAACAAACTATTATTCTCTGGATCAAGAGAAAAGAACTTATATGTTTTAGATTTAAATGATATGCCAGCTGAATCATGTTTTATGTCTCTTGAAAAAGATAAATGGATTTGGCACAAAAGAGCTGGTCATATAAGTATGAAAACCATTGCTAAACTTTCTCAACTTGATCTGGTTAGAGGTTTGCCAAAAATTAGCTTTGAAAAGGACAAGATTTGTGAAGCATGTGTCAAAGGAAAACAAGTAAAAAGCAGTTTCAAAACAATTGAATTTATTTCAACTCAGAAACCTTTAGAGCTTCTTCACATTGATCTTTTTGGTCCAGTCCAAACTGCAAGTCTAATTGGCAAAAGATATGGTTTTGTTATTGTTGATGACTTTTCCATATTTACATGGGTTCTATTTTTAAAACATAAAGATGAATCTTTTGAAGCATTTCAAAACTTTTGCAAAATAGTTCAAAATGAAAAAAGCTCCAATATCATCACACTGAGAAGTGATCATGGAGGAGAATTTGAAAATGCATCTTTCAAAACATTCTTTGATGAAAATGGTATTAAGCATAATTTTTCGTGTGCAAGAACTCCTCAACAAAATGGAGTTGTTGAAAGAAAAAATAGAACAAAATCGATCTGAAAAAAAAAAGATGATAGGGATAATGAAAGTTGGAAAGTTTTACCCAATTTTGATGCATAAGATTTATGATTTACAAAATAAAATAATCATAAAAATGTTTAATTTTGATTTAATCAAGAACTCATTTGCAATAAGTAAAGATATAATGATACATCTTATGAGCAAATGTGCAATACACCATATAATACTCCCTCCGTCCCTTAATATAACCCCCCTTTTGTTTTTTTTTTGTCCCTAAATATAACCCCCTTTTCAAATTACAACACACATTAATTATTTTTTTTCTATATATACCCTTATTTAATACTACTACTAATTCTAAAATTACAATAAATTAACTTTTCACATTATCTCTTTAATGAGGGTAATTTTATAAAATTGTACTATAAAACAGACACATTAACTACACCAACAACATTTCTTAAGAAATGTGAAAAAAACAATAGATGGCTATATTAAGGGACGGAGGGAGTATGATGTAACATGAATTAAATACACAAATGTTCAATGATTGACCATAGATTTTTTTTTTTGACCAAAATTGATCATACGGTTTAACTTCACTAGAAAAGTCATTCTTATTACTCCACCATATAATTTTCCATTTTTGTTTGGACACATTCCCAATTCCAAAATTAAAGTTATTCAGACACAAGCGTAAATGAAAAATAAAATTAATCTAGTTACACTATTTTTACTTTTATTTTTAATTTGGATGTGTCCAAATAATTTTAATTTAGGGCACGGCCCAAAACTTGCTCCTTAAACCAATAAAGCACGTAATTTTTTTCTTCATGTTTTATGTAGTGTAAGTAATCTGATATATTATCCAAATTAACCAAGATTTTAACATTTCAATCTGGAATTAAAGGACCCTTTCAGTTTGGCTTGAGTCTTGACAACAAGTCCACAACTAAAACAAGAACTCATTCATTCCTTCTACATCTTAAACAACTAAATTTATGTTGACTCCACTAAGTCGTCGTTGATTCCATCTAAAAGCAAAGTGAACAAAAAAAATGCTTTTACATTTAATCACTATATAAATAAAGAAATTTCTATGTTAGTAAATGCTCATTGGGACCACAAGATTAAATTCTAAGTTAGCTGTCCAAATATCAAAGAACTAGGTGACAACAAAAACAGCTGTAGATCCTAGATATGCTCAATTATCATAGATCTTAGTGAGAACAAAAACAGCTGTAGTTGAAACAAGAATTGTTAGGATATAGAATATTTTATAGCACATTCGTTTATTAGTAAGTTCATCACTATCCCTTCATTATTTTTTAATCAAGACACATGATATTTGACTTTCATTGATTTTGGTTTTTTTTGTTCTTGGTAGATCATAGCTATGGTTCTAGATGCTGTTATTGGGAAATTAGTTGAAGAACTAATGAGTTCAGTTGTTGATATGAAGAACAAAGCTTTGAAGTTCAAACCAACTCTACAAAGATTAGAAGCTACACTTCAATCATTAGCACCATTGATCAATCAAATAGATGAACTCAAGAAGAAATTGGATCGTTCGCCTAATGAAACAAAGAGTATAATCAAACAAATGAAAGATGGTAAAGAACTTGTTCTTAAATGTTCTAATGATGACAAAATTCAGTGGTGGAATTGTTGTTACAAAAAAGCACAGTATCAAGAAGAACTTGAAGCATTGGATGAAAATATTAAGAGATTCTTTGGTCTTGATATGATAGCTCAAAATGCAGTGACTGGATTGGAAACACTTGTGGAGATTAGGGAGGTTCGTGCTGAAATTCGAAGTGGTCTTGTGAGGAATGAAAGGATTGAATTAGAGAATGTTTGTCGGCCTCCCGAACCACCGGATTTTATTGTTGGGTCGGATGATAATTTCAATAAGTTGAAGAAGATATTTTTCAGAGAGGATGAGCTTAGTGTCTCTGTTGTTACTGTTACTGGTTCTGGTGGTTCGGGTAAGTCTACGTTGGCAAAAAGGTTTTGTTGGGATGAAAAAGTAAAAGGTACTATGATTTTGTTGCTGAATTTTTTCCTTTCTTTCCATCGAGCACTTCATTGGTTTAGGTTTTTGTGAATTCTTCTTGTGCTGAAGTTATAAAAAAATGTTATCTATGAACCAATCTTAGTACATGTCGTTATAGTGGAAGTTATTATTACCGGGTAAACAACTATGGTGAAATAGATATCTTTAAATTTTATAATCAAAAAGATGTTGCAAGTACCAAAGAGAAAGTTTTTCAAAAATTATTACAAAATGTTTGTTAAAATATCATTTCTCAAAAAGAAAAGATAAACTAACACAAATTTTGTAAAATTCCCCACACCATATACAAATACGATATTTTTAGTTTTTCTTTCCTTTTCCTCGTCTCCCCACTTTTCAGCAACTCTTATCTCCCTCCCTCCCTGATGCCGCTGTTATCCATATCTAGACGGTTGTGAAGGTCGACAACGATTGTGGATGAGGATGACAGGGGTGGTGGTTGACAACAGGGAGGAGGAGGACGATGGTGGAGAGAGAGAGAGAGAATGGTGACCGATGACGATGGTCGGACGACAATGACTGTGGTGGTGTAGAGGGCCTAAGATTAAGTTAATGGACGAATTGTGTAATTTGTCCAAAATTATATTGTTTTCTTGTTTTATTCTTTTTGCATACACTAGAATATGGTTTGGAGACCTCTAAATTATGTTTATGATTTTTGGTTAGGTAAATTCAAGAAAAACATATTCTTCATTACATTTGCGAAAACACCAAAGCTAAATGTTATAGTGGAGAAACTCTTTAAACAGACTGGTTACCAAGTTCCTGATTTTCAAAGTGAAGAAGACACGTTTAACCAATTGAAAAATTTGATGAAACAAATTGTGCAAGAAGGCCCAATATTGTTGGTCCTAGACGATGTTTGGCAAGGATCAGAATCATTTCTTGACAATTTTGTGTTTGATATCCCAAACTACAACATTTTGGTGACATCAAGATTTGCAATTCGAAGATATGGCCATCTACTTGTCTTGAAACCTTTTTCTGAAGAACATGCTATAAATCTATTTAAGCATTCAGCATCCTTAACTAACAGCACCTCATATATTTCAGATCATGTTGTGAAAGAGGTGATTTCTATGGTCTAATTAAATTTTCCTTCGTCCCATAAATATAATCTCTGTGGCACCGACATTGTCCGGTGTTCAATACCAACACGACATTGGCAATGTTTACATTCAACTAATTTTATTTTTAATTTTTTTTATGGGTGTTGTGTTGGTATCCGTGTCAATGATTTATTTGTAATAATAGTATTTAATTTGGTGAAAATATGATGCAGATAGTAAAAGGATGTAGGGGTTCTCCCTTGGCACTTCGAGTGACCGGCAGATTATTAAGGAACGAACGCCGTTTTGTTTGGCAAAACAGAGCAAATCAACTGTCAGCTGGTAGGTCAATTCTTGATTCTAACAAGGACGTGCTTTCTTGTCTCCAAAAGAGCTTAGATATTTTGGATCATAAGTCCATGGAGTGTTTTAGGGACTTAGGCTTATTTCCTGAAGGCAAGAGGATCCCAGCTGCTGCTCTTATTGATATGTGTGCAGAACTAAGGGATGAGGATGATGCTAGTGCATTGGAGACAATTTGTAAACTGGCTGACCAAAACCTGGCTGATATTATTGTGACAAGGTATGACATATATATCAAGTGCACTTTTCACCCTTTAAGTTTCAAAAAGTTGCGATTTTGGCCCCCTATTTAAAAAAATTACAATTTTGGTCTCTTTCGTTCCAAAATTGTTGACAAGACGCCACGTGTCCCAAAAAAGGGTCATAATCGCAACTTTTTGAGAAGATAAGGGGTCAAAAGATCATATTTCCCTTATGTTAGGGGTCAAAAGAGCATATTTCCTTAAACATAGGGGGTCATTTTTTTTCATAGGGACCAAAATCGCAACCTTTTAAAAGATAGGGGGCCAAACATGCACTTTTATTTTTTAACAGGTATTCACTTATACGTTTTTTCATAATATATGTGAAATGAACAAAAACTCGGTTATAATGGGACGGAGGGAGTAAAGATATAATGTCCATGCAAGTGGCACAATTGATTTGTTTTCATTGATTAGGAAAGTTGCAAGTAGCACAATTGACTACAACTACCACTATGTTTCACAACATGGTCTTCTTCGGGAGCTAGCCATTCGCGAGAATAGCCAAGAGGCAGAGGATAAGAGGAATAGACTCATAATTGACACGAATGCAAATAATCTTCCTTCATGGTGGACTTCTGAGATTGAGTATCACATTGAAGCTCGCATATTATCCATTTCAACGGGTTTGTTCATATTTCTCTCTTAATGCAAATGAAAAGTTACCATTTTTTTTTTTTTTTTGCTTTGGGTTATTTAATTGAATGAAAAGGACAAAATTAAAATTATAAAGTTAAAATGAAAAGTAAAGTTGGAAGCAAAAGTTACATAAAAACTTGATATTCCTTTTGTATATAGATAGATATATTAGATTGTGAATTCAGTTTAGTTAGAAAATAAACCCTAGAGTTTAGGGTAACTAACTTTGGTTAGCTTGTTAACCAAGTTAGAAAGTTTGTTAGAGAAGTTTGTTACAAAACCTCTTTGTATATAAGCTTCTCATTGCTTGTAAATATGTTAAGATTCATTCATAAATAATCATTCATTACGTTTTTCTTCAATCACAAGTAACCTCTCTCTCAAATCTCATAAACCCTAAGTTTAAACTAAATTTACACAGTTTTTTGTTTTAACTGTTTTTGCACAAGTTTATTCATAGCAATTCACCTTGTTTGTTCTACTGGTATATCCACCTTGTTCTATTGGTATATCAACCTTGTTCTATCAAGATATAGTCATCTAGATAAACTCTAGTTAGATCAGAGAATGTGTGTGACTTGAATTTTTTCTCTATTTGAGTCTCCGATAGACAAATTGATAAAGTACTTTATATTATTGAATATGTTTGCAGATGAAACATTTACTTCAAAATGGTGTAACTTGGAGCCAACTGAAGTTGAAGCATTCATCTTATACTTTCGAGAAAAGAAGTGCACACTACCAATGTTCATGAAGAAAATGAAAAAACTTAAAGTTTTGATAATCACAAACTATGATTTTTATCATTCTGAACTAGAGAATTTCGAGCTACTTGATCATCTAACAAATCTCAAACGAATCAGATTAGAGAAAGTTTCAATTCCTTTCCTCGGAAAAACACTAGTGCAATTGAAGAATCTTCAAAAGTGTTCTTTCTTTTTGTGCAATGTGAATAAAGCATTTGAAAATTGCACAATAGAAGATTCAGAAGTTCTACCAAATTTGATGGAAATGAATTTTGACTATTGTGATATGGTGGAATTACCAAATATAATTTCCAACATTGTATCCCTAAAGAAGCTTAGTATTACAAATTGTCATAAGCTTTGTGCACTTCATGAAGGAATTGGAAAATTGGTCAATTTGGAATCACTAAGGTTAAGTTCATGCAGTGGTCTATTAGAGTTACCACACTCAATCACAAATCTTCATGTGCTAAAGTTTCTAAACATTTCTGGATGCATGAACCTTAGTCAATTACCTGAGAACATTGGTGAGTTGGAGAAATTAGAAAAGCTTAATATGAGAGGTTGTTCGAATATAAGTGATTTGCCACCCTCAGTTAAGAAACTTAAGGGATTAAAGAATGTGGTATGTCATGATGATGAGATTGCTGAAAAATGGAAACCTTACAAAACTATCCTTGGTGATTTACAGGTAGAGGTTGTTCAAGAAGATATCAATTTAAATTTTCTTAATTAGCAGTAATGATATTATATTTGGGAATTGACTGCAGAATTCAAGAACCAAATGAGAAGGTATTATGGATTTCTTTGCATTTTTTGAGTCATTGATTTTATATTTTTGGATTAAGTGATTGATATTTGTGGTTGAGAAATGTAAAACATCCTTACTTAATGTAAAAGAAATACTATTAGGAAAGTGTTCAATAAATCTCAGGATTTCTTTTGGTCGATAATAAACCTAATGATATACATTATACTTTTTTTAAGGATACATACTTTATACTTAACTACTTTACCATACCACTAAAAGAAAAACATAATGACTAGTTGTCTAATTCAAGTAAAGTTTGTATAACAAAATTCCAATAATAGTCCCATTTAATTTTCACTACGTGTCCTTGTCTTCTTTTTTTGTGCAATTTTGTTTTACATATTTTCAAATTCATTCTACAAAATGACAAGTTGTCATTTGTGAACATCATTTTTTTTGGATAGATTATTCATTGTTTTCACGTTATTTTTTTATAAATGAGTAATATAATTGAAAGAGATAATTCTTACACGAGACCATTTTTGTCATTAATAAATTAATTATTTTTTATCTTCTAAATAAAAATAGAATAATTATAATTATATTTTATTATAAATATCATACACATAGCAAAGCATGTCACTAAAGAATTACTAAATTTTGCAAGAAGCACAACCAATAATACCAACATTGATAGGTTTGGTATCTTTCGTAGTATTTTGGGTTCTACATCGAACCTTCCGCTTTATGTGTGTAAATTTATAATGATGTTTGTCACTTACAGTATAGAAGGAAAAAAAAATAGAGCTCTTTTAATATCTTTGACATAAAAAAGAGATGAATTATAATACACAAATTATATTTATTTTTTTTATATTTTTGACATAAAAAAAAACAACAATAATAGCTCAATTATAAAAATTTTACGCTTCATTTTTTTCATGTTTTTTTTTTTTTTTTTAATTTTAGGAATGAGTCACTAAAGAGTGAATTAGGTACAATTCATACATGAAACAATTGTTTGTCCCTAATTAATTAGTTAGATTTTTTTTGAATTAAATTAATTAGTTAGATTTAGGGGATGTATTGGATTAGGATTCTAAGAGATTTTAAAAGACTTTTTAGTTATGAAAAAGTCTTGTGGTATTCAATCAAGACTCTTTGTAATTTAAAAAAAGTCTTGTGGTATTCAATTAAGACTCTTTGTCATTTTAAAAAAGTCTTGAGGTATTCAATCAAGATTTTTCATCACTTAAAAAAAGTCTCATGGTATTCAAAATCATTCAAATTTTGAAGGATTGTTTAATAAATTGAATTTTGATGGATTTTGTGGGATTTTCTAGTGAAATTTTAACAAGAAAAAGTCTTTCATGAAGACATGAGATTTCTTTGGATTGTTTTTCTTTTAAATTGTCTATCCTCTCCTCTCCTCTCTCTCTCTCTGGATTGTTTTTCTTTTAAATTCTCTCTCCTCTCCTCTCTCTCTCACTCCCTCTCCCTCTCTCTCTCTCTCTCTCTCTCTCTCTCCCTCTCTCCCTTTCTCCCTCCCTCCCTCCCTCTCTCTCTCTCCCTCCCTCCCTCCCTCTCTCTATCTCTCTCGTGTTGTAATCATTCATTTTCAATGAGTCTTTAAAATTCATAAAATCTTTTGAAATCTTATAAATCCATAAAATCCTTTAAAATCCATTAAAATCTTATGATGTAAATCCATTGAAATCCAAATTGAAAATCCTGATAGTCTTTTAAAATCATGAAAGTCATTAAAATCCTATAAAATCTTTTAAAATCTTTGAGACATTTTTAAGCAAAAATTGTCCTCTAAAATCCTAATGTTTCTTTATATCTTCTAAATAAAAATGACAAAATTTTAATCATACATGGAATAATTTTTTCAAAAATTACTTAAATTGCTTTTTCTTTTCTTTTCAATATCTTTTACAAAAGAAAAAAAAAGAGAACAATTATAATACAAATTTGAGATGCTAGCTTAGTAGTAAGAACATAACCTTGTAACCTCAAGGTACTAACTCAAGCAGTCGCGGAGCTAACAAAAAGTTTAAGGTGGCCGCCATCCCGCCTTCAAATAAATTAAAATATATAAATTATTAGACTTTTGACCCGTGTGACGCACGAGTCTTCTCGACTATGATAGAGACCAATAAATAATCTTTAACGCGTAAGATCATGGGTCGATCAATAAATGCAAATTAGATTATTAGAGGTGCAATATTACAATCAAATGATAATAAAAAAATTATAAAGAAAAAAGATAAAAAGAATACAAAATTATATTGTTGCACGAGTCAATTTTATTTATTACTTTTATAGTTAAACATAAAAAATTAATGCAGTTCATGGTTCCTAACAAATTATTTAGGGTAGCCGTGTTTGCATGGAAATTAGGGTATTATGTATGTAAACGTATTAAATAAGTGTACAACAACTTATAAAAAAAAACAAAAAAAAAACAACAGAAACAATAGGTTAAGTTGCTGCAGACCTAATAAAATTAATAAAATAATAAGGATAAGGATTAAAATATCTATTAGATTTTTGTTTTGAAAAATATTCACAGTTATCAGAGAGAAATGAAAAACATATATGATGCAAAATTAGAGGCAAAATTTTAGGATAGAGTTGTTGCAAATAGTAGAGGGAAAAAATTAGGTTAAGACTTAACAAAATTAATAAATAAAGATAAGGATATTGCATACAAATTTGTACCAATATGGAAGGATTGAAACCCCTTAGCGAGTTCAGTAACAGTTACAAACCTGTATGGTTGATCTTTGCTCACCCAGTATTGTACTTGATCCTTTTTCGAAGTTACTTCTTGAAGAAAGTCAATGGCACCTTTCTTTTCAGGACATTTGAAACCCATTGATTCGAAAAAGTCGAGAACATATTCACGGGACCATGGCACACAACTTGGCCATCAGAGATTAAGATCATAAGTCTCATGTGCTGGCTGGAGCAGTGATATAACTGTCCAGCCCTTGAAATTTCATCCATGAACAATGCATTGGCTGGTCCAACCAACATTCTCTTCTGTACTCCAGAGATACCACATAACATTTCATCTCCCACCATGGTATCACCACATATATCCAACCTCAAAATCTACAAAATTATACAATATATAACTTAATACTGTTGGTTTGTAAAAAAATTCAACATACAACATGAAACATAACTTTATTATGGCATGCAAGACATGATGGAGCCTGTGCAAGGACATGGCTAATTTGGGAGTTTAATTTTGATACATTGTAGTATAAAACGTTTTACACTGTCCACAAATCATTTTAGTAGTACCTTGAATAAAAATATCTCCCTTCCCTAATTTTTTTTTTTAAATATATTACACCATAATTGATTTCATCATTTTGATTCACTTTGTTTTCTTTGCAAACAACAACTTTTATGCAAACTCTCCAATTTATTGTTTTAAATTAAGTTTAGTTTAATTGTCGAGTCGAACAACAATCCATGTGGAGATGGTATCTATTTATTACTTTATTACTATTTTTATTTGGTACACTTGTCAAATTTGTTGTCAAGCCGTAACATGGTCCTATAAGTGCAACATCGACATTGCATGTGAATCTTGTTGGAATATGTATGTGCATAAGAGATGATGAAGGTGCGCTTGTCGTTGCAAAAAAAACATTTGTTTTTCTCCCGTTTATAATGTTGATGTGGGGGAAGCTCTCGACCTCTTCTATGCTTTCCATTGGGTTCATGATCTACATCTTAAAAATTTTGATTTTGTTCTTGACTCAAAAATATTGTTGTATGCTTCAACAATGGTGGGAATGACATTGCGGAATTTGGCCATGTCATCTCGGAATGTAAGCGTAGTATTGTTTCTTATTTCGAAAACTCTTGTGTTGAGTTTAGGCGTAGACAAACCAATGTAGTCGTCCATGCCTTAGCAAGAATAGCCACATCTTTAGCTAACTCCAATATTTATATTGATGTACTAACATGTA
This sequence comes from Medicago lupulina, assembly GCA_958299785.1. Lineage (NCBI taxonomy): Eukaryota > Viridiplantae > Streptophyta > Magnoliopsida > Fabales > Fabaceae > Medicago > Medicago lupulina. Next base: position 18,343,750 of record OY283143.1, on the reverse strand, counting down.
TTGTACACTTGATTATGATTGACATGCAATATGAGCAACTTTTCCTAAAAAAGTTCAAATCCTAATAAAAAGTATTTAAAGTTTACCCTATAATTTAAAAGTCTAAGCATTTTAATAATAGAATTTTGGCTTAGAAAAAAATTAATGTTAATGACAGTGTTAATCGCAATAGATTACGAATGTGATAATATAAAATAAGCAAAGTCGTCCCTAAATATATTAAGTTACTACTTAGTGATATATGATGATGGTACGGGACTAACTATAAGAATTTTTTTCTCTCTTTGGAAAATGGGAACAACCAAAAGAAACCGTGAACGCAAACAAAAGAAACCGTGAACGCAAAGTAACATGAACTCCTATTCTATTAGGAAGAAGGAATAAGGACAAGTGCTCAAACAAGAGCTGTCGATTTTCTGAGATGTTTGTCCATTTAAAAAGATTTTAACAAACTAGTTAATGCCATTTAAAAAAAAAAAAAAACTAGTTGATGCCACCCAAGATGACGATGTGAGAGACAGAGAGAATAAATTAAAAGGTGAAAATTGTTGAGAAGGAACACAACATTCCCATCGGAGTTTATATTAGTATACATGTAAAAATTTTAAATGTCGTGTTAATTTGTGCTTTAAAGGCACACGTTAAGAAACTTAAAATAAAAATTAAAAAGAAATTTTATCTTAAAAATATAACTTTTGAAACTTTTAAGGCATTGAACGCACAATTTTCAAAAAAAAACTTTTATATTTGTCTTTTTAACTTATGCCCCAAAGACACAAGTTAACATTTCTCAAAAAATACTTGATAATGTAATTTTTGTTTTTTTGTTTTAAATTCAATATCAACCTTAATTAAATACCAACTAATTCAGAGGAACATTTACATTGTCCACTCAAATCTAAGACCTAATAATGAGAAGAAAAAAATACACTTTTAGATTTTAAACTACACCACCAGATCAAACATATCTTCCATCTGTAATTGTTATCATGAGACTCGAATGAAGTATGTTTAGTCTCGTAAAATCTCTGTTATCGTATTCTAAAAACTCAACGTTCAAGTAGGAATGACAATTGGACTCAGATACGATGGATGTCCGCAAAAAGTACTTGCAATGGATAGGGTGAAACCCCGCTTTCATGGGTCCGGACTTGGGTCTGGGTATTACCCACAAATTTAAATGGGCATGGGTACACGTAAGGGTACTATACTGCTCAGTCCCGCAACCCACATATACATACTTATATAATATGATAAATAATTTATTATTTTTTGGGTAGAATTAATTTATTTATTTAGCTATTTAAATCTAAGTTTAAACCTAAAAACTACTTAATACAATAACTGATCCCTCTGCTAGTATACAATTTTTAAAGGATTTTTGGATTTTTTTTGTTAAATACTACGAATTTGTACTATTTTATGAGTTGATTTGGAAATTTTTTAACTATAGTTTTATTTTGATTGTGATATTTTTATTATCTTTTCATAGTTAAAGTGTGGGTAATAGGTACAACCATAAGAGTACGGCCTCGAATATAGACATTTTTTACAAACACAAATATAGAGAAAGGCAATATAATACCCTATCTATCAGGTACCTATTGTCATCCCTTTGCTCAAGTATGATTTGTTACATGTTAAAGGTTTTTTTTTTCTTTTTCCTTTTTAAAGTTTGATCCACTCCTTTTGAAAGTCTAATTTAGTCTAAAAGTATGATAGGCTTGTCATCATATCTACATCAAAGTTATAAAAAAAAAAAAACTAATAGACTAATTGTCAGTTGGAAACGTGTTTGTCCATCGCTGCCTTACGGCTATGTTATTTGAACAATCTAATTTGATAATTTATAGAAATATACATAAAGAAATATAGATATAGACACGAAAGAGTAAAAACACAATGAAAATATGAGAGATATACTTGTTTTAAAAATTATCATAAAATAATTGTATAAATATCATTTTTTAAACTTAAAATTACAAAGTGTAAGATCAATGGGTGTTTACAATGCACACACCGCCAAAACAAACATGCTAAATATGACAAGTTTTAGGGTTTATTTGAGAGTTTTGAGGGAAGGTTAGGGGAAACTTGTAAAAAAATGAAGGAAGAAGTGGAATGTGTTGAGAGCTTTAGAAGGAGGGTTTTGAGGGATTTAGATTTTTTTTCATAATAAAAATTTCTCTAATTTGAGGAACTAAAAAATTATGTTGGAGGAGTACTTTGGAGAGTTTTGGGAGAAAAAGATTTCCTCCAATGAAGTCTCTCCAGTTTTTGCTGCAGTTTTAATCTTAGTATCTAATAGACATCTCTCTCTTCTTTATTTTTAATCTTTCAATACTGTTTCACTTTATTAATTTTGAATGGTCAAGATTCCACTACATGGTGCAGTCATCGGAGGAGATCCGTTTTTGGAGGTTTGAGAAAATTTTCCAAATCTAATCTATGTTATAATACTTTCAAACTAATCTATATTATTATATTACTTTCAAAATTAAAAATACATTGATCATTTGTATTAATTTATCATTCTCTACAAAATCACTTTCTCATAAATTTTGAAATTACCGAACAGGGCCTTAGGCATGACAAGACCAATAAATATATTATCATATTTTTGTTATAGTTAAATAGGTTTTTAAAAAAGTCATAGCCTTATTTATTTAAAGTAATATGGTATGTCCTTCAGCCTAATTTCGGTTAGACTATAAAAAAGTCATAGCCTTTTATCGTTAAAAAAGTCATAGCCTTATTTATTTAAAATAAACATGGTATGTTTCTTGAACCTAATTTAGGTTAGACTATAGTTTTTTTTGTTTTTTGTTTTTTTAAACACGGTTAGACGACCTAACTGTAATGTAAAACGAACTTTATCTCCGGTGGATAGGATTCCTAAAAAATAATAGTGACATTAGAATATAATAAAAATAAGGAGTTATAGTCACTGATTAAAAATTCAACAGATTAAATATTTATGATCATAATTTTAACTTTTTCAACCGAGGTTTTTTATTTATAATAATGTTATTTTTTTACATACAATGTCAAATCATATATACACATATGACTGTCAAATTCACGAGTAGACTAATACGAGTTTACGAGTCTAGAAAATAAAAATGAGTGGGATTGCATATAGAATTGTTTTTGTATGGTAAGCACAGGTAAACTCGTATAGATTTGCAAGTCTATGACGAATTTATGAGTCGATGAGCACTTTTGAAAAATAATTTTAAAAAAAAACTAAAAAAGCTCAAACTAAATAAAATTTGAAAAAAGAATTAAAAATCTAGAATCCTTTTTTTTTTTCGCTCTCACTCTCGGTTTATGAACAAGATATCACTTTCACTGGAGATATAAGAATTAAGGCGACACTCATATTCGCCAACGACCTTTTCTTCTCCTTCATCGACAACGTTTTGTTGTTGTGTATCAAAATGATGTGAAAGCTGATGTTCTTAATAATGATGTGCAAAGTGGCAATAGAGGTAATCTTGAATTAGATAAAAGTTAAATCCAAATTAGGTTACAATTAATGATGATGGTCAGGATATCAGTGAAGATGATGATAATGACGATGATGGTGATTTTGATGATCCATAAGATTTCACAAGATATGTTTGAAGTCATTAACATATATGTTTTATGTTTTTTTAGTATATGTAGTAGCCAATTATAAAGGAACTAAAATCTTATCTACTTACTTTTATACTTTGCTTGCTTTAAATGATTTTTTTTTTTATTTTTAAAAAGTTTGTTTTGGAGTTTGAAATTTTAATTTTTATGGTAATTCTTGTTCTATTATAGATACACACACGACACGAATAAGTTAACAAGTCTTCCATATTCTACTGTTTGGAACTAGTATTAACTGAAGGTCAATTTTATAACTTTGTTTATAAACAAAATATCAAAAACCACTTTCTAATTCCCTCCGGAAAAAAAATTAACAATTGATTCTACAACATTATAATCCAATTGTGTGCTTGCATACATAAAGCCTTTGAAACATTGCAATTGGATGTAAAATAAACAATGGACATTGAATGATTCACGCAGAACAAGACAAATATTTTTTAAAATATAAATACCAAATCACAATCATATTTTTTGACTTATCGAAAGTCCAGTTTTAAGTGTTTAATATATTTGGCAAGTGTACCAAAAACTATCGAAATAGTAAAATATCGATCCCACAATGACTGTTTTTAATCTCAATAATTCAATTTCGTCAAGCAATATGATGTATAAAAGTTATTATGGTTTTGCCACTAGGCGGTTATTTTGATTTGATTTTAAGAAATCAATTAACAGAAAGTAAAAGGTGTTTAAGAAATAAGAGAGAGATGAGATTAGGTCTTTCGAATCATCTATGTTCCCCTAATTGGTTACTGTACTCTATTCTTGTGAATGGTTCTTTAGTTCTACGATAGTTAACAAATTAGCCTTAATCAATCCCTTGAGTTAGGACTCTCCTCTTAAACTACAACCTCTAATTCCTTAGGTGGTCTAATAATCCTTGAAGGTTTAAGCACGTTAACCTAATATCACTAACAAACGATTATCCATTCCTAGACTAACCATGTTTATTAGAACAATTCAATGAGTCTAAGTTGAAAGCTAGGGTCAATAGTCATTCACGGTTTATATGTGATCAAGATATAAAAGAATTAAGAACAATTGAATTGAATAAAAACTAAATAGTCATTCACAATTAATAGAGTTTCATCACAGCAACATGATTCAATTAGGGTTACATAAAATCATCTCAGACATAATCTCTAAGAGATTTAGCTACTCATAATAAGACTTACAAATAGCATAATCAATATAGGAATTAAAACATACATGAATTGATAAAAGGATGAAGTGATCGCCCTCCTAGCCGTCTCTGGATGTCAAAATCGCACTTTTCTCTTCTCAATTTGTAACCCTTGTTTTCTGAATAGTCTTCAACTTAAATAGACTCAGAATTTCGCCCAAATCGTGACACGTTTTCACTTGTGTAACAAGAAACTAAATTAAGGTTTCACCAAATCGTGTCACATTTTTGCCATCGTGACACGTTTTCCTTAACGTAGAAACAATGCGATATGCCGTGTCAAATCGTGTCACGTTTTTGACCAAACGTGCCACGATTTTGTCTTGCCTTTTTCTTCAGTTTTCTTGCTGCTTAAGTCGCCTTGTGAACTCCAAAATGTGATAATATTTACATAAAAATTACGTAATGACAACATGTCATCAGCATTCACTGATACTCCCTCCGTCTTTTTTTATAAGCAAAAAACATTAATTCACATTTATTAAGAAAACTAATACTTAGTGATTTAAGGTATAATTTTTTGTGTTCTCCTTGGAATAAGTGTTATGGAAAGATGTAAAAATAATTCTCATTGGTTAAAAATTATGGAGAAAATAAAAAGGGGAGCAAATTGAATGCAACATGGATTTAATTTTACATTGGAAAAGATGATTTGTTTGAAAAAACACAATAATAGCATAAAGTTGGTATTTTTTGCTTATATTTTGAGATAAAGAAAATAAGATTTTTTTGCTTATATTTTAGGACGGAGGGAGTACTATGAACGGAAATGTGAGCAAAAACACCTTTTCCACTTATGTATCATTAAGGCAGTTTTTTTGCTATAGCTGGTATTACCTCTACTATTCAGTATTTATATTTATCAATTATAGTGGAATTCTTTTCAGTGGCTCTTCTCGTGGATTAGTCAGCACATTGTTGGATATCACGTTAAATATTGTGTCGTTTTCATTCCGTCTTTTATTGTTATTGTCATTATTCTCGCGTTCCGTTATAACAAACTGGTATTAGAGCTGGTTCGAATCTTTTCAGGCAGGAACAATGATTGGTAAAAGTTTGAAAGTCGACAAGTTCATGGGAGGAATAATTTTAGCTTGTGGCAGATCAAAATTTGAGCGTTACTTAAACAACAGTGTTTATGGACACCTTTGTTAAAGTTTGTGTCAAATCCTCTACCTGCTGATATCGCCACTCTGGAGGAGAAGAGACATTCTATGTTGCTCCTTGCTTTGGAAGATCATATCATCACTGAGGTTGCTGAAGAGGATATCGTTGTCGGTATGTGGTGTCAGCTAGAGAGTATATACATGACGAAGAACTTAAACAAACAAGTTGATCTTGAAGTAACGTCTAGATCAATTGAATTCAATATTATTATATCTGCGTAATATTGCTATTAAGATTCATGATGAGGATGTTGCCTTTATTCTGTTAGTTTCTTTACCATTGTCATATGAGAACTTTAGAAAGTCTTTCATTGGTGGTAAAGATTCATTGTCTCTGGAAGAAGTTATGTATGCCCTTCACAGTAGAGAACTACGACATAGTTGTAGTGGCAATATTTCAGATGGTCAAGTTGTTGGGCTAGTAGCAAACAACAATCAGAGATATGATAAATCAGGGGAAAACAAGTTCCATAAGAAACCAGTCAGTAGGGGTCTGAAACCAACTGATATTTGCAATTATTGTAAGGAGAATGGGTGTTGGAAGAATTATTGTCCTAAGAAGAGGCATGTGCAACAATTGAAGGCATCAGATAATGTCGTTGTTGTCGAGGATGGTGCATATTCCAAAGAGGATATCGCATTAGTCACTGATGGTCACACACATTACACCGATGTGCGGGTTCTGGATTCTGGAGTGTCTTATCATATTATTCCTTTGAGAGAATGGTTTTCAACCTATGATCAATTGGATGGTGGCAATATTGTTATGGCAAATAGTTCTTCCTACAAGGTCGTTGGGATTGACTCTATCAAGTTTAAGACTCATGATGGTAAATTTTATACACTGAACGAAGTTAGACATGTTCCACACATGAAGAAGAATCTGATATCTCTTAGTCTTTTGGACAAGAAGGGGTTTAGTTTCAAAGGTGAGGGTGAAGTTATACATGTTTGCAAGAGTTTAAGTGTGATTCTGAAAGAAGTGAAGTGGGGTACTCTGTACTTTTCTACAAAGTACTACGCTATCTGATTATGTTGGTGTTGCTTCCTCCGAGATTGACCAAGATAGGACGAAGTTGTGGCATATGAGGCTTGGGCGTATGAGTGAGAGGGGGATGCAAATTCTGGCTAAAGACGATCTCCTTTGTGGGCACAAGATAAAGAATCTTGGGTTTTGTGAACACTGTGTTTTTGAGAAACTACATCGCAACAAGATTCCTAAAGCGATTCATAGAACAAATGGCATACTAGATTACACCCACACTGATTATTGGGGGCCTTCACGTGTGGAGTCTTTGGGTGGTCACAGGTACTTTATGTTGTTGATTGATGATTATTCAAATATGATATGGATATTCATAACGAAGCATAAGAGTGATGCTTTCAAGAACTTCAAGAAGTGGAAGGCATTAATGGGGAATCAAACTGGGAAGAAGGTCAAGAGGTTGCGAACTGATAATGGTTTGGAATTCTGTTGATCTGAATTTAATGAGTTTTACAAAACTGAAGGGATTGATAACATCATACAATTAGGAATACACCTCACCAGAATGGTGTAGTAGAACGTATGAATCAGAACCTTCTGGAGTGAGCTCGGTGTATGCTCTCGAACACTGGGTTAAAAAGAACGTTTTGGGCGTAAGCAGTTGACACAACATGCTATCTGATAAATCGTGGACCTCACACATGTATAAATATGAAAACTCTTTATGAACTGTGGTCTGGGAAATCTGCTGATTATTTTAATTTGGCAGTTTTTGGTTGCACGGTCTTTTATCATGTCAATGATGGGAAGTTGTAGCCAAGAGTGAAGAAAGGAGTATTTTTATGCTATGGGGATGGTATGAAAGGATATAAGATTCGGTACCCATCTGAGAGGAAGATTATTCTAAGTAGGAATGTTGTCTTTGATGAAAATTCCATGTTTCACCCAACTGTGAAGTTCACTCGAACGACTGTGTTATTGAGAAGCAGGTGGAGCAGAGAGAAACTGAGGCTACTTGGGAAGCAAAGGAGGGATCTCCTTAGTCACATTCAGAAGCAGAAATATTAGTTATTCAATTATCATCATGGGAACATCATATTTGGGGTAATTACCCGTATAAAAATCATATTTTCTTCATTTTTTCCCTTCTTATAATCAGTTACCATTTTCATCTTAAGAACATTAAACTTTTTTATCTCCTTCCTTTAACATGTGATTTACATTTCTTTCGTTCCAAAATCGATTTGTATTTGTCATTAAGGGTAAATTAATCTCAATTCATCAAGGAAAAATATAGGCTCATCGATATTTTTTATTTTTTTTACTATTAGTTATCATTTTCACCTCAAAAACATCAAAGTTCTTCATCCCCTTCATTCAACATGTGATCTCCATTGACTTCGTTTTAAAATCAAATCTTATTTGTCATTAGGGTATCGTGTCTAACCTTGTTTAATATAATTTGAAATAATACAAGAGAAAGCCTCTTGATTAATATAGCATTAGTTAGCCCATTGGGAATAAAATAAGGTTAGGAGTACGTCTCTTACTACCCCACTCCTCAATCTTGTCCCCACCATATGCAAATCCTCTTCCATCACTTCTACAATCCCACACGAATCATGGCCTTTATTTATCATTGGATTCTTCTATAAATATAACAACAAAAGGAACCAAAGAATTTATGCACTGGATGATATAAAGTGTAAAAAGCTTTAAAAAAAGGTAGTAACCACTAATCATCAGTGCTTGAAATTAAATAATAAATGTATTAGGAATAATAATTGATATTAATGGGTCGTAAAAAGTTTGATGGTGCTTGGGAATGCATAAATGGAGGGTTACACTTGCAGTGTTGTGGGAACCTGTCACCTGAGTCACACTATCCGTCGATGACGACATACCCAAAAGGAACGTCGTCATCGATGGAAGAAGGCTCGGAGCTGGCCGTAACCGTTGTTTTCTGCGTTATGGGAATGACATGTGCTGCCTGTGCTGGATCAGTTGAGAAAGCCATCAAACGTTTACCTGGTATTCGAGAAGCTGTTGTTGACGTCTTGAATGATAAAGCCCAGGTTCTATATCTTCCCACCATTGTTAACGTGAGTATCTGTTCAATCCCAACATTTTATTTATATACTTTTGTTTTTAAGGAATTTTATTTATATACTTGTTGCTATTTAATTTATATGTTCTTCTATATTTAATATAATGTTTCATAGCTTGTATGAATAAGAAAATCGAATTGAAATTTTATGTGTCTACTTCTTTCTCTAGGAGATTACTTATGGTAAAACATTGTGAATACTTTTCATAAAACAACTTAGAGAATGCACATCAGCACGTATATATTCTTCTTTAATTCTCTACTTTCACATACTTATCTTTTACGACAACACATATCATTCAATTGTTCAAATTTTTTTATTTTTTTTATCCTTAGCTCAAATTATTTTATATAGAGTACTATCCAACTGTATGTACACACACTACCAAAAAATTTAACTATGTATAATAATTCTTGCAGATACACTATATATGTTAATGTTATGATATAATTAAGTTCCCTAAAAAAATGTTATGATAGAAGTGTATGCACAAAAATGAGCTAAAAAAGTTATGGTTTTTTAACCTTTTGATGCTTACAATTTTTTTTTTTGGTACATTAAAAATTCATATCTAACTTTCACAAAAAAAAAAAACATATTTAACTCATCTGTTGTAAAAATAAATAAATTTTCATGGATGGGGTATATTTATAATGTTCTAAATATATGTTCAAACAAAATCTCATTAAAAAACTTTAAGATATATACAAGTGAGTTGATTTTTTTTTGGACAAAAAATGTAGAATTTAAAATTATTGATAGGAAATTTTATTGGGACTAAAAGATGTAGAATTTTTTTCATAGAAACTAAAAAATAAATTAAATTTTATAGGTCGAAGTTATATTATAGATTTAGTCAAAATTGAAAAAGTTATACTATTCCATGGGATCGTGTTTTGAAAATAATAGGTGAATAGTGAGGTGGGGAACACATCATTTAACCAAACAATCAATAGTTTTTTTTGAAGGGCAAACAATCAATAGTTATTACTGTTTTTTTGTACATAATCAATATAATTTAGGTTATAGGACATAAATGCTAAAAAAAAGTTTAAGCTTGTTTCATGAATCATGAGTTAGAAACCAATATGATACTCCCTCCGTCCCAAATTGTATGACGTTTTGCGCATTTCACACATATTAAAAAATGCAATTAATATTGTGTGAAAAGAGATATTATGAGTTGTTTTACAAAATTGTCCTTAATAAATAATATGGGAAAGATAAATGAAAGAATTGAAAGAAGAGAGAGTAATAAATAGTTAAGGTTATAATAGGAAAAGTAACATTAATGTTACATTGGTATTGTAAAGCGACATATAATTTAGGACAATTTTTTTCCCCAAAGCGACGTACAATTTGGGACGGAGGGAGTATGATAAGAACATAATATCTATTTGACCATTGAAAAATATATTTTAAAATATAAAAATTATGAATATATATTGAAAACCAAAATTAAAATTATTACAAATTACATAAGTATGAAAGTTATTTTACCCTTATTAGCAAAAAAAAAAACAGTTTATTTACCCGATATTAGTTTTACTTTTATCACAAGGATAATTTTATCATTTTTATTAATAGAAAAATTTATTAATAAAAAGAAAAGATAAGTACAAGAGGTACTAAATCTTACAATATGATGAAGTACAAGTAGTACTTATCCTTCTCAAAAGAGAATCAACTCGCCAATCACCCAAAAAAAAAAAGTTACCTCAAAATACAATCTAAAATAAACTTGAACCATTCATAATAAATACACGGAACAGTTGACTTATTCCCCCAAGAATCATTCTCATGATAACTTTTAATGGAATCCACCACCTCTTCTACTTTGGGATCTTTTGAGTTGAAAATTTGATTGTTCTTTGCCTTTCAAATAAGCCACAACGTCGTATGCCAAATCAACAAAATTTCTCTTAAAGCCTTCTCTTTTTCCACCAACGATGTAAAGGTAAGGAGCAAGGTAAACAGATCCCCCAACACCACCAAAATTACTCCTAAACACTTGAAGAACTCATACCAAACGACACTTATGAAACCATATTTTACAAACAAATGATCCTCCATCTCTGAAATGCCCTCACACCAAACACAATTTGGGCCGATATTACTACCCAACACTCGCCTCAAACACAAATTGGACCTCGTTGGTAACCGAGCCAATAACAATTGCCAAGAAAAAATAACCACCTTTAAAGGTGCAAAGCTTTCCCATAATAATGTCAAAATGTCTCTCTTTTCTGCCAATATATATATATATATATATATATATATATATATATATATATATATATATGTGGGTTTGCTACAATAAACCCATTCATTTTTATGAAGATCTATTTTACCAAGATGCACTTTTATGTTTTGGACAAAAACACCCACTTTGTATTCTTTTAAAACATATAAATTTGAAGGGTAAACATGTAATTCAAATAATTTAATGATTATTTCTCAATATTGTTTTTAATTCTAGCTCTTCTTCTTCCTGATAATTTCTCGACAACCTGATGGAACTTGAGGTCTCTCCAGAAAATCAACAATCTTGTTCTAGCTCCTCACCTAACAATTTTATCATTTTTGTTGCTTGTTTATTTTTCTTTCATTTGGATGAAATGATGAGTATTTGAAATAGATTGGAAAATAGTAAGTAGTTAATTTCGAACAAGAAATAAAGAATTGAAAATTGAACACCTAAAATCCACAACAGTAGAACACATTCGGAACTCAGTCACCAACGATGAAGAGGCTGCCGAAAAAGTGACCCAGAACTCAGCTAGCTGTGTTTAGAACCAGAAAACGACTCTGAAGTTCCAAAACACGTAAACACCGATTAATTTCGTTATCAATTGAACCACCACAATCACAAAAGAAAATTGGGAGAAGAATTGAAACACAGGGAAAATGAAAGAACGAGCAGATGAAAGAGAAGGAAGAAGAATCACACACCACATATTACACTTTTACCCCTTAATATTGATTTGTCCAAAAAAACAAAAATGAGGTCTTTTGGTCCTAATGAAATGAAAAGGTGCATCTTGCTAAAATAGACCTTCAAAAAAGGAGGGAGACTATTGTAGCAAAACCCTATATATATTATGAATCATGTTGTTTTTAAGAATATGGTTAAATATATTTTTAGTCCTTATTTTTCATATTTAGTCCCCACAATATGTTTCCTTGTTAAAATTAAACTAAATTGAGGCATTATCAAAATGCTACCAAACTTAACAAAAACATTCTATGAATTATGATATAAGTCTCTAAAAATAGGAGCTCGGAGTTCAATTTCAAGGTCTAGTTTTTTGCTATTTTGGCTTCTCTAGCATTTGACACTTAAAAAATTCAAATTGAATTCATATATTTTGTCAAAAAAAACTCTAAATTTTTGTGGGGAGATGTTCATAATATTTTAAATATTACTACAAAATATTTGAAGGGTATTCACATGTCGACTTAACAACAAAGACTAAAAATAAAAATTTAAAATTTTATAGGTGAAAAAGTGTAATTGAAACATCTCTTAAAAAAGAAAAAAAAAAAAAAGGTGACATCTTCTTTATATATATCATTAGCCACTTGAGTCTAATCACTTGATTAAATATGTATTCAGTTAAACATGGTAGAAAAGCGAAAAGACAAACAAGTACGTCTCGACGCTAGTGCCAATAATTGGCATATTTGGTAGATAATTGCCATATATATTGACCATAGCATACCATAACAAGGCATATATTTTGTACACAGGAAGAGAGCATACGTGAGGCAATTGAAGATGCTGGATTTGCGGCCAAATCCATGGAAGATGATAGTTCCAACAACACTTCATTTCAAATATGTAGAGTTCACATAGGGGGAATGACTTGTACTTCTTGCTCCTCCAACGTGCAATCAGCTCTTCAATCTCTTCATGGGGTGCAAATAGCACAAGTGGCCTTAGCAACTGAAGAAGCAGAAATTCGTTACGATCCAAAGATTATAAGCTACACTCAAATAATGGAAACTATATCAAACACAGGTTTTAACCCTATACTAATAAGCAAAGGAGAACACATAAGCAAAATTGAACTTAAAATTGATGGCATAAAAAATGAACAATCAATGTATATCATTGAACAATCTCTTAGGACACTCCAAGGTGTTGAAACCATAGAAACCTATTTAGACATTAATAAAATTGTGTTAACTTATAAACCTTATATGACTGGTCCAAGAACCTTCATTGAACTCATTGAATCTTCAGGATCAGGGTGTTTTAGAGCCACAATATTTCCAAATGATGGTGGAAGAAAAGCACATAAACAAGAGGAAATTAATAGATACTTTAAATTATTAATTTGGAGTTTGGTTTTTACTATTCCTGTTTTTTTAACATCTATGGTTCTTATGTATATACCTGGAGTTAAAGATGTTTTGGAGGTTAAAATTGTCAATATGTTGAATATTGGATTGCTCATAAGGTGGGAATTTTCGACACCGGTACAGTTTGTCATCGGAAGAAGATTTTATGTTGGAGCCTATAAAGCTTTGAGCAAAGGTTATGCAAACATGGATTTGTTGATAGCATTGGGAACAAATGCAGCTTATTTCTATTCTGTTTATGTTGTTGGAAGAGCTACATTTTCTTCCCATTTCGAAGGAAGTGATTTTTTTGAAACAAGTTCTATGCTTATTTCCTTTATTCTACTTGGCAAGTATTTGGAAGTGTTGGCTAAAGGGAAAACATCACAAGCTATTGCGAAACTCATGGATTTAACGCCTGATACAGCAACCTTGTTAACTCTAGATGATGATAAGGGAGGTGTTATAAGTGAAAGAGAAATTGATAGCAGGTTGATACAGAAGAATGATGTGATCAAAGTTGTGCCGGGCGCGAAAGTAGCATCGGATGGTTTTGTTGTTTGGGGACAAAGTCATGTAAATGAGAGTATGATAACTGGTGAGGCAAAGCCTGTTGCTAAGATGAAGGGTGATATGGTGATTGGTGGTACTGTGAATGAGAATGGTGTTTTGCATGTTAAGGTTACAAGAGTTGGATCGGAAACTGCACTTTCACAGATTGTTAGACTTGTTGAGTCTGCTCAGATGGCTAAAGCTCCTGTCCAGAAATATGCTGACCAGATTTCTAAATACTTTGTTCCTATAGTAAGTCTAAATTACTAATACTAACGAAATCACGGTGTCAACGTGATTTTGTCAAATTCACTGTGCTTTCAAATGCAACGTGATTTCTAAATGCTTTCAAACGGAATTGTATTTAGATGTACTTACTAGTGCCTTTTTTGCAGGTGATTGTGTTATCTCTTTCAACATGGATATCATGGTTTGTAGCTGGAAAATTGCATTCATACCCAAAATCATGGATACCATCTTCTATGAATAGTTTTGAGCTTGCACTTCAGTTTGGAATTTCAGTCATGGTCATAGCTTGTCCTTGTGCTCTAGGCCTAGCCACTCCTACAGCGGTCATGGTTGGTACCGGTGTTGGTGCAACTCAAGGTGTGCTGATCAAAGGTGGCCAAGCATTAGAAAGTGCACACAAGGTGAGTGAATAACATTGGCAATTGCATGTATTCATGATTGTTCTCTCAACTTGCTATTTCAACAATAGGAAATTCACTTGCTACTTACAATGTTGCAGGTGAATTGCATTGTGTTTGATAAGACAGGAACTCTCACTATTGGGAAGCCAGTGGTTGTAACTACAAAACTCTTCAATAATATGTCAGTTAAAGATTTTTATGAACTTGTTGCTGCAGCAGAGGCAAGCCTTCTTCTACTTATAATAAACCATCAATTTCAATGGTCTATTCATAGTTGTAACATTGTTCAATAATGTTGATTGCTATATCTATATGATTAGGTGAATAGTGAACATCCAATAGCAAAGTCCATTGTTGATCATGCCAAAAATATCACACAAGATGAACAAAATAATTCATCATGGCCAGAAGCAAAAGAATTTGTGTCTATTGCAGGACATGGAGTGAAGGCAATTGTTCAAAACAAGGAAATAATGGTTGGAAATAAAAAACTGATGTTAGATCATAACATAGCTATTTCATTGGAAGCTGAAGAAATATTAGCAGAAGCTGAAAACATGGCTCAAACAGGAATTTTGGTATCATTGGATGGAGAAATTGTTGGAGTTTTGGCTGTGTCTGATCCACTGAAACCTGATGCAAAAGAAGTTATTTCTATTCTAAAATCCATGAAAATAAAGAGCATAATGGTGACTGGTGATAATTGGGGAACTGCAAATTCTATTGCTAGACAAGCTGGTATTGAAACTGTCATGGCTGAGGCTCAACCTGAGACTAAAGCTATTAAAGTAAAAGAATTTCAGGTACACACAAAATTATGGTCCCCAATTCCCAAAGTATTGCTTCACTCCTTTAGGGTTTCCTCTCATGGCTTAAATATGAGTTTAGTCACTGAAGTTGTTATAGTGTATTGGTTTTAATCCTTGCAAGTTTTTTTTGTTTAGATTCAGTCCCAACAAATACAATAAAAGTTGTTTTAGTCTTTAACGTCAACTTATTGGGCCACATGACATGATTTTATTGGGTCACGTATGACGTCAGAGACTAAAAACAACTGTGTTTAATTTGTAAGGATTGAATCTAAACAAAATATTTAGAGAGACTAACCAAGTAATTGGACTCAAATAATTAATAACCTCCTCTAGGACGAATCATTCAGGAAAACTTGAATTTGATTTTTGCTCGCAAAAAATTCTTTGTCAGACTTTATTTATCCGAGTTCAAAATAATTTGCAATAATTGCAAGAATTAAAATCACATTTAAACCTTCATTTTTTAGATTTTATTTTTATTTAAATTGAACAAAATTTACATGGATTCAAAACTTCTAAAAAAAAATTAAATCTTGTAGGGACCAAAAATATATTAGCCCTATATAATATTTAGACAATCTTATGATAGTTATTTGACATACTTGGTGGCAGAATTCTGGATACACTGTAGGAATGGTAGGAGATGGTATCAATGATTCACCTGCACTAGTAGCAGCTGATGTTGGAATGGCAATTGGTGCTGGAACAGACATTGCTATTGAAGCAGCTGACATTGTTCTCATGAAGAGTAACTTAGAGGATATAATAATTGCCATTGACCTTGCAAAGAAAACTTTCTCACGTATACGTCTAAATTACATTTGGGCTTTAGGTTATAATATTCTAGCCATTCCTATTGCTGCTGGCATACTTTTTCCTTCAACTAGATTTAGGTTACCACCTTGGATTGCTGGGGCTGCAATGGCTGCTTCTTCAATCAGTGTTGTTTGCTCTTCTCTCTTGTTGAAGAAATACAAGAAACCAACTAAGCTTAACAACTTGGAGATGAATGGTATTCAGATTGAATGATCAACTTGTCAATTGTAAATTTGTAACTATAATAACATTCTTGTTTGTTGGGAGCAACATTTTGTTATGTAACATGTTGCAATGCAATTGTAATTTGAATTTAAATTAAGAAGTAATTTTTTATAAAAAAATAAAATAAAATAAAAAGTAATTAGCTTTAGTAAAACAAGATGTTTAATTACATTCGTCTTTTTATGATACGACTTGACTTAATATGTCCAGATTATATTAAGGAACCGTTACTTAATATGAGATATTAAGTCATGTTGTGAAATCAATGAAAATATGAGAACTAGCTAGAGATGTTGGGTTTGGCCCTTTGTAATTGATGAATTCAGTGAAATAGATGAAATAACTTTGTATTGAATTCAATGAAAAACACAATACAGAGAAATTAATAGAATACAATGTAAATTGACAACTTAAGAAACTAGTAGGAAGATAGAAGAAGACTTAGTCCGAAGACTTAAGCCATTACTCTCAAAGAGAATACCAAAGGGAGAGAGGAGAGACTTTCATCATTTTTCTTCATAGCCCTTAGTGATCATTCTTTCCCTAGTTATGCTCAATCAACTACCAAATGTCCATTTACCCCAACCAATTACATTTTGCCAAGTGTATTTTCTCGTGTGTTATTTAGAATCATAACATGTTGTTATACTCGATGGAGTTTGAGCTACCTCATTTGTTCGTTTCTTAGTAAACTCAACATGAGTTTTCCAAATGCGAAAAGAAAAAACATCCACATTCGCTAGTAATGTATCCAAATTTTTTGGCGTAGATCTTATCATTATTAAAAAGATCAACCACTTTTTTAGCGTAGCGTAAAGTCCACTTGTCCCAGATGCAAGTCATGAACCCAAGTGAGCGCGTGAAGAAGGCCCAAGGCTTCCCCTATATCCACATTGCAAATAGGCGAAATCTGAACTGTTTTGGGGGTTTTGATGTGAATAGAACGGTGCGCGAGAGTTGCATTTGTAGCGCCCCGCTGCTGGTTTTATCCAATTTAGTACCAGACAAGTCTGGTGTGACAGCTGCAGCCTGCAGATGCAGTGTATTCTCGCAGATCCAATCTTCAATCAAGTGTTCAACTTAGTAATTTTTTGCTTCCAAATGCTGCATACTAAACCAGCCCAATATGCCTCCCTGTGATTATCAAAATGTTGCAGCATATAAAAAATTGCAGCAGCTACATTATTAGTTTTGTGCATAGCAGTATTGATTTCATTCCATGGCCCACTGCACATGAACAAAATGTGCTAGATATCTTCATAATTATCTCCACAAATAACACAATTGGTTGGACATTGTACCCTCTATCACGGAGCATAGTACTTGTGGGAAAGCAAGCAACCACGACATATTCGCCAAATGAAATTTTTAATCTTGGGAAAGAAAACTTGACAGCAACATATTCACCAATTTGGAAGAAAAAAAAGTTTCACAAAAATTTGATATCATTTTGTGTATAGATATAGATGAACTCTATTTGGATCGGAGAGGATTTGCCTTGAATATTTTTCTCTACTTTGAGTTTTAAGAGACAAATTGATAATGTACTTTATCATTGATTATTGAATCTTTTTGCAGATAAAGCATATTCACTTCAAAATCGTGTAACTTGCAGCCAACTAAAGTTGTAGTTTTTGTTGCGTCAAAGTGAGTATTCGTTCTAGTTTCACGTTGAATAGTGCGAAGAAAAAAGAGATAGTTGGTTTTTTTAAATGGAAAATGCAAAGCGGTGCCCCTGGAGCACTGGTTAAGGATATTAAAAATAGAAATTATATAGTAGTTATTGCATTGAAAATTGTGTAATCAATCCATTAAAAATCAAAAAAGTTTCTTTTTTGGTAATAATTTTCTTTTCGGATATCCTTAACCAGTGCCCGGGGTACTGGTTAGCATGACCTCTATAGAGTTATGTTGAGGTTTCTTTACCTCAACATCTCTAGCCTCTTGATTATACGTAGGGCTTGGGTGATTGTGTGTCGTGAGAGGGTTTACAAGTTTTCTGTGCAAATATTGTAATGTAGAGAGGGTTTGCATTTTTTATGTTCAAATCTTGCAATTGAGAGGTTTGCAATTTCATTCTTGTAAAAATTGCAATTGTACGAGAGTTGAGAGGGTTTGCATTTGTCCAAAAAAATTATAATTGCAATTGTGTGACAGGTAAGAAGGTTTAAATTTAAAGTTATATTGAGTTTTCTTTACCTCAACATCTCTAGTCTCTTGATTATACGTAGGGCTTGGGTAATTGTGTGCCATGAGAGGATTTGCAAATTTTCTATGCAAAATTTGCAATGTAGAGAGGGTTTGCATTTTTTACGTTCAAATCTTGCAATTCAGAGGTTTGCAATTTCATTCTTGTAAAAACTGCAATTGTGTGAGAGTTCAGAGGGTTTGCATTTGCCCAAAAAAATAATATGAAAGGGTTTACAAGCATATCCGCGTCATATTTATTTTTTTTGGGTAATAAATATTTTTGTTGAGAAATTATGAATAGGGTTTAATGGTGGTGGGTTGACAGTCCACAAAAAATTTGCACACACGATAAATCAAAACATTTTAAATTATCACGTCAATTAAATTATTGCTCTGTTTTTAATTGACGTGGCAATTTAAAATATTTTGATTGACTGTGTGTGCAAAATTGTTTTGAACTGTCAATTCACTACAATTAAACTCGAATAGAGATTTTATCATGTGGTTTTCCCCACCAACTTTAGTGCTAACTATGTGAAAAGAACTCCACACCACCAATGTTCATAAACAAAATGAACAAACTAAAAGTTTTGATGATCACAAACTTGTAAGAATAAATAAACCATCAATAAATTATATGAAATTGAAACACACTTAAATGTTAAAGCTAAAGTCACGATTCACAAATATTTTAGATCTGGGATTTGGGTTCTTAATGGAGAAAACCGCAATTGAGCTAATTGACACTGTGATGGCAAACGGAATCTAAACTCTAGTTATAACCATATAGCCTTAGGTACCACCCATGATGGGCCATAGTGGTCGGGCCAATACTTTTTTTCTACACAAAACAATCTGGCTATTACTTTTTCTACCATATCTATTTATCGCGCGTCTTATTTTTTTTTACGAAAATGTCCATGGAATTTTCGGATAATATAATCTGAATTGAGTTTTCCCCTTGTTTTGGGTGGAAAACTAAGTGTTTTACCAATTCAAATTTTATAATCCGAACACCCCCAAAAAATAGGGCGTGTTCCTTGCTTTTTTACGAATTATAGAATCCGAACAACCCTCTAAATGCTTTTTTTTTTTTTTGGTCAAGACCCTCTAAATGCCTTTATTAAGGGGAAAAACATTATATAATCTGAATTGTATCGGCACAAATTCTGAGCATTAAGGGGAAAAATATTATATAATCTGAACTATATCAGCACAAATTCTGAGCATGTTTGTAACATAAATAGTTAGTTTAAGAACCATATTAATCTTCCTAACTCACATCCTTCTATTTTAGGACATTTTTAGTTGTTCCCAGTCCAAAATGCAGTTTTCAGGCTACTTGATTGGATTGCTCCGAAACTTTACCTGAAAATCAGGAAAACATCAAGGATCAAGACTCCTCTAAAGGAGACTTCTTATGAGACCCCTCAAAATCTAAAATTTCATCGTTTAGACCTATAAATGATTGTCGTAATATTAGATCTTCATTTTCTAATTGCTTAGTTGAGCATTTGAAACGAACTTTTAATGTTTTTTTCTCACCGTCTAGCTAAATTTGTTTTATCTTTTGTAAACACAGTTTGGATTGAGGATTGTCCTTATTGTATTGCTTCTTATGTTGCAGCCGATATGGATACTTAATAAAATATCTTTCACGTAAATAAAGTAAAATAAATAATCACTTCACAATCGTCTTGAGAGAATTTAAACATTATATTTTAAAAGTTAAAAGACTAAGAATTTAATGTTAAGTCAGGTAATATAGATGATATTCGTTAACACAATTGTGCTCAAATATATCTAAAAAGAGGTGGTCAATAATGTTGAAAATTAACCATGGTAATGAGTTGAGAGATGGTTATCAACTAAGCATAACTAACCACACATAACAATCTATGATTTAATTTTGATGTGGAATTTATGTTTCTTTTTTCTAAGAAGAAGAACAATGAGGAATACGCGGTTAACTTTGGCTAACACCGCTGATATATTAATTTTGATGTGATTATGTGTCAACACGACATTGAAACGAAGAAGCAAAGAAAGTAACATAGAGAGGAAATTACAAGGAAACTTCGTGATAAACTGTCTATATAAACCATCGTTGATTTCCTCTTTCTTCAACAAAAGATTTCAATTTCATTTTCATCAACAATAACATAACAATGATAGGCATTAGGCAAGACAGAAGTACAACACCTGGTTGTCGTTTCAAAGGTATAATATGCTAAACTTTCAAATTTAAATCCTCGTTGTTTTTCTCTTCCTTTTATAACTTGTTCTTTGTTTGATTTAAATGTAAAAAGGAAAGAAAAAAAAAACAGGTTAGGTTGGTCCATGCAAAATGTTCAACAACACATATGATTCAGCATCGTAGCGTTCAATATATTATGAACTAAAATATACTTTGAGAGTCTAAAATCAAAATCATTGACTAAACTCTATTTATGACTACCCTTAATGTGTTGATTGGTTAGTGATGGAGAACATCCACTTCTATAAACAAGTCAAAGATGGTGGCTATCACTGTCCCTAAGCATGTTTAGAGTGTCCAAATCATATATATATATATATATATATATATATATATATATATATATATATATATATATAACTTCACCAATCTTCACTTCAAGATGAAATATGAAAGTTGAAAGATTAATATAGGTGAACTAAATTTTTAACTATATATTGATTTTTCTCCTTCAAAACAAAATATATTGATTTTTCAAGTTCTCATTCGGGAGAGAATAAATTGCTATCATAATTTCAAAAAAAAATATGGATGTCTGACCTTAGGATTGAGAGTGAAAACCCATTTAATTTTAAAGTCTAATAAGATTGTTTTCTTTTTTTGGAAAATTTGTGACCCTTTAACTTGATTACCGTTAAAACATTGTCGATTCCAATTATATGAAGGCAACCTAATCACTTGGTATATTAATATATGTCATATTCTTAATTTGACATCTTGGGACATTGCAAATTCTTATGTCAACTACAATTTATTTTAGAATGCTAAAACATGCTTCCAAACATTACAAGAGAATGTGAAAATTTGATTGTTATATAGTAAATAATTGTCACAGCACATTGAAAAGGTCATGTCAACAGTGCATATCAAGTGTAGATCAAGTGTTCTTGTTTTAATATCTACCGAAATGAGTTTTTAAAAAGATTGTTTTTTGAAGAAATTAGTGATGATTTGGCGACAAAAATGCAAAGAGAGAAATACTAAAATGTCTAATGAATTTTCTTGTTTTTGTCTGCACAGGATAACTAAAATTTCGGGGATGGTGCGGCTAGGAAGTATGATTTATGAATCACATTATTTAAAAATATTAAAATTAAATCATGATGAATGCTAGAAGGATTAAAAAATAACTATCATTAATCAAATGGTATAGATGAATGGATGGATAGATAGACACATGTGCACCAATTTTTATTTTTTGAAAAGGTTGAGTGAATATATTTAAAAAAATCAAGAGAAATCCCTCTAACACAAGATGTATCATAGAACTTAGAAATTCATTAATTACACCAAACAAACCACGCTACAAATAGCCAAAATCCAAAAACTACATGAATTTAAAAACAGCTTGTAAGTAAAATAAATGGTTCAACCTCCAATTAGAGTAATCAAAATCGAATAGAATAGAATGTGATAAAAATTTAACAAAGGGCTCGCCAATTCTTAACATTTTCAAATGTTGCCATATAATATATAATCTATTTATATTCAGCTGGTGAACAAATTCTATTGATGTATGGATAAGCAATCTACCCCTAAAATTATATTTTGAATCAATTAGAAATATTAAACAAAAACAGGACTCATTACGACATATTTTTGAAAAAACTAAGTTTTAATTTTATTGATGTTTGAAAACGAATCACATTAATTTTACTTTCAGCTATCATATGTGATGACTTTATCTCTTCTCTCGTTCGAGAGTCATGTTGTAACAAGTTTCCACTTTGTTTTTTTTCTTTCTTTTTTGTTGCTCCTTAAAGTTATGACGTAACTCATTCTATATTTACTTGTTTCTTTTGACGGTCCTTGTGCCTAACAAACTAGACATATCGGTTAATATATTTCATCTTAAAAAAAATAAAAATATTCAATTAATTATTTGTTAATAATTTTAATAAAGTTCAAATATAATTTTAGTTCATACGATTATAATATTTTGTTTTAGTCCTATAAGGTTTTATTTCATTTCAGCTATTGCAAATTGAAAAGTTGTTGGTTTTAGACTCTGGCGTTATATGTGGTCCAATAAACCAACCTTAAAGACTAAAAACAATTGTAATCAAACAATTGTTTTACATGGATTAAAACAAAATAACCCTACAATCATGTAGACTAAAACATATCTAAACCTTTTAATAATGATCCCCGGCAATGATGACCAACGTAGCCACTGCCCACTGACTAGAGGTCGTCATTACCAGTGGTATCGGTGACCATATGTGGTGATTTGAACCCAACAATCTATTTTATGGTGTTTGTACTTATAAAATTAACATTTTTTAAAATAATTTTACAAATGAATAATTTGTTGGGTTAATTGAATAAACGGTCCATGTAAATATTTAGATATTCGTTTTTAGTCCCTATAAAAAAAAAATCACACATTTTAGTACTTATAAAATTTTACGTAGACAATTTTAGTTCTTGTAAAAGTTTTCATCAATATTTTTAGTCCATGTAAAATTTTTTGTCTGTATTTTTTGTCTCTAAAATTGTAAAAGAAAATGTTACCGTGACCAAAAATTACGATTTATTTTTATAAAGACTAAAAACAAAATTTTATATAGTTATTGAAACTATTTACTTAATTAACCATAATTTTTATTTAAGGTGATTGGTTGGATTTAAAAAATAATAATTGATGGGTCACCACTAAACATTATCAAATGCTCTTTGATTAATTACGGTGGTTTCCTTCACCCACAAAAACTTCGGGATTAGGAATCACTTTGAGAGAGTTACTACCATCTTCTGAAAACCTCCCAGTCTGTGATTATTCAAGATTTTGTAATCTGATATCTGGAATTAAAATTTTAAATTGATGAAGATGCAAACAGTTAATAGATGGGGACTTTGCGGAGGAAAACTAAGGGATGACTATGATTATTGAGAAGCCGCCAATAAAAATTTCAACTCCAGATATCATATTATTAAATTTTGGTGACTTCAGAGGTTAGTAAGAAGATGCAGTAATCTTCAAAGGTTAAGTATATGCTCAGTTGAAAAAGAAAACTGTTCAAATATTTCCTAACCTGACAAAGATATTGTCCAAAAGCTCCGTGCTCTTTTATTCTGACTTCTTGTAGTAAACATCGAAAGATTGAACGACCATTCAGAATTCCTTGATCACTTTTCATTAAATTCACGTAAAAGGAGGGGAGAAAATGGGAATGTGTTCAAACAGAATGAGTTTTGTACGATGTCGTTGATGTTTTGATGATTACAAATTATTAAAGAATAATTTGATATGTTAACGTGTGTTTAAGTGCGCAGGACTATAAACTAAATTTCAAGTATTAAAATAAAGTTTGGTTCTTGAAGAACATATACAAGAGCATTTGGATATTGAGAGAAACTGACGTTCTTGACTTGACTCTCAAGGTCAGAAGTATCCGGAGGTTACCTGACTTTGAAGAATGAAGACTCAAAGAACACATTAGACTTGTCGTCTTCTAAAGATGTTATTGTTAGATTGAGATATTACACTTTGTCTTATTCTGACCACGTGCAGAAACAAACGAAGAACTTCAAAGACAAATGGAATGAAATGGATAATTCCTATTGAAGCAAAGGAAATTTAAAGGGTTAAATATGTTTTTGGTCCTATAAAATTGCGACCTTCTAAGTTTAGTCGCTATTAAAATTAAGTAAGGACTAAACTTAGAAGGTCGCAATTTTATAGGGACCAAAAACATATTTAACCCAATTTTAAATGGCTTTTCAACAACATTAACCAAATCAAGAAACACTCCAAAGTCTATGATCAAGCTTCTCAAAGACTTTAAATCATGTGATGGCACCTCTCCTACGTCTCTCATATCTTTCACTTTATAAGGAGGTAAAGACCTGAAGAAATTAAAAAGACTCTGCATATTTTGAAAGTGTCCTTACTCTGTTTTGTATTTGTTTACACATCTGATTGTATATTAAGTGTAAAATCAAACAATCTTTTATTTGATTAAATTAGATTGTGAGAAGTTTTTTTCAGTTGTGGTTGAGCATTAAAAGTCTCTTACTTGTGG